>CDHK01000004.1:2760484-3475559 GCA_001048715.1 Penicillium brasilianum
GGGGGGGCGGGGGGGGGCGGAACGGGGGGACAAATAAAAAGAAAAAATCAGACAGGCATCATTCCAATCGTTGATTTTGAGGCTTTGGAGTTGGCGATTTTTCGAGGTGGAGCCGAAGCCCTACTGGGAGCACGATCACCGGCAGACTTCGCTCTGGACCGGGCTCCCTTCGCTTTCCAGGTGCCTGTGGAGCCACCGTTCTTTCGTCGAGGTCGCTTCGTGTATGGACGCTTGCTGCCCTTCGAGCTTGACGCTGCAGGGCCAGCCTCGTAATCGTCCCCTGGATCAGGGCCAGGTGAGGGTGCAGGCGGGAAATAGCGACTAGTGATGTTGTCTGGAGGGTTTTCCGTTGGGTAGTCCAAGTCAAGAGTCGAGTTCTGGTCCACAAAAAGGTCATCATCACTGTACTCATCGCTGCTACTGAGGTTGATAACATTATGATGGTTCGGATCCGGAACAATGCCATTACTCTCTGCCTCGGATTTCAGTTCGTGATAGCGGCGGCGGGCATTATCCACCAGCCTCAAGATCTGGCGACCATATCGTTTCACCTTATCAGAGTCGATGCCAGGAATAGCGGAAAGCTCTGAGATGTCTATTAGGAAATTAGTATTCAGCCACTATCAGCATGAACGCATGGTCAAACTTACTCTTGGGGAACGAAATGGCCATATCTCGCAAAATATGATCAGGGAACGGCTGGGATCGAAGACCCTTCTCCACAACGATCTATGCGAAAAGGTAGTGAGCACGGTGAAGCTATTAGTAGCACATATGAAGGGGGGCCCTTACCTCTTGCAAGTATCTCTTGGCTGTCACTTCGAAGTCTTCCACAACGGCACGATGAAGGTGATCCAGTCGTTCCAGCTTTTGATCGATTGTGATGGGCGGTCCCACTTCATGGCCAACATCATTCCGTGGCCTGCCTGCCACTCGGAGAGGCTCAAAGCCATCACTCTCATCATCGGTTGATGAATCGTCAACGCGCTTGCTCCGTTGTTGAGACCGTGCCTGACGACGATCATGAGCGGATTGGATAGGCGACGAAACCATAGTGGATTGAGGATAAGTCTGAGTGCCAGACTTTGCCCTTTGCGCTGGTCGCGCCGCCGCCTTGCCTTTGCCATTAGGAGAGACGCGTACTTGCAATTTCAACTGGCGCTCGCCGGTTTCGAATTCCTTCGCACGCCGGCCAAGTTTGAGGTATTGAACTGCGAAGTCCTTCCCATTGATAACGTTATCTTCTGCCAGGGCATCCTCTCCCAGAAGACGGTAGAACAGTCGCTCTGCTTCCCCTCGATCCAAATCACACCCCTTTCCGTACCAAGGGAGACTCTTGTGCGAGGGAGACTTGGCTCGTTTCAAATCCCCGCGCAAGATATCCACGCAGTAGAGTACGGTCACTTTCTCCCCTCGTTTGCCCTTTTCATTGGTTTGGTTCTCGAACCAGCGAACAATGTTGATGATCCAAGCAGCATGCTGAGAGAAGTCGTGGACCTCAAACACTAGATCTGATTTGCAATTATCACATGAATTGCCACAGTCCTCACGGCGGAAGTATTCGTTGAAATATGCAAGAACTTGCACGCGTCTGCAATCACTGCGATTCTCACAGAACTGGACGACGTTGCGAAGCATATGCTTTTGCCGGGCTTTTTGCTCGTAGCTGCCTTCGCCGTCATCAATCATGCGCTTGAGCGTGGCAGCATCCTTATACCCATAGTAGAGGTAGCAGCCAGAACGTTTGCCGTCACGACCAGCACGACCAGTTTCCTGATAATATCCCTCCAAACTCTTCGGAATGCTGTGGTGCATGACAAATCGTACATCAGGCTTATCAATGCCCATTCCAAAGGCAATGGTGGCAACGATGATATGGCATTTACCCGCCTGCCACTGGTTCTGCACTTTGGCCTTATCCTCAGATTTCATGCCAGCGTGGTAATGCGAGGCCCTGAGTTTGTACTTCTTCCAAAGATCTTCCGCAACCTTCTCACATGTCTTGCGTGACAGACAATAAACGATGCCACACTGGTTTTTGTAAGAGGTTGTGATTGTTTCTGCAATGCTGGCGAGCACTTCATCGTTCTTCCCTTTAGGTCGCACCTCGTAGGTTAGATTTGGCCGGTTGAAAGACTGCAGGAATACCTCGCATCCGGTCATCTTGAGATTATGGATCACGTCAACCTTAACATTCTCCGTTGCTGTAGCAGTAAGAGCCATGACAGGTACGCCTGGTAACTTGGCTCGAATTTCACCCAGTTCCTTGTAATCTGGTCGGAAGTCATGCCCCCACTGACTGACGCAGTGTGCCTCGTCAATAACCAATCGTGCTAGCTTGTTCCGGTGGTGAAGTTTCTCGAGAGCTCTGACCAAAACCTGGTTCTTGTTGATCATCTCAGGTGTGATGTACAATAGCTCCAGATCTTCGACATCTCCGTTGGATAACTGGCCAAGAATCCAGGATCGCTCAGTCTTGTCCGACTCACCATTCATCAGGAAGGCTTTGATGTTCAGCTTTCGGAGATGATCCACTTGGTCTTGCATCAAACTCAGTAGCGGAGAGACAACAAGGGTCACACCTTGTGTACGGCCGCCCGTAACGATAGACGGGAGCTGATAACACAAAGACTTGCCACCACCGGTTGGCATGAGGACGAAAACGTCCTTGCCGCCAAGAGTTGCATCGATGGCTTCGAGTTGATTAGGACGGAAGCCACGGAGATGAAACCTATCTTTCAGCACCGTCTTCACCTCCTGAGACCATGGATGGTTAGACCAGAAATTGGTGCGGCCAGGTGATTTTTTCGGAGGAGGCATAGGCATGCGGGAAGTATTTCCAGACATCTCCGCAAATACTTTGCGGCTCTGAATTGACTCCCGAACAGGCACCTGAGATTGGTTGTCAAAACTTCCAGCCACTTCTAGCATCTCGTCGTCGCTGTCGCTCCAATCGAACTCATCGAAGTCTACCGTTGGCGAAGCCATGGTTCGCGAGACATAGGTTTCCCCATTGCGAGACCGATTATTCTGTTCAGGTACCCATGAACTTTCCTTGGCTCTCTTGGGGCTTGCAGCAGATGATTGGGGCCGTTGATATACGGGAGGTGGCTCTCTGGAGATGGACTTTTCAGGCTGCCCCATGGGTAGCGACATCTGACTCGGCACATTTTGAATATCTTCGCCGAGCTCTGCGGCAATCTCCAGTATCTTGGCTCTAGGAAGAAGTTCGCGTATCTTCATCTCGATCTTCTCCAGCTCTGACTCGACTGCTCGGCTTTGTGAGAGTTCCGGTAGTGTTGATGGATCTAGTCCTTGGGAGATGACACGCATGACATCCCGCTTGAGAGTTTCCTTGCGAGACATACAGTCAGTGTGTGAATACTTCTGTCTTTGCAACGCCTCAATGGCTTGAATCTGCGAGACAAGGTTTTTGTTGGCAGCAATTAATTCGGGCGCTGGTCGACCCGCCATTGCCTGTTCGTACACAATCTCGGCATTCTTCTGAAGAGTCTGCTGTAATCGCTGAATGGCTTTGTCTAGGACCTCTAACGGAAGAGCCGTGAACTTCAGGAGGTTTTCATCCTTGGGTTGTGAACTCGATACGGTTGGCCCTGAAGAGGGTGGCTGGGGTCTTGAAAAGTTGTCTTTTGAACTCTCGTCTTCGCGTGCTGCCGGTGGTGGCCCATTCTTAGGAGCTAGCATCTGAGATTGCTCCTCAGGGATCATTTCAGACACATCTTTTCCATCATCCGAAGGGGTCACTGCGGGGAGCTTTGGATAAAGTCCCGTATTGGCATCAATGATCATATCGTCGTCATTGAGCCAACTATCACCGAAAGGATCTTCCTGATCAGAGTCCGCAATCTCTCGTTTTCGGCTGTTCCTAGGAAGGTCGGGCGAACTGGGTTTGTCATGTTTCACTCCATTGGAACGGTCTACTCGGCTGGATCGACTCGGTATCTCAGGTATGACGTCTCTTAAAGTGGAGGACTTGCTTGCTTTCGAAGGCGATCGTGATTTGCTAGTATGTTTCGAAGGCGAAAGAAGGTCCGAAGTATATTCGTCACTTTTGCGCTTCTTTCCTCGTTTTTCGAGCGGGGTCTGGCGCGATGCAGGGTCCTCGGTCCACAGGCGTCGCGGTCCTCCCAAGTCGAGATTCGATGTCGAAGGTAGAAATCGATCAGGGTCACCAGTCAAATCGATGGACTCGATCGCATCGAATGGGGACGTTGCAAGTTTGCGGTCTGGTCGAACTGGAGTTGCTTTTGATCGCGTGCTCTTCAAGGACGACTGAGGCGGTTCAAGGAATGATTCTTCTTGGAAGTTCCGGATTAGGTCCCAAATCTGCTGATACTCCATGAATGAAGGGCATACCTTGAACTACACTTCTCGAGGAAGGTGGTTTTTTGACGGTCGTTGGTGAACTGGGTGGCCGTGTATCGCCTCGACTAAGCATTCGAGGTTTGCTCTCGGACGAGGGCGCAAGCATGAGTCTTGCCATATTCTCATCTTTTAGATCCTCAGCATCCTCCAGAAGCTGGTCCAGAAACTCGGTTTCGTCAGATAAAGGAGTGGGTAGTTGGGAGACGCGACTGCCGGAATCAAGTGGTGGGTTGTCGGCGGACAACGTGGGGTACAGCGACGGGCCTTGTTTCAGAAGCCATTTGAGGTGTACGGCAAGATTATTTTTCGTCATGGGGGCGTACGTCGCTCATGGCCTTGGTCTGTTATGGTTTTTGTTGTCTGGTTGTCTAATTGTCCGAATTGTCGAGACGCTCCGCGCTGTCGCGGGCCTATCGACGCGTCTTTCACGTGAGCGGTCAGGGCTGACTGATAAGCCTTGAAGATGGTGACCTCGGCCTTACCACGAGTCCAGATATTGAATTAAACTCTCGATAAATTATGTTTCTAGAACTTGGAAGCATCATCTATCTAGATTTGTAGAAATTATACCTCTTCTTTGTTATTAGAGTATGCAGGCCTGATTAGCCGCGACACATCGACGATAAGCGTGTATGTGGGGAAAAGCTTTTATGCCCCGCGGCCCAGAATCTTTGGAGCATCTAAAAAAAATCCGACCAACGGCCTACAATTCACCATGGCCAAAAAGAACAAGAAGTCCGCCGAGCATAAGGAGCGTGTGGCAGCCAAGCAGTCTAAAAAGACTGCTCAGAAGGAGAAGAAGTCGAAAGCCAAGGGCAAGGATGTCGATAGCGACGCCGAGGACGCCGACCTCGATGCCATCCTCGCCCAGTATGCCGAAGAGCAGGCCAAATTCTTGAAGGTGACCGAAGTCCCGTCTGGTCCTCCAGCACCCAGGTCTTCTGCTACCGTTCTTGCGTCTCCCTCCAACCGCAATGAAATTTTGTTGTTCGGTGGAGAGTACTACGATGGAACACACGCCACATTCTTCAATAATCTCTTCGTATACCAAATTGATCGAGGCGAATGGAAGGAGGTGACTAGTCCCAACTGCCCTCTACCTCGAAGTGGGCATGCTTGGTGCCGTGGCGGTAACTCTGGAGGCGTGTATTTGTTCGGAGGTAAGAGTTTTATGCATAACATGGCTTCTCTGTGCCGTCTAACAACGACTAGGAGAATTTTCGTCACCAAAGCAGGGTACTTTCTACCATTATAACGATTTCTGGCACCTGGACCCAGCTACCAGAGAATGGACTCGCCTCGAGACCAAGGGCAAAGGGCCTCCTGCCCGGAGTGGCCACCGAATGACCTATTATAAGGTATGCTATGTTGAAGATATATATTTGTGGAAGACCAATCTAACTTAAGCGACAGAACTATGTCATTCTCTTTGGTGGATTCCAAGACACATCCCAGCAGACCAAGTATCTGCAGGACCTGTGGATCTATGACTGCTCGAAGTATACCTGGTTCAATCCCGCTTTGACGACGGCCTCCCAGAAGCCCGATCCTCGATCCTCGTTCTCATTCTTGCCTCATGAGACTGGTGCCGTCATCTACGGTGGCTACTCACGAGTCAAGGCTGCCGCCGGTGGTGCGGGCGGCAAGCAAGGCAAAGGTGGCCCTCAGAAAATGACCCTCCGACCCATGGTCCACCAAGATACTTGGTTCCTGAGGATCACACCCCCTGAATCTGAATCAGCTGCATCCTCGACAGGCCCGACTATCCGCTGGGAGCGGAGAAAGAAGCCTGCGAATACGCCTAATCCACCGCGTGTGGGTACCACGATGGCCTACCACAAGGGTCGTGGTATTATGTTTGGTGGCGTTCACGACGTTGAGCTGACCGAGGAGGGCATCGACAGCGAGTTCTTTGACACGCTTTTTGCTTGGACTACGGACCGAAACCGTTTCTTCCCATTGTCTCTCCGTCGCCCACGTGCTGCGGGGAAGAAGCAGCAAGCGAACCAAGCGAACAAGTCTCGTAATCGTGGCAAAGCAGACGAAGAAGAGCTCTTGCAGAATCTCAAGGCATTGGAAGCGAAACAAGGGCTCCGCGACGAGGATGACGACGATGATTTCATGCAATTGAGCACACCGAAGGCTGAGGAGGAACCCGTCGAGCCCGCTAAACCTGCAGTTATTCGATTCGAGATGCCACACAGGCGATTCAATGCTCAGCTTGCGGTGCAGGATGATACCCTCTTCATTTACGGCGGAACCTTTGAAAAGGGCGACCGCGAGTTTACATTCAATGATATGTACTCGATTGATCTAGTCAAGCTGGATGGCGTGAAAGAGCTTTTCTACGTTGAGCCTGAGAACTGGAATCTTTTGGACGAGGCAGACAGTGATGAGGATATGGATGATGAGGAGGAGGACGAAGAGGACGAAGAGATGGACGAGGAGGGAGCGGATGCTATGTCTTTGGATACTTCTTCGCCCGGGCCCACTGACGTGACTGTGCCCTCCGTTACTCAGGGCATGGAGCAACTGGACGTCGAGGAGCAAGAATCGGATCAACCCGCTGATACTCGTCCCCAGCCTCGCCCCTTCGAGAGCTTGCGAGAGTTCTTCAGTCGAACCTCTGAAGACTGGCAAAATATCCTTCTGGAGGCTTTGAGGTGGAAGGGCCAGGCTGAGGACAAGACAGTCAAGGAGTTGCGCAAGGGAGCATTCGACATGGCGGAAGAGAAATGGTGGGATAGCCGCGAAGAGATTATGGCCTTGGAGGATGAACAGGAAGCTGCGGGCATTGGAGAGGTTGTTAATATGAACGACCGCGTCGAGAACGTGGGCGGAGCAGGTCGTCGCCGTTGAGAACCCGATGGCTGTAGGTTCCGGTAAAAAGAAAATAAGTTTTTGTTGTTTCATATGAGATTAGATTATATCGGCTAGTTGATGATGAAGATGCTGATACATATATTTCAACCCCCCATATCTGTGCTTCGCCCCTAGTGTTGAGCTACCTCGGCCAAAACTCCAGTCACCAGTTTCAGATCTCTTTCGACATCAACTCTCCAATTTGAGATGGCGATTCGAGTAGCGGGGGCGCCGTCCCAGCTGGTCCCAGACACGAACATCCTCGAAGTATCATTGATCTTCTTTGACAGTTCACGATTCAAGTTGTCATCCTTGGCGCGGAATAAAACACTCATAAAGGTCTGGTCGAGAAGATCTGACTTGGAGGGAGTCACCGGTAAAGGTGTATATTCCGGGTGATCGTAGATCCAGTCATAAATCCCTCGGGCAAGTCGAATCTGGCGTTGGAGCATGTCTTTATATCCATCCTTCCCGTAGGAGAGCAGAGATGCATAAACTGGCAAGGCCCTAAAACGGCGAGAATTCTCAAGTCCGATATTCAAAGGAGATGGAATTGATGGCCCATCCGAGGGCCCTGCCGTTAAATAGGCAGCGTTGGCATTCTGGAAGACATCAACAGCGAGGTCAGGGTGTCGACAGAAGAAAAAACCGCAGTCGTAGGGCACATTGAGAAGTTTATGGGCGTCTCCAGTAATCGAATCTACCAGATCAATTCCTTCGCTTCCTTGCCTCACTGTTGCGAATTCCGGGTCATCATCCAAGATGCGAGCGAAAATCCCAAAGGCACTGTCCGCATGAAGCCACGCCCCGTACTTATCACATAGCTGGCGAATCTGCAATAGATGCTCCTTCGTAGTTGCAAAGCGGCCAGTGTTGACTTCTCCTGAGGAGACAGCCACAATACTGACTCTGTCAGTTCTTGCTAATTCCTTCTCCAACTGTTCGAGATCGAAATGAAGCGGGTTGTCGGCACGGCAGACGTTGCGGACGTTAGCACGGCCAATGCCCAGCACACCGGCCGCTTTCACCAGCGATGAATGAGGCAACGTCGATAGTACCTGGACCCCAGAAAGTCCCAGAGCATTCAATACTTCGAATAGGCCGAACTCTCCAACACTGTTCACCGGTACTCCCTTTCTCTCCGCCGCTTTACGAAGAACATATTCACGGCCACAAGCCAGGCCGAGAATGTTGCTTCCGGTTGCCCCCGTGGTGAAGGTGCCATTGTGCCAGACGGAGCGATCTAATCTGAAAAGATCGGCGAGAAGACCTAGCGCTCTGAACTCGACGTCTGTGACGATGGAGTGATTGGGAATATGCACTTGAACGTTTTGGTCGTAGGCAGAAACCACGTTGTCGGCGAAGAGTGCAGCCGGGGTGGTTCCACCGGTGATGAAGCCGTAGTAATTAGGACTGATACTGCCTCCATTGAAAGCCGGGACAATATCATCCAGAATGTGCCGCTGAACGGCTTCAAGGCTGGTACCGCTGTCCGGCAGTGTGGTAGGAAGAGATGCCCGCGCGCGAGCTAAGCTCTCTGCGCTTGGGAGGACACCAGACTCCCATTTCCCCTGGGCGACTTTCCACAGGTCCTGTAGGATTTGTTCTTGCATTGATGATGAGAATTCGAGATGTAGGTAGATTTGACGGGGATTGATGGGGACTAGATCTCTCTATATAGTCCGGTCGGGGTTTGGTTTTGGCAGTTCGGGGTATGAAGACTCCGGTTAGACTATCGTGTAGCAGGAGTGGTTGAGATGAATTTGATCTTATCTGCCTAGAGGATGAGAGGCTTCCGAATTGATTGGTCAATTGCGGGGCTAAGCACGTCGTCAATGGAGTCGCGGGATGATTTAAGTGCCGGGGCGAGGCTGTGGAGGGAGAAGAGTCAATTTGGGGGAATCTGCCCGAATCTGGCAACATTCAGTGGAACGGGGCCTTTCCTCTCAGCTTCTCCGCAGTCGATCCACTCCCTCTTCTCGACATTTTAGACCTCAACCACTTCTTACATGGAAGCAACTCTGTCTGAAATGGCTGCGAAATTGATCGATCGACGTTTCCATAATGTGCCTGGTATGTACATAGCTCATTCGTACTTCTGGATGCGAAAGTCCGGAGCAGTATTGACAACCCTCCAGGAAAACTTCGCGTGGCCGAGCTGTTCTTTGATGTGCCTTTGGACTACAGTAAGCCCAGCGATGGCACTCTGAGACTCTTTGCCCGAAGCGTCTCTCGTTTAAATAAGCCGGTTGAGCCCACTAAAGAGGAGTCCAAACTACCGTGGCTCGTCTACCTTCAGGGGGGACCGGGTTTTGGATGTGCTGCCCCGCAAAATTACGGCTTTGTTGAGCCAGCCCTGAGCAAAGGCTATCAAGTACGAAACCATCGATAAGATCTTTGAAGGTCTTCCGTCGTTCGTGTCAGTCAGAGGTTCGTTTTTACTAATTCACAAGACAGATTCTCTTCCTGGACCAGCGTGGTACGGGTCTTAGCTCTACCCTCACGGCGGGGACCCTAGCTCGTCAAGGGGATGCAATCAAGCAAGCCGAGTACCTCAAGAAGTTCCGTGCTGACAACATTGTCCGTGACTGTGAGGCTATCCGGAAGTTCTTGACGCTAGAGTACCCCGAGGGTCAGCGCGCATGGAGTATTATCGGCCAAAGCTTCGGCGGCTTCTGCGCTGCCACCTACCTCTCCAAATTGTGTGTATCTTTCGCTCTATGATCTACAGTGATATACTGACTTCTTTTGCTCGATACAAGCCCCGAGGGCCTAAGAGAAGCTTTCATTTGCGGTGGACTGCCACCTCTTGTTGACAACCCAGACCCCGTCTACGCACGAACTTATGGTATGTTGGCTTTGAACGGAAACAAGACCAATCTTGATGCTGACACATCAACAGAGAAGGTCCTGGAGAGGAACGAGGCATACTATGCCAAGTTTCCGGAGGATGTTGAGCGCGTTCGGGAAATCATGCGGTACCTGGCGACAAACCAGGTTGCCTTGCCTTCGGGCTGGCTGACCCCAGCCCGTTTTCAGCAGCTTGGAATCATGTTTGGCTTCCACGGTTAGTAAACCCTCGGCAACAAACTGTAGATGTTTGGTCTAATTATAAACCAGGTGGTCTCAATTCTCTGCATGGTATGATTATTTCTCCCTGAACACCTTTAACTACGAGGATCTTACTCATCTGGACCCTTAGAAATTGTTCTACGAGTGTGGAACGACTTAGAGATCTTTGGCTCTCTAACAGGCCCAACTCTTGCTATCGTTGACAGCAATGGGGGTATGGACAAAAATATCATCTATGCGATCTTGCACGAGGTCATCTATTGCCAAGGGTAAGAGATGCCTGTTTTGAGAAACCTTCAAATGGAAAACAATAGCTAATTTTCGACTCCAGAAAACCCTCCCTTTGGGCAGCAGATAGACGACGAGGTGAACACCCTGAATTCCAAATATCTGACTCACAACCTAGGATTTACTTCACCGGCGAGATGGTAAGAGCCCCCACTGTTATCGCGTAGCCGTCATGACATGGAGCCACAACTAACCCATCTCATATATAGGTCTTCAAAGACATGTTCGAGTCGTACACGGAACTCAGACAGATCCAACAGGTTGCCGATATTCTCGCTGACACCAGCGATTGGCCAGCCCTCTATGACGAGGCCCAACTGGCCAAGAACGAGATTCCTGTCTATGCTGCTACTTACATCGACGACATGTACGTGCATTTCGACCTGGCTTCCAATACTGCGGCCAAAATCAAGGGCACGAAGCAGTTTGTCACCAACACCATGTACCACGATGCTTTGCGTAGCAAGTCGGGCGAAGTGATGCGTCAACTCTTCAACCTTCGGGATGACTCTATTGATTGAGGAATGAGGTGTCGGCGACGGAGCCACCGAGCTTCTCAGCTTGATGTGCTCGGCCACGAGCGCCTATACTATGTTCTTTGCGGCATTCTCGTTGAACAGATGAAACCAAGAGGGGTAGCAGCAGCGAGACTAGACATACAGAACAGCACACGAATTCAATGATAGTCTTAGCAACAGGCATGGTTACGAGAAGCTAGAAGTATTATGTACAGCACCTCACAATCTAATAAAGCTAGAGGCTAGCGAAATGAAGCATTTGACGGTCCGGGTTCGGGTTGGGTCCCATAAACGCCACGAAAATGCTCTCCAAAGGGCCTGTCCAACATGTGAAGTTTTGCGCATAGTGGTCAAGTTTTAGAACCCCTAGTGTATGTACAAAGCGCTCTTCATCGGACTCATTCCAGCCTAGCAAGGCTTGGGAGTTCGAGGCTTAAAAGACCTATTGTTTCAGTTAGTTGCTTGGACTTATTACGGTAAGTGAGAAGTACGTACGGCACCCCCAATGATGAATAGCCTTTCCTCCTCTTGCTGTACCCACTGGGCAATTTTACTGGCGCTCTGCACTAATGCATTTCGATTGGCATTGGGCTCAGCGACACAGTATAGCTCGAAAATCGGGGTCACCCATGCAAATGAGCTCGCGGATCGTGATACACAGTGGTGCACCTTGACATGACTATTCTTGGCATGGATACTGGAGTGAATGTTGTTGTATACAGACATTAACCTGCATATGAATGTTAGATCCTCAAGCCAGTTAGAGATGGTGAAGATAAATTCTAACCTTCGCCTGCGAGAAATTGAAGTGAATTCAGGAAAATAGGATGACATGGTAAATTGGACGTTCGCTCGTGACTTGTATATGAAATGGTGTAGTACTGTTCCCGGGACAATGTCGGTAGTAGCTGGGCGACCCTGATCAATTGCCGCACCGATCATCTTCAGACTGCCATTCTTCTCCATTTGCTTTAGGATGAGGCGAGTCAGTTAGTGTTCACTGCCTCGTATCTTCGGTGGATACTCTACTTACCTCCACGAGTGAGTCGCGCATTCCTTGCATCTCGAAGAAGCTTTCCTTGTCAGGGCTAATAAGAACTATAGCAACCGACTCGTCCTTCGAAATGCCCTCATTGTCGTCCACATTGCCTCGAAGGTTGAGGAAGCTGACATACATGTATAGGTAGCCGCTGCTGTTGAAGCCAGGTAGACAAACCGGGATCCAGCTTTCGCCGCCTCCTGCTTTGATGCCATCGGCCTCAAATATCATATTGAAGAGAAGTTGCAGATCACCTGGGTGAAGAGAATGTTTCTTCGGCCGCACAACACTTACAAGCCGCCCACCAGCAACAACCAGTCCGTAGAGCAGGTTGCTAACTTTCGTCTTTAAAAGCGCATTGTTGATAGACTGACGATGTACTTTGCGTAGCTTAAGACACTCCAGGGCAGACAAGAGTGTAGATGGTGATCCACGGGTGAAGCTGTCTGCTAACGAGGACAAAAGCGTTTCTGATCCCTGCAATGGCCGTTTCAAATCGGTGGACGGCCGGACAGAAAACAAGTGAGTGAGAGACGGAAGTGTCAACGTAGATAGAATTTGCATGTACAAAGCTTCTAGCTGGAGTCGAAGCTGATTATCACTCTCCATCATGCGGCTGATAGCGACAAGATGCAGCGGCCCTCGCGTCACAATGATAAACTTGGTATCACCGGCCGTAAAGCTCCGAAGTTGATCGCCGGATTCTTCATAGAACGATATGATGGTCTGGACAACTCCGACGTAGGTTGAGATCAATCCTCCGTCGCCGTGCCGTGTCCAAATTGGCTTACCAGCGGCAGAAAGAATCATATAGTGTTTATGCTTGCTCTTCCACCGCTGAAGAAGCATGTCTTCGTTGCCAGCATCTTCATTCAGTTCACCCACTGGCTCAAACTCGCTCATAAAGTCATCGTCATCGACATCATCGGCGGGAAACTCGGGAAAATGAAGTAAGCTTGCGCCATCCGGATGACCACCGGGTGCTGTGGCCACGAAGTCCTTGAAAAGGGCTTCGACGTCGCCCGCGTCACTTGTTTGGATCGAGCTCCGAATGCTGGCCGAATCGCCCGCCTCGCTACCTTTCGGACTCGCCAAGTGGCTAAGGCTAGCTCTTGCCTTTAGCCCTCCAGAGAGACCGCGCACTGCCAGCGTTGAATAGGCACTGCCACCGGCTTCAGGTGTCAGGGTACCAATCTCCGCTCTAGAAACAGCCGTTGTTGCCTCTGCTTGCAGATTCGCATTCCGCGACGCCGTCTCATCGTTTAATAGGCTTAGTGTGTTCGGTCGTGGGGGTAAAGGCGGTCGCGGCCCCTCTGGGCTGGGGCTTCGATCTTGAGACTCGGCTTGGGAAGGGCTGGGAGCTGATGAAGTTGTCGAGGCCTCGTCGGTAGGTTCATCGCAGTTGACGCTCTGAGACTCTGGTGGTAGTGTAATCATCCCCGCAATGGGCGTGCGCCTCTGGACGCAGTCGCTGGGTGCGGGGGATAAATCATAAGTTCTGCATGTTAATTATCGTAGAAACTCTCCCAGAGTCGCTGGGTGTGCTGGTCAGCGCGTGGTTTTTGCGGAGTTGGGACAGACACTGACGTCGATCGGAGACTCGGCGAAGATCACAAGGCGGACAAAACATCAATGTGGCCGCCTGCGTGGCCCTTTCGACCCTAGTCAAACATTCAACCTTCCCCTTCCACTAGGGTTGTTCTCAATGTCCTAAATATGACGGTGTGCGCCCTGGAGCTTTTACAGTATTTCACCCTCCCTCATTGGCACCATGAGCCTTGATCCAAGTGCTTTTCCGAGGTCGGACTCCCCCGCAAGCTCCGAAAGCTCCCTGACGCGCACGCGGCTACAAGGAAAGGGAGGTCTGTATCTCCCCCAAAGCTTTGCCTTTGAGGAAACTCGTGTCTGATGATTTTTTTTTGGCAAAGCAGGATCCCTCAAAAAAGACAAGAGTTACCGCCGCTATGCATCAAGCGTTGAACGAGCGTTGTCGCTGTTCGACAACGCCCTACAAGAATGGGCCGACTACATCTCCTTCCTCAGTCGCCTGTTAAAGGTGAGCGCAAACCATCAATATCAGTGAGACGTGAAGCTAACTACTGTCCAGGCGCTTCAAACCCACCCCCCTGATCAACCAGTCGTCCCGCATAAGGTGTTAGTCTCGAAACGACTTGCCCAATGCTTGAACCCATCACTACCTTCGGGGGTTCACCAGAAGGCGCTTGAAGTTTATACGTACATATTTGGACTGATAAAGGTATCATCGCTCGTGCAGTGTGCTCAGAATACGTGGACTGATATCTCTGTTTGGTATCTAGCTCGAGGGACTGTCGCATGATCTCCCACTCTACCTGCCTGGCCTTGCCCCGACCTTGACCTTTGCTTCGCTTACCGTTCGTCCTCTGTTCTTATCGCTGGTAGAAGGCTATATCGTTGATCTAGAACCATGGGCCATTCGCCCCGCCCTAAAAGCAATCCTTCTCGCCTTGCTCCCAGGGTTGGAAGAGGAGACCAGCGATGATTTCGAACCAACTTTGCGGATAATCAACAAGCTTCGAGATGTGTCTGGACATCTTGAGACGCAAAGAACGTCCGAGGCCGGCGCCTCTGGACAATACTTCTGGCAATGCCTCTTTCTTGCCTCGATCACGAATTCCAGCCGACGGCTCGGCGTGCTTGCATACCTGAACCGTTATCTCCCAAAGTTGGGCATCGCCGATCGTCGGCCAAGCACAGCGGATAGCACCGATATGAAGGGCATACCGACCGAGATTTTGGCGGCTGCCGATTCTGTCATTCTACCAGAACCGGGCCTTCTGATTCGTTGTTTTGCATCAGGCCTGTCTGATGAGCAGCTGTTGGTGCAGAGAAATTTCCTTGATCTATTGGTCACTCACTTGCCCTTGAACTCTCCGATTCTACAGTCTCGAATCGCCGAAATTGATCTACAAACGTTAATTGTTGCTGCTGTGGGCGTGGTCACTCGACGAGATATGAGCTTGAACCGCCGACTTTGGGCATGGTTCTTGGGGCCGGAGACTGCGAACGAGCGACACTCTACAGATGACCGAAAAATTTCTTCCGAAACCTCTCGCTCATACTCCGTTGATGGCAAGGAACTTTCGCAGTCTCAATATTTCAGCCGTGTTGGTCTGCAACCCTTGGTCAACGGTCTCCTCAACATGATCAAGCAGAAACCGACAGTGCCATCTGAGAGGACGAAACCTTTCCGAATTGCGCTATCATTAATGGATCGTTGGGAGATCGGTGGATATATTGTCCCCGCCGTTTTTCTTCCTATAGCGAACAGTGTCCAATCATTTGAGAAACAGGCACCCAGAAACCACTTTGAAGAAGTGTTTCGTAGTGCCAGTGCCTTCTTCGACGGCGTGGAGAGTAGTGTTATCTTCGCGGAGCTTTTGGGTCTGGTTGACTTCCGTCTTTCAGATGTCGACAAGGATAATGGCCAGGTCCTGCAGAACCTAAACCTGGCCGAGTTCATTCTCGAAAACTTCAATGTTCGGGAGGAGGACATGGTTCAAATTCATGTACCTCTTTTGACAGTGTCTTTGCTTGTCAAGATGGGCGAGCTCTCCTCTTTGAACACACCACTCTCAGAAACAGTCGTAACTCGGCAAGCCGTGTCAAGGTCATTGCACAAAGTGCTCAAGTCTTTAACGCCGCTCCTAACTGAGCGGGCCTTCTCGAAGAAGCTTGGCTTCGAGAAGTCCCCTGCCGCGGATGGAAAGGCCGGCAACAGCGAACTTCTGCAAAAGGTCCACCGGTTCTACGAAAGCAGCAAGAACAGTCTTGAGCTTCCGCCCCTTCCATTTGCTCCCAAGCAACTCGCCGAGCTGATTATTCGGGATGCTCACGAGCTGTCTATCCAGGCTTTAGAGAGCGATGATAGCATTTCGTCGCTTCATGAGAAAATCACCATTCTAGTAACATTGCTACAGAAGCTCCCGAGGTCGCGTGTCCTTCGAGACCGACGACTCTTTGAAGCGATTTCAGAAAGGCTTGCTAGAAAAGCTGAAAGCTCCACAACATCATCCTTTGCAGTTGTTTCAACCATTGCGTCCGCAGTGACCAATCTTTACTTCATCCACAGCCCTGGGTTTTATATCAGCTACCCCGACGCGTCAGACCTCATCCCAAGCCTGGTCCAAAGGCTGTGGCAATATCTATCACCATTGAGCCCGAAGTTCCATGTGGAGGCTGTTCGCTGTTTGTGGTCGCTGCATTCCATCTCTTGGGTGGATCATCTTGTGGAGGCGTCCATTAGTTCATTAATGGTCAATTCATCTACAGCAGGCTCGTATCACCTCTCATCAGAAGACCAAGCCGAGAAATTCTACGTTCTGTGGAATCACAGCCATCATGGTGGTCATGACCAGCCTCCAAAACAAGTTCTGGATGTCGGAGGAAGCCCCTTCTCCTATCAGTGCTCGATGCTCGAGCGTCCTTTGTTTATTGTATTGGATCTTTTGTCACAGGAGCCTGGTGACGTTTCCCAAGGCATTCAACAGTGGCTTCAGGATTTACCATCGATCCATAGGTATGAGATCCTGCAGCAAGATCAATGGGACGTAGCTCTAACATTATGGCAGAATCTTCCATGTGGTTGTTTCCAAGCTCGAAGAACTTTTCGAGCGTGACACTCCCGGTGCGAACAATGACCAAGCGATTTCTTCAGACGATTACAAAGAGTGCAGTTACTTGCTGCGCACGGCCTCAAATATTATTTCTACCCTTTCCCACCCCGGGTGGATGACGCTCCTTACACATACCCTAGGCCAACTGGAGAAACGACCCAATGGACCCAAGGCGGATGACAATGCACACTCGAAAAGCCTTCATGCTACCATATTTGAGGCTTCTTTGCGAATAATTAGCGACCAAACACCAGAGACCACCTATGTCACGCCGGAAGGGGAAAAGCTGCAGAAAGCTGCACTGTATCTCATGCGGCAACTTCTCTTGGGTCCCGGGGCCGAGGATCTTGTCGAATCTGGAATCGATGATTTCCTAGTCGATCGTCTTCTTTTTGCCGCAAACGAAGGAGGTAGCATTGCCGTTCAGGGCTCGCTCATCGATGCGCTTCTAGCGGCTCTGAAAGTACGATTCGCGCAGGCCTACCTACCCCCACCTCCGCCTCGACCGAAGCATCAGCGAGCGGCCTCTCGTGAACGGTTAACTAGCCCTTCAATATTATCTTTCACAAGTGATAAGGCAGAGAGAGCACCACCGATGCCCCAACTTCCTCGGCCACCTGAGCGTCTCCTAGATTGCCTTCTGAAAGGTATAAGCTCCGCGGAATCGCGCGAGATCGTGGACAAGTGGATTGGCCTACTTTGCGAAGTGCTTCCGCTCTACTCGCAGTCTATCTTCCAGATTCTCCTCATGCTTGTCGAATGCTTCTGTAGAGAGATCAAAGCCTCATTCGGAAGACTTCAGCTTGCGTTCCAGCAAACAGAGGACTGGCCACAAGACCGCTCCGAGCATGTGACGATCGCTCTTCTTACGGGTCTCGAAACATGTATCGCAAATGCTCACGAGCGTCTTCTCGTGGAGGAATCAAATGTCCCTGCAGCGAAAAGCCCTGACCAACCTCAGGGCTTTTTTGGCAACATGGTCTCAGGAGTCTTCAACTCAGATGGCAGCCAAAGCCGATCCAATACCGCCAATGACCGCCTGACCGTTCTACTCTGCTTCCAGGATGCTGTTCGTCTTTGCTTCTCTATTTGGGCTTGGGGAGCTGGGGAAAGTAGTGGGACTCCCCCTGACTCTGAATCGATAGCCTCTTTCCAGTACACGTCTCTGCGCATGCGAAATAGGTCTCGGAGGATTCTGGAGCATTTCTTCGGCGCCGAGGCGCTGGAGTGTCTGGAGACCTTGGTAGAAATGTGGGCCAAGTCAGACATGGCGACTGCGTCGCAAATCTTCAACCTTTTGCATACCCTTGATGGGTCGAGCCCGAAGATTACAATTCCAGCTGTCTTCAATGCTATTTATACGCGCACGAACCCGGCAGCTCTAGACCAAAATCGCAAATCGTCATTGACCTCCAGCTTGTCTGAATCCGAGCTAGCCAGTTTCCTAGTCGCCTATGCACGCTCCTTGGATGATGATGTTCTTGATGAGATTTGGACGGATTGTACGACATTCCTACGCGACGTGCTCAGCAATCCATTCCCTCATCGCCAGATTCTCCCACGATTGATTGAATTTGCGGCTATTCTGGGAACCAAATTGGAAAATACAACATTTGGTGAAGATCGACGTATGCGCAAGGAACTCGGGGTACGTCCTGCTCGGCTTTATTCGATATTGACTCATCATGGTTAACTAATTTTCTTCAACCTATAGGACGTGGTCTTGCGGCTTCTTACGGCCGTTTTCACCAGCAAGCCCCTTGGACTTAATCAGGAATCCGGTCTCATGGCGAGATCATCTCTGGACTACGACCGTACTGCAGTGTCCCATACAGGCCCAGACGATATGCTCAGTATATTGGCAGTCTCTATGCCATCATTCCTCACAACCTTGGGCGAGCCAGATCGTATAAACACTGCCATCAGTGCTGTGTCCACCAACGTGGTTGGCCCACTTATTCGCTCCCGTCTATTCCCTAACAACCTCAACCGCAACGTGATGGTGATTCTACAGCAAATGGCCAGAGTGCCCGCTGCCGCGAAGATATGGAAGAAAGATATCTCTGATGCCTTCAATGACACTCGTTTCTTTGGTCTTCATGTGGATCTGATCAAGGGCTGTTGGATGGAACTTTTGCGGCAGTGGACTCTTGCGGACAAAGATCGCTTTTCGGAAATACTGAGTCGTCTGCCGCCACCTAGCGCAGCAGGTATCATGTTTGGTGTGGGGGCGTCAGCTGCCCGATTGGAAGCGGATCGCAAGGCACAGTTGAACCTCCGTCGCATTGCTCTGTTGATCCTCTCGGCGAATGAAGACTACTTTGTGGCAGAGCTACCAGGCTTGCTTCAGAAAGTTGAGGATCTGTTAGCCGCGAGCAGCGCCTCGTCACCGTCATCCGCGACCCGGGCAGAAATCTTCATGGTTCTTCGTGCGGTGGCGCTTAAGACTTCGGCGATGGCGATTGCACCGTTCTGGCCATTGATCAACGCCGAACTGCAAGAAGCGGTTGCGGCAGTACCCCGCAATTCCCAGACGGACCTCTACAACGCTCATTCGCTGCTGCAGGCCTGCAAGCTCCTCGATGTTCTCTTAGTCATTGCTCCAGATGACTTCCAACTCATGGAATGGCTCTTTGTGACCGATACGATCGACGCTGTGTACCCTCCCAACCGCTGGGAACCAGTCGCTCTGGCAGACGAGGTATCACAAAGCTTTGGACCTCGCGGTATGTTTTCCCCAACTGTTCCTGGGGATTCCTCCGAGTCTGCGGCACGCAGTGGCTTTAAGCGACCCTGGCTCATCTCAGACAACATCCGAGAAACCGCCAAGGATGAGATTGTTGAGCGAGTCTTGCGGCCTTTCTTTGACCGGCTGAGCATCTATGTGTTTGAAAGTACCTATGGGATGGAGAGCGTGGATTCCGGGGTGTGCCGGGATGATCTGTTGGCAGACCTGTTCAACGAGAGCACGATGGCGAACTAAGCTATCGATGGAGATCCCCGTATAGATGATTGTAAATCAAAGCGATTTTTATTATGCATTCATTTGGCTTCGCTCTAAACCGTTTCCGACTCCTTCGGATGTATATGGCCTGTTTTGTTCCAACGCGGATGGTAGTGCTTTGAGTATTAGAGCTGGATGTCGAGTGGCATCTCAAGGTCCTGCAGATTTTAAAACTAATCGTATAGACCGATCTAGTAATTCATAGCTCCACTAAACCCTATAACATACATGACCTATGTTTGAAAATCTGTAATCGTTGTTAAATTCGGGGCAAGTCTGTGTATTTGCATTTGTAGTATACTTGCTTCAAGTAGAAACCGCCCGTTCCTGCCGCCACCTCCGCCAGAGTTTCCACCCCTCAACGTCACCTTCCAAGCTGCTTCGATCGCCACCATCTCCTTCACAACGTAACAACAACCCATGTTCTGGATTTTAGGCTGCTCTCTCGGTCAAATCTAAATAACTAGGGCAAGATGACTGTGCGCACAAAGATTTTCCTCCCCCTTCGTGGACGCGCGGGCGCCCGAACATTCTCCGTCTCCCGTGCCCGCTGGGAAGCGGCGCCGTTGCCAGCGCGCAAGCCTGTTGGAGCCTTTCGAGGAGGGTATGTGTTCATCTTCTATATCTAGCTTGATATGCCTTTTGATGCTTGATATTGTATCATGCCGTGACTTTTCCTGACAACAGACAGACTCTTCGGCTTCCTGACCGGCGCAGTCGTTGCCGGCGCGTCCGTCTACTACTATGTGCTTGGAGACTACCGCATCTCCAACGAGATCCTGACCGATGATATTACCGTACGTTTCAAGACTTCCTCTCATTACCAACACTTCTTTGCCGTAGCTGACCGTGCGACCATCCTCTCCGGTATTCCCGGAATGATGGTCTCGTTGGTATACAGGCTCTTCAGCATGCTACCATCAAGCTTCAGTCATACATCACGGAGCTGGAGTCTCGAGTGGATCAGCTGAAGAAGAAATGAGACATTTCTATCATTTGTCCTTGATCTGCCGTGCTGTATTTTGTCTCTATGGCGTTAGGGCGTCTATTTATGCATTAGTTTGACTGCGAAATAAGCATTTGTCCAAATTTATATCTGTGCTAGCTTAAATGATGGTTGCAAAGGCCCCTTATCTCTATGTAGAAGCCTCCATCTCATTCTAAGTCACGTCAGAGTCCTTACATTCATCCAGATATGTCGGTTCAATGCCCGCTCCTCCCATGTTTTGAGCTTCACGGAAGCTTTATGGAGAGTGCAAACAAATCAAACACCGCCTTATCGTGGCCATCCAAATGATCAACTTTCGCCCTCTCTCTTTCCCAACCACTCACCTTTCACACCTCGACTCTCCTGGAAACAATGTTTCGCGTCGAGCTTCTCGCAAATTCTTCATCGCATGCGACCCCAGGGTACACCTACGTCGCAGACCGGGGGTTCGGCCCGGCCAAATCCGCCATGGCTCCGGCCTTGGGCCGCAAACGCGGAATTCACAACGCCGGCAAAGGCGGCGACATTTCTTCGCGACGTGCGAACGCAATCATCCGCCACATTGCCGAACTAGACCGCGAAAACCAGCGCGATGTACAGATCTCCGTGCCCGCCCGGCCAGCGAAGGAGGCAGGCGCACGCGTCTCCCGGACAAAGACTACCTCGAACGTGCGCCGTATCTTAGTCTCGCAGAAGACATTTCGGAATCACCTCGATGATGAGGAGGCTGCGATTGCTGCGGGAGGTGGTGGACTGAGTATACCGGTGGGAGCTGCAGCGATCGGACCGGCCGTTCCATCGCGAGTTAAAGGTGTAGCGGCTGCTGCTGGGACACGACGGAGCTCGACGCCAGCTTCTACCGCTGCTGCACGCAAGAAGCGCACACCGACTGTCGCTGCTACCACTACTACCTCTACACCTACGCCCGTGCCCTCGCAGACGGAGAATACGGATGCCGAAGCGGAAGAGGATCGCGCCGAGCGGAAACATAAACTCATTAAGACGGAACATGATAACGATCCTCTTCTACGATCATATGCTCCAACTATACCGTCAGAACGTATCATGGACCGTCTTTTGGCAGAGCCCGCTTTGTCGTATAACGCTTCGCGCGCTGGACCGCCGATCTCGACACAACTTCCTCGGGCCTTTTGTTGCATGTGTGGATACTGGGGCAAGATTCGGTGCAAGAGTTGCCATTTGCGAACTTGCGGGTTGGACTGTTATAAGGTCCATGAAGACTCGAGGTGTGGTGCCTTCTTCTAATTTGAGACTGGAGGTCTTTGCTTCTGTATACTATGGAGAAGAAAGGATATTCTTATGCCTTTCTCCTACTTTAATGACTTGATGAATCTTACGTCCAAAAGAAGCGACTGTACTATAGCTAGTGTACTCTTAATCATTACCGATTTCATTTTGCGCTATAGAACTTATAAAAATGTAAGAAAAATTCCTACCGTTCAACACTTCAGGTTGATACCCGCACGCAGCTCGTCCTCGCGAATCTCAAACATGACCTGTACGCCAACGAACAGCACCACGCAGCACGAGATCATATACGCAACGCCCGAGTACGAACCCGTCAGGCTAGTAAGCAGGTTCTGCAACCCGTCCAGGCCGAGTGCAAAGCCAACCAGATTGGCAATCATCATCATGAGCACATTGCCAACCGATCCGATGCCACTCAAGACTCGGTACGCGGTAGGCCGGGAGCGCCAGCGACTAGCAGGGAACAGCATGCCACCTAAAACTTCGGGCAAAACGAAGAGAGTAATGAGCCAGCTCCACATCAACAGACGCAGGTTAATATCGTGCCACAAAGCAACAAAGGTGAACACCAATAAGAAGTTGCGGATCTGTAGGAACTTGGCCATCAAGCCTGACTGTGGTGAAGACGGAGATGGTTTTGATCCAGCGGGGCGTCGTCCACCACCGCCTCCACCAAGGGGCACGTAGACATATCGGACGATCCAGCGGTTATAGGAGCGGTGCCATCCGCGCCAAAAGGCAAAGGCTGAATAATTGTTCGACATGCAGCGGACCATATTCTCTGGCGGGTCAATTCCGTCGATGAGGGCCCAGAAACGGAAGAAGCGCCAGGGGATGAGCAGCTTCAGCCAGATAATGTGGAGATTGAAAAAGGCCAGCATGCTGAGTTGGCCTGGCGTGAACAGGGACCAATCGGGTGAGGCCTTAGAGATGGCCACTGCGTAGATGTAGTGGAGGATAAGTTCCATGCAGAGCAGGGTAAGGAGGAATCGGATTCCATAAAGGATGGTGCGGGTACTCGTCAATGAGGGTGCTTTGAAGCGTTGTTGTGACACGTAATCATTGAAGGTCAAAATAGGGCCAGCCAAGTACAATGGCGAGTAGAGCACGTAGGCAATGTAGTTACGAAAGCTGAATGCAGAGGGCTCGGCGGGGATCTTGACACGGTCTCGGTCAGACAGGGTCGCGGGGTCGAGTTGTTTCTTCTTGTAGAACTCGGTCAGCTATGCTCAGTTGATACAACTGGGTTACGTGAACTCACTTCAATCGCGCTCCCTGCGGGGTATTGCAGGCTCCAATGGTGATCCATGTTGAAACTAATCAAGCGCAAGACAGTGACCTTGAAAAGAACCTCCCAACGAGGCATAATGCCACCGAAGCTATCGAGTGCTTTCGCCCACTCGACAAGCAAAGTATGCTTCTCATCGGGCGAGTCGGACCCTGGGGACAAGATGGTTGCAATCACTTCGAATGGGTACCCTCCGCATAGCTCGTTAGCGAACAAGATGCAGATATTGAAGGTCCACGTGGCCGCAGGAACATAAGAGCGTGGAAGACTCTTGCCGATTTTGTAATTAATGAACAAAATCAGCAAGACTTTGAGTGCCGAAACGCCGTGGAGCGCGGAGACGAAGATTAGCCCAAATCCAAAGTCAAAGCGCATTCGTTGCTCCAGCTGCGCATCGCCGGCCGCCGCCGCCGAAGGGTGGGCGGCCTTTGTTTCGGGGCCGTAAGGGTTTTTATATAACTGGTAGATCCGACGAGCAACCGGGTGGGCAACTAGGAGCAACAGGAGATAGGGGAGGTTGTCGCGGAAGCTCGCATATTGGGCATCGGAGTTGTCCTATTGTCATTGAAGCGGCGGGTGTGAGTTATATTTGCCTCGGGAAAGTATAGGTGACTTGAACTTGGAACTCACGACTAGTCGGCCAGGAATCCATCCTGGTGACAGGAGATGGGAGTATGTGGGATAGACAGGGTGGGTGTCTGTTTAATTTGGAGATCTGCAGTAAGCAACTGTTGCGCTGTCCTTCCGCATTTCCACGGCATTGGCTCTTCACTCACCCTTCGAAGCATCCACGACCGTCTTGAACATCAACGGAACGAGTGTAATGAAGAAAAGGTAATAGACGAAGAACTCGGGCGTACGCCAGAGCGGAGCGGGTGCGATCTGGGCGATAGCATTGGCGCGGGCATCTTTCGCGGAGGGAGGTCGCGTGTCAGCGGCAGCGTTGCCCGGGGTGGTGGCGGTGGAGGTAAAGCGAGTGTCGAGGGTGTCGAGCGAGTAGATGCGTCGGAGCCAGGAAAGAAGGGCAGGCATTTTAAAGCAGGGGCATGGCGCAACGCGACGATCAAAGTGAAAGGTCGAGGGATCGAGGGTAGTTATGCGGAGGGTGTTTACTTAAGAGTCTCAGGGGGGGCCGAGGCAGTGCCAACTGGCCACGGGGTGATTCTCTGGAGAGCCAATCACCGCCCGAGAATATCACAGCAATGTATAACCATCTTGATTGATCTTTCAGAATTTTGAAGATATATGAACCCAGCGACCTTCAGAAGGAATGTAGAGCACTTTAAGAGCACTTGCTATCCTTGAGCTGGTTGGAGAGTATTTCCATGCCCGAAATTCTTTACCAACTTGCGAGCTTTGCCTTGCAGTAAATATCATTTGTTCTTTCATTGATCGTATGTAACTCAACTAATGTGAATACTCCTGTCTCGGCAAGGAAAGAGAGAGCCAGGAAATGGATGATGCAGAATGTCAACAATTTAGAAAGCAACATTGTGAAGTGATGAAGATAGTCCATCGGATTATTCGTTTTCCATAAATTGGACATTGTCAACCAGTCTCATCTGTCATAGCCCCCTAACTCAAGCGGCTTTTTCAGCAACAGGCGTAAAAGAAGATTCAGATCCGTGTCCACGGGAAGTTAGTGCAGACTTGCGCACCAGCCGGAGATTGAAAACGAGAAGAAGCAGGGCAGTCAGACCCGCAAGAACGCCCAAGGTGACCATGGCACCAATGACACCAGCAACCGCAAGACTCATTCCTCCGTTGGAAGATGAATTGGACGATGAGGTATTAGTGGAAGAGTCGGAGGTGGAGCTGCAGATACCAGTGGAATTGCCACAGGCCTGGCACCATTGCTCCTGAGAGGTGATAGCAAACTTCTTGGTGGAGTCGACAAACTGTGTCCATGGAATATCCACATCAGACTGTCCGAAGAGCGGGTAGGTTTGTAATTCAGTTGAGCCCTCAATGCTGGTTCCGTTGTGGAACAAGAAGCGGACGTTGATGTCAGACTCCGAGGGCATCCCGGTGCCAGATGCGTTGGTGACGAGCTCCCATACCATCGAAGACGCGTAGACGGGCATTCCAGTAAATTCCACATCGTTGGCGAGCCCAGACAATCCAAAGTAAGCTAGGAAGGTTGCGTATGCGCCAAATTGGATGTTAAGTTTGGACTTGCCCCCAGAGCTGATGGTCCTGTTCAAGGCTGTCAACACTTCGCCTGCCAGCGTCATACCCGCAACTGCACGAATGGGCTCTGAGCTGTTATATGCGAGACTGAATTCATGAGTGTTGGCCAGGACCAGCAGTTCTTGCATCACTTGATCGGATGGGATGTTGCTGGAGGCATTGTGAATAGAAGCAACGTTCAGCAAGTCCCAGATGGTGAATGCATTCTTGAAGCTGAGACCACTTGAGGAGATGGTATTGTTGAGGTCAGATTCGAGAGACTTATAGAGGCTGCTTGTGCTAGAGAGCAGCTCTTGGTATGGGCTCGAGTAGTAATAGTCGTTACTGCTCACCTCGGCGTTGTTGCATTCCGAGGTGCTTTGAAGCCATGTGTTGTCTTCACTGCTAGAACCAGACTGCACGTCTCCCATGGGGATGAGCTGGTAACCACTCAGAGGGGAGTAGACGGTAGTTCCATTGCGAAGAGTCTCGTTCGCAGCCGTACCAATGGGCGGATATAGACCCTGCAGGAAGGCTTGACCGGAGATCTGAATGACAGTATCCTGAGGTGCGGTGGCACTGATCTGGGCTAGATTGACAACGCTAGAGCTGATGCCCTCAATATGATCCTGAGAGCTAGCCGAGATGTACCGCTCATGGAAGAAGTTACCGGTCTCGTATACTTGATTGTACCCAAGATCTGTCAACTGTGTAGGTGGAAGACCCTTGGCGGTACGATCTCCATGTCGCTGGAAGATGTAAGCACCCAGGACTCTTTCTGCACTGACAAGGTCTGCCAGAGGCAGAGAGGCAATGGCCAACAGGGTAGTAATGGTAGTAGTCATTGTATCTTTGTTGATACAAGATGTGGAAAGCTACCGACTTGAATTTTACGGATAGAAAAGAAACCAGAAAACGGTAGACCCTCTTCTCTTATTTATCTGAGCACCGTGCGGGGGAAAAATAACACGGCAGTGTATGACTATTACTGGTGTAAAAGGAAAAGCCTAGCTCAATCCATGTGCGGATGTTCTGGAGCACTTTGACTTTGGCTTTCGTCGGTCCTGGCGCACCTGATGCATGCGTGATTCGCTCCATACTTGGGCCCACAGGACATGATTCGTTAACAATAGTTCCAGGGATCGTTGAAAAAGAGCCTACTGGATGAATGAGGAGTCGGAAAGCGCGGATTCCTATCAATCTCGTATCGGGAAGGCGCAGAGGCTATCTCTAGTCTCGATGCAATTGTTCCTTGGGTAACTTGGGTCGTTTGGCGAAAGCTTAAGAAGGCCCGAGTGCCACCCCGCTTTCGCTCAGACCTGCTATATCGGGCCTTTCAACAGAAGCAGTGCAACATTTCACTCTTTAGCTGCATGATACTAGATCTCACTGGTATTATCATTGACTCATCATTGGTACGATCAGCATCCAGGAGGCAATTGCCCCGCCAAACCCCCTCCTTCAATCCCAGATATGTAGTCCGGGTGCGCTGACTATGATTCGGACTTTGACTTGATATTCCAAACAATCATGATCGGGGGGCTTCATGCTGTGGCGTCTTCTTACCAGCGGGTTCTCCACGGCTATGAACCGGTCCTGCACTCGCGACCCCGGTTTGAGACGCTCCGTGGTTCGAGGCATTCAATCACGATTCTTCATTCGCGTCGCAAAGCTTCAGGTCAGCCTCAACAGGAGGCGGAAATGAAGAACAGAATCGAGCAGTAAGCAGCTCCATATCTTAAATTTCAAGCATGATCTTGGGTAAGATAATTTATGCGCTACTCCGGAAGCATAAGTTCAAGTACAAAGTCCTCGTTAATTGGTCATTTACGGCAGAGTTGAACTGATAACGCCAACAAATGCGTGTTCGAAAGAGGCATGATTATGATTCCACTTGGTCTACTGGATATCAAAGACCCACAGGGAGGGACTTTGAAGGACAACGTCGTTGTCGACTCCCCCTCCTAGTGGCAACCTTAGCAAGCTTACAAGGACGAGTGCATCAATCTGCTACTATGGCTACTTTAGGAAGCACTATCTATCCAATCAGGCTAGAGGACTCGTCTTACGCATGGTCTGCCACCTCGAACAATGAACCCTTATTATCCCTGCACTCCATAGGGGTCCACTCTGGCTCACGGACGTCCGAGCCGACAAAAGCGGGACAGCAGGCCAAGAGTCTTGGCCAATGGAAGTGGGCAGCTATGGCAATTGACATTCCTTCCACAATCCTTGATACACTTTATTCAGATCTGCTGCTTCGGGTAATTGCTGGACTTGTCATGTCGAGTTCAGACAAAAAGGAGGGATGTACCGGAGCGGTGATTACCTGTCATAATCTGATCCTACTATTGGAGAGACGGAGAAGCTCCTCGACAAGGAACTTTCGACAAGGGACTCCCTAGCACAACCATTACTTGCTCGAGACATAGCTAAGAATATTATGATCTGCTAGTTAAAAGACCCTACTAACCAGGGGCGGAAGATCGTTTTAAAGCCCTCTTTGCAGTGAACTCTTGGATGACCGGATGACTTGGCAAGCTACTGATAGCTAGTGTTAGCTTGATGAGTCGTGAGGTCATCCGGAATTCGGAGCCGAGCAACCAAACGAGTTAATCAAGCTATTCTTCCGTTTGAATTCTTCGGAAAGAACTTTCTGGCGAACGGGGGGCTGGAACTCAATTGATGCAAGCCAAGGAAGCATCTGTAGAACGTCCCACGGCTAATCTCCTCCATTCGAAACCATGTCGGTTCCTGCCGAGAGCTGTAAGCAACATGGACAGGCCGACCATGTTTGCATCTTCATCAAACGCTTTCTCGTTTGTTTGCACGAATTGATCCAGGACTTGGTCCCATACATCTTCATCATTCACTTTTCATTCATCATGGAGATCAGTGCAGAATTGGATACTAGCAACCGCCCCGATGAGTGGAAGATCGAACAGGGTATGGCTGGCCACAAGCTGCCTATCCTAGATCAGACCGGGAGCGATACCATCAATCTTTATCCTCCACCACCTACCAAACTGATCAAAGATGAAGAAGCCATTTAATCGGTGGGCGACCGTGCGAAGCTGTTCTCTCGAGAGCGTGTGGGTTGGAAAGGGTACATTACTCAAGGTGACGTCTTGTACACAAGGTTACCATGACTGACTGCTGGTGCTTGATTGTTTCAGATACGTCGAATGGGAGAAATTCCCAGAGAAGAAGAGCAAAGCCAAAAAGATCTTGGCATCTCAGACCTTCCCCGAATCCCCTGACTTCATGTTCGGTCCTATCCCGAGCACCAACCCCGTCCTGGCCGGCGATGACTTCAAAGCCTGGCACAACGCTATCGGTGGAGAGCTTACCACCGCAGCCGATGATTCCTGGCGCACGGTACTTCGTGAAAAGCATCCCGATATGCTTCACCTTCTTCAATTCCCCTACAACGGCGAGCCCCCGAAGCGACTTGTCACTTCCAAGACGATCACACCTAACCCACTTCATTTCGTACGAAACCACGGTGGTATTTCTATTATCGACAAGGATAGGTGGGATCTATCGTTGGATGGGTTAGTCGTAAACCCCAAGACCTACCGTCTAGACGACCTATGGACGAGTCCCGATTCCCTCGTATAGAGAAGACGGTCACTATCCAGTGCTCGGGTACCCGCCGTATCGAACATATCCAACTATACGGTGGCCAGGGTGACGAAGTACCTCAGGCCCCGTGGGCCGAGGGTGCCATTAGCACCGCTCGCTATGTGGGCATTAGCTTAAAGAAGGTGATCAAAGACTGCGGCGGCCTACTTAAGCCCGCCAAGCACCTTGAGCTATACGGCGCCGAAACCTATGTTAAGGATCTCGAAGTGGGAAACTATGTGGTTAGCGTCCCCTGGTCCAAAGTTAGAGCCAACGAGGTCATTCTGGCTTGGGAGATGAATGGTGAGCCTCTACCTAAGATCCATGGCTATCCACTACGTGTCATCGTTCTAGGGTACATTGGTGCTCGCAGTGTTAAGTGGCTTTACCGCATTAAGGCTATTGAGAATCCTTCCCGCGCCCCGGTCCAAGCTAAGGAGTATCTTTACTTTAACCAACAAGTTGGTAAGTATAATCTATGCGCAACGGATGGCATTCAAATTCAAGAGATGCCCGTCAGCTCTGCAATCATGTCTCCCTGGACCAAACAGACTGTCGTTCATATAGGTACGATCAGATGTAAAGGCTGGGCATACTCTGGCGGAGGTCGATGGCCCGGACGGGTCGAGCTATCTGCTGATGGCGGCTTCACTTGGTACGCCGTGCCCCCGAAGAAACTGTCTAAGAAGGGGCGTTGGACCTGGCGAACGTGGGAGTATGATCTTCCATGCGATGTCGAAGGTTGGATTGAAATCGTCTGTCGATGCTGGGACAACTCGCTCAATACACAGCCACTGAACGTGCGTGCGGCATGGAATTGGGGTCTGCATGTTACTTCCTCGGCACATCGCATCAAGGTCTACAGCGTCAATAAGAGTCGGGAGCTTACCAGGAAACGTTTAGATAAGTTTGAGCAGCTCGGTATTTCTCTGGCGCCTCTGACACACTATGACATCGTCCCTGGGCAGACGGCAGAAGAGTATGAGCAGTACTGGCGGGATCATGATCCTCGCGATGTTGACGATTAATTTGCTATAGACGGAAGCTTCATTCTATCTCGATTGCTATTATTCACAAGTATCTGGCTGTTCTTGTTGAAATGAAATTTTATCCAGTCATTACTGGCTGCGACTTGATTGTGATTCGGTCAAATTTATACCTGAGCACATAGTTTCCCGTGCTATCATCTCAACAAGAACTTTCGAAACATCCGCGGTAATCCTTGGAGACTCCCGGTGACTCGTAATACTGTATTTCGAGACTGATCACCGCACATGAGATTTCGCTAGACTCATTAATAAATCGCAATTTGAAAACGACACAATGTTTGTATTGCGTTGGCGTGGAGGACCTATGAACATGCGCGATTAGATCAGCACTTCTACGCCGACCTCAGCATTTCCCCAGAACCTCCACCTTCATCTACATCCTTCCCTCGCCACTTCATCAGTGCCGGCACAAACAAACATCCAAGCATGACCAGCAAGAGGGTACGTGTAGCTTACGAAAATTCGCTCAGATCACTATTTTTTATTATCATGGACTCTTCTTTGCCTTGGATATATCCCTTTTAGCCCGACCGAGCTGACCTAATTCTAGATCGCATTCAAGGTCCATGGCACCGTGCAAGGTAAGACAGCCCACCTTACAGCCTCGTCGCATCATCATCCCTTGCAGCCTCGACAAAATAATAGAGAGTCACAAAGAATTACATGCTAATCTCATCATCCAGGTGTCGGGTTCCGGTAAGGATGCGATCACCCAGATCGGGGTATGACATCATGCCTCATACACCAATTGAACTAACCGTAGCCACCCTTGATCTCTCACAGAGACTTTACTCAAAAGTGCGCAATCAGCCATGGCCTAAAAGGCTGGGTTCGAAATACCACGTGCGGGAGAGTAAGTGGATTCTCGCTTTTACAAGGTTCGGCTCTTAGCTAATTCAATACCGCTGCGCAGGTCGAGGGAGAAGTTCAAGGCGATGAACAGACGGTACAGAAATTGCTACAGCAGATTGATAAAGGCCCTCGTCATGCCCACGTTGTGAAGTTAGAAAAGAGAGAATTGGATCTCCAGGACGGGGAAGACCAGTTTTTGGTGATGCGGACTGCAGAGTCGATGTTTCATTCTGGGGCTTAAGCTATGTGTTCTGCATGATGGTGGCCTCTTCGATCGCTTCCATCGTCCTTGGGTGGTATTTTAATGCGAATCATGAACTTTCCAAAGTAGATCATTAACCTTGTTTTCATCCATGAAGGACTGGAAATGCCTAGAGTAAATCCTCAATTGTTTAAACTCCACCGTAGACTATACACCAACGACTATGCATAGCGTGGACTATATATACGTTAGGCCCAGCCACTAAGCATCCCCACTATGAGCAACAATGAGAAAGATATCGGCAAGCACCGGGGGCTTACATTCCTCTTCAGGACTCGTGACCAAAATTTGTCCCCAATTTCGCCCCGGTGAGATCGAGTTTCAGAAAATTCAAGATCCCGAATCGCAGACGCCGGCCTCACAGCCCACTGAACCTGCTCATCCCGAGAAATTCTCGGGAAGCCGTGAGTCAGTGCCTGACGGGCAGGGCGAAAACGTGGCCACCCCCGACTCTTTCCGAAGTCACCTGCCTCAGACCTGGCCCAGGCTGACGGTATTCGGATGACGGTCGAGCATCAGCGTCGTAGTCAACAAACGACTACATGGATAATGGGAAGCTCGTTGATGCTGCTTCTTGTTCGTAGATGGTCCTCTGGTGTCAAATTTACTAGATATCAGGTCAAATGTCCAGTCATCAGAGCTGTAGGGCAGACGATCGGCGAAGTGGGGGTCGTTCTGGTATCGTTCCTCTAACGGGCGATCGTGGCCGTCGTATGGCCCGCCAATCAGCACTGGCAAATGCCGTCATTTTGTCAGGCACACCCCTGGCCCGTTCCAAATTTGATACTGTCAGAGGAGCGCAAAGATCTGGTTAGGATGTGTCGATTTTTTAATTACGATTTTGCTCGGGCTTCGTATTCTCTCGGGCTTTCGGCCTTGAGTTGCGAGGTATAAAAGCGATGATGACGCCGCCTATACTTGCTTTTCATCTTTCAAAGACTTCGAACTACAACGAACAAAGAATTACTTTCGAGTATTGAACACAAACTACAAAGCTGATCATCACCCACACCAGCTTGTTCATGATGAATTCACTATCAACACTATCGACGACTGGACCCTTGCGGATTGCTGCCAGGCCACAGACTTATCTCTTCCTGGCCGTTCGCACCTACTCCGGGGTCGCAGCCACAACGATCAGCTCTTCAAGTCTCTCCAGACAACGCTCTTCAAGAACTACCTACACATCGAAACGTCTGATCTCCTCAACACCTCACCCTCAGATCAAAGAATACTTCCCTCCTCCTGCAAACCCCGCCGTGAAAGAGGTGACTACGGCATGGTCGCATCCGATGTAAGCAGACAGGCCCCCGCAAAACTAATCTCGAATACGAGCTTATACGAAGTACCACAGCTATACCGAGGCGCAGATGAATAACGTGAAAATCGCGCATCGCGAGGCCACCAACTGGTCCGATTGGGTTGCACTGGGCACAGTTCGCTTCTTCCGATGGGGTATGGACTTGGCGACGGGATACAAACACCCACAGCCGGGCCAGGAAGCATCGGAGAAGTTTAAGATGACGGAGCACAAGTGGTTGACCCGTTTCATCTTCCTGGAGAGTGTCGCGGGTGTACCTGGGATGGTTGGTGGTATGCTGAGACATCTGCGGAGTTTACGACGCATGAAGCGTGATAATGGATGGTATGTATTCCATTCTCAATCAGAGCCTAGGCCTGAAAGATGCACTAACATGTACCTCTTGATAGGATCGAGACTCTCCTGGAAGAAGCATTCAACGAGCGAATGCATCTCCTCACCTTCCTCAAACTGGCCGAGCCCGGCTGGTTCATGCGCTTAATGGTGCTCGGCGCCCAGGGTGTCTTCTTTAATGGCTTCTTCCTGTCGTATCTCATCTCTCCACGAATCTGCCACCGCTTCGTGGGTTACCTGGAAGAAGAGGCAGTGTTGACATACACACGGGCCATTCAGGAACTCGAAGACGGCCATTTACCAGAGTGGAAGGAACTCCAGGCACCCGAGATTGCAGTGCACTACTGGCAGATGCCCGAGAATCAGCGCACGATGCGAGACTTGCTGCTCTATATCCGTGCCGACGAAGCCAAGCACCGCGAGGTTAATCATACGCTGTCAAATCTGGACCAGGCGGCTGACCCCAATCCCTATCAGACGGAGTATCAGGATCCGAGAAAGGACCATCCCACTCGGGGCATTGATAACCTGAAGGCGACGGGATGGGAGCGAAAAGACATCTTTTAGATGAGAAAAAGCGATCGGGTTAATAATCTTTTGTTTAGGCTTTGGAGTTAGCGGGAATTTGGTCATCTCTTCTCTCTGTTTATAGAATAATCATGACTTCATGACATATGCAGTCGAATTCACAATTGAAGCATCGAAGCATCGAATCATCCACCGTGTTTCTTCGGTTGGAACGCGGGACGCGGGGCTCCGCTAAACCCAAACGGGTAATGCAGCAACATGTTCGGGTTTTTGTAGTTTGTACTCCGTAGAACTTATTCATGTCATACATCCAAGGAGATGTGCTTCGTATCTCAGCATAGTTGATAGTTGGAGTATATTGGATGCTTATAATCAAGAATCGTCCGGATAGGGGCTGTAGGCATGAGGGGTGCGAAGATTCATAAGGCCCTATCGGAGAACATAGACCACCAACGGCTCGACGACAGTTATGGATTGTAGACAAATTAAATTCCCAGATAGTCCCAGTCTGTGTGTTCGATTGTCCGACCCGCTTCCCCCCCCCCCTTTCGCCCTTGAATTCTAGGTTGACTGTTTTATTGTGCTTAATTTTAGCCCTTGGTCTTCCCCCCCCCGTTAGACCAATTACATAGGTGGTTAGTCGGAACCACCCCTTTTATCCCAAAAAAGCCTCTCGGCCGTCGATCCTGCACGTTCTCATTAAACCTCCGTTCAATCTGGTCTCTTCTGTTGGCCGTCCGACCCGAAAGACAGCAAGACTTGACTCTTCCTTGCCTTCTTCGACTTTACGATTCCCAAGTTTCACTTTCAAACCTCATCATCCGATCGTGTCATCGTCCCGAGTGAACGGCGACCACATCCCACTTCCGAGTGCACATGCCAACAGTCGCCGATCGAACCGTTGACCATTGAGCACCACCGCGGCTGGGACGACGGTTGCGGTTTCAGAATTTCTTTCGGCCACCTCGCAAAGAGCCATGGAGGAACCGCAGTCTATGGACGAAGCCCTGTCGCTGCCCGTTCGCGCCTCGTCGCCATCACCGTCCGTTCCCGCAACGCCGGCCATTTCTTCATACTCCTCCCCGGACCGCACCTTCTCCTCCGTTTCCTCCCACTCCGCCTCCTCGGCGACCTCGAACGATGCCCGCTCCACGATCTCGACTTCGTCTCGCAGACATGGATACGTGCGCGCGTGCGGGGCCGAATTCGCCGACTCGGCGCGGCATCGCGACAGCGTCATGAGCCTGGGCAGTATCGCCCACCTACAGTACTACTTTGCCCGCACGGGTCTGTTGGACGGAAAGACAGGCCGAGGCAAAGAGTTTAAGAAGAAGACTAGGGGTAATGTGCCGCGGGTGCTCATCACGCCGAATGAGCAGCATATGGAGGATTTGGTGGCCAGCCCGACGGAGATGGTGGACGAGGCGGAGGAAGAGGCTAATTACGAGGACGAGGAGGGAGAGGTGATGCTACCCCCCACCGTCAGTACATACAGCATTAAAACCCACCACGTCCCTCCTCCGCCCGACGTGGTCTCCTTACGCCGCGATCTGCAAGTCGCACTGGATAGAGCCGAGAGTAATATCGAGGCTATTGAGAATGGCGTGGAACCTCCACCCCGCGCACCAATACGTACCAGTCTCTCCCCCGGTGATATCCCCGAGGGCTCAGATGACGATACCGTGCGAGAAGCGCCAGCACCGCAAACTAAGGAAGAGGCACAGGGCATGTGCATTCTGGATGATGTGACGATGGCTATTCGAGCCGCCAAGATCTACTATACCGCCCACCCACACCCCGAACGCCTGGGTTCAATCAAGAGTGAACGGGACATTCGCAAAGACCTGCTTCATGTCCTTGATGTACTGAAACGCTGGGCGGCACGACACTTTGCCTGTGGTCTTCGCGATGAAGAGCGCGATGTGATCAAGGGCTGGATTGCGGGTGTCCGCACCATGCTAGTTCGAGAGAAAACCCTTGAAGACCTGGAGGCTCAGGAGCGAGAGAATTGGGACTGGGCCCGTGGCGACTGGTCCGGACGGGAGCGAGCCCGTGAGGAGTCTTTCCTTCGTAGTCTCATGCCCGGTGGCCATACGTTGCCCGAATGGACGGCCATCGATGATACACCGTTGGACTCCCTCCCATCCCCGTTCCTGGAGCGTTTCCGAGATGGCCGTATCCTGGTTCAGTTGCATAACATCGCAGTCAAGAAGTCGAAGCGTCACTTTGGGGAGATCAAGGCCTACCATGAGGATATCGCCAAGCCCTATCGCCAAGCGGAGAATCTACGATTCTGGCTCAAAGCTGCCGAGTTGCGGTGGGAGATGCGGAAGCAGGTGGACGTTATGGGGGTGGTTCAAAACACTAGCGAAGTGGCCTGGAGGCAATTCGACGCCGCACTGTTGGCCTGGTGCAAGACGGTGCGTGAGGAGCTGGTACGAGATTGGATGGAGGCCAACCCGGGACGACCCCCGAGTGCCGGTCTGATTTAAATGAGGGTTTGTAGACGGGAGAGGAAGAGTTTACGAGTTGCATTTCGGCCTTGACATCACGTTGTTGTCGTTCTATTTAGTTATTTATTTTTTACCTCCAAGGGCACTTGGCTAGATACCCCTGAATTGTCTCCGACAGCCTTTGCCCACTTTCGCATTTGGTGTTGGCTATTGGTTGATTTTGTCATTATCCGATTGTTGGTTTAGTTCGGAATTTCGCTGCATACTGTTTTGATCAAGGTTTGCGTCTAGAACGGAGAAGTCTGTGGATAGCGAATACAGTATGATTGTAATATTTATAGGAAACGGCAGGGCGTACTTCACCTAATAATATAGGACTCTAGGAGGAGTGGAGCCCATGTTTCCATGCGCGGTGACAAATTCGTAAGGGAGTTCAATCGAGACGAAACCGTGGATGTTGACTTAAGGGTACCATGGGAAGCCGGAGCTGTTCCTGACTTTTCAAGGTTTTCCATTATTTACTGGTTCGCGTTTTCAGAGACGGTACACTTTTTAGGATGAGTAGTAGCGAGCCATTCTTCTTCCTTGATCCAACTCGAGATACTGAATCATACTCTTTATCACGGGCCTCGAGCTGTCCTTTCATTTCCGTGAAGGTCCGTTGACGCTAGGGCACATGGGCGCTGATCCGAGCGCCCCTTGAAATGAACGCTCCTTTTTAGAACCACTACGGAGTACGAAGTAATACTAATATCGCTGGATGTGACTGATTATCCCCCGAGCTTCGTGGATACTGTAGACGAACGTAGAGAAAGGAGATTGTTCAAAGCTTCGAAATGTCCATGATAGGACCCATCAAGTATAGCTACGGTTTTGTTCATGAGATTGTGGTTTTTGTTTGGCTCAGCTTTCATGCAGCCGAGACAAGACCACAAGAGTATGATTTCATCTCATCGTCCAATGCCGATCCCTGGACTACGAAGGATACTGAAAGAAATACTCAAACTCATATCTTAAATTACAGGCCGAGGAGAACCAAGAGGTACTTAGGCCCCCATAGTTATTCGGGCGGGACCCCAGGTACCCTCTCTACTGCGTCAACACCCCCCATCCCGCTTCATCCCTCGTTTCTCGTGTCTCAAGCTATTGCTGCCCAATATTTATCTGCATACAGCACTGGTCAATTCTCAGTTCTCATCTTTGACACCTCTACCGAGACCATCAACCTGGCCATGTAGCCTTTCCCCCGATTCTCCAAATACTAAATCATCATACCGGCCGCAGTGAGAAGGGGGAACCGTCCCACCTTGTACGTCCCTATCCTTTTACCAAACGAGAACGAAACATTCCTTATCCATCCCTACCTAAATTGCCGACACCTTTCACTCTCTACCCTGTCCCTTTCGACCGTCCTCATACCCATGCATGCCACAGTCGACGGTCCAACTCCTTCTGCGACTGTCATCGCGCCGTCCGCCAGCGTGTCCGTTACGTCCGACTCACCTCCTCCGCCCCCCGCGGTCTCCGGCTCACCAAATGACCCCGGTCCCTCCCCTCTCCGTCGCTTAAAGTCCAAGTCTTCTCTCTGGAGTCTCGGCAGCAGCAATCATAGCGGTCAGGAGGACGACTCCATCCCAGCGGAGCCCTCTAGCGCCGAGAAGGCTGCAGGTGGTAAGCCGGGCATCTTCCGTCGCCTATCGCCCGCGCTCGCGGCCCGCGTGAAGCTACTCGACGGCACCAACAAGGTGACGAGCGCGCCCCGGGATCCCAAAAACGTCGGTCGGATTCCCGAAGAACAGCTCAAGGAGCTGGACAGTCAGCACCAGGACCTGTCGATCAAGGTTAAGAGGCGAGGACAGGCGTGGGCGGGTCCAACGGCTTCTTCTCCGGATCAACAAGCACAGTACTTTAAACGGAGCGCGTCGAACAGGCTCGAGATCCCCAGTCACGATCTTCTACAACGCGCGACTGAGGCACACGCGCAAGGGCTAGACTACGCCGACGCGGTCATCGACGGCCCAGAACCCCCCGTTCTGGCCGCCGCTTACATCCCAGTGCCTGTCCCTGACGCTGAGACCAACCCTTCGCCAGCGACATCATCCATGTCTGTTGCAGAGCCTGCGCCTGCGCCGCTGCGCGTAGAGCCCGCGTCCGGACCCGAACCTTCACCACCCACCGACACCGCCCAAGATACGCGGACGGACTTTGAGAAATATGTCGATGACACGAAACGCAGCGAGGAGCAGTCAGCGGAATCCGCGCCAGCGCCCCCGCCAAAGGACTCTCCGCCCAACTACGCGATCGCCTCTTCTTCTAACTCACAGTCGTATTTCAATCCCATGGGCCTGCAACGAGCCGAATCAATATACTCCTTCTCCCGTGCCTCCTTCAGCAACCAGCTATCCCAGCTCACGTCTATCCCTCTACCACAGCCCGGAGCGCTCGAGACTAGTATAGGAAATATTTCCACGGCGCTCGCGGCCGTGCGAGCGTTGAATGGTGCGGCGGAGCAGATCCAAATTTGGATTAGAAAGGCGTCGGATGTGCTCAGCGGGCTGGATTCCGAGGATGACGTGGAGTGGGCGGCTGCCGGTGGGCGAGAGGGTCTTGATGGGGTGGATAAGGCCATCACTCGGTTCGAGTCGCTGGTGAATGTCTATGTGAAGGCGATCGAGAACGTGCAGCTTCGCGACGATATCGTCAATGTCGGCGCGGAGAGCTTGAAGACAATTGTCAGTCAGATGGAAAGCATCCTGCACAACTGGGCTCAGATTAAGAACAAGCTGCGGGGTGTCAAGGAACAAGTGGAGTTGGCCATGGAATGGGAGGAGCTTTGGTCTAACGTGCTGGGAGACGTGGGCATGGAGATTGACAATCTGAGCGGGATGATTTTCGAGATGGAGGAGAAGCGGCACCATACTCTGATGGATACTGGCGATTCAGCGGGTGGTCTGGATATCAACGAACTCGAGACCATCGTGGAGGAATCTCCGACCAAGGGCCGGTCCCCTGCTACCAATCGTCTGACTATGCTCGCAGCAGCATCCGGGACACCCGTTATCAAGACGCCGCAGGATGACTCTAGTTACTCTAACCTGATGGCCTTGTTTGCGCGCATGCAACCACTTCGGGCATCTTTGGATTTTTTGCCAATGAGACTCTCCATGTTCCAATCGCGGGCCGAGGGCGTCTTCCCAAGTGCCTGTGAGGAGCTCGATGATCGACGAAGCCGGCTGGAGAAGAGCTACAAGGTTCTCGAGGCGGACGCCGAAGCGTTGCGAAAGGAGTTAGGCGAAGACAAGTGGATCATAGTGTTCCGCAACGCGGGAAGTCAGGCGCAGAAGATGTTCGAATCAGTGGAACGGAGTATTTCCAAGTTGCAGGAAGGATTGGAAACCAACGCTCAGGTTCACAATCCAGGCAATATGACCAAGCGGATCGAGAATTACGAGGCCAAGAAGATGCACTATGTTCCTGCTATCGAGCGGGTCATTTCTATTATCCAGAAAGGTGTCAACGACCGCTTGACTGTGAACGGCGAGGTGCTACGACTCTTGTCCGACATGACCTCGCGGACAGATGCCCTCAAAGCTAGTCTTCGGGTGATGGATGCTTCTCTCGAGGATGTGCAGATTGTCAAGGGCCAACAATTGCGTGACTCGATCTCAAGCATCATAACGATGGACAGCCCGGCTACGGGCAGTGCTATTGACACACCTGGGAGCTCCCCTGCTTCGTCAGTTGTCATGAGTGGGAGTGGATACAAGACGCCCATGGGAAGCTCCAGTCGTCGCGAAAGCTCGGTGGGCAGTGCCACGACGCGCTCGACCATGTCAAAGGTCCGTCGATTGTCTGGTCTGCCGCAAGTGACTGCCACCATGACCGGACGCAAGTCTTCTATCCCCAAGCCAACCGCCCCCGTTACCCCCACGCCGGCGACTCGTAAGACCTCTCACATTCCACAACCGTCCACCATTCCGAATCGCCCTCGTTGGAACGCCAGTACCAACTTGAACGACCTACATTCAAGCTCTGGATATTTGAGTGCCACAACGCCGAGCACCTCAAGGAAGAGCTCTGCCCCGGTGTACGGCCGTCCGTCGTCGACAGTACCTTTCCGGCGCGACATGTCTGCATCTCCTGCACCTGGTGCTGGCCGCTCACTCAGCCGTCTGTCGAACCGGCTGGCGTCGTCATCCCGAAGTCCCAACCGCAACGTATCATCCCCCACTCCACCCCGATCCGCTCTGCTCGACCCTCCGCCTTATAGTCGTCTCCGCAGGCCATCTGGTCTCTCTGCTACTCCTCGCAGCCGACAGAGCTTCGCCGGAACGGGCTCGTTTTTCAACCGCAGTTTTTCGTCCCAAGCCCCAGGCTACGAACCACAGGAGAGTCCCACAAAGTCGACGCGTCCGGGGACTGCCCTCGGCCATTCTGGCAGTCGGCGAACCAGTCTCCTGCCCTTGCCCAAGCGATCGGACAAGGGGGGAGCGGCTTCTCAGGCGAAGCTGGCTGCCCGACCACCCTGGAGAGGATAATGGCTACAATCCAGTCTGCCTCCATTGATATCCACCATCCTCCTTACCTTTATACCCTTCTTCTCATCCCTCCCGTGCCTCCTCATCTCTTCTCCATTCAACCTCATTGTCTTGTTCTTTGTTTTTTTTTGTGCATTGTACCCCCGCGCCAAACAGTGTTTCTATAGGTACTGAGCGGGCATTGGCGCCATGATCTTGAGGAATAGGTTTTGCGTGATATCCCCATTGTTGCATGGTATGGTCTGAGCGTTGGGTTCTATCTTACTATTGTTTCGTTATCTTCGGCTTTTTTTAAACCTGCGGTTGCAATTTTTCGATTGATTCTTCTTTGGATTTTCATCTTTCATCCCGTGTGAATATATCTCCTGTAGTTTTATCCTTGGCGAGTTAGGTAATGGAAGATGATCTACCACAACTTATAGACTGAAATTGATACACTTGGAAGTCTGGTTCCTGCATACTCCCGTGAAGCTCTCTGCGTCTTTGTATCCGAGTATCATCATGGGTTTTGTCAATGTCCACTGTAGCTGTCTATGTATACACCATTGCCAGACTTTTCTTCTTGGTTACAATGCAACCGAAATAACATCTAATTCCCCAACTCACGTCCAAAAATCAACGCATCAACCAGCTCCTCACTATTAGCGAGACGTGCCGCCTTAGGAACCCGTCCAATAACGCTGAACCCAAGTCTCTCCCAGATACGGATGGAAGCCGGGTTATTAGCGAAGACCAGGTTGAAGACGGAGTATTTGTATCCCTAGCGAACCCCGCATTAGTCGCTAAACGAGATTGATCGTGTGAGTATAGGGATGGGGCTTCACATACCAGCTTCGGAGCAAATTCTAGATAAGCTTCACCCATCTGCTGGCCAACACCCTTTCCACGTGCTGCGACGGTAGTAAGGAAACCCGCATTGCAGATATGCGAGCAACGGCCTGCAATCATCAGTACAAGCCGCAAGCATATCACTAGTAAGTTCTATTAAAACGATAGGGGGCAGTACTTACCAGGATAATTCGGCTTAATATAAAACGTGCCCAAACAAACCTTTTCCCAATCCCTCCCCTCCTTCAGCCCATCACTCTCATCACCCTCCCCATCCGCATCGAGAACAGCAATAACCGCAAACGTCCCGAACCAATACTCTGCAAATTGCTCCAGCTCCATCGGTTTCTCCATTGGATAAGTGCTACCGCGCTCAATTTCAGCGCTGAATTCCGCATGTAGGAATTTAACCAGGTCCCATGGGATAGTCGACGAGCCACCCGTGATAGGGTAAAGAGTCATGCCCGCATCGGATGCCTTGGGGAGGGTGGTATGACGTGGTAATAGAGTGGATGCGGCGACGGTGTGTGCTGTTGGTGCGGGGATGCGCGAGGAGGGGTCCTCGAGTATGGAGGGCATTTTGAATGATTATGGGGGTATTGGATGGATTTGTGATTGGGATTGTGAGGGGGATGTGTATTAGGTCAGACGTGGCATGCGCCGTAGTTGAGTAATTGGAATTTGTAGGGATTCTGGGTTTTATGTTCGTAGTTGGGAGTCAATTGTCAAGTGAAGGGCGTATCCCACTCTTTGGTTCTATAAAATCGGCTTTTTCTTTGCCGACGTCGGCGCCGGAAGCCGAGATTGGATTATATAAGCTTATTCAAGAGCTATGATTGGTCAGAATAGCAATGGGCATTAAATACCTCGATCTAGGACATGGAATTATGCAGATGAACTGCTAGACAGCTATGAATTTCGGCGTCGGTATCTTAGAGAGGAGCCTTCTTCTGTAGGTCATGTTTCTCAGTTTCATTAGATATAAGAATTCAGACGAGCATGACGCAGATCTAGGGGAAAGATATGTCTGGCACCAGAGTTGACATTACAGGACCATCTCGTTCAAATCGGAGCTTGTGAGATTATAGACAATTACGGAGGATCGAATGGTTACAATTGACCAAGGTAGATCGATTCTACTTGGAGATCTCCTCGAATCATGCTTCATGAGAAGCTTTCTCTTGCTCATAGATATAGTACAGATCAGGTTGTAAGGGCAACTATCGAGTATTGCTTTGCCTTTTCTCAATAGATGTGCTAGGCGTAACAATAATAGACTGGGTGGCGGGCTTCAAGGCCAAACTTGTTCTAGGGAGCAATGAAGGACCTTGCTCGGTAAGCCTCGGCTCGATTCTAGAGAAGCCGATGTCCGACGATGCTCTGGTCCTCGATACCTGGCTTAAGCTCCTCAGAGAAGGTAGATTAGTTCACTCGATTCCATCATTGTTTTCCGCCCTCGCCCTCCCCCTCGCCTTCGCTTTCGGGATTTCTGATGGCCTGCATCAACTCAAAAAGCTGTCCGATTTGTTGATCTGGAGCAGGGTAGCATGTTAGTGACCTAAACCGGGCGACGACCTGTAAGACCCATACCATTCAGCTTGTCCAATTTAGACTTGTCCAATTTCTCTCCGGACCAGTTATCGCCCTCCAATTTTTGCGCGTATAGTTGCCACTCCGTCAAAAATCCGATCTGTAATTGTCCATGTCAGTCACAGCCCGTCAAGCCGAGGACACCACCTCCAATCCCTTCGTCTTCCGGTTATATCACTAATCCGGCATGCTAAAACGTACAATGTGTAGTGGATTCTCCGCAGTCCGATGCGCCCGAAACTCCTTCTTCACGTACGAGTCGCCCAAAACGCGCAGCTCCGGGTCGAGCTTGCGATGCACGCGCAAAATGCGCCGGTAGAGTTGCAATGGGGGGAGGAGGGCGAGAGCTTCGCTGAGACTGGATTTGGAGCCTACTGAGGCTGGCGTTGCCATGAGTAGACGGTGTGCGAGACGCATGGTTGCTGGTTGTCGAGGTTTAAAGAAGCAGAAATGACATAATTTCCTGGGGAACGGGTTGGAGAAGCCGAAAGGCGGCGAGGCGGCGGAGCGAATCGGTGGGTCGCTTGGGCCGAGCGGTTTTTGAGCTTTTTCCTTCAGTGCGAGAATGCAACTTATATCCCGGTCAACGACATAATAAATCGGAGAAGAGACCTTACAGCAGGGCTTGTCAAGAACACCTGCCCAGAATTGCACGCCGGTTGCCAGAACTTGAGATTGTTGGCCTACTTAGGAAATCCGCGTGCAGCGAGCGACCACTTTGGATATCGGAAGGAAAATATCAAAGCTAAAAGAACACCATTTAAAGCACCAAAAAGTTCAGCGAATGCTCAAAAGATGCTACCCACACCGGACACCTCGCATGTCTCCTTCGACACTATTTATGAGCCCGCCGAGGATTCATACCTCTTCCTGGACACACTATCTTCAGCATCCGAGTCCCAGTGGCTATCTGAACGCTTCAAAAAGTCCACAAGCCCATCATCAGACCCATCAGTCAACTCAGTACCTCTGGTCGTAGAGGTGGGCACCGGATCTGGCGTAGTCCTAGCTTTTGCAGCCGCCCAATCACAACATATCTTCGGACGACAAGATATCCTCACATTGGGGGTAGACGTGAACCGGAATGCTTGCATTGCAACCCGAGAAACCGTTGCATCGGCTATAAAGACTGTGCAAAATGATCCAAGTGTGTCTGGTGTAGACTCAAATCTGCACACAGTCCATGCCTCTTCTTTAATCAGTGATCTCTGCTCGGCACTGCGCCCTGGAAGCGTCGACGTCCTTCTTTTCAATCCACCTTATGTTCCAACAGAAGAGCTGCCTCTTCTGCCTACGGAGTCAGAAAATGATCCCTCAACTTCCCAATCTATGTCGCGCTCTGCCAAGTTCGAGAGCGACTCATACTTCTTGTCTCTGACGTATGCGGGTGGCGCAGATGGCATGGAGACGACGAACCGGTTACTGGAGGCTGTTCCTGGCGTCTTGTCTGCCCGTGGTGTCGCTTATGTGCTTCTTTGCAAACAGAATCGACCCGATGAGGTCAAGGAACGGATTCGTGCTTGGGGTGGATGGAATGCCGAGACTGTTGGGTCAAGTGGTATGCAGGCAGGATGGGAGAAACTGGTCATCGTTCGGATTTGGAGACAAGATGCCTCTTAGAAACTTGGATTCGTGGAATATAGAAAGATATAGACATAAATGTTGGCGGCAGCTGCCTCCCAATGGTTCTCCTACACATGCCCAATGCAGCTTGAAAGACTACATACCACGTGATCAACCTCTTACGAAAGGGTCATACTTGAACGCGTTGTCCTACAAAGGCAAACGCACTGACATTTCTCAAATTAGAAGTAGAACGACGGGGGAAGAGAAATAGAATGGAGGTTTGTATTGAGAGGCGTGGTGCCACCCTCCATTGTGGTAATATGCAGGGCTCACGGTAAAGACGGAACTGCAAGCCCACGTTGTATCGCAAGATAACATGATCGTTTCAGTCATCGACATAGGTCTAGTAGCAGAGAACGGCCCCAGGGGCCAAATGCCCCAACGTGCTCTACAATGGTATATGGCCCCTCTTAAAAATGCTTGTTGGCGCCCGATGGTTGCGTAGAATCTGAAAATGTTTACCATAGAATCCTGAAACGAGCCGATTTCCAAGTGCCCTGAAATCGAATCTGTCATCTGTCATTCGATCTGGCAAAGAATCATTACCATACCCAAGTGTGACTCACGCGGAAGTATGACAGGGCAGAGCTCGAAGAGTTTCTTTCCCTATCAGATGCAAGCATTAGCGTCGGATGTATTGTTTGATAATTTATAATTACGGGCACCGACGAAATGAATCCCGTATTTGCATTCGATAAAGTGTATTCTCTCGTTTAGATCGAATCTGACGTAATACCGAGTGAAGTTTCTGGCTAAGTACGGAGTAGTTGGTGGAGATAGGTTCGCTTGACAAGCACATTGAGACGGGTTGACAGTGTCCACAACCCAGTAAGCACTATGTGTACATCTTTAATTGATTGATACCAATAAATGGAAAAAGAAACATTCTTTTTAGTACTCGTCTGACCCTGGGCCAGCACGGTCAAGCTCTTGTCCCTGGCCCCCGTATAGCATCGTATCATCGTATCTGCGGGCCTCTTCGGGAAGAGCCAGGGGTATCGATACTGAGTTAGGAATAATGGCTCAGACTACGTGGCAGCTAGTGTCGCCCCGCAGGAATTAGCCCTGGAGGCCCTTCAAATCAGTAGCGTCGTAATGATCTTGTGCAAGTCAACGTCAAGTTTGCATCAGATCCTGGAAGATTGTGCAAGTCAGACGGGACATGACCTACAACTCACATTCGATAGGTAACTGATTACTCCATACGAGATGCCGAGAAAAGCCCCCATTGGTAAATGCGTTTTGAAGGGAACGAGTTTGAGGCCGGTATTTCCGCGCGGGATTATACGACGAAAGGCCCAAAAGCAGGGCGTCCATGGATAGATATGGTGCGTGTCGGCAGATACGCGCGGTAATCATCCTCAGCGGCAGGAACAATATGCCTATTTAAAAGATTCAGATAACTCGGAGTGAAGGAATCCGAAAAGTGAAAAAGGTGAGACAAATGAACTACTCCACCGGGCTTTACCACAAGGTTTGCGAAAGTGTGATCTTCACACGTCAGCAGAAACGCCAACGCACAAAATTTCGATGCATCCGCTTTTCGGCTCTGAGCCGTTTCAACCATATGATGATCCAGAGAGTTTCTCGGGCTTTGGATAAACAATGATATTGGATCATTTCAGGCCAATATTCCCACTGGACTGACTCGGGATCAAAAGGGCTCCGAACCCTCAACTGCAACAAGGAGACAGCAACAGCCTTATTGATCCGATCTTGCACAAGGCAAGTCTACTAGAATAAACCGGCCAGTAGCAGTTGTAGAATAGCGAAGACTCTTCGCTACCTGCATGAGGGGGGTTCGGTCAAGGGGTATTCTGGGAGCCCCGATTACGGCCTCGGATGAAGGTAATCATTCCCGCATACCACAGACTCCTGGAGAGTGGTAATGAAAATCTTTCAACTGGGTGCTATGTAAAGGAGCCGTTACTTGTGACCGGTCTTAGAATACCATTCTGTTAGTTCATGAATTTCACATGGAAGTCTGATAGGTACGGGCTTAACAAAGGTGGGGGAATATTGGATTATCAGGAGATGACAGTCCTCGTCTACATACCTGTTTCAAGCGTTCCATAATTCTAGCAGGACATGTCATGCTTAGCATACGATGATTCACGAATCTCGTACGCAATCTCAGGCAACTACTGAGCTAGCCTTGGACCCCGAACATTAGTCTGACTAATCACGATTACCTTGAATTATGCCATAAAATATGTGATTTCTCAAGAATTATGTCAAGTGTGTCGCCTATTTCATGGGGTCCCCTGAATTCTCAAATTGCGTAAGCCAGCCAAGCGAACAGATATTGGAAATGGCAAAACGCCTAATTATAGGGTCTTGGCGAAATCATAGTAGCGAATCCTCAACTCGGCTATATCGGGGCATAAACCTGAGACAAGATATCCTCTCGAAAAGGGAAAAAATCCTCTTCTGAACCACGAGGACGATCAACCACCTACGTGAATATACTGGCAGCCCAGGAGCCAAGCTTGGCTGAGGGTCTAAAAGTGGATCATCAACAATCTCTTCCGTATAGGGCAAGTAAAAACTAAAATAGATCGCCCTGACGACCGCACGAACGAACTCGAGGGATGCCTGTTTCAAAATACTGTAGTAGGTCGAACCGATTACTACATACGATTCGGTTGCTGTCAGACGGATCCAATAGCATGGACATTTTGTGGGGCAGACGCGGTCACATCTTTTAGCCCCTACTAATCGTTTCTCAGTCCTCTTGGGGCAAACACTCAGTAGCCTTGCCAATGACCCAGATCAAAGGGGGTGGGCGATGATTCCGAAGCTTCGGAAGGAATGGGGCAGAGGGTGCCGCGGGGCGGAAGGAGCTGGAGATGGAGATGGAAGGAAAGAGTTGACTACAAATTTACTAATATAGTAAGTAGCATATCCAGGATGGTTTGTCCCGGGTATGCTCATCATTCTGTGCAAATCCCGGAGGTCCCACGGTATTGCTGATGTCGATCGCCTGGGGCTGGTCCCTTGTATTTTAATACAACTACTCGTACGAGACTGTCGGCAACTTGGCCCTGCGAATTAGGTCCAATGATACCCGAGAATAGGTTATCTGGAGCTCAGATTAGAGTTACATTGTCGTCACTTCCCCAGAAGCGTACGTTTTCAGGGTAAATTAGGGCAAGCTGCAGCTTTATGCATGTCGTCACGTGTGAGTATTCCACAGTCAGGTGATGGAACAAGTTGGAGATGATAGAGTGGATATGAGACGGAGGCACGGGCGTGCACTTGTAGATCTTCTGCGAGAAAGGGGCACAGGGAGCTGGCATGAAGAGATTTGAGTTTCTCGTATAGCATTATGATTTTTTGTAACCAATGGGTCTCCATCAACTGAAGGCAAGACTGGGCCCTGGGAATCAGGCACAACTCTCGACCATTGTCCATTTGCATACATTATTCCAAGTCGTTTAGACCCAGCGGACTCTTCCTTGCCGTATGATTTTGCCGTAGCCAATGTGATCAGATTCAAGAAAATATGGGCAGTACAAGCCAAGAGAATCGAAGAGAGAAAAAAAATGGGGGCATTGCTTTTTCTATCACCCTCTCAAGTCGGAAAAAAGCCCCGGGGTAACAACAGATGATAGTTCCCATGATCATGCAGATAAAAAACAAAGAACCGAATTTCTCAAAGACATAAAAACGCCGTTCTGTACTCTCAGAAAGAAAGGATGTGCTCATCAACTTAGAAGCCACGACCACGGCCACGGCCACGACCCCGGCCTCGGCCCATGCCACGGCCCCCGCCACGGCCCCCGCGGCCGCGGTCTGCCTCCTTGCGGGCCTTGTTCTTAGGCTTGGGGGCGTCATCCACAAGCAGGGTGTCGAGGGGCAAGCTATCGGGGAGGATATAATAACGAATTGTCGAACCACGGATGTTGATGGTATCCAGAGAGACGGGGTCGCGGCCCTTGGGGGTCATCTTGACGGTTCGGAGGGAGGTGTTCATCTGAGGGGAGACTGATGTGATGGTGCCGTGGAGAATTGTGCCTATAATGAGGGTTTCGTTAGCGTCAGAGCCGGGTCTGGAAGTTCGCGTGCCGCCGCGAGATTGAGGTTGGACGCCGGAGTGAGAAATTCCGAGATGACTGGGCGTACCATTCTTGAGCTCAATAGTCACCGTCTCATTGGCGCATTTCATCAAAAAGCTAGATGGCCGGTTAGTTTAAAGCTTCCAAGAGACATTTCGAAATTCAAGAAGAGCGCGTGTCGCAGCTAATAGCTGGCCACAACCACTCGGTAGGGTGACTGACCGAACGAGCTTCATATTGGATAGACGGACAGCAGTCTTGGAGGGGTGTCAAGTGGTCGATATCAAATCCCAGCAATCAACAGTGTTGGTGGGGATCCTGCGTTGACAATTGCGGTGGATGATGCCGTCGGATTACGATGCAGAGTTGACCAAAGTCATGTGACCGAGCTTCCATTCTCCATCACGTGATTATGTTGCTGGGAGCCCTATCAGAAAGACCTCAGCAATGAACTCGTAACAACAAAAGTATTGAACTGCCTTTTTTTACCCCAGTCGTTGGTTGTCATGATGACTTTCAATTGCGATTTGCAAGTACTTCACTGCACCAGTGTTGAACGCCTTCGGGTATCTGCCCAGTCATGGTGTAGCATTTGCTGGTTGTTCTACCAGCGAATCAGCAATCGGGATCCGACTGTGTATAGGCTGGCTGCCGTCTTTCACATCGATTTCAAGGCAAAATGGGCGCTTAGGTAGCACCTTTTACGCTAAATTGAAGGGGGCCTTCGGAAATCTTCGGCAATGAGTAACTTAGAAAGTTCGTTCAGTTGCCTTGCAGTAAGGATGCGGGCTTATGGTAGTTATTGCGTCTGGTAGTTTGTTATTCTAGCGACCAAGGTTTTGTCTCCATTCAACTACCGGCCAACCAAAAGGCGACACTACGCGCAATTTCCCCAAAAAAGGTCACACCCGCTAGCTGCAAAATCCGTGAGCTACAGAATTCCAGCGAATCATATTATTCCACTGGACTGGCTGGACAGTCCGGTCCCTGCTCCAACCTCCTAACACATCCCTGCCCGCTTAAACACGTGCGTGGCCCGGAACCCTCGCTTTAGATCTCCCAATCGGGGTCCACTTTTTTACATCGTCCCCAAGCAGCACAGTCAACAATCTCCTTCCATACAAGATTCCGGGGAACGGATAAGTCACGACGACTCTGCGATGCATCAAATATTGACTCGCGGCCTCGTGCTTGATACACGGAGGGCGATTGTTCGACCATGACCAGCGGCTCGATGCACGCTCACGCATGCAGCCTATCGAATCAAAAGCCGATGAGGCCTTTCCAAGGTCTTCCATATGAGCCCAACGTGCACAAAGGTGCAGCAGGTCGATACAGTAGACTCCGCCTCAGCCGGGTAGAACCGTCCCCGGGCGATCCAATCAACCATTCGCAGCCTTCCTTTAGGGAGCGAACGATTTGCAATGCACCTGGATGCAAAGACACTTGGCACTTCTAGCACATGGTCGATATGCGGATCTCCGAATAACCCTGAGTGTGGAGTTGCCGATCTAAAAAGTGGTCTTCCGAGCGGGAGTCCTCCCGGACGCGCTGTGGCTCCGGAACTCGCTCAAGACCAAGTCTCGTCTAAGTCGACCTAGTTCGAACTTGCTGGACTCGAGTGGACGACGCGGCGCCATCACATCCCTGCATGTCGGTTTCCAACCATGCCTGAATGGCAATAATGGCTTTCACTGCCTGTTCTTGGCACGTTCCCGGCCAACTGGTTGCTTATTTATTGGTTCCACCTCGGCGTTTTACGGGTGGGCGCAACGAACAATTCCCCCGGCCCCCCGATATAGTAACTGGACCAGCGAGCTTGAGTGGCCCATCCACACAAGGCTAAGACTGCGAACTTCGAAACTAGTCGACCTACCATAGCCCGAATTGAGTTATCCGATTTCCGGCATTCAAACTCTAGCAGTCATGGTTAGAGTGAACCTGCCCCCTGGTTCACCGTACTCAGTTCACAGTTGTTTCGCCGGACTATCACCGACCCTTCCCAAGGTTTCAATTTCTTGAGAGGGTTTTTTTTTTCCCTCTCTCCTATCTGGCGGATCTGACTATTCTCTTTCTAGTATAATACGAAGCTTCTTATATGACCTATGATCTGGTCTTCGTCCTTTCCAACGGCTTTTCAGTGGGGGCCAAAAAGGTACGGAAGCACGATGAACAGAACCCGGCGACAGACCCCGTCAGACTTTCATGATTTTTGTAGCTTATTTAATTTCTCTGGATCGGCGCTTCGAATGGCGGCCTGATTCTATGGAAGTACAATACTGAACTGCCAGCCACAAGAACAAGAGGGTCAGCGTCATGGCCCCCAATTGTCCGCTCTGCCCCATTTACCTCTCTGGGGCTAAGAATCCACTCAAACCAGAGATGGAAGCCCATTTGTGTCGTTCAGGATCAATACACGCATCCTGGCCGCTGGCCACTGGCCAGTGGCCCCAGAGTAGACATCCTCTTTTACCGAACCTATTTTTTTTTTCCCTCTTCTTTTCCAATATAGGCTTTGGCCTAAAAACGGAGGACCTGGTGTCACTTGTGGGGGTCCGAAAGTCAACACGGGACCACTCCTGGCTCGCCCTGATAGACCGATTTCGGCCCACTTGTCGAAGATTATAGGAATCTTACGGCCGCTCTTTCCTCGTCTATGTCGTATGAAATAGGGCAATTAATACAGCATTACCCGCGATAGAAGAACCTAACCGATCAAAAGGGTTAATGAACCATGTTTGCCAGCATAAGTGTGTTTCAGACCATCCGCCTTACCGTTCACTCTTAGTATCCCTGGGTTGCCCGCAAATAACCCACATCGTCATCTTCATCTGCATTGATTTGAAGACGGAGACGTTCGAGAAGCTCCCGTTGTGTTCGGCCTTTCGGGGGTGGGCCATTCTTTACCCAGCATACCCAGTGTCTCTGTACAGATTTTGGTACCTGACTATACTCCTTCCATACCTAATAAAGAACGGGTCCTTCTTCGATTCCTAGAAATTGCGGGGACTTCCCTTTGCGCTGGGCTTAGGAACGCCCTGCTGGAAGATCTGAAGATTTTCTGCTTAGAAAAACTTCTTTCTTGCGCCCGTCAAATAGCCCGGTTGCCATCCTCGGGAAACAAAACCCTCGAGTGTGCCATTAATCGCGTCCCGACTCATCTCGCAAAAGACCGCACTGTATGTTTGTCTCTCTACAGCTTTTTCTCCCTTTTGCATTTTGCGATTCCCGCCCCTCTGCTTAGGCTTTTCTGGCCCCTCCGGCCCCCCTGCTGTTTGATTGTTGTAGTTGTGCGCTACTTAGGTCCACGACCTACAAATCAAATTAGAGATGTCGCCCAGGGACTCAAGCTCACACCTTTCACCTTCTCACCATAGGTGCCAATCCAATTACCTCTCGGCCCCAGCCTCGTTTCCAGGAGTTGAACTCCTCTCCTCGGCGTCCGAGTCATTGCAGGTGCCAGGCTACCAACAACCAGGCTCTCTGCGCATCTCGGGCTCTTGGCCTTTCAATAGTCCTGTGCAAAGCCTTGGAAACGACGCGCAGTCCGCGCAAGCAGTCCCAATCTCCCTAAATCCGGATATCTTGTCTTTATCGTTACATTCAAACGCCAGCCTTGTTGGAACTAATCTCGACCCGGATACGCCACTCCCGAGTCTGGAAAACGAGCAATCTTTCAACATTGTCAACCGCGAAGGGCATTTGACAGACGGCAGCCACCAGTCAGTACTAAATGCTTTGATTATCCATCGTCTAGTACTTTCCGTTGCGATAAACATCTGGTATCTGACCGATTCCTTCACAGAACCCCGGGGATCATACCATACCCTATGTCAGTAGCTTCAGGCTCATACTTCGCTGGCCCGATGCAGCCAGACAACCACCGTAAGTTTGGACGTTAAGCACACAACGATAAATTTCAGGCTAACGGCCCAGCAGCTTATGGTTGGGGCAATCGCTCCTTTCAACCAATGCAGCCTCAGTCAGGCAATATAAACCAGCAATATCCACCATCACAACAGTACCCTCCGGCAGGGTTTCCTGTTGGTTATAACAACCCGCCAGGCGGATCATTACCCAACCATCCACACGACACGCAACAAACCGCTCCATACTTAGCTGCAGCGCCGGGGATCGTTCCTCAACATAACCAAGCTCGAAGGTAGACGGGCTGTTTTCAATCGGGATTCGCTGCGGCCAATTACTGACAATTGGCTTCCCAGTCCACCAGTACAATCAATGGCTCGCCCATTTCACCCTCAATCCGCTCCCGCAACTTTACCTGATCAATCTCTAATACCATCGTGAGTTTGAAGAGATCCGATGAAAGCCAAAACAGTCTAAAGGTGTAGGCTAACACTGACTGGGCGTATAGTTCTTCTCCCTATATGATGAATCAACCCGCCTACTATCTTCCCGAAGCACATCCAGTTCCGTGAGACCACCGTGAACAAGAGTAGAAAACCACTTACTAAATTCCATGAATAGGTCCTCTCATCCGTCCTCCATGAGCCCCCATGCATCTTCGATGGCCCCCGAGCCCGTCTTTTCTTCTCCGCTCCCAGTTCCGACGGGAGAGTCCGGCGATCGCCCCTTACGCGTGGTCAGTTCACGACCTCGACCACAATGCTGGGATCATGGATGCGAGGGACGCGAGTTTTCAACTTTTAGCAACCTGCTTCGACACCAGCGCGAGAAATCCGGCGTCGTCGCCAAGGCAGAGTGCCCTGTCTGCGGAGCCGTGTTCACGCGCACGACGGCGCGCAATATTCATGTTGCGCAAGGCAAGTGCAAGGGTCCAGGGCGAGAATCTTCGGCGGAATAAAAAAAAGGTGCTGGGAGGTATAGTGACTTGGGTATGGAGGTTTTTTTCCTTCTCTTTTTCTTGTATATTGGGTTCTTTAGCTTTTTGTTGCTTCTTTTCCTTTTGTTATTTCTGCGGATGGATACCTGGCAGGGAAAAAAAATTAAATCTCCGTGATAGAGCGGCATTTTGAATGGTTAAAAATCTAACCTATTTCCATTCTAGGATTGGAATTTCTGGATTGACTCTTCGAGGATGTACCAAAGGACCATTTTACGGCTAGATCTAGAAAGATACCACAGTCTTACCGAGTGGACATTACGCGACTAACGAACGACTTGATAGAGGTTTAAGAACTGCATTAACATACATAGCTCCACACAGCCACTTCCAGCGATCAAACCAAGTCATCAGTATTGTCAGTATGACCCGTGAAGTTCCATCAAGGTTGACGATGTTCATACAGTGCAACGTGGGGGGACCCACGTGGTGCCTTAGGCAGCTGCCGCCCACTTGTGACTCAACCCGCCGACTTCAACTGACAATTGCAGCGGAGTCTCAACCTTCACAAACACCAACCTCTAGTCGGCGCAAGAATGCCTGCTTCTGTCTCTACAACTACTACTGTTCGTTTTTGCTGGAAATCTTCTTCGTACCGAATACCTTTATTACCTGTGTGAAATTGTAATCGAAAAGAAGCCATGGCTTCCATCTTCACTTACGATCCCGACCCGCCACGGGTTTCGTCCCCATGGTCGACCTCGGGATCCTCCACTCCAGCCCAAGCCAACCAGGCCAACCAACCCAGCAAAAGTGGACTGGCCATTCGCACGCGATCGAGTTCTACCCTGGACCGCGCTCCAGACTTTCTGTCTGACTATGGCATTACAAAGTTGGAGCCAGAACCGCAGGAGGGTCCTACAGAGTACAAGCTGCACCTGCTCCTCCGCCCGCGACGGCCTTACCTCTCAATGTCAACGGGGAATGTAGTCGCGGGCTCATACCACTCTCGTGTATCTCTCACCCCGGCTTCGTACTCTGCATCACCGGCCCATGATGCAACTCCCCGCCCTATGCAGGCTAAATCGGCCCAGAGCCGCCAACAGCGGCTGCAGGGCCTGACAACGCAGCTGCTCTGGCGTTTGCAACAGTCGTCTCCGTTTCACTCGTCTACGACGGCGAATCTGGTCGTTCCTGTCCTCCCGGAAGCTAGCCCGCAATTAGGTGTCCCTTCTAAGCCTGCCCGCCTGCTTCCGGGCCTGGAAGAGAGCCAGGGAGCTTTGTATGAGATTGGCGTTGCCGATGATGGCACATTTGTAGGTCTCACCGAGGACGAACTCGATGAAAGTCTGACTACCCTGCAAACTATGGCCGCTAGCCTTGGATGCAAGGTCGAGATTCAGCGTCGAGTGATCGTGGGCAAATGCGAATGGGCAGAGGACTCGTTGGTTGTCCCTCCAGACCCGACCAAGTGCCGAAGGGAGAGCCTCTGGGTCGCTGAAGCACTGGTCTCTCCGGACTTGGACTTTTACAACCTGTCCTCTGCCCGTAAGAAAAATACCACCGCGGTTGGCTCCGTGGCGGATGCAGAAGATGAATCGGCTGCAGAGGAAGATTCTTCCAATACTGAGCAGATTCGAATCTCTCTCACTGGACCGAGTGCCTCAGGGAAATCTTCCTTATTAGGGACTTTGACTTCGTCTTCATTAGATAATGGCAGAGGCAGCAGCCGATTAAGCTTGCTGAAACATCGGCATGAGATTTCGTCTGGAGTCACTAGCTCCGTGGCTCAAGAGTTGATTGGATACACAGGAGATGTGCCTCCCACGGTGATCAATTATGCATCTGGGAATGTGGCGGCGTGGGATGACATTCATGCCGCGTCTCGTGGGGGTCGCTTGGCCTTTGTATCGGATCTTCCTGGTTCGGTCCGGTATCTCAAATCCACCTTGCGGGGCCTGGTAAGCTGGGCTCCACACTATGTCATGCTCTGCATTCCCGCCAACTGCGACGATGAGACGGCCGATGCCGAGTCGGGCGCCGAGTCTGCGGGGGAAATCGACCGATGCTTGGCATATCTGGATCTCTGCTTGAAGCTGGAAGTCAACATTATCATCGTCATAACCAAGCTAGATGTCGCTTCCCGAGGCGGTTTGCGTGAGAATCTCGCCAAGGTTTTGTCTGCTCTCAAATCAGCTGGCCGCAAGCCGGCGATGCAGGGAGCATCGCCAGCGGGTGATAGAGTGCTTGATCTACAACATGTAAGCGTGTCCGACAGCAGTGAAGTGCAAAAGAATATCACCGCGGCGGAAGGTCATTGGTCCCGCACGGTGCCCATCGTCCTCGCCAGCGCTGTTGATGGCACTGGGATAGGGAAGCTGCATGCCTTCCTTCGACACCTACCGATTCCCGCTCACCCATCGCAAAGGCGATCCCGTATTGCTCAGTCGCTGCAAAGGCCTGCAACTGTCTTTGACGTCGATGAAGTCTTCGCTATACCGCCATCCAAAGTGTATTCTGCATCCACAGACAAAGAGGGCCGTGAAAGCCGTGGCATGGTTCTCTGTGGCCTTGTCCGCCATGGCAGTATTTCAATCGGTGATGAGATGACCATCGGTCCAATATTAGTTGATACTTCCTCGGATGGTGGCAGTGAACCTGCGCCATTGAGCCTACTCTCTCGTAGTAGTGGACCCGGTCAATCAGGCGAGTTCCCAGCCTCTCTATCCCACGGCGTTTTATCCGGCAAAGATGCCTCAATACAGGCAAAATGGCAGCGCGTTCGCGTCGTCAGTGTCAGAGACCTTCGCCTCCCCGTTCGTCGTCTGAAAGAAGACCAAGTCGGGACAATAGGCATCGAATTACTCGCGTCACCGGATGAGGGGCGCTTACCTCGTCTCGGTCGAATAAGGAAAGGCATGGTGCTTACGGACCTGTACACATCCCTTCACCCGCGCAATTCCCTTCCATCCTCCCTCCCATCAACACTGCCCCTGCCATTCCATACAGGCTTCACAGCGACATTCCCCGCCTCGGAATTCTCAGCTCCGAATTCGCCGCCATTACTCCTGGGCGGGAACGCGATCGCCTATATTGCCAATATCAGGACAACCGTCCGTGTCGTATGCATGGCTCTCGCAGGAACAGGTGACGAGCCAGGCTCCCGCTCGCCCTCGCCATCACCGTCTCCCACCGAACCTGAATTCTTCAGCTTCGATGGCGACACTCAGACCTCGTCTTCGCCTGGGAAGGAGAAAGGTAGCAGTACCAGTCACACAAATGGTATAGATGGTTTTATGCGGGGCCGCCCGTCCGCTATGGATATCAGCAAGGTGGTTGCTGGGACAGGTGATGGTTCTGGTGTCTCTGAGACGTTCAAAGAGGATGTTAAGATTACCTTTGGGCTTGTAACGTCTGTTGAGTGGATCGAGCTCGGCTCGCAGGTCCTGGTTATGCCGGGCATGTCTATGAGTGCTTCTTCTGGGGTCGCTGTTACGCCAGCTCCTAGTTCCGGTGCTGGCAACGCCAGCGGCAGCGGAACTGTGTCGATGTCTGGGTTGGAAGGGTTTGTTGGGACTGTTTGTGAGGTGGTCCCTGGAAGATCTGTGGGGAGTGAGAGTTGACAGAGAGCATGGACATGATTTGAATTTGAGCGATTGTTGACAATATTGCATTAGTCTGGTACTTTGTCCTTTTCATCTTTGGTTTTCTTTTTCTTGGGTAATGCCCGGTTATATCGTGCGTGAGAAGTAATTAGAGTCACGAGTCGTGACACTCGACTATACAGTAGCTTAGGGCAAGTTGGAGGGTTTAGCTACTCTTTTTGATTTATTCTTTCAGATTCATGCTTTCAGATTAATCTTTCAGTCTTCGAGACTTGATTTGTGTGAAACTTAGAGCGGTTATTGGCCACGCAGACCTCTGGAATCTTCTCGGCAGCCGTAAGTGTGTAGGATGAGATGACTATATGAGCAAGTCTTCCAGAGCCACCAGTCTATAAACTACCATGTCAAACATTACAGGGTCAGATGATGTGTATATTTTGAAGCAGCTAGCTTAGTTATGCATTTGAACCACGAGTAAGCCTCGACAGGCCGCAAAATCGCTGCCCTTAACACGGGTAGAAACGGGATCGTCCACCAGTCATGCCAAGTCACCGTGAGCATCAATCACAGTTGAGATCAATTCGCAGATTTGTTATTTCATAGCGTCAAAGGAGGCTTCCATTCACTAGTCGGAGCCCCCCTACGACCTTCACCGTTGCTGGGGGTATTTCCGCAAAGTATCCGTCGAATGGCTAGTGACCATGCTACGCCATGGCCGCCAAAGCGACTCGATAAACCAGATCAAACATGTTGCGGCATACTTCTAGAGTCCCGACATCTAGGAATCGGGAGCATCAAGGTTGACACTTACCCACCCTTGCGCTGGTCACCAGCATTACGGGCGAAAGTGCTGGTCGATCCAATAGTTGCGCTCGCGTTGCGGAGCTCGATCTTCTTGCGCTCCATCTCGAGCTGCAGTATGTTAGTACATGGGGTCACTTTCAAATCTCACTACGAAACGCGTTTGACTTACCACCTTGCGCACTCGAGCCAGTGCGGCCTCATTGCCCTCTACCAACGGACGGCAATCATCAACCCGGTAGGGAGGGCTAATGCTAACCGAATCCGCAACCACGATATGAGGACCATTCCAATGAGCGGGCATAGTCCGACTGAACGCATCGAAAAGATCCTGAGCCTCACGAGTGACGCCCTTTCCACGACGGGCTTCGCGTTCCATCGCCTCGCCAATGGCCTTTGCCTCACGTGCCTTCAGTGCACGGGTATCAAGGGCCTGAATCGAGGGCTGCGCATCGGTGAAGGAGGACACATCGGAGGAGTGAGATGAAGGGAGGGCGAGGAGTTGGAAGGACTGAATACGAGAAACCGGAATGACGTGGTAATCGCCGCTCTGGGCCTGTTTCGCATCTGCGGTTGGTGCCGAGGGGGATGTGTTGATAGCGACGAGATTCGTGATGGGGCATGCGGTGAAGAGCGTACCCTCCAAGGTTGAGGCATTTGGGGCGGCAGTCGTGATGCGAACACTGACACAGCACAGAGTCGTTAGTACGTCTTCGATTGTGGACATGTTCAAAATACACGTTGGATGGAGGGGTAGGGTGTACCGAGCACCAATCGCGCCGCTCAAAGCAGCCTCCAAGGGGACCATATTGGTCGCCATTCCACCTGCAGTCGAAGTACCGGCAGAAGTCTGAGATCCTTTCGCACCGGAACTCTGGCGCTTATTCTCCGCCATGCGGCGAGTGATAGAGAGCCCCGGGCGGTGTGATTCACACGTCAACAATCGGCCCGCAAATCGCTCAAGGAGAGTCGAATCAACCGAGTGAGCTTGATCAAGTGTGAGCAAAGACTACCGGATCATTGAAGACTGCCCAATGACAATTGAACCCCAGGTAATTTCACGGGAGTTGGGCTGAGAGTCGTCCTCACTTATAGGAGCGTCGTCCCAACTGTCCGGGAGCGGGAAAGGTGGCGGGCTCCCCAGAATGCTCGAATCTCCGAGGGGCGGAGAGAAAGAAAGGAAGGGGGTGAAAGCGGAGGGAGAAGGAAGGACAGAAGAAAAAAGCACCAACTCCCCGAAAAATGTTTGGAAGGAAGGAGAGAGGAGAGTCGCGATAAGATGGCAGGTGCGACGTTGCTCAGACTGCCCGATATGGTCTAGCGTCATTGGGCCCATGATTACCTCAGGACCCCAGGCATCCAGGCACTCAGGCAGCATCCATCTACCGTACTGTAGAACTAGGTGCTGGGCCATCTCTACGATAATACAGCTTTACAACAGAAACCCCGCGCTTATTAAAATAATTCGTTACGTTCCATTCATGGTGGCATCTAAATACATTGAACCCAATTTTTGTTCCTTCTATCTCCGACCTGGCGCTTATGCGATGTAGGTCGAGGCCGACACATCACCGCCACGACCGGTCCAGTTGACGTGAATGTCCTTGCCTTCGGGGAAGTTCTCGTTGGCAAACTCGGGCTTGATGCGGAAGGTGTGGGCACCGAAGTAGTCACGCTGGGCCTGCAGCAGGTTGGCGGGCAGGTCCTTGGTGCGGTAGCCGTCGTAGAAGCTGAGGGCGGTGGTGAAGGCGGGAAGAGGGATACCCCAGAGAGCAGACTTGCTGACAACGTTACGCCAGCCAGACTGGGCCTTGTGGATAGCGTTGGTGAAGAACTCGTCGAACAGCAGGTTCTCGAGCTCGGGGTTCTTGCGGTAGGCGTTGGTAATGTCCTTCAGGAAAACGGAGCGGATAATGCAGCCACCGCGCCACATGAGGGCAATGGAGGGCTTGTTGAGCTTCCAGTTGTACTCCTTGGCGGCGTTCTGGATGAGCATGAAGCCCTGGGCGTAGGAGATGATCTTGGAGGCATACAGAGCCTGCTCGAGGTCATCGATGAAGGCGGCCTTGTCGCCGGAGAACTCGGGGGTAGGGCCGTTGAGGATGGTGGCAGCACGGCCACGCTCGTCCTTGAGGGCAGACAGGCAGCGGGCGAAGACAGCCTCACCGATCAGGGTGACGGGCATGCCAAGGTCCAGAGCGTTGATGGCGGTCCACTTGCCGGTACCCTTCTGGCCGGCCTTGTCGAGGATCTTCTCGACGAGGGGAGTGCCGTCGTTGTCGTTGTAGTAGAGAACGTCACGGGTGATCTCGATAAGGAAAGAGTCAAGGACACCGGTGTTCCACTTGGCGAAAACGTCACCGATCTCCTTGCAGGAGAGACCGAGACCACGCTTGAGGATGTCGTAGGCCTATGTGTCATTCACCGATTAGTTACATGATACGGTGGTGCGGGACTTCCGCCTGGCAACTTCCAAAGTAGGAGCCAATTGCTCCAAGTTAATCAAAAGCTTACCTCGCAAATCAGCTGCATGTCACCGTACTCAATACCGTTGTGAACCATCTTGACGTAGTGGCCAGCACCCTCGTCACCGACCCAGTCACAGCAGGCCTCACCGTCGCTCTTGGCGGCGATGCTCTGGAAGATATCCTTGATGTGGGGCCAGGCGTCCTCGTTACCACCGGGCATGAGGGAAGGACCGTAGCGGGCACCCTCCTCACCACCAGAGACACCGCTGCCGACGAAGCTGATGCCCTTCTCCCGGAGGTACTTGGTGCGGCGGTTGCTGTCGGGGAAGTGAGAGTTACCACCATCGATGATGATATCACCCTTCTCCAGGAAGGGGAGGAGAGACTCGATGAAGTCATCGACGGGCTTGCCGGCCATGACGAGGAGCATAATGCGACGGGGGCGCTTGAGCTTGGCGCAGAACTCCTCAATGGAGTGAGCACCGACAATGGACTTGCCTATGGGGGAAAATGAGTTAGCGCATTGGCGCCTCCAGAGAGGGTATCTCTATCGAGGGAGCAAGTGCTTACCCTTGGCCTCGTTGGACAGGAAGCGGTCGACCTTGGAGGTCGTGCGGTTGAAGGCGCAGACAGTGAAACCGTGATCAGCAACGTTGAGGATCAGGTTCTGGCCCATAACGGCCAGACCGATGAGGCCGAAATCAGCACTAGGAGAAAGGTGCGCCGGAGCGCCGACATTAATGCCGGCGAGACGGGCACTATAGTCAGCGACCGCGTTCTCATGTCAATAGCCGGGAAAAATTGGGAATCATCAAGAGATTGAAAGAGACGTAAGTGTGACACGCGCGATGTCGAGGAATTCGGGTCCGTGAGCTCCATTGTCTTCTTCCGCATCGTTTATGCTGCCTGGCGCGCTTAGTGCATTCGAATTAATCGAATTGATTCACACACTGCAGTACCAAAATGAAGCTGGCAATGGGTCTCGCGTGCTCGCAGTTTTCCTGCAAGCTCCAGGTGTTGAGGGGGGTTTCATTTTGGGGGCACTAGCATCGATGATGCTGGTGGCGGGGGAGGGGCACCAATGCAGTATCCGGTGGGGGGGAAAGGATAGTAGAGGAGATGTAACTTACACAGCCTGGTCAGCCATGATGTATAAGTGAAGCTGGAGAAAGAAAGGAGTGCTGTAGGGGTATCTACAGGATTGGAGGAGGAGGAGGAAGATGGAGAGATGAAGAAGAGGAGGGAGGAGGGGAGAGAAGATGTCCGAACCCAACCGGCTGACGGAGCAACTCTTCCGTCATAAAGGTGGGACGAGACCGGCGGGGGCAGATTATTACTAGATTACCGCCGTACAGAATTCCCGTCAAGAAATACTCCTCCCAACATCGGGATAGGTGGACCGGTTGCTGCTCAACCAGGGGGAAGGTACTTCGAATGGGTGGACACATGTGCTAGGTCCCATGTACCTCCCCCAATGGTCCTGGCTGGCTCCGGTGTAGCGCCAAGTATCTCAGCATTCCAGTAATCTTAGTAACGGGTGGTACAGGAGTAGAGTCCTCCGGTCAACAGGGCCATCCCACTCGGCTTCTGCTATTGGGAACAATTGGAAAAGCAATATCCGACCCGATCGGGTTCCTATAGTTACCGCACATGTTGAAATTGTGAGCCCTTCAATGGATGATTATCAATCTCGGTTTGGCCGTTACCTTGTTTGCATAGAGAAAATTACTGGAGACGCGGGGCACGGAGGGGTAGTGATCTCATCGACCTTCTCTTAGAAAAAAAAAAACTACGGGAGACGATAGAGACAGACATACACAGGGAACTAGTCCCGAGCAATTCCAGTATGCATACTCTGTCTATAGGTATAGTGGTGTTGTCTCTAGCCATGGCTTACGATTTTGCTTCTTTGACTCAGATCGCATGGCCATGCGATTCCCTCGTAACCACCTCAAACTCCGGAAATGAAGCCAACTCCCACGGACTTATCCACGCATCGGTGAACTATTCTGGTGTTAAGAGTCAACGGAGAAACTGCTTCACTTGCCGACTGCCCGGCTTCGGTCGCGCTATTCCCGTTGCGGACTAGAGTGGGGGTCGCACTGTCCACCCCAATGCAGAGCAGGACCTTGTACGGAGTACGGAGGGCCGAGTCAGTTGGTCGATCTACGGAGTACCTCCCGTGGAATTGCAATTGTTTTAGTTACTACATAGTTTCAAGATACAGTGCATCCCGAAACTGGTGCAATAGCCTACACTCTTTGATGCCTTTCCTGCCCCGTGCGCCAAGACACACTAGTCTATATTGAGAGCTCTTCCGGAGTGCTCCTGTAAGTTACTTTCGTTTTGTGTCGTCCGTAAAATACATGGCATTTCCAGACACGTCTTTAATTGTAAATTTCATTTCATCTGACACCTCCCAGACAGCCTTGCTCGGGAGGCATACCTAACAATCAATCACGAGTGGCCCTGAAGATGGCTCTAAACCTAGCTCCTTCCAAGCACGAGCTTATCTATGACAATATCCTGTATAGAGAAGTGGACAGAAATGACAGCCTGAAGCAAAGGGGGCTAAATGCCGTTTTCCGGTACCAAATTTTATTATCGTTCGATTTAACATTTGGGATAAGATATCCGGGGGAAGCTAAACCAGCTCAGTTCTAATTGGTGCATTAAATGGAACCGCTGATGATCTAGATATAAAGGTAGGTAGTTCGTTTGATTGGGATAGAGTTCTGCTAAAGATAACCTTAAAATCAAAGGCTGATCGAGACCGGTCCTGAACGTGATTTGAACCAAATTCTGGTTTTTAGTTGCTATCTTATAACGAAATTGTGAGCGAAAAGGAGAATTCATGGCCAACGAGGCAAAAGTGAGTTCCCCTAGGATATCACTATCATATAACATCACTTCTCCCTTCCCATAATTTCCGATGAATCTGAATTTTTATTAAGCTCGGCCGGTGGTTATCTCATAAGCGTGCCATATGGATAGTAAGAAGCCTCAACTGGGCACATCCTGGCGGCCTGTGAAGTTACAATGTATCGATTCCTCTCTCGGAGTCTCGCACGACGCTCAAATAGCGCCCACGCCAGGACCGCCAACATTGGTGCCCGAGAAGTACGCCTAAGCCCGCGCCCAGCGCAATCTCCCGGCTCGATGAGCCCGTGGGGACGGCTGACGTCGTATTATTCGCTGTAATTTTCTTCATGTTGCGGAAGGAGGTGACATTTTCGAGCAACGTTCCGCAGTATATAACGCTGCTGTCGGGTAAAGTACATAATTGTTTTCGTGCCGCATGTATAGAAAACGGAAGTTTTTTCATTCAATAATTAATAAAGAATATAACATTGCTTGCGCAATACAACTTCAAGAAGAACAAATATTCAAGACTTTTTGACGCCGTAGCTTATCGTTGTTTTTTGAGTCATATTCGACGGGATCATTGAACTAGGCACCCGGATTTCCCACTGTCGCCTCTCCCGGGTTGGCAGCTTGTTGCGCGAGACTCCTAACGCCACAGCCATCACTGATGCAAACATTCCGGCCGCAACAACTGTTGGTTGCACATAGCTGTCCTGATGAACAATCATTCTGAGATTGGCAGTCGGCAAGTCCCGCACACAGTGTCCCTCCAAAAACGCAGGTTCCGAACCCAGAGGTCGTTGTTGCACATACGCATCCCGTCCCACATGCTTGGTACGTGCCGCAGCTTTTCCCGGGACATCGACAAGTTCCGGAGGAACATGTGTAGTCAGTTGGACACTTAAATTAATGTAAGCGAAATCTAACATCGATATAGGGGGTCTCCCATAGAACACATAACGTACGATTTTGCCACACTGCCCGCAATTTTTCGTGTCTGTGCCCGTATCTTTGCACACCTTATTACACACTTGCTGGAATGGGGAACTTTTGAATGGTCCACAAATATAGCATGGCCCCTGTCCGGTTATGGCCGGGGCAATACAGGTGATAGCCGGGTTTTGGTAGGTTTTAAGACACCAAGTAGTGCACTGAGCAAGGCTCAAAGGCGAAGTTTGTGGTATAGGCCATACAGGATAAACTAGATTTGTGTTAGGCATATTATATCAATTGAAAAACTTAAGAGTCAGCTTTGGCAGTGGGCTCACCCAGAGCGAGGGTAATTAGAAGCGTTTTGATGGACATTATGGAGTTTTCCAGGGTGAAGTAGAAGTGTGATAGTTCATCAGAAATATTGCAGCGCTAAAGGTGAGAACCTATTCTTTTATACCTCTGTAAGTCTATGCATTGTACGGCACTTGCATCTATGCGGCGAAGACCTGATGCTATCATTTCTATCAACTGACTCTTATTATGATTTAATTTTCCACGGGTGAGAAGTAAATCATTCTATGATCCACCTACTACCTTGGTTCTTATTTCGTCGCATGAAGACTAATTTAAAGCCCAGATTCAAGGAGTCATGTGTAATGAGATGTTTATAGGAACGGCCTGGCCTCTCTTTAGTGGCGAAAGCAGATGCGCCATCCTAGAACTTGTAAATTATCTGGACGAGGCCTATATTATGAAGACTACACGCAACTTTAGATAAATCACTGGAATGTTATGACTAGACTGTTTGAGCCGTATGGTAGGGATTGCTAGTTAGTTGATTGTAATACGTGGGTAGCCCGTCGTATCCTCAACCCAACTCATAGGCACGAGAGGGACACCTATCCTATTCTGGATCATTCAAAGGATGGCCTATTTGTGTGTCAGTGTATCATTTAAATCAACTGGTGCGCCTGGATCAACCATGTAGCTAATGTATAACATACAATGGCCTTTACTAGTGGCACGAAACACAGATGAGTGCAGATGATACACCCAAAGAGTTTGGGTCTAGTTCAGTGGTCCTGTGGTTGGATCGCGGTTATGTGGAGATACCAAAGATAATTTGTTGTTCTTATTAGAGCTAGATTTATAGTGGTAATTGACTAGCTTATAATTCCATAGTCCGTTTTCTATAGCCTTGAATGAACTCAGTCTCTGGATGCTATAACAGCAAACGATTTGAGTGGGGTTAAGTAAACCTGGACAGAGCCAACCAAGAAATGACCACTGTTCCAAAAGCCACTTATACGCTACACTATCTCTGGATCATCAAGACCACGGTAGCAAACAATCGCATTAACCTCGCTCGTGTCCACTGGAAAATGTGGTGGTCGTGTGTTAGCTCCCAGCAAGCGTGGTACAGAGTGTCGGGTGGGGAAAGCTGTGGCTGACAAGCTGGGTATGATGATACGCAGGTTCATGAGTGGTCTGCAAGTAGGCAAATAATGTAAGTTCACTATTTGCAGGGTCTGGTGCCGAGTAAGCCCCGCCGACTGTCACTTGGACAAACGGATTGGCAGAAGGAAGTGGCAGGTCGCCAGATTCTCGAGGCTCTCTCAGGTTACGTGTTTGACTTTTTTGCAATTCTATGGAAAACTCTCGTTTCCTTGGATCTCCAATACACGCACTAGACAAAGCATTGTATTTTAATACGAGTAAGTGATGGTATTGGGCCTGGTACAGGAAGATTTATATTCCGAGATTGCCCCTAATGTAGGTTAGCGTTTCTTGGCATTGGGACCGAGGAATCACTCAAAAGAATTGACAGTAGTTGCACCAGTTGCGGGACGTGCTGCAAGTCATGTCCCACGAGCCTCTTTACTCTCTGCTATCGCTACGATTTCACAAGAGTTTGATGCCTGGGTGGTGCCTTCTTATGTGTCAGACACCCAGATTGATAATAGCTTACTCCGTACTCTCTCTTCCCCGTTCTTCCAAGCACTTCATCATTACCATGCAGCGCCGTCACTCTTAGTAAGCTTCCTTCACGAATCTGTGATCATATCACTAGTCTGACCCATGAGACAGCCTATAAGATGCCTGACAGAGACAATCTTCTGTCATGTTACTCTTCTATTGCGCGGAAGTCGAGCGCCTTTACGTAGCCACTTGCTTGATTCAGTAGGCATGTCTTCCAAATTACATGTGCTGCATAGCAAGTACAAATAGACTAAATGACCCGATCCGACTTTGAGACGTGAGTTTAAAAGGAAACAAGCCTGGATCTAGTGCTAGTTTTACCCTTGTTTTCAAGGATAATGCGACTCGACTCGACTCGCTCCAAGAAGCTTAGATATGAACTGGATAATGAAAAGGTCTGACATGAGTGGAATTAGGTTTAGGATCTCCAGAGTTACATTGAGGATGACAATGCTGTTGATGAGATGTGTACCCAGCTACGCCAATCTAGTGGAAGGGCTCGGCACGATAGGGTTGTCTCTTAAGTAAGGAGCTGATACATACTACATAGTCAACATATTCCATAGCAGTTGCAAAAATGCCTGTCTTTGGGGCTGCTCCTTGGCGTATGTAATTATAAGCCGGACAGGGCTTATATTTCACTGGGTGCCTGATCTACCCAATGGCCTTATAGACCCTAGTGCTGAATTATAGTGATCGGGCAAGGTATAAATCAGGTAGTTCATAGGAGATACGCCGATAATAATTGTCCATTTTCGGTTCGTTGATTAAGCATTAAATTTTTCATTGAGTATCAACTAATTCTTAGATATCGTGTCGCGTTCCCATTCACGATTCAACACCGAGTCCGCACTACTCACATCCGACAGCCCATCTGTATCTCGCCGAGCACTGGTATGCGCCGGCATCGCATTCAACTCCACATCAGAACTATTTCTACTTGGTGTAGTAACAGTGGTAGTATTCTTTGATCCTGTCCACTTTCTGTGTTGCTCACTGATCTGTCGAAAGCCGTCGTTGGTAGTGCGCGACGAATGAAGTTTGGTGTTCGTAGATGGCTGCGAGCGGTCTCTCGATACACCACTTTTGACCTTTCCGAGAAATCCCTGTACGAGCGGTTTGAGGAGTGGGAGGCTGCCGCAGATGATGGCAACGTCGAGTTCGAGGCAGGTCCAAATGGATTCCTTGGCGCTGGAGGCTAGACGAGGTTAGTAAGACCCAAAATGCTATGAGGTATAGGGGAGGGGGGGACTGACAAGCAAGGTCGGTGAGTACAAAGTTCCGGAACTCGATCAAGCGCATAAGGCTGAAGATGCAGACACTGTACCGGTTAGTCGATGATCAACAAGAATGTCCTATTGCGAAAGCCATACAGTGCACCTAGAGAAAATACCAGGGTTACCGCTAGCTTCTGTCGAAAGACCATCTGCAACCTCCAAACAATAGGAATTGGTAGACAGAGAACGATGACATCTTCGACCAATGCGATTGAACCCATGGCCTGAAAGAATTTTACTTGTCCTTTCATGCAGTGTCCTTTTAAAGTCTTGTCGTAGTAGTATTGTACCGGTGTGCATTGGAAAGTATTGACCAATAGTGCGGTGACGGCCCACAGGGCGATGAAGACGATCAAGCAATTTGAAATAACGGAGAATGTACGGACAGACCCGAGGAGGCGTTTTAGGAAGACGACGATGGAGATCTTCACAAATGCCATGGACGGGGCCCAGAATTTCTGTATCATCCACGATGCCTGCACAAGGTGCTGTCAGTGTTTTTTACCCCCACCAAGGTTAGCATAGATGGACTTAATACAAATTGAATCCGTTCCCGCCTGTCAGGTGGGAGCGATGCCATTCGCAGACCGACTCCATTAAACGCCGCTTCAAAAAGTCAGCATCGAGAGTAGGAACGAACGGTCAGGAAAAATACTCACTCTGCACCACAAAGGCAGTAGCACAGTAGGAGATTATGAGCCCAATTCCCATTAGAAAATCTTCTAAGAGCAGCCCAATTGCAGCCATTCGTCGAGAGTACAGACGCAGCAGGTAGACAAAGGTTGCTATACTAGCCCCTACAATCGGCACAATAGTCACAACATTTTTCCAGTACGTATTATGTTCGGGCGCCATCCTGCAGAGAGGGACGCAAGAAAATCGATCTGAGATCTGAGATCCGAGAAGAGCGGAGAATCTGGTTTAAGAGGCTGAAATACATTGTAGGCTCTGCATAATTCCCGGTTAAAGGGCCATGTCGCCATGTGGTGTCATTTTGGCTCTCTTCTAAATACCCATGTCACTCCTTTCTCGTTGGCTGATGTTTCAGAAGAAGACCCTTCGTTTGATTATCAGTTCTCGAAAAGGGATTCCAGAAAAAGGTTAAATGCACACTATGTACGAATTCTGCAGATTGTATGCTGATCATGTCTCACTTTGAGAAAGCCTCATTCCACAACAATCGGATTTAAAGACATTGAACTAGTTTAGCGGAGAGTTCGGAAACAAAATCGGGGTGACCTCGGAGAATAGCAGTTGCTAGTAAATTAACAATTACATGGAGCATTCCTTCCTTAATCGTTTGTTTCCCCTGGCCCTCCATCTCACCGCCGTCACATGCAGCATATTCTTCCATAAAAAAATGGCGTCGTTTTTGAAACTGGCCGGGGTTGCCTCCTTGGTCGTATTTAGTAACCCTGTCGCAGGTTCAAGAACTCATGCTCCCTCGGATCATGCTCTAAAGACCTTCAACGCGACGGTCAGCGGACGCGTGCAGCCTCTTCACCCTTTCTCTCTGCCCTGCTTCTCCAATTACAATGGGCAACCAGTAGCTCGCGATAATGCTGCTTGTACCACCATCCAGGCTAGCTACTCGGACCCGTGGCTACGAACAAACTCTCCCAATGGCTACATGAACAACCAGGCCGAGATGTGGGCATCTGATCCTGGTGATCAGTGTCTGCTCGATGATACCAATCCCGCTGACCCTTTGGCGTACGTGAACGCCACCTGCCAACAGGGAAATGTACCTTCTCATTATCTGGAAGTGAAAAGCCCAAGGGACGTGATCGAGGCTTTTCGGTTCTCGAAGAAGTCCGGAAAGCAGCTCGTCATCAAGAACAGCGGCCATGACTATCTCACTCGCAGCAGTGGGCGTGACTCTCTGTCCTTGTGGATGCGCAACCTCCGGTCAATGCATTATAATCCAACCTTCGTCCCCCATGGTTGCAACGAAGCCGCTCACGAGTATCGTGCCATCACCGTCGGTGCGGGAGTCAACTTCAATGAAGTGTACGCCTTTGCGCAGCAACACAATGTCACGATTCTCGGCGGCTACTCGCCCACCGTTGGGGTCTCTGGTGGCTGGATCCAGAACGGCGGTCACTCGATTCTCAGTCCTGTGTACGGTCTCGGTGTTGACCGCGTACTTGAGTTCAAGGTCGTAACTCCGGATGGTGTCTACCGAACTGCCAACGAATTCGAGAACGCTGATCTATTCTGGGCTCTACGGGGCGGCGGCGGTGGAACATTTGGAGTGGTGCTTGAAAGCACCCATCGCGTCGAGCCCGCTGTTCGCTTCGTCTCGGCCAATATCAAATTCCCCAGCACTGCTACCAATATGCTCCCCTTCATGGAGATTGTCGTCAACAACACCTTGAAATGGGCGGAGGAGGGCTGGGGCGGTCACATCACCGGCAGCACTCTCGTCAATGTCTCCCCTCTTCTCTCCGTTGATGAAGCCAAGACCTCTCTGGCAGATGTAATCGCCTATGCCAAGGCAAATGGGGGCTCTGCCACGATCGAAGAGTTCACCTCTTGGTACCCGTTCTACGAGAAATACGTAACGACCAGCTCCGTTGCCGTCGGTGTCACTCGCTTCCCCGGAAGCCGCCTGATCCCACATTCCGTCTTCGAAACCACCGAAGGCCGTGCGGATCTCATGACCTTCTTCGCCCTCATCCAGTCCATCGGTCAAACGCCTTATATCCCCGTCGTCGGACCGGTGCTGTACAAATACAAAGAAGGATCGACTAGTGCCTCCCCTGCTTGGCGTGAGGCCGTCTGGGAGTTGGGCTCTGGTGCCTCGTGGGCATGGAACAGTACCCTTCCCACCCGAATCCAGAAGATCGCGACCATCCAGAACATGACGGCCATTATTGAGGGGATTACCCCGGGTAGTGGCGCGTATAGCAACGAGGCAAACCCATTCACCACCAATTGGCGAGAGGCATGGTGGGGTGATAACTATGAGAAGTTGGTGAGAATTAAACATCGGTATGATCCGGACGGGTTGTTGAGTTGCTGGAAGTGTATTGGTTGGGATGAGTCGCAAATTGCCACTTCGTCATTTGCTACACTTCTCTAATCTCGATTGTTTGTAAAATAGCGCATATATACATGCATAATATTACTGTAGAGGTACATTAATCTTACAAGGTATCATCGAAGTATCACTTCTGGTCAAACGACAGACACTTGAGTACTTGTGATGGTGAGATATACTCAGGAATCTACCCGCAATGGAAGTATCGAATTGACCAAGTCTAGTCGCCGATTGCTCTTTCTACTACGATCTCCTTAAGAATTTAGGAATCATAAGATTTGGGAGGCATAAAGAAACTCCAATCAGTCTAATCGCAGTTATAATTTCTCAGCAACGAGTCGATCATGTCTCGAAAAGTTGGGATGTCTACGTTACATGCAAAGGCTTCCTCTCATTGGTCAGGTGTTCTCGGCGGTCAAGTCGCATTATGATTCTGCCCATCTTTCTTCCAATGTAAGCTTTTTCTCACCTTCACTCGCCTCAACACTAACCGCCTCTTTGATTCCCACCGCCATAAGCCATATCCTCCAAACAGTCAGCCCCGAGTGGGATATTAGGTCTGAGTGCATTTGATACCATTTTCACTCCGGTCCTGAAGGTACGTTGCAGCTACTGCTCTGCACAATAGCTCAGCCTTCTGTTGCGGACACCTCATTCATCATGTCCTATCCGCCACCTCCAGGTCTCAAACAGACTCCCGCCTCTCTTCCCCCTCGACCTCCTCCTTCCAACAATGCTTCGAAACCATCGGGCTACAGCGCCTTCACGGCGTTCCAACCGCGCGCCGTAGCGTCCACCCAGACACAGTCGCAGCCTTATCGCACCCAGAGCCCATCCATCTCGGCACCGCCCGTCTCAACTGCTGGGTATGCATCACCTACGACAGGCTATGGCAACTATTATCAACAGCCGCAACCCCAATCCTACCAGTCACAACCTCAGTCCTATCAGTCCGGTCCTTCCTACTTCAGCCCGAGCGTCCCCCAGATCCAGAACCCGTTTGGCTCCACCCCGAATCAACCCCAAGGTGCTCGGCGAGGACAGAACCCTGGAATGGACCCAGAGACCGAAGCCCAGATCGCACAATGGCAAAGTGCCTACGCCAACCCTGCCGAGGAGGTTGGCAAGCCGCAGGGCTCTAGTGCTGTGACTCCCGCCGTCGGTACCCCCATTCCCACACCCCAGCCGGAGCCTCAAGCCACAGTTGTCAGGTCTGGTGGTGGTGAGAAATGGACCGACTCGACTCTGCTGGAATGGGACCCTGCCCATTTCCGCCTGTTTGTTGGTAACCTTGCGGGCGAAGTGACCGACGACTCCTTGTTGAAAGCGTTTGTGCGTTACCCGTCGGTACAAAAGGCACGCGTGATTCGAGAAAAGCGGACCCAGAAAAGTAAAGGATATGGCTTCATCAGCTTCAGTGATGGCGATGACTACTTCAAGGCCGCCCGTGAAATGCAGGGCAAGTACATCGGGTCTCATCCCATTCTACTGCGACGTGCCAACACCGAGGTGCGCCCGGTCTCGAACAATAAGAATCAGCGGAAGAATTATGGCGGCGGTGCGCGTGGAACGGGGCCGAAGGTGAAGCAAGATGGCGTGAGGAAGCCCGGAAAGACAAAGGGCGGTCTGAAGATTCTGGGTTAAATAATCATCAACTATTATTCTGGAAAGATATACTTTCGAGACCTACATGCCGCTGAATCCCCTCTCTCCGAGTGATTTGTAATGTAAACACAGACGCCTTGACTGGGCGAACCTGTGCTCACTCCCTAGTGGACTTGTACGTAGTAGCATCTCGTAGAAAGAGAATCAACCACGGTTTCCTTTGAACATTGTCGAATGAGCATGGGTGCGCATTCGCACTTGGTGCCGTTCACCAGTCGCGGCCGATGCGCCAATCCTTTCATCCTCCAATGGGCGGGGGACGTGGAGGAAAGCAGGCTGGCGATCCGCTCGACGGGTGGGCCTGCGCGGCCAATAGGGCTGAGGCCTTTAATGGCGGCGCCAAGGCGAGCCCCCAACTTTGAGCTCTCCCGCCCGTTCGAGTCTCGACTGCGTCGACTCTCAAGCCCCCGGCTATTGCTTCCCAGCCCATATTTACGGGGGTTCTGGCAACGGCTGGAGCTAATACTACTTTCTACAACCACACCTTGACCCACCTATTTCTTCATCTCTTTCATATCTCCACTGGCTGGAGTGGATGTATCAGGATGGAGGGCCAGGCCGACCCCGCGGTCAAGCTCGAACGTACCATGCCTCACGCTGCTCCGGCTGCGACTACAGGAACCGCCACCGGGTCGCGCTCATCCGCGCCGCGAGTCCGTCTTAGCTGTGAAGCATGCCGCCAGCGCAAGGTCAAGTGTGATAAGCTCAGTCCTTGCACCAGCTGCGTGCGCCTGGGCTTTGTTTGTGTCCCCGTTGAGCGAGCTCGTCTACCGCGCGGCCGCACCAGGAAGCCATCCGAACGGTTGACTGGAAACAAGGAGCTAATAGACCGAGTAACGAAGCTGGAGCAGCTTTTGAAAAATGTCGCGGCCGAGCGGAATGTCGAGTCGCTTGTTGAGAAAACGCCGCAATCAACGACCGCCAGCGCCGAGGATAGTCTTGAGACGAAGATGACCGATGTTGAGACCTGGCGCACCGAGAATGCTCAGCCTAATATGTTCGTCTTGCCCCACCGGCCACGCCCCTCGACGACCTACATGGCTAGTTCGTTTTGGGAAGATATCATGCAGCAGGTAAGCACTGTATTCGAATATGATCCCTGCATTGCTTGATGAAAGCTCCATTTGTTACGTTCGCCGTCCAAACCCGTCTTATTTAACACTCCGATGTAGACACAAGAACTCCGTACGGTCTTGGATGACCGCTTGGAAGACGAGGAGGCAGAGGAGGAGGCTAGGAGTCAACCTGGCTTTGGAGCGTCTTTGGTCGGCTCCGAGACCTCAGAGAGCATGTCCGGGTCACCTCAGTCGTACAAGGGACTCACCATTTCGCCACAGACGAGAAGGCGGCTGTGCGAGATCTATCTGTACAATGTCGATCCGGTCTTCAAGATCTTGCATGCGCCCACGCTGCGGGCCTTTCTTCGAGACGACCAGCCGTATCTTGATTACGATCCTGATCATATTGCTCCCACCACCTTGGCATGGGCTGTATACTATGCGGCTGTCTGCACAATTGACGATTCTCAATGTCAAATCTTGTTTGGTGTGGACAAGAAGACGATCACTGCCGATCTACAAAGGGAAACGGAAGCTGCTCTGGTAAAAGCCGATTTTGTGACTACCAACGAGTTGACAGTTCTGCAGGCCTATGTGCTATCATTGGTAGGTCATGAGGAGACCTCATACCCTGAGGATTAGCCCCTAGTATGAATGTTGATACTAATCCTGCCTACTGTAGCTCGCCGCTCGCTGCCAAGATCAAAGCCGACGGGTGTGGACCATGCTGTCCATGGCTCTTCGTGTGGGTCAAGCTCTTTGCCTCCATATGCCCTTTCCTCCCTTCCAAGTCAGTCCTTTCGAGCAGGAGCTACGACGACGCACATGGCAGGCCATTGGTGTTCTCGACCTGGCTGCCTCGCTCGACCGAGCCTCTGAACCAATGATGCAATCTGCTTGGCTAGATCATGTCCGGCCGGCAAACATCAATGACGATGATATCTGGCATGGCATGGACGTGCCGTTCAAAGAGCACCCGGAGGGTACTTTCACCGATATGACAGAGAATTCTCTTATCGCCGCAGCGCAGTCCGTGGCTCGGTCGATCGGGTTCACCGATTTCATTGAGCCTACGGTCAGATCGTCGCAGAAGCGGCAGGAGATTCTTGCAAACTTCCGGAAAACGGCGAATACGCTCTTGGCTGGGTGCAGACCTGAGCTATCGTCTTATCACCTCTACGTGTCACGAGTAGCGCTAACTATCTTCGGTTGGCTACAACTGGGATGTGTGCGACCAATTCAACGTGGAAGAAACTGGGTTCCCCCACCTGTCGAGGGCGATGTACTCCTGAACCTGGCTGCTGATAATCTGCAAAAATTGATGCAGACAGCCAGCGACCCTGCGATGCAGCCGTGGAGGTGGTTTGGATCCATGTGGGTCCCCTGGCATGGCCTGGCGGTTGCCCTCGCCGAACTTTGCGTTTGCAAGGACCCGGCGACGATAGCCAAGCACTGGCCGGTGGTGGAGCAAGTATACCAGCAATCGAGTTTCGTCATTGCAGATTCCCAACACGGGATGCTCTGGAAACCCCTTCAGAAACTCATGAACCAGGCACGAGCCCACCGGCAGCAAATGCTACGCGGCGAGTCTCCCAGCGAAGGAATCGGCCATATCACAATTAGCGATCTACCGGCCATGGAAACAATGGCTCCTCCACCTGCTCCCCCGCCCGTCCACGAGCAGTACATTCCTCCACCAGATGCCCTCGCCGACCTTACGACCACCTATAACGTGGGCCCGGAAGCGCCGAACCTTATCGATGCTGCTGGCCAGCAACTGGATCCTGCCATGATGATGGCACCACCGGCATTCACGCTTGAACCATGGCCAAGCGTCTGGGACCAAATGGATTTCGTTGGAGAGTCGGGAATGGAGTCCGAGGCGGATAATAACGCGTGGATGAACTATTCAAGCTTCATGGGTGATGTATATGACAGCGTCGAATGCATGTTTTTACCCCGACAAGGATGATGGAAACGCATCTGTTCGATTCAAGTGCGCGACGGGTGGCCTGGCGGAGTCAATTGGATTGGAGGCTCCTTGCGTGGGATTTTTTCCCACTGGCGTGGCACAGTATCGGTCTATGTCGGTCGAAATAATTCTTGAGATGGCCTCCGGAGAAATCTGGTCATAATGCATAATGAAACAACCTTCTCTATTCTGAATATTCGGAACGCTCTCCATACGATCCATCCTCAACAGCCTCCACCGCCACCGCCAGCACCCAGTCCCATTCCCAACCCGACCCCCGATGTAAACGCATAATCCCCCGCATGCCTCATCTGCCTACTCCGTGACCGACGTTGCTTCTCCCGAACCGACACCCCCGTCAACAGAGCCAACCGATCAAACTCCTCTCCAAACTCCCCACACATCTCAACGCACCCAGGAACCAACGAATACGAGTTCGACGAAAATATCGCCAGGGGTTCATCACTAGAATCTTTGACTAATTTCAAATTCCCCAGTGGCGTAGCATGCTTCCCCAAAGAACGTGTCTTCTTCCATAAGAATCGACCCATTTCACCATATAGACTTGTCTGGAATGCATATCTGGGTGACAAATATCCCTTTTTGGACAGAGTGACTTGCACCCCATCGTTGTCTAGATTGTCGGCGTATAGCAGGTCATTCTCGACGAGCGAGATTTGGCAATCTTGCGAGAAGCGTTTGTATCGCGATTCACCAATGACGGCGCCCGTTGCATCGAGCCCTAGGTGCATGCGTAGGTCGGGCTGGGATTTGTCAAAGGGTGAGTTTTCGAGGAAAAATGATTGCGTATCGCCGGTGATGTCTGTGGCTGTTACGTGGTAGTGGTGACAACCGGGTTGTTCGGTGATGTGGAATTCTTTGTATGACATATCGGGTTCAGATTGTTATAGATTGTTATTCACGGAGTGTGTTGTTTATTCCCTGGTATTTGGCGGCAGGTAGATCGATTACTTCTGGGTCATAATGATTATCATTGAAAAATTTCGCTGTCCATGTGTTCTTGATGCTCGGAAGCTGCCGTGGAACGACTTCATCGCCACTCTGGCCCCCGAGGTATCCGATCATTCGTGGCGGTGACCCTCGAACGGCGACGTCATATGAAATTCGCATCCCTGAATCGTGTTGCTACGTTTTCTTTGGTTCATGCGGGGAATGGAAGCTTCCATAAGGGAGGTGTGCCCAGGCTCTGGTTCCAGAAATTGTGAAGTTGCAAGGCGATTCTTTTACCATAAAATGACATTGAATATGTATAGTGACCACCTTAATAGCTCTGCTGTTGAAATCGGGCATTTTCAAAACAAGTGACCCTCCAAGTTTTCGATTTTTAGATATCCTGCAAAATCTTAATTGTCATTGATGAATAGGAATCTTATTGTATGTTGTAATTTCTCGCAGATATAAGGATGGTGAAAACCTGGTCCGAGTGTCACAATGTTCTGGCTTCCCCGCCTCCTTTTAACTTCATCCCCGACGCCCCTGCCCCCTGCTTGTAACATAGCAATAGGCTATTGAGAATCATGTCTAGCGCAGCAGAGCCCGTTCCTGTCGCAAATCCACCAGTGGTGTCAAATAACCCTGACCCCAACCCGTCAACAGTATCGGCCCCAGTAGCTGATGACGTCAAGGTGGCTGATACTAACAAGTTCGATGAGGGCTCATCAAACAATGAGCCGCCATCAGTGGAAACAATCCGAAAGGTCGAGGACTATGAGGTATTCGATAACAAAGGCGAGAAACATTTGTTCAAGAGCATCTACGATGGACCCGATACAACGGGGCGCGTTCTGGTGATTTTCATCCGCCATTTCTTCTGTGGGGTAAGTCACCCTAGGCTTTTGTAAGAAATCTTTATTGATCATTTACTCTAGAGCTGCCAAGACTACGTTCGCGAACTTGCAGAGTCTTTCAAGCCCGAAGAGCTACTGCAACTTCCTAAGGCAACGTCCCTCGCCATTATCGGCTGTGGCGACCATGGCTTAATCGACTTCTACGCCAAAGAAACCGGATGTACATTCCCCATCTACGCCGATCCAGCCAACGCCCTATACGACGACCTGGGCATGACAACGACCTGGGACCTCGGCCCAAAGCCAGAGTACATCCGCAGAAGTATGGCTCGAGTTGTCGCAGGCTCGATCATGCAGGGGCTCAAGCACTTAGGTAGCGGACTTGCTACGAAAGGAGGAGATACCAAACGCGTGGGTGGTGAGTTCTTATTTGAACCGAGCGGCGAAGATGGAGGGAAGAAGATTACGTGGTGTCATCGGATGACGAATACGCGCGACCATGCTGAGATCAACGAGTTGGTAAAAGTGCTTGACGCGGATGGTAAGATATTGTTACAAAAGGCGTAAAGTATCACGGTGGAGGATCATGTTGTTCGAGACTTTGTACTTTGAGATTGCACGTTATGGCCGTACGCAGGTTACAGACAGACGAGTAGTTTCACCTCGGAAGAGCATTTAATTCGAGTGGGAGAGCAGGAATTTCCTTAGTGGCATTGGAATACGCCGAGGGATCTCATCCTATTGTGAGATAGTTTAACGATGCAATTTAATCATAACGCCTAAATACCCCAGAAGTTCCTCCAAACACTTCAAATATTATCCATCAAAAAAGAGAACTTACTATATCGCTAGTAACACCATTGAAATTGCATCCCGCAACGACCTCAAGTGCCAAAGCTGTTCCGTGCATAGACGATCTGTCCTGTTTGCCTCGACGGATAGAAATTCTGAGGCCCCAACTCCCAGGGTGGTCCTTCGGGTTCGTTAATCTCCATGCCCGTTTCAAAAGCATCGCCTTTTGGATCATTCTTCACTGAGTCATCCCGGGGGCTTGAAATCGTGACATCTAGATCCTCGTAGAGTCGTTGATAGGTACAAGGTCGCCCACGATGATTACACTCTGAACAAGGATTTTCCCCGTTGCAAGCCTTTCGTATGCTTGCACAGCCGTCACAAGCACGCTTATGCTTGCCCCCTCGGTGACCTTGGGGCATCTCGATGCCATTTTCGAGGCGTGTCTTGCATGATCTCCAATGTCTTCGTAACACGTCACTTGGTCATCATCAGCGATTGAATCTCATCGCGCACAATGTAATCGATTTATAAACAGCAACAAGGGAATAGATTGACCCACCCCCGGCTAAATAACGCGCCACAGAAATGGCAAGCGTGGCTTCTCTGTGTTTTATCTGTAACGGACAACTCAGCCGCTGACACACGTGATGGTTAATAAGAAAGTCTGCATGGACACACGCGTAGCCGAATGGCGTTTCAAATGATCGTGGCGCTTGAACGTCGAGCAGCACCGATCACATTTCCAGTGTTTCTCATCCGCCGCGGCCTCCAGGCGTGAGGGCGGCGGTGAATGTTGCATGCCGAGCGTTCGTTCGGGCTGCTAACCCGTTTTGAGGAATAGCAGGCGAGAAAAACCAATCGACGAGGTCCGGGCTTGCTAATGCCCCGACGTGATTCGCTCCGAGCCCGATGGGCCGAAGGGTAGCTGGTCGAATTAGGACTCTTCAAAAGCGAGGGATCCAGAAGGGATGTTGTATTGGGGATGTGGATGAATCCCGTCGAGCGAGGTGTTTCGGTGCTGGTGTCGCGAATCCCCCACGCCCGCGCCCACGCAGCGTCGGATGAGACGGAAAGACTGAAGACGGCATGGAAGTTCCAGATACACGTGAGATGCGCTAATGAAGATCACCAAGTCATCCGAGGGGTTAGGATCATGGTTAGCGTCTGGGGGTGGCAACGGCCGTAATAGGTGGTAGAGATGGAGAGTGGGCGAAGGTGTGAGAGTTTACGCCGAACGGTCCACTGGCAGCGATCCAACTGGCGTAAATTGGCTAGCCGTCGCGATTCCCCCACTTCCGCGGTCGCTTTGATGCTCGTTTCAACGCGAAAAGGGGGAATGGACCAAGGCTGGCCTGAAATGATCCGAGTGGCCCAATGCGGGCATCAAGTACTCCTTCCATGGGCCAGCTATCATATATAAGATACGACACGACCTATCTTGTCTCGATCGATCACTCATTCATCCAGGCTTCGCTCTATCGACTCAACACGAATAATATACACCATCAAAAAGATGACTATCGTCACCGAGATGGCACCTTTGGCTGTAGTCGATGATTTGGCAGATTCTCAAGAGCATTGGAACAACTGGCCAAATGCAAAGGGAGTAAGTGGTCGTGATACCTAGACTCTGTCCAAATTTTCTAATCCAGTGTACAGTTCGATCCTGAATATGAGCAACGCACGCCCGTGGAGCTTGCAGTGACTGGAAGAATTCCTGCATACGCCGCTGGTACCTTGTATCGCACTGGCCCAGGCAAAAGCCAGGTCGAGACCGAAGAAGGCCAGACGTTCCATATCTCGCATTGGTTCGATGGATTTAGCCAAACGCATCGATTCCAAATCATCGACTCGGGGGAATCCGAGTCCACCAGAGTTCTATACAATTCTCGCTTCGCAACCGACGAGCTGGTTGAATATGTACGGAAGACCGGATCTTTGGCTAGGTTGGGCTTTGGCCAGAAGCGTGATCCATGCAAGAGTGTATTCAACAAGGTTCAAAGTGAATTTGAACCGCCAAGCGGCCCCTCGGGCTCGAACGTTGGCGTCACTCTTTCAGTCAATATGCCCGGTCTTGATGTCCAGCCAGAAGACGAGTCCACAGAACGCTGGGGATCCGCCAAGGGCATTCGCACCCTGTATGCAAAGACCGACTATAATAAGTTCAAGAAGTTGGATCCGGAGACTCTCGAGCCTATCGGCCTCGCTTCCCAGGAATCTCTCCATCCTGAATTGACCGGGCCATTGGCAGCATCCCATGCTCGATCGGACCCCAAGACTGGCGACATGTTCAACTTCAACCTTGAACTCGGCCAAACTTGCACATACCGCGTCTTTGGCGTTTCCGCTGCGACGGGAAAGACTACCATTCTCGCCACTTTCCCCGGCACGCCTGCCTATCTTCACTCCCTGCTCATCACGGAAGACTACGTCTTGCTCTGTGTGTGGAACTCTCATGTGAACCCGTTGGCCCTCGAGAACAATTCCTTCATGGACTCGATCCTTCCAACTGATCCCTCTCAGCCAGCAACCTGGTATGTCGTGGACAGAAAGAACGGAAATGGCTTGGTTGCAACGTACCAGAGCCCGGCCTTCTTTTGCTTCCACACCATCAACTCCTGGCAAGAACCATCAAAGGAAGACCCAACAAAGACGGACATTGTCGCGGACCTGGTCAGGATGGACAATACTGAGTTCATCTCATCCCTCTATTACGACAACTTGATCTCTTCACGATCCAGTGCAAAGGAATTCGCCGCGAAGAGGGGAGATGCACTGCGTTCAACTATTACTCGTTTCCGCCTTCCGGGACTACCATCCTCTCCCAGCTCTGATATTCTCAACGCTACCGTTGAATGGTCTTCCTGCAAGTCCTTCTCCCCTGAGCTCCCTACTATGAACCCAGCGTTTGTCACGGAGAAGCACCGCTACGCTTATGCCACTACTTTCCGAGGAGAAGCTACATTGACCGACGGGATTATGAAATTCGATTGCGAGACTCAGGAAACTCGCTTGTGGGCGCATCATGGCCATTCGCCCGGTGAGGCAATCTTCGTCGCGGACCCCGCGGGCGTGAGTGAAGACGACGGTGTCCTTCTTAGTGTTGTTCTGGATGGTCTGGCTGGGAACAGCTACCTGCTGTGTCTTGATGCTCACGACCTAACTGAACTTGGTCGAGCGAGTATCAAGGGTGTCGTCGGTTTTGGCTTCCATGGACAGCATGTTCCCATTGTAGGCTTGCCGACTGGTGACTACTAGGAATTTTCTTCATGTATTTCTATCCAAACTCAGTGGAGCTTATCAGAATGCAAAGAGCAACTCTAAATTACTCTGTCTTAGCCACGCTGCAACCTTCTCTGTCTGTAAAGTCCTTTCAGAATAATTGTTAAAGCTTCTTTCCGGATAGCCCAGATAACAGATGTCTCGATTCATCAACAAAAGCATGACTGATGAGATGACTTTGAAATTGGATGGTCGCAGGTTTCAGCATGTGAAGCTCCACGGTATATAGTTAGATTTTGTTTTGCTACTACAACAGCATATGAACATCTTTCTAGAGCGATTGACGCTTGCGTGTCATAAGGACCTGAATTATTAGTTAACATATATTTAGTGGCAATTCATTAGTATTTGGAACATGGTACTTCTGTCCACTAGCAAAAAGATAGGTGGTGCAGGTACCATTTTCCCTGACTTATACTGTAGATTCGATCGGGTGTTATGCCGTATTACAGAGACCACACTAAACCAAATAGGGCTAGGAGGGGAGGATCGACTAATAAGACAGGGATCACTTGACCCCACTCTGGTCAACTTCCTAAAACGGCAAGGCCTAGAGTCATTGGATTTCTCATCAAGTTACTTCTCTTGGCCATCAACTACTAAGGTTTACATTCTCACTTCAGCGCATTCATGCATCGTCAATTAAACTCCCTGGCCTATTGAATCTCTGCAGGTAGCCTTTGAGACATCAAGCGCTGATAATTCCCTTCAATATGCTCGTTCAACTTCTCCAGTCGCTTCAGATATCCCTAAAGGATCTTTTTGTTATTCGTGGTGCTATAACACTCATAATACTGCTTAGCATCCCCTTGGTCTTTGTGATACAGTCTGGAAATGTCCAAAAAACACGCAGAAGGTTGAGAAGCCTGCAAAGACTCGGCTTGACTACCAGCAACATGGAAGACCAGTACAATCCCAAATTCGGTCTTCCGCCAGCAGCCCCAGTGGATGGACCAGCACGAATCAAAGCGATATATCTGCATCCCATCAAATCTTGCGGACATGTCGAGGTAGATCGCGCCTTACTCACCAAGGCGGGATTTATGTTCGACCGATGTTTCGCCCTTGCAACGAGAATTGCCAACAGCGACGATCCTGCAGCCTCGAAATGGCGATTCATCAGTCAGCGCACGAAACCTCTCATGTCCCAGATTAAGATCGAGTTATGGCTTCCGCATAAGAACAGCGATTTGCATGATCCACTAGTACAGTCAGGTGGATGTCTGGTTGCGACATTCGAAGACCCTGACTTGCCGAGTTGGATCAATCGTGTTGAGACATTGCTCTATACATGGGGTCTCTCAGCACGCCCACAGATTTCCTTCATTGTGCCTCTCAATGTTACGTCTTCCCAGGCAGAGGAATTCCAGGTCAAACTGAAAACATTCGGCATTCACAGTCGTGACGCAAGAGGCCTCGACATGGGCGGAATACCTTCTATCGCAACAGCTCTGCCCAAATTGAAGAAGTTCTTGGAAATACCGCAGGACCACAGCCTCACGATTTTCAGATGTACACCGGACACCATGACACCTACGAATTTGAATCTTGCGCCACTTGAACACATCGGTTCACCATCCGTGCATGGCTACACAGATCAACAACCCGTCAACATCAACAGCCTATCATCTGTTCAGGCGGTTTCCGCCCTCCTTCCGACTGAAAATCAACCGATGAACGCACTTCGTTTTCGTGCAAACATCTGGATCGAGAACGCTGCGGCATATGAGGAAGAAACATGGAAACGCTTCCGTATCTTATCAAAGAGTAACGATACGAAGCCACGAGCAACCGTTGAGCCGACATTGTCCGTTGTTTGTCGAACCTCTCGATGCACAATGCCTAATGTGAACCTGGAGACTGGAAGATTCGATACGGAGAACCCTCTTCCTGGGAAGAAGAGGGGCAAAGCTCAGCCAAGCACAGCGTTAGTGCAGTATCGTACGGTCGAGACGGGGAATAAAAGTGCTCTTGGCTACTTGGGTATGCATTGTGTGCCTGAAGATAGGAGCTTGAAGGAAGCCGAAGGGCAGGAAGCGGGATTGTATGTTGAAGTTGGTGATGAGATTGAAGTGCTCGAACGAGGGGCACATCTCTATGGGTCGACGGCAAACGACTATTAAAATTTTATAGTTTCTTTACTAGATGCTTCTAGAATATGAATATCAAATGGGTCAGGAGATAGAGAGAATGAAGATATAGACAGTTTTGTATAATATGGACGATCTATGGCTGTATCCTCCAATGCGGATCCTCTCCTGCGGTCTGAAAAGCGGGGTGCTTCAAGAATCAAAATCTATCAAAATTCAACCCGCGTCCAATTCATTCCCTGCAATCATCCAGTAATCCAATTGAAACCAACCCCCAATTCATCAATTTCCATCATATCCCATCCACCAAAATGGCAACCGGCGAACAAAACCTCTCCGTGCTCCTCGCAACAATGGAGCCCACCCTCGACTCCAAAACCTACGTCTTCATCACCACCACGCAAGCCCTGCACTTGCTTCCACTAGCCACTTTACAACCAACCCTGATCGCCCACGAAGCCGAGGGCACGACTATCGTGACGACGGAAGACCTTGCCGCGTCACACGGGCTTGAGGGTGTCTTCCCTTGCAAGCGGATCTCGCTGACGGTGCATTCGAGTCTGGAGGCTGTGGGGTTGATTGCCGCTATCACGAATCGGCTTAAGGATCACCAGATTAGCACTAATGTGGTCAGTGGGTATTATCATGACCATATTTATGTACCTGCCGAGCGAGCGGAGGATGCAATGCCTGTTTTGGAGGATTTGATTGAGGAGGCGAAGAAATAGATGCGTGTTGTATTATAATCTCTAGATCTGTTCAATCAGATGAAAATGGCATATTAGTGCAGAATTTGCACTGCACTAGATGGATCCAGTGGCAGTCTCCGAAAGTCTTGCATGTCTAATGAATATACTGATACCATACGGTATTCTAAGAAATTGAATTTGATCAAAATTGACGGTTCTGTCTATTGAGACATGGCCCTCCCCTATTCCATTCCTATGGTACACGCATTCATCGATCATCGAGGCAGACATCAAACACAAATAGAAAGAAAAGACACGATAGACACCGAGAGAAAACGCCCAACGCCCCACAACGGCGGGACCAGACTACTATTGATACCATTCTATCTTCCTCGACCAGAGACGCCAGAAAGAGAACGACCACCGACCACGGATCTCGTGGGGAAAAACTCCGCTGTGCTTAGAGCGTGCAAGGCTGGTTAAGCCTAAATGGCGACCAGCAAATTTGATGGAACAACAACCGTCTCGCTGGCCCGGTCCTGTCGTAGCTCTGGGTTTATATGACCATGGAGGCGAGAAGGGGCGGCTGAGCGGGCGGGGTATTAGTTGTACAAGACATAGACGCGGGGAAAGAGGATGAGGAAAAAAGTGGTAGAGAAAAAGGAAACAAGAAATTAATGAGATTGAAGATCATGTTCGTCAGTAGTCGTCCTCTTTCTCGATGACCATGAGAAGCTCGGTCAACTCCTTGCGCAGAGCACGGTTCCGGTCCCAAACCTCCACAATCTTCGGGCGTTGGCTCACGAAGCATGCCTTTTTCCACGATACATTGCCGTATTTCGTGGCAACCCGTTGAGGTAACCCTCGAGCAATGTTCCGCAAAACGAGTGCGGCCTTGTAAGCTGCTCCATAAGCCTCGAGCTTGTCGTTCACTGGCGTGTCCATGTAGTACCATTTGCGTACAATTCTCTCCTGAAGAATCGGACGCTTGGTGCTGGGTGGCTGAGCGTCGGCCGGACGATCTTCGGGCAAATGAGAAGAAACGTGGCCGGCAACCATCGCAGTATTAGTACTAGGTCCCGAAGCCCGGAAACGCGTGCAGCCATCCCACTGACAAGTGTGGATAGGAGTTTCAGCAGCTTCCATCTTGAATTGACCGGGTGTCTCGGTGGTTTCCAGGTTCATGTGGTCCGCAAACACGTGGTTTCGGAGATCAGTTGGGGATTCGAAAGCGCGTTGACACATCTGGGAAGGCTTTGAGTTATCTGCCCATTTGCAGTATAGGTATGGGAAGCCTTGGAAAGTATAGGCCGTCTCCAGGGGTCTGATTCCCTTGATGATGAATTTTGTAGCCGTGCCAGGACCGTTGATGACCTGAGCCTGTGCATTGGTAAAAGTGTTGCTGACGTTCTTGATGAACTCCGCAGCGGGGAGAACACCTCCACCGGCGACTCGGGGGTCGGCGAAGCGGCTTTGGTAAGCCTGCCACAGTGCAATCTGCGTAATTTCGCACTCTGCATCTTCAACAAAGCAGCACCGTAGCCATTGAGAGCTCCGCTCCGGTTCCGAAAGCTCCATCAATTTCTCCAACAACTCAGGTGGCACACGAGGAATATCGGCTGGTGGCGGAGCAACCTTTTCCTCTTGAAGAACAGTCTCTTTCTTTGCCGGGCGTGCCTCGTAGGTAAGAAGAGCAACCATACGGGGCACGAAGATGATCGGGAAGTCGATCACATCCATCAATGTCTCGATATTGTCATGACTGAGGGTGTACTGGTACCAGAAGTCCAGCGCACCACTCAAAATATCCTTGTCGAGATCAAGAAGTGTGTGGTAGTATAATTGTTGCAAAGTTGGCTTCGACAGGCTCTCCATGGCTCGGTTTGCGTCGGCCTCATGTAACTCGGTAGAGAAGTGGGTTAATGCCCAAAGAGCTCTCACAATGTGGGCGCGATCTGGTGATTCAAGACATTTGACCAGAGAAATCCAGAGCGGGTCCTCAGGGTCAGTTCTCATGAATTTGGTGACTTCCTCAGCAATGTCCAGCGCATCGTTCTTGATTTCATTCAGACGCGGTTGATTTGGTATGTTCATCATGATGACAAGGAAGTCTCTGAGAAGGCCACTAGCATAACGAGAAATGTAGAAAGCATTCTCCTTCAGTAAAACCATGTTTCTCAGAACCAATGTGGCCTCCTTGATATTCCGAAGGGTATGGTTGAACTCTTTCGTCTCAAGGGTGTCCGTCGGAATGTTCGTGGGAATCTTCCGAATCTTCTCCAGGATATCTCGTGTACCATGCAGTGAGTTGAGTACATTGATGCGATCGGACCGTTGTCGAGGGTCATAGTCAAACTCCCAGCGCACTCCAGTGCAGAGATGTGTGATTTCCAAGGCTTTTTGCATGAGCGACTCGGCGAGTAAGGGGAAACCCTCGAATTTGAACTTATCCCACCGTTGATTCGAGATTTGAACCAGATGGTACAATGCGAAATCGATTTCATCAGGGATGCCAGACTGAAGACCGTAATGTGCACGCTTGTAGATGTGATCCGCTGCGGGTTGTTTGCAAGTTAGATTTTCACATTTATCTCCGGGACACTCGGGCGAGAACTCACTGCGAGGGACTTCCAAAAATCTCAGGGGAAAGTAGGGGTCATAGAAATCGGGCTGCTTTGCAAACTTTGTGCGATCGTACAGACTCGCGAATAAGGCAGGCCGATTGCCTGGGGTAGGTACTTCGCGAGTCGACATCGGCAATTGTGTGTGGGATTTCCCCTCCCAATTTTCGACCGCAAAAGACGCGCTCTGGGGATTCGCTGCCGGATTGAGGGGGGCATGAGGGGACATCGATGGCTGGGGAGAGGTAAAGCTCTGATGGTGCGAGCGGCGAGCAGGGGCCGTGTCTGGAATGAAAGGTTGGTTGACTTTCGGCGCCTGGCGCAGGCCCTCTGTATGATGTTAGTATCCTCAACCGCACATAATGAAGACGAAGACCTTACGGCGCAGAGAAGTTCTCTGAGGTGTGGATGCCGACATCTTGATACTGTGTAGATATGGCAACTAGGAACGGAGGGTGATGGAGCTTCTGCGCTTGCGCAGGCTCTCCCTTGCGGGCGGGACTAGCGCGGTCACTTGAGCACACGAGCTCAATGGCACAATTTGCGCTTGGCTGCCAGGAGCAGGCTTCGGGAAAGGATTTTGAACGGAATTGGCGCGGCCTCGAAGTCGAGTCTGCGTGGGATTATAACCGCCTCGGAGATGGATAAAGGGCGAGAGTCCCTATCGGCTTCCTTCAAGCTGATTGGAACGGTCGTCAAGAAGGAGACAGCGATGCGTGATGCGAACAAGTCAATACCCACGAGGTATTTGACTTGCGGTTGAGTGGAGTCGGCGGACGCGCTCGAGGTCAAAAGGCGCAGGAGGATGCGCAACGAGGGCGAACACGAACACACGAAGTGATGGCAGGGGCCAGCAGGGGTTCGTTTGATTTCGTGAATGGTAAGTATATGACAAACGTAGGCGACCGGTGCCTTGGGGTGGATAGCCGTCAATTCCTTGTACGTAGCCCTTGAGGGCAGTGAGAGGAGCTGAGCTTTGCGATCAACGGACTGATCATCCAAAAGTCCGCGCTTTCTCCAGGCGCGCTGCCGGAGATAAGTTGTTCCGATGCTGGGATACTTCCATAACGCTATACCACTTACAGTCATAGTGGCGCCTCAGGCATCAATGGTAGCATAGATCGAGCCACGGGTGTTTAGCATGGACGAGAACAACGGACTTACATGTATGTTTTGATTCGTGTAGATGAGTCAGACACTTTTGCTTCAGTCAAAGCTTGTATAAATGGTTCAAGCATGAGACTTTAGCTCTTTTTCTCAATGCCTTGTCTCGCCTTTACAAGATATAGAGGACATGGATGGTGGACCAATATGAGCAAAAAGACGCAAGGTAGCCTTGAAGGAGGAAACAGTCATGCAATTGAGATGTGAAATGAAGGAATAATGGTAAGAATTTGTGAAGTGCTGCCTTACAGATAGGAGAAGGCCTTTGTCACCTACGTGCTGCACTTCCATTTCCTTGTCATCTGATCCTCCTTCCACCTAACTTCTTTCTCATCCCACACACTACTTCACCTGCCTCAACCTCTCCTTCCGTCGAAGCTTCTGTATTCTTGCTTCACAAAATTAATTCCATGCAATGCAGCAGTCATCTATAAGCCAATCCTCTATGGGGTCACTGCTGCTACTCTCCCGGTTCTCACACACTGTCACTACTGTCAACTCGCACGCTCGGCTGGTTTGGACTCACGTCAATGGAGATGGAGATTTGTTCAGCCAAATTGCCAAATCTGTTGGAAGTGAACTGTCTCGGTCAAGTCTAATCCTTAAGGTCATCCATAATGGCAAAATCCTGGTATAGTAGTCATATATGTTCAATGCAATAAGTCCTCGAGTGAGCTGACAAAAAGTATAGGAACAACTTGACCTTGGACAACATGTTGGTGGTGGCATAAAGGAGCCCCGATCAAGTCAAAATGATGCAGGTTCGAAGCCAGCCTTTGCAGTCATGGTCAAACTGCCTTGCATTGCGATCAAGTATCTGCAGGATGAAATTCATGTTGGTCGATCATCAGACCTTGAAGATTTCAATATTCTAACCACTCTATGTTAGCTGCGTCGATTCCAGGTCAGGTTCGCCAGAGACAGCGATTACTACACGGCTTTGTCTATGATTAGTAGTATCAATTGTCCTCTGGCAGATGGTACCTTGCCGTCCTCGCGTTTACCAACCACGGCCCAGATGGCGAATAATCCCCCTCACCCGATGATCACACCAGAAAGCAATACATCGGGACCATTCAACCATATGGCCCGAACCGCATCTGGTTTTGAGACATGTAAGTCCGCGTCTGCATCACTGGGGCCAACCTACTGATGTCCGAGTCATAGTGGCCTCCAATGCCCCGTCTACCTCCTCAACCAAGGTTTATCAACCCGTCGTCGGTGCCTTGCAGAATTCAATGACGATGCAAAGCTTAGGTGCTGTCAATGAAACCACATTCAAACGCGGCCTTCTTGGCATCAAACCCCAGTCAGGCGCTGCAACAACCCAACGAGTTCCTTCACGTCAGTCAACTGGACCGATTTATCACGACAAGGAACTCAATCAGATACTGCCCCCAAAGAGGGACTTACCATTTCTAAAGCCAAAGTCGAAAATGTCTCGCGCCGACACCTCGAGTCTGAGATCAAGCCAGCAAGTCATCCCCGAATCCTCATATCCGGACCCTATCCCGGAACCAATGGAATCGTCGATGTCCGATTCGCAATCCCAGCAACTCATTCAGACACAGCCCTACCCAGAAGCAATGGAGACAATGGAGCCGTCTCAGATTTCCTCGCACGTCCAGCCTACGCTGCCTTACCCCGGAGCCAACACTCAGACGCAGCAGCCAGTCCCTGAGCCTTTGGCGGCTGGGTCTACCAAGGGGTTTCAGGACGATGGACATGTCAATGCGACAAATGTGCAAGCTTCTGGGTCGGCGGCACGCTCAACAGAAGAGCAGTTGTCGATGTACCTCAAGTCGCCAACTCCAGCGCGTACCGCCTTCCTCAGCACCTGGATGTGCGAGTTGATCCAAGACGACGACTTTGTTACCCTTTGTGAGGATGTTGAGGGGACGTGGCGGCGATTCGCTTTCGGAATGAAGCCGTGATGGCGAGTGAGGGACAAGTGAGTCCTTGTGATGGCGAGCTGTGATACTAATTACATCTGCTATTCAGCGGTCTGCTTATTCGGTTCATAATTGAATCCTGCTCTTGCTTGCATGTCTGCGTATATCCTACTGTGTAAGACTTTAATGACTCAGTATATCATATATAGTGAAGCGAATTACTTTGATCTTCTCATATAATTCTACTTAGAATAGCAGGTAAGTTGACAAGTAATGGCGGGAGCGACCTAGTCATCCCCGGAACCAGAGAAGAAAACGGAGCCGAAGAGCAGCGCGTGCAGATTCGAGGTAATGAGGAAGATACCAACCGTCAAATTTCCGTGGAAGAATATTAAAAAAGAGCACGAAGTAGGGACGCAAGTTATAAAGAGTTGTGCAGAGTACTCGAATGGGAACAGGGGGTTTGCCAAACGACCCAACTCAATAGACGTCCCTGAGAAGGGACATGAGACGAGAGGGGAGAAAAAGGAACAAGCGGTGACAGGAAAGCACCTCAACGAGTCCGGCGGTAGATAAGACCAGAGAATACGTTCAGGTAACCTTCCTTGGTGAGCATCGTGAAATCCACCACAACGCGGCCACTGCTACCACCGACTTGCGCAAGCTGCGGCGCAAGGTTTGGCGATGTCTCGCCCTGATCAGCAGACAGCCCCGGAGGCGGCGTCGACGCGTTCTGGCCAACCGAGCCCTCGGCACCCACGGCCAGGTCGGCCAAGTGCTGGAGTGAACGCTGTTCGTTCGGGCCCATGACCGGCGGCTGGGAACCCGCACCAACCTTGACTGCCCCACCGGCTTCGTGAAGAAGTGACTCCTGAGACTTTGCGCGGCGCCACTCGAGGAAGACGCGAATTTTGGCGTCCCAACCGGGCGTCCCAAAGATATTGCCAAACTCAGCACTCTCCATGGAGCGCTTGGCGCGACGGTCGAGAATCTCTTCCACTTTTTCGAGCGAATTCCAGCATTCATCACTATGCTCGGACAGAACGGTTGCCTCGAGAAGAGTCATTGAGGCGAGAGCCAGGCTGTGGAGATCGAATGGGGTGGAAAGGCGGTTTTGGAGGGTTGCCTTGTGCAGCTCGTTGATGACTTCCTGGGCACAGTAAATAATCTCGTAGGGGCTGTAGATAAAGACGTGACGCTTGATCAGGAGGCGAACAGTCCAGTAGAGCTGGGCTTGGAGGCTTTCGAAAAGCGGACGGATGGTGCTTTCGGGCATCTCATGCACCTTGAAGATATCCTCCATCTCCGCGAGCCGCTCGAGTGAAGCGACCATGTTGGCGCCCACCATGCGACCAAGGCCGGTATTGGTTTGGCAGACGTTGTGCTCCACAGTGGCCAGGGTGACCATCTCGGAGAGGAAAGTAGAATAAGCTAAAGGACCATGTTAGGAATATGTTCGTTTGAATCGGGGAGAATTTTAACCTACAGGCGATTCCAGTAGTAATCTGACCGACAACCCGCTCATCCTCCCGGCCGCCAATCTCCTGTCCGCCGATGACGGTCGCATCGGCCACACTGATAGCGTACCAGCGTGCCAAAATGATGAACGCGACCCAGTTGCGACGCGTCAGATTGGCATCCGAATCGACATCGGCATCGGATACCCGCTTGGTCTTCAGTTGGCCTTGGCTCTTGGCCAAATCATATCCAAGCTTGCTCGCCGCCTGGACCAAAGTGTGCTTCGGGAGACCATCCTTCACGACAAAGTTGTCCGGGCCACGCGTGTCACAGTCTATGATCATCATGATCAAAGTCTGGAACCAAATCAAGTTTGCCGCCGTCGAGTGAACGATCAAAGGCTGGCGGGTATGATACAAAAGCAGGTCCTGGGCGTTGTCGAAGGAGGTGACCTTCTCGAAATTGCCGGCAACGCGTGACAGGTCAGTGCGAGTCACAGTGTACAGTGCATAGCAGAAGATTTCCTGGGTCTCTCGGTTACACTGGTGAAGGAGCTCCAAGGTACGCTCCCTGGTGTGCGGGAGGATAGGCAAAAGAGGGTGGACCTTCTGGTAGTACGCATCTAAGGCGCCCTCGTCGAGGTGAACAGGTGCCATATCATCATCGCCTTCGTGCTTGGGCAATTCAGTCATCTCCAGCCCACTGGGCAGGCTGTTGGAGATATCCTGGTCATTTCCAGTTGGGTTCCAGAACAAGTTGCCCGGCTTGGGCGCGCCGCCGCTGGTGACAGTGGGGTTGTATGGGTCGGCAGTTGCTTCCGGAGCATCGAAGGCGTTTTGTGATCCGCGGCCGTTGAACGAGGGCTGAGCGAAGGAAGAGCTCGGCAGTCCCTCGAAGACAGAGTATGTTCGCTTGCGACCGGCAGAGCCAGGGTCTACGGGTGAGGTGAAGTCCTGGTACCCTCGGGCGAGGGATACCTCGTTCATTGACTGGTAAGGAACATCAGACTGCACAATTCCTGGTTGCATCTGACTCTCGAGGGTGTGAAGACGTTCGGCAAGCTCCTTGATATAACTGCACCATTTCGTCAGTTCGAGTGTTGTTTTCGCGAGAGGGGGGGCGGCGCGTGGCTACCTACCCTTTACTAGGACCACGCTTCATCGGCACGCGACTAAATTGACAGACAACCCCCAGTCGACGACAGTTGGAACACGTTTCCAAGCCGGTCTCCGAGCTTGCATCGCATCGTACCTGTTGGTTGAAAGATTCACAATGTTAGCTGCTGGAACCCGCGCGCGTCTGGATGGTGGCGAGATTCGCGACGTACCTTCTTGCGCCTACACTCATCACAGGCTCTGGAAATCTTCGATCGCTTACGCGCACTCTGTTCCCCATAACTCAAATCGTGGTTCGGATCCACGCCCACTTGCTGGCTTGGGGGGAACTGCAGCATGTGTTGGTGCTGGTGTTGATCCTCGTTGGAAGAACGGCCCATGTCGCCAGCATTAGCTGAGCCTAGCACCATTCCTTGACCATGATGAACACCATTATTCGATCCGTCACCCAGGCCAGGGCCGGAGGCCTCACGCGACAGCTCTGCGGAGAGCAGCTCGTCGGTGGTCATCTGGCGGTTGCTATAATACGGCATAGCACCCTGAGCCATCTGCGCCCCGTTGGGAGAAGGATAGGAGGGCGCCGGAGGCATATCAGACTGTTCGCGGGAGTTCATCGCACGAGATTAAGTCTCGAAAGACACGAAAAATGATGGCTTTGGGGAAAAGCGGGCTTCCGGGAGATGGTGGAGAGGTAGGAAGGACGCGCAGGAGCAGCGGAGGCAAGGTTTTTTTCTACAGGCTAATTTTCGCGGTCAGGGAATTTGGCAGGGGCTAGCGCGGCCGCATTGAGCAACACCATTGTGTTGCGACAGTGTGAATTTCATTCTGCGGCCCTCAATCCAATTGTTTTTACTTGTTTGATATAGATCATTGCTTCTCGGGATGATCACGGAGGACGGCCTTTTGTTTCTGCGTGTCCCAACGGATTAATACTATTTCCCCATCCCCTTCTCCGACCGGATGGCGAGTTTGTCCGATTGTGAGCCTCCACTATGGACCTGGCACGGATGAAGGGGCTCGAATTTTTCGCTTGTCTCTATCGTTCAGACGTTGATATCGCGATATATAGTTGATGGTAACCAGAAAATCCAGTCTTCTTCTATCCTGGCGTGTCCCCAGACATGACTATCCCCAGTAGGGAGAAGCCTCATTGGGAGCGAAGCATGAATGGCGACTGAGTATAGATCTCCAGTCCATACAATTCTTCTATGCGTACATGATTTGGACATCATACTTGTTATGATCCTGATCGAATGCTGTTGCCAATTTTGGTTTTGGTGATATCTTACTTCCAGTTTCAAAGTGACACAGTCATTGCGTAGTCGAGTCTCCTTTGAAAGAATGCTCAATCGTCTACTTAATCGGCGACCCGTCCTTCCAAACTCAGTCTCTAAAGACTGCAGAGACCAGAGGCTTCAAGAAAATCTGTCTGATCAATGAAAAGTTCTTGTACCGTCAAAATGGTAGGTGGCCGATTCATCCAGGCAGAGAAGCTCTCAACTTCATCATGATCTACCCTGCGAATCCCTATCCCAATGATACTAAGACGGCGACGATGTTCGCCGTTCTGTCTACCCCAGACGACTATGATCACCATCCCCTCACTTTCTCAATAACAGTAAGGCAGATTGACTGCAGTATCCCAGCACGGTGTGGCAACTAGATCCTGGATGCTCCTCGAGTCCGGTACATCATGGAGACACCGAAATGAGGGGACGCAACGTTTATAATTAACAAAGGATGGCATTAACGACACGACAGAAAAGTTCATGGCACGACAAGGCTAGTCCTAATGAGGAGCGCCACCCCTTTAATACAGAATGCTACATTCGAGATTTACAAAATACCAGTAGAGTCCTTACGTATGTATAAGCCAATATCTTAGAAAAGACCTTAGAAAAGAGTGATAGTAGGAGGGGGAGTAGAATAATAACTTAGTCTATTATAGGGATGAATAGATAGAGGTTAGACATACAGTCGCTAAAGATATTAACGAGAAGTATCAATATAGGACTTGGATGTTTCGCAAGTAATGGGAGGTATTGTCGATCGATATAGAATGAGCTTCTCTTGCGGCGGTTCACTAATCCGTCTCACGATCGTAGGCGGGTACAAGGATAGCCTTCACATGCATTGCTGACAGTCCAGTGAGGTTTCCTGATCGCGCAGGATGCAAAGAACTTGTATTTCTTGATAGCAATAAACCCATCTCCTCGTAGATGACAATTCTAGCCTTCGCCGAGAGCATTTCCAATTCCTATATCTCTTCCTAGCTACACACAAATACGTCGATCGCCGTTGAACTCGCTGAATGCTCCTTCTAAATTGAACCGCCAACCAAATTGACTCCCTGGATCGCCCGATGGTTCTAACTCTCTTTGTCAGGTTGATCCCCGATCGTAATTTATGACCCGTACCCAGTCCCCAACTTCGCCCACGCACTGGTGAGTCGCCCAGCGGCTCCTTAATTTAGATTTCACCCAGACGGACCGTACGGCTGCCGTGTTTCTTCCTCGTGCGTGTATTCGTCTCGTAACCGGAACCGACACCCACACGGGTAATGATTGGCCAGTGAAAGACATTGTTGCATGCGCAGATCAGGGCCCACCACTCTGGCCGGCGCTAGACCCCTCTGCAGCCCGCCCGAAGCAGGAACGGTGACGCCATCCGGCGACGTCGAACGGCGCTATGACATGCAGTACCGTACGCGACTGTAAGTTATCTTCCCGCTGGCCCTGTGATGTGGGCAGATTGCAGGTGTACCTCGTTTCTGGCATCAACTGCGCAGGAGAGAAACCCGTTCAGTGGCAGATCCTGACTGGCCACGTACGAGTTCTCACAGCACCAAGCAGAGCATCCGTTGCTTTGCACCAATAATTTGTCCATCGAAAGTGCGGGCTACAGGGATTATGGAAACTTCGTTGATCGGCTTGGACTGGTACCTGGACAGATCCTTGAAGTCTAGCAATAGGGCCGAGTCGATCTACGGAATTTACTTCCCCTTGCAACGGTCTCCACCAGGGGACCCGTACACCCCAATTTAGAGGACTCACACTCTGAAGCACAGAGACAGAATTGAGGCAGTTGACACAGACTCCGGCAATGGCTCAGCGCGTCTCGAGTGGCCGGGTGTTAAGGCTTGAGATGTGCGGCCCCAGATTTTGCTAGCGAGATCCATTTTGCTGGTGGGGTTGTTCGCGCACAGGGAAAAAGGCCGTGCTCGGATACTCCGCCGGAGCGAGAGGACCAAGGAGAGCTGCCCCAACATTCAATGTACCGTATGGATGGAATCTTGAAAGTTTGGTCTGCGCTATGTACAGTATTTCCTCGACGTGTTTGACTTTTCTTTTGCACCGTCGGTCTGCCTAGGATAATAACATGCGTGTTTTTCCTTGTTGCTATAGTCCGCATTGCCCTCGTGGGAAGCTGGTAGCAGGACGGTATTCGTGTCGCTACGCAAGGTGGTTCCCGTCGCTATGCGGTTGGATTTGGCTGGACCAAAGGATGCATTGATGCACGGTTGGCCTGACGGATTGATGGGCATGCCGCGCATACCATATCGATCACGGTCCCTGAAGCCATGATTCCTCGGGGATCAAATAATGGACTTGGAATTGAATTAACTTATCTTCAAACGGTTGCTAGATCAACCAACTGTGAGGCACTCGCTCTATTGACTGTGGGAATGAATACCAAAAACAATCAAACCCTAACCAGAGCCGTACAAAGAGTCCCCGTTGTGGAGCCATGCCACGTCCTAGGACTCGAGGTGGAGACGATACTCCGTAGACTCGTTGGCAGTGGCACGGAGAAAGGGGCTTCACGGATCAGTAGGAGTCACAAACCTCGCCTGCCACGGTGAAAAATCGAGGGAGTTTCCACTGCAGGATGCTGGATGAGCAGGAATTGGAACTTGTAGGAGGCATGGCAGCTGCAAGATGATGAAAGAATTGAGGGAATGGCAAGTCTGGCGAAGGGAAGGAGATACTGTATCTGTGAGGGTACCCCCCAGAAAGGACTTACATAATATATTACGAGTTACCGTCAATACGGTCACGGTCCCGTCACGGCGTGCCTTGTGCCTCGCTCCGGCGGACTGCGGCCACCACTTGCGCAGTGAAAAATCCCACTTGGTACCGTCTTTAAACCCTTCGCCTCCCTCTCTCCTCTTTTTCTTCCCTGCATAGGGTGTTCTTCAAGCTCCTTCTATCGATCGCTTTCTATCTTGGCCGCCACTACCGGTACTTGGTGTCCTGTCTCACGGCCGGCGCCAAACGGTGCGTAGGCTTGGTCCCCCTCGAGTTCGCTATTCTCTTCCAATCCTCCTCCTCCTTGGGACCCTCTTCCGACCTTCTCATCCTCGATACGCGGATTGAACGACTCTCCGGTTTCGCCCTTCCCTCTTCCACCCCAGAGGCCAGTGCGATATCTCTCTCAACCTCCCGCCCCAATATCAACCAAAATCATTACTACTACTTGTGTACTGGAACGGCGTTCTGTGAACTTCCGCGCATTGGGATACCCTTTCGCCCAAAGATACCCTTTTGTCCATTCTCGTTCAATTCGGCCCCTCTTGACGAAGCGGCTGAACTATACCCCCAAATCCCGCCTTGACGGCTCTCCGATCCTCATTGCGATCGGTATCTTCAACTTCAATCTACCATTCAAATCCCCATTTTTAAATCCCCATTTCGCGATTCATCGCATGTGTACCTTTCAATAACCACAGCGATGCTTATCGATGGTGAGAAGTGGGCCTGTGAAGCTTGCGTCCGGGGTCACCGGGTCAGCAGCTGTCACCACAGCGGTATGTTGATCCTACTCTTCCCTTTCGCTCCGTCTTTCTCCTTGTCCCTTTTCTCTGTCTTGCGGGAGACTTAAAGACTAATCTGACCTTCTCCTTTTTCCTCCCCGATAGACCGCCCTTTGACCCACATCAACAAAAAAGGCCGCCCAGTCTCTCAATGTACCCACTGTCGCGGCCTACGCAAGTCTCGGACTACCCACGTCAAGTGCGAGTGCGGCGACAAGAAAAAGAAAACTGACTCGTCCGACTCTCATGGTGACAAGCGAGATCTCAAGCGTGAGCATATGATGATGTTATGGCGATGCCGTCTTCGGTTCCCCCCATTCTGATCTGCATTTACAGAGGACTCCCTTCACCGCTGTGGCTGTTGCCATGGCCAGCGCTGCATCTGCGCGCTGAAAAAGGAATCGCATCTAGATACCGTGCCAGAGGCAGGCTTGCCCCCGTCTCAGCCCCCGGTTCCTGCTGAACTTCCTCGGAAACCTCATCTCACGTCGACCAAGTCCGAGTCGACGCTGACGATCTTCCGTGACGGTCACCATAAACCCGCCCACAAGCATAATGACATGGCCCACAAGTGTGGATTGCCCTACACAATTCCACGATCACATACCATCCACTACCCCTCCGACTTGCCTCGTCGGTCTGTGGACCACCTCCCATTGACCCAGTCGGCGTTCGTCCAAGAACCTCTCAGCCTCTCGATGGATCCCCTGCCTCAGTCACAACAAACGTCTCAGCATGGTTCGCCCAACAGCGTTCCTTCTGCCGGCACGGACGATGTCGCGACTACGACCTCTCTCGAACAAGTCTTTTTGGACAGCTTTGCTACCCCTGCTCTCCCGTCGACTGCGACAGTGGACGCGTCCATAGATGGTACCTCCAACAACCCGACTTCTGCTCCTGCCACCATGGACAAGTTTCCCTTAGAGCAAATCATCACCAGTGCCCCTCCGCCTCTCGACGTCTCGACCTTTTCTACCTTTGCGACTACGTCCAACAACTCGCCGATCACATGCATGGCCTTCCAAGATCCCTACCATGATCCGTACTTTACCTCTCCCGACTCGGATGTGCCTCTTGGTCCGGCCGGTACGGGCGCACCATCTGTCGACTGGTCTAGTTTCCCGCTGTATTCGGATGTCCCCGCTTCTACCAGCACGCAAACGCCGTCCTATGCCAGCTTCGACTACCCGTATCCCTCGGGCCTACCTCCTCCCTCTTCGTCGGGTGACATTTCCGAAGTTGACGAATTCGGACCGCTGCCGGGTCTGGGACATGCGGGTAACGACATGCACGATCTGCACAGCGTGAGCGAAGCCTCGGACATGGACCACCTCCGCGTCAGCTCTGCATCCTCACTGGTCGGGCTGCCCCAAGCACAGCTCCTGTCTTCCAATGACTTGGGATCGATCAACATCGATGATTTCCTCAAGTCCGCCAATGAGTCCACTGCTGCGCTCGAGCATCAACTGCAGGCCAGCATGGGCATCGATCCAAAGCCCACCCCCGCGCCGGAACTATACTCCATGTCGCAGGCTCCGGACTCGGTTCCCATCTGGCCGGCGGGTCTCTTCGATACGACAGGTCCTACGTCGCCTCTGGAGGAGGAATTCTTCCGTCAGACGTGGGCGCAATAGCACAGGCTTGGTACACTCGTTTGGCAAATCCTCTTGTTCTAATTTCTTCTCTTCCTCCCTGGGGTTCTTCCGTGGAATTCTATTGGGACAGCCTCATCTGTCTCATGGGTTCTACGGTCAGTTCTTACCACCACCTCCACACCGTCTTCATGACCTTGATGAGAGATGATGATAAACGCCTGTCTTTTTTTTTTAAATAGTGTCACTTGTTTTACTAGCCAGTCTAGATCTTCTCATGATAGCCTTTCAATCTAGAGGGAATCTGCGATTTGGAGATATTTGTCTTTGGTACATATGTACATGGCTTGTCCACCTGCTGGATATGCAGTTGAATTTCGAATGTATAGCACCGGGTATATCAGGCCAAGATCACAGTATCTTATGATTGATTCCATTGTCGCAATTTCACCCAGCTTATCCCCATCAACACGAGGGAGAATACTTGCATACAAGCCCTCGAATAATGTATACCTCCCTTCATACCCTGGTGGTATGTACATCGACCCCCCCAGCCAGCCACCATCACAAAACACTCACCGGAAACACCCCATCTGCACACCGCGTACTTTCCTTTCCATACAGTATAGAATATGTACCTAACCAACCACTCATAACCCGGCGCCAACACTACTGATCCTGTACATGGAACTTATACAACCGATCTTGTACCCCATCTCCAAGATACACGCACGTCCCGGCAAAAGCACCCGAGCTAGAAAAGAGCCCCCGGCTGACCTTGCACATCAAGCTCGTCATGTGGTTTCACGACGGATGTAGCGGTGAGGAAAGCAAACACGCCGAACGGGATCGGATCAACACCGGAAACCAGCTTAGATTGACACTACTCTCGATGGATATGCGGTCTCGGATCTGCGTAGCCGGTCAAGCAGGCCCGGTTCTTAGGTGAATCGTGTGGTGAAGAAAGTTTAGGCCCGATCTCGGGGGTTGTCTAGTGGGTGCTGTACGGTCCCCCCTATAGAGTGCCTGGTAAATCGAGGTTCGGTAAACTCGATGAGATGGTCTTTACGATAATGTGACCGGGCCATTGATGGATATCATTGATTCGTGGATTTAATTAAAATAGATATTCTATTTTATAGAGTAATAACTCGTACTCCTTGAATTGCCTTAGGTAGATGCTGTATTCTCAATCTACGATTCCACGAGAAGGGGATACATATCCTCACGTGCCCTTCCCAGCATAAGTAGCGGTGAGTGTCATCCGCACAATCTTGTTAAAGGATGACTGAGTTGGAAGTGACATTACTACAGACAACTTTATGAGCATGACTAAGTAGGTTCGTCAAGAGCACTTGACAAAGAATCAGCTTCGCTTAGCCATGAGCCATCCATGGATTGTCTACTCCGTGGTCACGACCTAATCAACGATCAATACTCCCGACTGCGTATTCAATCCACTAGACACAAGACCGCAAAGCCCTACACAAATTACATAAACCCTCCAGCAGTCGTACGCTAGGTCGTTTGTCTACTCAGTTAACTAATGCCGGTAGCTAACTAGTAACTACTGTACCGTTGATCCATCATACATACCGGCAGCACATACCGGCGGCGGGGGGTAACTGACAGTAAACCTGCCATAATGTACGCTGTACTGCCCCTACCTTACCCTGCATCGCACTGGCATCCCACGAGTCAAGCATTGTCCGCATAGTCTTGGCTAATGCTTAGCCCATGCACGGTCCGCAGGTGTACAGGGATTGCCCCTGTTCTCGGGGTTGGAAACATGCAATCGAGGATCTGCACGGACTGAATTTGGGGCTGTTGCTAGTTGCTAGATTGGAGGTCTGGATAGCTTGTAACATAAAGGCAAAGACCTTTATCCTCTGTATACAGACCTTGATTCGTAGAGACACGACATCCATATATTCAAAAACCTTTCTACTCCCCTTATAACTGCATCCTCGAGTAATGCATCTCTATCAACGTGACATGTACGTGAGACCTATGATTTCATTCTCAACGAAATGTCTCAAGCCCCGCACTCGAGTCAGTCGAGATCCATAAGGAGCGAAGCAAGGGATGGGAGAAAATGCCATATCCAACCTGACCAAGGGTGAGACTCGTGTTTCTATCGTTTGCATTGCAGCCGAGACACGTTATACATCTGTGTAACGTGCAGTTACTCGGATCAATCGGCAGTTTGATTTACATACCAGGTACCGTAGGGTAGATACCAGGTACCAGGTATTTCGGATGAATATGGGAGGATTAGCGAGGTGAATGACGATGAAGATGGTGGATTGCTGCTTGAAACAAGAAATCTTTGTAAAACGCTTAGTTATCTTATGCAGATATTAATCAGACAAGCTAATGATTACGTACATAGAAGGAAAGTGAGCCTGGTAAGCAAAATCTGTCTTCGTTCTGCCCTCTTACATGTACTACCAGACTTTCAGCATTATTTTCGGATTCAATCCCGCTTTTCTCTCCTTCAAGACCCTCCTGGATGACCACAGGTTCCAATTGCACATCATATTGACATGTACGCGAATAAGGAAAGATGTCGCGAGACAAAACTGTTCGTCTGGTTCCACTGGATCGCAGCATTCCCAGGGTGTGGCACCTAGCAGATACGTGTAGATACAAGTAATCCTGAACACAAAGCCCTAGCACTAGAGGAGAAAGTACATAAAAATAATTCGATGCATATATTCTATAGGTATGGTATCAAAAAAGTCCAGACAACCACAGCGACCCGGCAAGTCTCGAATGGAAAGCCCACAAACGAACCCACCATCGACTCATCTCATATAACGACATGATACAAAGGCCTCAACCCGGAAGCCCCAAGTTCAAAGCTCAAGCGCAATGCTCGTCACGAAGAAAAAGAAAAGAAATTCACGCAGTCGTCTAGCATAACTCGTCATTTTGTTCTTTTCTTGCTTTGTACACGTTCAAATTCACCGGTACTGATTGAGGAACTCGGAGTGGAACTTGACGATGCGCTCGACCCAGTCGGTACCGGGGGCGAGGAAGGTTGTACGGAAGTGGAAGGTGCCCTCTTTCTGGCCGAATCCAGAGCCAGGGACGGCGCAGACACCGGTGGCGTCGAGCATCTTCAGACAGTAGAACTCGTCGGCAGCGCGGCCTTCGGCCTGAGCGGCTTCAATGGCCTTGGTGGGGATGTTGATGGTGGGGAAGAGATACATAGCGCCCTAGTCATTACTCGTTAGTTGATAATTCAAGTTTTGAGCATGAAGCATTTATGACATACCTGAGGCTTCTGGCACTCAACGCCCTCCATGCGCTGGAAAGCATCGTACAGTGCGAGAGCACGCTTGTGCAGACCATCCCGAATACCATTGTACTCCTTCTCATACAGCTCAAAGCTAGGGTCACCGGCACGGGGAGGGTTAACCATCGTCTCGAGCAGGCACTGTGCGACGACCGGCGGGCACAACCCAATGCTAACGAGCTTGTAAATCTGCTCCTGAACCTGCGGGTCGAAACCGACCAGCTCGAAAAATCCACCACGGTGACCACACTCGCCGACCATACCCTTGGAGGTACTGTGGAAGGAGACCAGCTCCACCGCGTCGTACTTGCCGGGCTGTTCCTTCTGGAGCTGACGCAGGCGCTTCTTGAAGGAGACGAACTCGCCTTCGAAGACGTTGGTCTGGTAAACCTCGTCGGCCATGACGACCAACTTCTCCTCGGCAGCGACATCGATGACCTTCTTAATGTCATCGGCGGTCAGGGAGGCACCGGTCGGGTTACCGGGGTTAATCACGACGACAGCACGGACGTTGGTGCCAGCGGCCTTGGCCTCTTTGATCGACTGGGTGATGGCATCGACGTTGGTACCCCACGCCTTCTGCTCCTCTAACAGGTAGGGCACGCACCGCGCATTCAGAAGGGCCAGGGTAGCGGTATACAATGGGTATTGCGGGATAGGGACGAGGACACCGGCATTGGAGTCGTTGCATATGATATTGAGCAAGGTGCTGACACCCGACGAGGCACCCCCAGTCAAGAACAGGTCCTGGGGGTTGGCGGGGAAGCCGTCACGCTCCTCGATGAACTTGGCAACGCTCTGGCGGATGCCGGGGGCACCTTGGCTGTGACTGTAAGCACCGACGCTCTGCACGTTGGCCAACAGGGTCTGGGCACGGTCGATCACATCCTGCTTGTATCCGAACGAGTTCTTGAGAGCCTCGGTGTTCTCGAGAAGCAGGGGGTTCTCGACGAGACTGAGCACTTGACGGAAGAATGTAATAGGCTTCTGGTCGAGTTGTTGGGGGTTGCCAATGTTGGCAAAGATGACGCTATCGAAGGGCAGTGACTTGTCACCATCGGCCAGACGCTGACGGTACTCCTCAGCCTTGACGGCCAGTTCACCACGCACGGCGTACTTGGCTGCTTTGATGTGGGGGTTGATGTTGTCGATGTTGAGGCACCTGGGCTGGGTCGTGGTCAAGGTGCGCTTGGCATAAGCGACGGTGGTTTGAGTCATGGCGGACACTGATGGGAACCAGCGGGATCAGAGTTAGTTGTATAATATAATGATATGAGAGTAGGTTGATGCAGAGTGTGTGAGGTATAAGAGTAATAGTCGAGATTGAGGTCAAGGCAGGGCAAGTCAAGGGCGGGTTTATGACGGCGAGGAAGGTACGAGCCCGGTGAAGCAATCCACGGAAAGAAGCAATGTGATGTAGTGATACGATAGCAGCGGAAACCGCGCTTCAAGAGGGATTGGAGGGGGGGGACAAGACAAGGCCCCATCTATATATCAAGCGCAAATCATCCCACGTACCTGATCCAGCGGAGAAGCCCCCCGCAGCGCCTCGCGCGGTCGGGCGAAGTAGGAGGCGGGCATCCGGCCGGGTTACGAACGCCTTCGGAGAGGCCCGCACGCTGGAGGCAAGCTTGTATTGCCAGGACATCGTAGAGTCAGACGATCAGACCTCAAATTGATCGAATCAAGGTCCTTGTATGGCTCGTGGAATCTTTTCCAGAGATCGGAGTTGGGTGTTTTGCTCTTGGAGAAGGAAAGAAAAAGTCCGTTCAGGGCCCATTGGGCGGTGTAAGGTTGTGAGTCAGCATGGGCTGTTTTGCTTTTCCCCACAGTTTTTGGGAATGTGGAGACGTCTGTCGGGCGAGAAGCCGATTATCTACGGTACCGAGGGTTCTGCTAGGATTGATGATAGGGTCGACTACTAAATTATGAAGATGATAAGGGAGGGGCTTGAATATTGACTAGACAGTATGTGAGATTGTACCACGAACAAGCCTAATTCCTTATGGATACTCCGTCAGGGGCGATCCTTCTCCTCGGGAAGCCTACCGTTGCCCGATGAAATAGGGTCTGGTCTCGCCCCATCGGGCCCTCCGGAGCCGCCCGATATGCGGGGGAGCTGATTGAGATGGAAGCCTACGTTTGACATCATGGGTATGGCAGCCGTAACTAGCATCAGGAGGTATATAATCTTCACCGAAGACAGCATCCCAGCAATTCAAACTATGACATAGCATATGGTGGTCATATCACCATTCTAGAAGGCTATGCTATGCTACGGTCTGCACACAACACACGGGTGGATCACGTTGGATCATGTTAGATAATATTTCTGCGTTCAGACATGGACGGATGGTGGTATCACCGAGTCATCTCTAACTAAAACAAGGACACTGCGCCAATTAAAATATCTCAAAGGCACCCGATCTAACTGCGCTCACTGCCCCGCAGGCGGACCGCTTGTCCGTACTTCTGCAACTTCGTGATCAGGGCATCGCCGTGCTTAACCACGTCCGAGTACTGCTTGTTCTTATCGTCGGGCCGATTGGTCTCGATAATTCCATTGACCCGGTCGATCGTGCAGGCAATACGGTTGCTGGAGATGAATTTCGCCAAGTCCCTGGAAAATCGCGCAAAGTTAGGTAATGAGACACGAAATGGCAGCCCGAGGATAACCGCCGCCGAGGGGGAGGGAAAATGTAAACATACCGATCCAAGTAATCCACCGTCACTCCAAAGTCATTCGCCATACTGGTCAGACCCACTACCCGATAACTCTGAAGCAGCTGCTGGTAGGCGCGTAGGCGCATCTCCCGCACGAACCAGGCCCGGTGCTCATGCAGGTACCGGTCCTGGGTCAGGAAGTGGTCCTCCACGGCTGCGAGGGCCACAAAGAACGAGCGGTAGTTACCATTATACAGACTGTTGACCAAGTTGGCCAGAGAAGAGAAGTCCACGGGGGGTTCATTCTCTGCCTGCTCACTTGAGCCGGTAACGAGAGTGGTCAGGTTAACGACGGTGGTGGCTCCCGCCGACGGAGTCGACTTGGTCACCGCCGCATCCTTCATCTCCTCATCGCGGACACCAGTCCCAGCTGAGACCTCACCAGAAAGTGCGGCCAGCTGATCCTCTCCGGCACCCAGGATGGCCTTGATCTCGGGTGCATCCACTACCTTCGCCTTGAAGTCCACCCGCTTGAGGGATAGAGATCCCGCTAGCACGGAGTAGATGACCAACGAGGAGTAGCTACAAAGCTCATAGCTGGTAAATGTGGACAGGCTATCGAGGAGGAGCGGAGCGGCGAGGCTGTATGAACGGCAGGTGAGAAGGTGCATGCCCTTGTAGGCCTTGAGGCGATTCCTCCGATCCCAATCTCCACCGCTCTCCACCAGAGCCTCTGCACGCTCGATAATCTTCTTGACGAACACGCGGTCACCAAAGAACAGACCAATGCGGATCATGGCGAGCACAAGGTCAATCTTGGTGCCGAGGAAACCGATCTTTTCGAGGAGGGCTTCGTGTGACTCGATAGCTTTGTCCTATAAACAATCATCCGTTAGACACATTGTCCAGACTCTTGTTCTTTCCCAGTTTCAGCTTCCTACCTTATCACCAACGCGAGCCCAAAACTCGGCCCGTTTCCCCCGTGCGGCCTGAACTTCGGTCTCACCCGCGGCTTCCTCTGCCTCCTCTTCCTCCTTCTGGATACTCTCTAGTTCCTTCTTGTTATCCTCAACTAAGGACTGATAGAGCTGCTCATCCCAGGGGAAATCAATCTTGGATGACGTTCTTGTGGTGAGCATGTTGGAGGTGATGAGTGGCTTCGAAGTCCCTGCATTGTGAGGGTGCGGGTGTTGCGTCACGCCCTCGCCGGAGTTGTTCAGAATGCCTTCAACGGGATGGGCCAGGTGGCGGTAGAAGGGGGCCATTTTACGCTCGGTGACCGCATCTTGCAGCTTCTTCAATGAGGCCTGACGGGTGGATGGATTGCATGCAGGGTTGGAGAGGTTGAAGACATGTTGGGCGAGGACAAGGTCAGGGTACTTGATGTACTGCGGATCAGACCCCATGATTGCGGATGGGGACTGATGAATGTGACGATGGCGCGAAAGAAGGGGTGGAAGGGAGAGAGACGGGGAGGTGTTTGGATGGGTTTGTTGGACGGCCAGTGATGCATCACGTAGCTGGTTCCTAAGCTCAGCTGGCGGAACGTTTCGCCGGCGCCGTGCCTTGGCGGCCACTTGGTGCCTGATTAATTAGGCTATCAACATCATTAAACCGTAGAATGTTCTTCGTCGCATTGATTTCTTGACGTTGTAGATACTTACTAGATGGCCACGTCACTTAGCTTCTCGATTATAAGCTTCTTGGTAGTGACCGATTGCGTTGCGCTTGTCCTGCAAGGCTGGTAATTGCCCTCATTGACCGACTATCGAGCTGCCCGACTGCTTTTTTGACTCCGACTTATAAGAAGTCGCGTGCCTAGGATATAGCCTGCCATCTGTGTAGGCTTTTTTGGAGGTCTCACGGCATTTACAAGGAAATGGTTTCACCGAGAAAGGCCACTCGAGTTGGGTTGGCTACAGTACCAAAATCGATAAATCTTTCATCCTCAGAAACAGGACGGCCGACCACGAATCCAATTTCTGGAGGGTTATGCATCTTCTGGAATAATGGAGTATTCCTCGCTGACTAGCGCTTCAACTCGACACTATTCAGGCGCGCGAGACGTCCCACGTGCATTCCGTACGTTACTTAGTAGCCGGTTCATCTCCATAGGGCTGGTTTACTGTTTTAGGCAGACGCCGAACCGTGCAGTTATGGAGTACAACCTAAACGTACCCAGTAGTACCACTAACTGTAGGGTCTATGCACAGTCGACTTTTCCTGGCAAGCAATTATTGAAGGCTCGTTTAGTGAACCTCATGAAGCATTCTTGGCCATGTTCTCTTGGCTTTTCGGTGCCATTTTCTCGGGATCAAAGTCGAATCCGAACCAGGAACAAAAGATGGTGGATGACTTTCTCCGGGTCTTGTTTACTGGTACTTCCACTGAGACAGGGCTGCCTCCCTTTTAACTTCCACCACCCGCCCTCCCTCGGCGCCCAAAACGCCACGCTCCACTTCTCTCCCGAAAGGTTCAAAACTCCCCCAGCGCAGGCCGATCGAAGTAGCTTGCACGTGCAACACTTCGTTGGATACCAGCGCAAAGAAACCAACGCTTACCCACGTAGTTGGCTTGAATTTGACTACACACGGGCTTCTCATTCTTTCGATCGCGTTGCCTGGATCGGCTTGGCGTGCATTTTCGCGCACTGTGCCGATATCAGATCATCGGCCTGCCGAGCGCAAATGCAGGCCCCCGGTGTCGTTCAGCTCTCCAGAAGGTTCCAGGGCCATCTGGGATAACGGAAACTCCGTTAAGCCCGTGACAGCCCGCGTACGATAGAAAACTGCAATCTGATTGGTGCTGAATCCTAGCCAGATGGAATGCTTAAGCCGATGGAGACTCGGGGCCTGCCCCACACCCTAGCAACTGGTTTCTGCCGTTACTCCAATTGGTGGGCACGAGGCCATTTCCTGGAGTAGGATTGAATATGGAGTAGCGGGCTGGTTGAAGTACACTTTAGTGCACTGAGTACGGCAATCCTGCGTAAGCTCGAGTTAGTTTGCTTCCACTTGCCATTCCGGGTTAGGGAGCGTCTCGTGCCCCGATTGCAGAGCCCAGATTCGCTTTTTTTCCTTCCCTGAGATCGGCATATTCCCAATACTACTTAACTGCTGGCTTTACGCCCTCTTTCTCCTTCCTTGCTTCTCTTTCAACTCTGCAGTTCGCCGTTCGCCATTCGTCGCACCCCCGCACCTTGGTCCTCAGCCCGTCTGTTGACATTCGCTGGTCCGGTACCATCTTCACTCGGCCTTTGTAAACACGCGATTATTTGTCGCGCCCCGAGGTGAGCTATACTCCAAGCTTTCCTTACCCCGCTCGGTGTCTCCCTATGTTAAACATAGTCCTACGCGGGAATTTCTCGTTGACAAACCACTTGCCACAGTCAATTACCATGAGCGCCGATACGCAGCCTCACAAGATCATGGAGGAAAAGGGCACTGTTCCTTTAGATGAGCACCCCCTCGACCTCCCCCAACTGGACCAGCTGCCAAAGGGCCGCTGGGAGCGCGCTTGGCCCACGATCGCCTGCGGTGCTGGTCTATTCTCCGATGGCTATCTGAATGGAGTATGTGTTCTGCACCCGCGTTACACGGCCTGGCGCATACAGTTCTGCCCCCAAATTGCACCCTGTCCTATGTCGACCTTGTGATCTCAAGCATACCGGACTAATCCCTTCTTGCGTTAACAGGTAATTGGTCAAGTCAACACCATTCTCGGAACTCTTTACCCGGACACCTATGCCAGTTCTCCGGCGAGTCAGAATGTTTCGGCCATTGCCTTTGCCGGCACGGTCGTCGGGATGCTGATATTCGGATACACCAGTGATCACTGGTCGCGCAAATGGTCGCTGATGATCTCTACTATCATTCTGTTCGTCTTCGCTGCCCTGTGTGCCGGTTCCTACGGTTTGAATGGTAGCCAGTACGGTCTATTCGCAGCCCTGACCGCATACCGATTCTTCATCGGTGTGGGTATCGGAGGTGAATATCCTGCGGGCTCCGTTGCGGCAGCTGAGAACACCGGTGAACTCAAGGCGGGCCACCGTAATCGTTGGTTCATCATGTTCACCAACTTTCAGATCGACTTTGGTTTCGTCGTCTCAGCTTTGGTGCCGACCATTCTTGTTCTGATATGCACGGAGAATCATCTACGCTTAGTCTGGCGTCTGTCTCTGGGCTTGGGTATCATCCCGCCCTTGAGTCTGCTGTATCTGCGTCTCAAGCTGCAAGAGCCCGAGGAATTTAATCGTGAGCGGATGCACAAGTTCCCAATCTTACTGATCATCAAGTATGCCCCTACCTGCCTCGATGGATTCGGAGTAAATCAAACATCGTGCTAATTACTTCTCTAGGTTCTACTGGTTCCGCCTTGCGGTGGTCTCTCTGATCTGGTTCATCTATGACTTTTCGTCTTACTCCTTCGGTCTTTACTCCTCGACGTGGATTCAGATCATCACCGGCTCAAGTGCTCCCTTGTGGCAGACCTTCGGCTGGACTACCCTGACGTACCTATTCTACCTCCCCGGCTCCGGACTTGGCGCATGGGTGAGTGATTGGCTAGGTCCTCGTAACACCCTCGCTCTCGGAGTTCTTCTTCAAGGGATCGTCGGATTTATCATGTCTGGATGCTACGAGTGGCTTGCCACCCCCGCCAACGTGGGCGGTTTCGTTGTGGTCTATGGGTATGTCACACCTAACCAATAGCCATTGATTATTGCGCAGAGGTTTCTGACTGGCGATAGTATCTTCCTTGCGCTGGGCGAGTTTGGCCCTGGTGATAACCTTGGTCTCTGTGCAGCCAAGAGTAGCGCCACTGCCATCCGTGGTCAGTACTACTCTTATGCTGCCGCCATTGGAAAGATTGGTGCATTCGTGGGCACCTACGTTCTGCCCATTGTCCAGAAGAATGCCCCCAATGCCGTTCGTAAGGGCCAAGATCCGTTCTTCGTCTCCAGTGCGTTGTGCATTTTTAGTGCTTTCCTGGCATACTTCCTGCTCCCGCAGATCAGCCAGGTACGTATCACCTTTGACGGGTTGAGAAATTGGACCGAGTATACTTACATTCTATGTAGGACACCATCACCAGCGAGGATGCGCGTTTCCGCGAATATTTGACTCAGAACGGCTACGACACTTCGACTATGGGAAACCCAGACCAGATCACCACGCATGTGGCCACCGCCCGTGATGATCTGGCATAAGCTATTCCCGGACACGACAATTGCCCATAATGTATGCTGAACACCCGAACGCGCCATCATCAGTTGTTCCCCTCCCCTATGCAATCACCTCCACTTCCTTGATGTCTTTTCCCGGTGCGACTTTCCTGGATCCTACACCCAAAGCGACAACGTGCAGCCCGTTTCCCAGCTGTGCGAGGGTTGACAAGACGTTACGATGGTCCAAAGATCGTGCATTGATGAACCTCCCGTGCGACACGAACAAGACGAAGCTGATGGCGCCATTAACCGTGCTGACTTGTGGGTGATCTGCTTCGGATGTGCAATTCCGATGCCAGTCCCGCGCAAGACTTCTCCCCGCCCCTACTTGCCTGCTTGGCCTGCCTTAATGTCTAATAAGGGGGTGGATGATAGGGATGAAAGCATTCCTTATGATCACGTTTATGCTAAAGCCTTAATGAAATGCTTTTGATGAGAGCCGGACGCTTGTAATTCAAGGCTCCAAATTTTGGGGGTGTTGTAATGAATTCCGAGGAGGGAATACCGACAGGGCGGATCGGGATTGCTCAGGGAACCGATTTAGAAATACATCTAGAACGACCCTTTCACACCGGAGGAAATTGAATTATATCTGCTGTCTATACCAGCACTCAAATACTCTTCTACTGAATTCTTTGCTTCCTACACTCGTGCTATAGCGGGTAGTACTACCATTTTCAGACGGGCAAAAGCTGGGAGGGCGGGCTGTAAACTCGGTATTTTCTCGGACGAGACCTATCGACCTGTAGCATCTTGTCGACGAAAACCGACCGGGACAAGAGACAGGTGAGAGTTTGAGGCAGGATCGAGCACATATAAAGACGAGATACCATCCATGATTGACAAGCCAAATCGCCAAATTTGTTGACTACGAACTAGAAGTCGGAATCAAGCATTTCACATGAAAAAAAACCCCAGCTCCTGTCACCACTCCATACTTTTCTTCTCCAGAACGGAGACCGGGGAACAGCCGTGCTCCACTCGGTCTGTTCAGCCGAGGTTGACCGTCCGCGGCTCCAGACACCAGTCAATTACCGACTCCCATCACCACCGCCGTCACCATCTCATCCTTTCATCTTTCCTTTATATCGCCGAATAGCTGCCTCCCACCACTCGAGCTAAAGTCTCTCCACGCTATCCAACCTCTCTTCGGAATATTGCCGAAGTTTCCACCGAGTAAACACACGAACACCACTCCTCTCGGGAATTGAAGGAATCATGGTCGCCGACGCTCTCGTCTACCACCCTGCGCTGGCGCACTGGCTGCGCTTTGTTGCGACTACCGGTACGTGTATCTCTGATTTCAGTATCTTCAAGCCTTCAATCCGCACCAGAATCCGGGCTTTCTCCTCGATAAAGGATGGATCGGAGGTGGCATGGCACCGACCATCAAAAGCCCAACCCCGACAGGAAACTCCCCAACGCTACTCTCCCACCCGATCCTATCCCCATCTCCATCCCCCGAACCCAATCACAATCAATAGACTAATGCCTCTTTTCAACTCTAGTCGGCCGCGACAAGCTCCTCCGCACGATCCAATACTTCTCCCGCTTCTATGCCTGGTACCTCTACCGCACCAACAAACCCCAATCCGCCATCGACCCCTACAACGCCGTCAAGAAACAATTCGGCACAACCCGCAAGATCCTGCGCATCGGCAAGTTCGCCGAACACCTCAAAGCCGCCTCCGTCGCTCTTGACAACAAGGCCCCCGTCGACCCGGTCCTGCGCTATCTCGCCGTCGGTCGCCAGCTCGGCTATGCCGGATACTTGTCGCTGGATATGGTGACGGTAGTTGATGCGATCGGCTATCGCAAGCTGGCGAGCGTCAAGAGGCTGCAGGAGAGTGCTTATCGGTCTTGGGCGGCGGGTTTGGCGTGCAGTGTCGTTGCGGGTCTTTATACGTTGTTCCGGTTGCAGGAGCAGGAGAAGACTGTTGACCGGAAGGAGGGTGAGGGTGTTGTCGAGGCGAAGAAGATTGAGAAGTACGTGACTTTCCCCGGGATATACACCCGATATTCCGTGTTTTCTCGATGTGTTGAAATGATGCTAACGGACTTATCTACAGGGAGCGCGCTGCTGCTCGGATACAACTCATCTCTGACCTTTGCGATTTGACCGTCCCTGCCTCTGCTCTGGGCTTCGCTCAGCTCGATGACGGCCTGGTCGGTCTCGCCGGTACTGTTAGCTCGCTGATCGGTGTGTGGTCGCAGTGGCGCAAGACCGCATAAATGGCTCAAACCCAGACTTATCTTTGAAGAAGACGGGTTTGTGCGAACCCAGCCTAGTCTAGTCTACACGGAGAACCTCTCGTTCTTTCGTATAGGCCAGGACGAGAAAGAAAATCGCAGCTTAGGGCGAGGAGTCTCGCGATATCCCTTTGATCTGCTTTGGCAACCCTTATGCCATTTTATCTCCTCGATTGCGTTCATGAACAAACCTTCTATCCTATTGTACTTTTTTTTCTTTTGCCGCTTTTTCTCTATGGAGGAAATGTCTATATGCCCGTGATCGCTGGTTTTCGTATATAGCAAATCCGTTTCGTATTACTGGATCGCAATCACTATGCGGGGTTTATTTGAGTTGAAGTAGAAGAGTAAATTCATTCTCCCATCATCATAAAGATGCTGCTTCCCGGGTATCTCATAGCCCTCAAACTACCGTATCCTCTCACCCGTCTGCGTCCAACTATCTAGAGGCATGCCTTCTGCGATAGGCATCTGGCGACCCTTTCCAGCGATCTAGTTGGGGCAAGTCTAATGGCCGTTAGCACGAGAGTACCTTGATAGAATCGGAAATCCACGAACCGCGCCACACGAGCCGCAGCTCTTGCCGCCCGAGATGGGGGCACTGCAATTAGGGCAGGAGGGGTGTCCAGACATGATGGGTTTGTTGAAGGTTGGGAAAGAGTAAGTGGAGGGTTGGACCTGGAGGCGTGAGTTAGGAAGAGGGTTCGTAGAGGCACTGGTATTCGGCCTCGGTTTGTAAAAAGGCATGGAACGTACCTTTGGGATGTTGAGTGCAAGAGATGAATAGAGCAGTGGATGTGATTTTGGACGAGTGATCGAGAAGAAAAAGGTCAGCGAGGGGGAAATCGTGACTTTATTTTACCCCGCCGTCAGCCCCGCTTAGGCTCAAGTGGTCAGCCCTTAGTTCTCCCTTTTTTACTTGGGAACAGTCAGTTGGCGTATAACTGTGGCACATGATCGGAGAAGATACTTACAGCCCGAAAGATCTCGTTGGCCATGGCAATAACTACGTTCCCCAAGTCATCGTCAAGTCCTACTTCGAACGCTACCATCAACCCTTCTCTCCTTCCACATGTTCTCCAACTGCCGCACCGCATCCCCGTACATCTTCTCCCTCGGCCCATTCCCCAAGAAGAAAGAAGGCCTCTTATCAAATCCATGAACCGCATCCTCAATCACCATCCCCCCAACAGACCTCATTCCCCCCGATCCCACAAATCCCCTCAACCTCTCCCGAAACTGATTCCCCTCCACCAGCAACTGATCCCACCCACAGGTATAGATCGCCACATCCGGGGGATACGACGCCAATATCAATCCCATTGGCGCTAAACCGGGCGACAAATACGGATGAGACATATTAATTTCATCCGTACCATCCTTCTTCGGCAAATTCTCCAGCACTAGATACGAATCATCAAAGAATTTGAAAACCTCCGGCGTGATCAATGACTTCTTCGAGGCAATCGGATTCGTCGCATCCCGCTCAAGACGACTCCGCGACCAGTCCGTGCTGGGATAGAACACGATCAACCCGGCCAGTCTGATACCGGGAGATTTCCCCTGACGCTCACGGCGTTTGATCATTTCTTCGCGGAGTCGCAGCGGAATCGTTAGACACAGATTCCCACCCGCCGAGTCCCCGCATAGCACGAAGCGTTCTCGATCAAGTCGATACTGTCCCGCATGTTCCCACAGCCAAATCACCGCGTCGACGCCGTCTTCTATCGGTATGGGGAACGGGTGTTCGGGGGCAAGTCTATACCCGACACTCACGACGACCGCGTCCCGGTGTTTGTGCAGGACGGCCCCGATCCACCGCGCATCGTCGAGTGGATGACCGATGGCGAACCCGCCGCCGTGGAAGTCGATGAGCACGGGCCGTTTCGTGTGTGGTTGTTCTTCGTCCTCGCCTGGTGAGAGCAGGGTCCCCGTTGCGGTGAAGAAGTAGAGTTGGATGGGACCGGGGATTTTGCTGATCGTGCTGGGGATGGTGAGTTCGAAGGCTGGTCGGGTGGGGAGCGGCCAGGAGAGGTGGCGGTCTAGCCAAGAGAGGATTCTAGCGTAGAGGCGGTAACGGCTCGCTTTTTTGGCGAGGTCGGTTCTTGTTGGGACGGGGGTTGGTGTTGCCATGTGTGGTATTGGGATGTAGAGTTTGTGGGGAGTGCGTAGGTTTGGGTGTAATGCTTGTTTATTATGCTGGGTATGTATCTACTGAGAGGAGACGATGTCGGAGAAGTATACCCGGGTAGGGCATGACGTAGAATGTAGTCATCTGGATAATCTGGAAGGATTGTATCGTTGGAAATCGTGGTTTGATCGATTCAATGAAGAGAGACCAGCAATTAGATTACAGAAAACAAAAGAGAATTGGATGCAAAATGCACGTGGATATACGAACATAGGTTGGTGATGAGAAGTTTGGTAGGATTCAAGTTCTTGTCATTAAGTGACGGGTTCTGGACAGGCATCAGAAGAATGCACGGCAGTGGATAGGAATATCCAGCTAGCTGGTCCTGTCACTATTTCCGATGAATCAACGCCAATTGACGGTCTTATAGTCGGCGCAAGATCTAGTATAAATCAACGAAAATGAACGGTCCTTGGTGTACGGGGCTTTCCGTAACGGTTGTTTGAGAAGACATACCTTACTTAGAATTTTTCTCGCCAGAAAATGCTTCTCCTAGTCGTTTGGGACTAAGCAGACCGCTAAACTTCAAGGATAGTGATTTTTCCCTTTGTTGTTGCTGAATTCTCACTTTCCTATGAAGTGTAATATAACTAAGAAAGTACCATTAACGGGGGTTAACGTCAATTCTCACTTCAAAGTCAGCAAACCCTATGCTCTGGGGCCTAGCGGTCATGGCCTGAAACTGATAAGCATGGCACGCATAATCCGAGGACGACCGTAGACATACCGACCCCTAAATAGAGGCGGCCCTCCTCAAGTAGAATAGAGTTTTAGATCACCGGACTTGGACCCTACTAAGCTCTAATTGGGAAAGGACTCGACCTTTTCAAAGAGGGTGTTGGCTCTGACTTGCACCTCGGTTCTTTTGTCGGTTTCCTCTGGGATGTTCATGCTTAACCCCATATCTTACTCGTTCCCCACGCCACAATCTTGAACTACATGTCTTGTCAACAGATCCTACAATTTTCGAGAGTGTTGGTGGAAGGCCTACCATATATTGCATATGGGCTTTCACTCTGGGCCTTCGCAACACTAATAGTCGTTGTTGTCACCACACTAGACTAGCAACCGGCCAAGGTAACCCCAGACGGGCTAACAAGCTCATTATCGTGTTTGGAATAACTCTGCTAGATCTAGTCGAGATAGTTGAATTCGGTCTCATCCTGGCTTTATACCTTATACCAGTCTCATTCAGCCTGAAGCTGTTTCTTCAGGCTGTCGATACCAGCGGTATACTGAATGACTGTTGAGTGAGTGATGGGAAGTCTGGCCGCCATCGCTTGAATCCCTGAAGACATGGTTTTTGCCTTGGCCTCTCAAGTGCTGACCTAAGCTCTATGATCTTACGACCGAGTGTTGAAGGTTCACGGTTGGTCTGGCGTAGGGGGTTCTTCCTTTATGCCCGCAGGAATTTATATTGCTCCCCCACATTAACATTGTTTGCCTTTTATGCTTTGATTTTTATCTCATTGTAATCGAAAATCTCAAGAAGAAAAATCAACCTCCTTTGATTAAGTTTGAAATGCGTTGGCGGTTGGATGGATTGTGGATATATGAAAGGTGAGGATTGAACGGAGGGTGGGCTGCGAGACGAGTATGTACGGGTTCGATTCACAGAGGGAAGAGCCAGTCAACCCGGAAACTGACTCTGCCATGACAAAAAGGCCTATTTGATAAGTCGATTTTGACGAGAATCTCAGTCATTAAGCCCCTGGAGTATATTCTGTTTCCAAAAGAGGTGGCCATTCTAGTGCGCGCGGTAGTGCTCCGTGGACGAATAGTGAAAGAGACCATCGCTATGCCGACATCCCCCATCTCTAGGGATTTTTGTCCAGATATTGCTGACGGATTTGGCAGTTAGATTAGTGGTGCTGGTTCCAGCAGAACCTTGTGTGCTGTTAAAGGAGATGCACTTAGAGAGTATTGTTTCAGGGATAATGGCCTTCTGACCATATATCAATTTGTCAGGCTATTTATTACGCACTCAATCTACTGCCCTATACATTTATTTATCTAAGTAGCTTCATAATCTCAGATATGAATCTTAAAGAGGACTTGTCTAACACATACGACCATAGGGTGTGGAGAACAGGGCTTCCCGTCCGCTCAGCCGTACTTAAGCCACACGCCGGCCAGTTAGTAGTATGGTGGGTGACCACATGCGAATCCTGGCTGTTGTATGTTTTTAGTTTTGATTAATTTAACTCGTTGGGATCGGCCCTTGCCGCTTTGACATGATGCCTGGTCGATGAATCAAAGGACGTGCCGTTGAGATAGTTAGGGGGGCCCTACTTGATGGACCATGTTTCTTCACGGTATCCTCAACATCTAAGGGTTCTGACGGGATTGCGCTCATGAATTTCCGTCCAAGGAATCATAAAATTTTTCGCTCTCATGTGCATCCAATTGCATAGGTTTCGGCCTTCAGTGTGCACTTCGCACAGGCCTGGCCGTGGCGGAGAAATAACTGCAGCGACAGAAGAGTAGGTCTTGGATGTCTGGTTCACCAGCTACAGCATGACGTATATCACATCACCGTACATGATTCTTGATGGTTGTAGGAAAAAAATGACATTGATGAAATATCCGACAATATCGATACATTTCCTCTGCATCTACGAGGAAAAACGAACAGTACACTCCTCCTTATATGCCTTCAACTGTTCCATCTTAATCTATGTAAATGACTCCATCTCTGCACGCGTCTTATCGTCAAGCAACTGAACACCCAGACCGTCGTCATGTAATGCAGCCCAGTAGATGGTGTCTACATCGAAGTTCTTCCTTGCCGCATAGTCGAACCAAAATCGCCCAGTCCTCCATGAGTCGCGCATACGGGAAGAGAGAGACGATTGGCCGGGTTGTTTGACCTTTGATGCCATTTGAATTTCGACTCGCTCTAGAGCTGGCAAAAATTGCTCCATTCTAGGCTCATAGAGAGTCAAAAACTCTTCCATCGCGCAGCGCTCAAGCCACATATCCGGTCCAGAGAGCAACAACCACCAGGGCGGGTCATACGTGAACCCAGCTGGCATAGCATTCGTGAACTCGAAATCGAGGATGGCGGTGATCCGGAGTGCTTCTGGGTCTATGAGCATATTCGAGGGTCGCATGTCGTCGCAGAAAGGTATAAAGGGACCGCAGTCCTCAGGATAGTATTTTGAAACCAGCTGTGCGAACCGATGACGGGCAATGAACCGCTTCTGAGCGATTTCTGGATCGTCGGCAAGGTTGTGCTGGGTCCAAAGGTGGACCAGGTGCTCGTTCGCGACCGACCCCAGATAATCGCTTGCACGGTCAAACGGCGCGGTTGGGAATTGATCATCATGGTAGCCGGCGACAGTGGCTAACTCGTTCATGTTGTACGTTAGGGGTCTTCCGGCAACGTGCCATGCACTTGAAGCATGGTCCTTCGAGATGGCCCCGATCCGAGCAAACGTAGGTTGAAAAAGCTGGAACATACAATAGGCAATTTGATAATAGATTTTGTCTCATATGTTGTTGTCGATTTTTGGGTTCAGAACCAGATCTTCTTGATCAGCTTCTTTCAAGATAGTTGATAAAAGTGTACCGTTGACATAATTCATGATGATGAATGGACCAAGGTGTCGTGGACTCTCAGCAATGAAGCCCCAGCTGTGAACACGGGGGATTGGGATATCAGTGTTTTGGCGGAGATATTCCATGATCTGGACCTCATTCACAACTTTTTCGTCCCTATAAGCTGTAGCCGTGTGACCTGGTTTCGGAAAATGAATAATGGCATCCGGCCGCCCATCGCCGAAGCTGAAGCGGAAGCTAAAGTTGAAGGAACCTTAAGAAAACCAACATATTTTCCGGTTCCCGCTCCTTCCCGACGCCCAGCAACAAAAACTGCGAGTTCAGCTCTTGAGTCAAAAGCTTTACTTAACCAGGCCTTGCATTCGGCATCACCGTTGGTCTCTTCTAGCTCGTCAAAATAGGTCTTGAGCGGGGACGTCTTCTGCTGAGGCATCTGAGCAATTGAGATGCGAAGGTGGTGGGGAAATGATGCAGACTGGGCAGACTAAAGAAATGAAGAAAATCTTGCGCTCCACATCGCATAAGCGACAGATCTTCGACCGTATCAGACAATGTAATGCGGGTGGGATAAGTGGAAAGCAAGCCCATTTGAGAGAATGGCCAAAATCCAGTACCCCACGTTCTCGATTAAAATTTCAACAAGCGCTGCTAATCTACTAAATCTCACTTGGCCAGGGCACAAAGACTGATATGGCTAGCCAGAGTCGAACCAAGCGGAGCTGCAGCTGGGAGTGACTCGACAGCCAACATAGCCGTCGGTCTAGATAATGATGTGAAAGTTCATGCATTAGCGCTTGGCTGATTCGCCATACGAGAAAACCACCAGACGTTCCTCGAACTGACTCAGCCTCCTGCGAGGTAAGTCTTACTGACGTTCGATTGATTCCCCCTACGAACCTATGGGAAACACGGAGGTCAAAGCTTGGCCGTAGTAACGCTTAGTGTGATAATAGCTGTAGCTACAATCATTGATTAGGCTATTTACTATATACTTAATCTAATGATCTATATATTTATTGAGTTGAATACCTTCGATAGCTCAGGACAGGATATGAACCTTAAAGAGGGCCTATCCTCCATCGGAGCCGGTTACCAATAAGTGCCCGGCGCAGCGCTAAAATCATATACGATAGCTACTATATTCGGTCTTCGTTGAGGGCCCTTATAACTATATCTAGCGTCATCTCAATTCTATATAGCCATTGATTCGAACTGTAGTAGCTATGATGCTACTGCATCGTGTGACTGAGACTGCTGTTCTCGGTCCTCCCAAAGACACTCTAGCTTTGTATGGGAAAGTGAGTTCTTCGGAAGGGCGTAAACCGCGCACTTCCACTCAGGCTCAGGGGGGGGTAATCTTAATTTCGTCACATCACATCTTGAATATGATTCAACAGCTGGCATGCGCCGTTACTCCTCCTAGGTCCTACCCGACTTCTCATCTCAACCATGTCTAATCCAGTGCCTGGAGTATTCTTGGCAAGTGCGGATAGTATAGGAGACTGGACCGTCGAGCAAGGCTATAGAGCAATCTGTTAGCTTGGCTTGAGAGTCTGATCCGGTTTTGAGTAATATACCGTGCTAGCCTGTACGCTTCCACCCGGTTTTACCCTAGCATCTACACAATTTTATTGCGTTGTATCTGGCGTTTTGCAAGCCCCTTGGCGCCAAGATGACCTCCCCATCAGGACCGGATACAAAAAGAGCCTCGGACCCACTGAAATACCCTAGTTTAGACAGTCAAATCTTCCTTTCTCCGAAATGCCTCCAGAACCGGAGACAATAATTGTCCAAGCTCCATGGAGGTTTCACCATGAGAGCTGGACCACACCATGGACGTCCCAAACCGGGGACTTCCCACCAGAGGAAACAGAACGCCAACACATGGACAGAAAACGACAGCTCAAACGAGAATTATAACGCAAACGCGACGATACTAGTCGACTATTAGAAGAAGAACTCAAAACCGCTGGCCATGGGGATACACAATATATCGCACTGTCTATACGCCTGAATCTGACATCCACTGGGAGTCCGCCGTGGACGCCATTCGAGTAAATATCTTTGCGACTCTGGATAACGAACTCCAATATGACAAATCCGTGAACCAAGTCGCCATTAGGATACTACACGATGGTTATCGGAGCCTAGTATTCGATGACGAAGCCACGCTCGATGGAGCTACTATTGATCAAGTCGCAAATAAGTTCAGAGATTTCGTGGATAACGACCCAAGCACCTGGGGCACGCGCTTTCGCTGGTGTTTGATGATTGATGAAATCGCACTAAGATCTATCTTACGACACCCCAACCCTGTGGATTTTTATGCACCGCCTTCAAGAGGTGGGATTAAGAAGAATGGTGCTTGGACGACCGTCATCGACCCCGAATGGAATCCGGACACTGCACCACCACGCTCAAAGTATCAGGGATTCATGCGCTGTCACCTTCTTGAACTTGAAGAGCTCGCATTGCTAGGATCAGTGCATCATATGTCTGAGATGATCCACTGGGATCGTTCAACAAGTATTCCCTGGTATGAAGATAAGATTTGATTAGGTGGGAATGGACTTGACAATAGGAAGATGTTTTCGGTATCAGTATTTGGTTCTCATATGTTTTGAATCATTTGTTGCCTGTCTTCCCCTTCCATTCCTTCCATTCAGTCTCCAAGGTGTCCAGTCCATTTGTCAGCCAATCCTTAGCGCTCGCGACAATCGGATCGATATGGGTTGCAAAAGATTCGTCCCAAAAGTCCACTATCTTCGATTGGTGCCCACTTAATTTATTGTAGGCATCTTGTGCTGTTTTGAGTCCCTGCCATATCACTTTATTGGTAGTCTTTGATCCATTCCAGACATCATCTGTTCTTTGATGACCAAATACCTCGATACCTATATTACGCCCAGACTTAGCCATTCATTCCAGATATTTATGCAGAGAATATACTGTCTTATAGTTTTCACAGTAGTAACATTTTGGGCTATGGTATGCGAGTGGTCAGCTCTACAGTCCTGTGAAAGGCTCGATCGACACTAACCTTTCTAGATCGAATATGCTATCAGGAGAGAAACAATTACAGGGCATTGTCTCAGGGAAAGTGGCTATCTGACTATATATCGATTTGTCGGGCTATTTATCACGCACTCAATCTGCTGCTCTATATATCTATTTACTTAAGTACCTTCACAACCTCAAAATATGAATCTCGAAGAGGATTCATCTAACACATACGACCATAGGGTGTGGAGAACAGGGCTTCCCGTCCGCTCAGCCGTACTTAAGCCACACGCCGGCCAGTTAGTAGTATGGTGGGTGACCACATGCGAATCCTGGCTGTTGTATGTTTCTATTATTTTTTTCCCCCTAACCCCCTCTTAGGGTGAGTGTGGGTGATAGAGGTGGGAACGAAAAAGATGAGAAAGGGTGAGAACAGGGCGTGGATTCTCACCCAGTTTACCTTGTATCCCTCTTAAGTCCTAGCTGTAAGTATGAAATGCCAGTCGTGCGCCTGGCCTGCTGTATTGTTTTCCTTGACGCTCAGTGAGTGGATAGAAGAGGCTCTCAAAGAACTTGTAAATGAAACTCGATGAAACAATTAGACGCTAAATATTTCCAAGATCCATTGCCTGGAGCTGGAGGCACCACCAGGGCGCCGTTCCCCTCTGGGTCCGATATATTTGTCTGGGTGGCAGCCTGCGAATCTACGGGAACGGTACACCGTATGACAGAATCCCACATCCCCACTCCGACATTATCGTCCGCGGCGGGACCAGGACAAGGCTGCTGCTGTGATCTTTTAGGGGTTCCAAATGCCACGGCCCCTATAGGCTTGAGATCTTGTACCGGGGCTCTGATGTCGTTCTTCTTCCAGAGGCCCGGCGTTCGCAGCTCCTGGACGCGAATACAGGCACGACCAGGCTGGCATGGTTCGAAAGGGTTTAAATCCCCATCCCAGTGCCATCGAAGCTTGGTGTGTTTCAGTTGAGAAGGTATGGCAAGCCACCGCAAGCACTCAGCACGCGAACACGCGACGGAGATGGCACACGTCCTTAAGTGAGGGGACGGTCACATGGAGCCGAATAATCTATACAAGTTTCTCAGAGTTTCTTGCCATTGTGGAAGTGAACTCAGGCTTTCATATACTCAAGTCATGTCTCTCAACTAAGAGACTGAATCACAGGTGGACGCGAATAATACATATCCCAACCAAAGGAGTCGTCCAGCTGCAAATATCCGGGCATCTGTGAATGACCCCAGCATACTTTCATCCAGCCAACATCCTCCTCTGTACACCCTTCTAGTGGCTCCTCTTCTGGACCAGGTCCCCCGCGTTCCGCTAGCTCTTCCTCATCTAACTCCTCCTCATCTAACTCCTCCGGTTTCCATTCAGCGTTAACCAAACGAACGAATCCTTCATGTATATCATCTTCTGGCGTACTCAGGACCGAATCCAAGGCTTCTTGGTTAACCATAATAAAAAAGCGGTACCTGCCGTTCTTTAAATGCCATAGGTGACTAGAATTAATTCCCTGTTCCTCCTTTATCGCGGTTATAGCCCATTCATTGAATTTCTCACGTAGAGAGATAACCGTCGCACCCTCGAGAGAGCGATCTTCCAGGACCGTCAGAGCAAAGTTACCGAGGAGATCTAGGCCATTATAATACCTAAGGTATTCTTCGATGCGCTTATAGATCCGCACTATAAATTTCTCCCACTCGGAGTCACTCCGATACGTGCATCGATGGATCACGAAACCCCATGCTTTAAATTTGTCTCTGTCGAGAATTCTCTCGAGCTCATCGGCACCGTTCATCTTGCTCTCGATTTCGGGAGTTCGTTTAGAGGGATCATGCGGTGAAGCCATGTTTGTCGTGATATGCACAGGGAGAAACATTTGAGCGGGATGGCGAACGGAACTGCGCAGGCGAGGGAAGCTGATTTTGTTGCTTAAGTGCCGGCTGCGAAAAACACTCCTTGCAATCATAGATGCGAATTGCCTTAGCGTGTAGTCACTGCTGGGTGATAGGGGAGCGGAAAAAGTTAGAGAAAACACGTGGACGAGCTAGGGACGGATAGTCAATCATGGTGCGGCCAATTGGATAACTATCAAACATGTCTGAATTGCTATGAAGCCCCTCTCCGGCACTTAACTATATTGTCCCATTTATATATTTCTATATATAGTTGCCGCTCGCGATGCAATTATGTACCTTCAACAGCAAATAGCTTCCTGGGTTATTACTTATTCCCAATTCCCCCATGAACTACCGATATCTACCACACAGTATCCAACCTATCCAGACCAATAAGTCGCAATCTCACGTAGATCTCCCAGTAAAGCAGGAGGGTTATCAAGACCGGGAAAATGGCCACCAGCTTCGTGGTCTGCCGCACAACTTTCAGTCAGCCATTTCGTTCTCGGAAACTCGTGTAGCCAATAGAGTTTACTCACTACTATATAGGACCAAGTTTCCAGTCTTTGCGACCACCGCGGGGGGCCAAAACCCAACATTATATTTGAAAGCACTGAAGAGTAGAGGGGCGTCGTTGTTCGCTTTGGTGTACACAGTTGTGAAACCATTGGGGTTCTGTTGGTAAATTATAACAGACGAGGCAAAGCTTTCGGAAAGGTAGTAGAGAGAGACACTGCGAAGAATCTCATTGTGAGTGAGCACTGAAGGCGATTTTCCCGCGTTGGGATCGGACCCTACAAATCATTGTCAGTCGATTCAACTATATTGCACTCTGGATCGACCGGGAGGGTTCAATGGACAGATGAATGAGCTTACAGTTGACAAATTTCTCTCCTATCCAAGCAAGCTGGCCGACTGGGTTGTCGTATAGTGCGAGGCCGATTGTGTTGGCCTAGTCATTATTAGGCAGAATGTCAATGACAGGTACATTATAAAATAAAAAATGGCAGTGAGCTTTCAGAGGCCCATTGTACACACCTTGGTAGTCTGTTCGATGAAATAACCCTCGCCTGAATTGTTCCACTCTATTGCAGCGGCCTGCTCGAATTCCTCTAAGGGCGATAGTGTGATGTTCTCAGCAGCGAGCTGATCCGAAGTATAAGGGTGGAAGGGTAGGAAGTCCAGAGAAACTGCGCGGACAGTGCTGTTGAACTGATCGTACATGCTGTACGCAATACCTGCACCCCAGTCGGTTCCAAAGGTGGCGTATGTGTCATAGTGAAGGACCTTCGTCATCAGCGTGTTGAAAACACGGGCTGTATCTGCCGCGGTCCAAATCACCGGCGGTACAGAAGAGAACGCAAAGCCGGGTAGAGAGACCACGACCACATCAAATGAGACCTTCTTTCCGGTCATTGTGGTTGCCTGCTTGGTAAGTTCGTTGATGATGGGAGTGAACTCTAGGAAAGAACCGGGCCAGCCATGGACGAGAAGCAGGGGGATAGCATCTTGAGCCTTCGACTTTTCATGGATGAAGTGGATTGTCAGCCCTTCAATTACGGACGTGTAGTGGTTGAATCTGTTGAAAGTCTTAGTACTATGCTCTTCCCTGAGACAAGCCCCATATGTTGAATGTAGAAAAACATACTTGTTCAAGGCCTTTTGCTCACGGTCCCAGTCAAAGGTGGTTAGCCATTCCGTTCGGAAGCTTCGCAAGAGACTCAAACTGATGCCCGCTGAAGTTCCTGTGTTGATGTATACAGGGTGTACGGGTAGCTCTGTTCTCCTGATCTGGTCGAGCATCCGAGGCACCCTCGATGACAGATCTATCTGGAATGGCTGCAACTGATGTCCATCCTTTGATTGAACGGGATTTCCCTGGCTGACCTCGTGGAGGCAGCTAAGAGCAAGCAATTTCGCCCAAGACACGCGCATATTGAAATTGTATTAATTTCTTCTCCTTGGACAATCAGAATATGGGTTGAGGCCGAAATGCAGCTGTATTTGTACTGCTCAGTAGAAGATGAGCCTCAAAATTTGTAAGCTGATATTACAAATTATTGGGATGCATGCATCGTGCAGCATCGTAAGCACTAAGTTACCTGCTACGATCTGTGGCCTAGCCTGTCCCGTCCCCCTAGATACCAATGTACGAGTCTGCTTGTCACTCTCATTCAGCCTTAGGGTCCGCTAGCGTCCCGCACTTCAAATTACAGTATGCGTTGAGGTTGGAGGCTAGACGGTAGGTTCATAATGCAGGTAATTTCTTGGCAAACAGCCCGGTAATATTGCTACTATAACCGAAGATGATCACAAATTGCCACAGTAGTTCGAATGCTTGTCTGTCTCGCTCAGTTTAGTTAGTATCAGCGCTACACGGAAATCTTGTGAAATCCCTATCATCTTAATGTGTAATACATAATGTTGCCCATTTTTCAACATGTAGTGTCTCACGTATGCCGTATTACTTCACGTGACAATGGAAGGCTCCTTCATTTTTCATCCAGGGCAGTTTCATGAGCATGATATCAAGAGAGATATAAGTGATGAATTGTCGCCTTTGAGTGTTGGATTGGATCAATGTAGCTCTTCTTTGGATCAGTGGTTGTCTTGTTTCGAGGATAAGTGGTCCTGGTCGCCTGAACGGACGTGCGCAGAGTACAATTTCCAACCATATTACAGAGCTCACATACCGAGTCTACGATAATGCTTCAACGAAGATGAACCAAATATGGCTGGCGGCTCTATGAGCCTGGTAATACTCACCATCAAAGGTAAATCGAGATGGGTGTCATTTCACATGGCATCTTCAAATAATGGTGGGTCAATGAATCAAAGGTCGGAAAGACATTTCGGGCTATGGTATCCGAGTAGTCAGCTCTACAGTCTTGTGAATGGCCCAATCGATGGTAGCATTCTAGACCGAAATCTTACCTTCAGTTCTGCCGAAGGATGGGGGCCACGGCTCCCGTCGGATTATAAATAGCGGGGAGATGGCGGGGGCTGACGACTCCCAGTTTTCCATTTTCTATTCCGTAAGTCTCGCAAAATTAAACTTATTTGACGAGCAACTATGTCATCACTGTCGAGTCCAGTTCCAGTGATACTTTGCGGCAGAAACGCTGAAATTGGGAAGCCTGTCTCGGAGCTGTTGGTCCCTGAATTCGAAGGTAACTCCATTTACAAAGTCAAGCCCAGCTATTGAACAGATCTAAGAATCAACATCGTATTAGTGATCCATTTCATCGCTACCAATGAAGCCGCTCTAGCTGATATCCCCCGCCTCCTGAAGGGCGAGAAACCTCAATTTCCAGATACCAGCGGCGTCGGAACCCAGAATTACAACCAGGTTCCACGCGCCGTTATCTTCGGTCGGGGATACGATATCACCGAAGTAGAACAATTTAGAAAAGCAAGCGAGGGAAGCAACGCAGATCCTGTGGCTTGGATTACGGGTGATCCGAACAAGAAGCCTGATCCTAATGCTCCGCCTCCAGGGCCGGGATATGCTCAGTTTGCAGCGATTCAGGTAAAAGAGAAGCTGTCTGCTTGGAAGGAGGAAGGTGCTGCACAGGATGGAATTATCTTATGGTAGTCAGTTGTTAATATGGAAAGTGCAATGTATCTATCTTCTGATGTCCATCAGCTACACCCATATTGGGACAGGGCTGTCCATTCCAGGTTGTATAAATTTAATTCTTCTAGGCTGCTGCGATTCCAAAATGCGTAGCCCCAAGGTCGCAGTACCTCCTAATCTGGGCTCTCAAAGCAGTGGTCAAGAGGCTCCATGTGGTAGGTGCAGTGCCAGATTTTTGCGGCTCCGGGGTCAGTATCTGAATACCATTTCCTTCTGGCACCGTGCCAAGTAGCGTGGGATAGTCGGGCATTGAGGATTGGAGAGGATCATACAACAAAGGTACTGACATGTTCTCACTCCCTACGGTCTGGGGTGGGCAGGAGCGCCCTCGACCACGTCCAGAATGTGTTTGAGGCCTCGGAGGATACTGTGCTCAACTAAAACGGTAAGTTTCGTCCTGATAGTCATTCGGGGCGGAATGTTGGCATCGGGTCCCTTACGCTAGTAGTATAATTCTAGTTTTAGTAACCGTGGTTTGGCAAGTAGTAATGGTGTATAGAAGATCCTGGTCATGAAGTCCCGGAGTGTTCCTAGTTGCTCATGCTCCTGGGGTGCGAACCACCTACGTATTATCCCAAGAGCTTTGTCCCTGACTTTGAAGAGGGGGATGTTGCTGAGAAGGATACCTGTGAAAAGTTCTCAAATCGATACAAACCGCGCTCGATTCGGGCATACTCGCCGTCAGAGACGGGCGTCGGTTTCAAAGGTGACGGAGTTCTCCGTCAACCTGATATTTTCTTCCTTGTGGGATCTGAAGGATATTGACTGATGGTACTCAAGATCAAGAAGAGGTACGGCGGTGTGTTGTGCGACGAAGGTGGAAGGCTAGGGAGGTGAGAACAAAGGAAAGGCCCAGGGCAGTGTTCTTGGAACGCAACCACTAACGAGAGACACCTACACGACAGACTTCGTAATCAGTCATGTATAACCTAAAAACCTAAGCATTTTTGAGTTTTAACAACCAAGTACTTCATTCCTAATCGCCTCTGATATCTAGCTGGTAAGATTAGGGAGGGGCCTTGTCGAGTTCTAGTATATTTTAGTTCCGGAGAGGCAGGAGGTTTATAGAAATTAGGAAAATAAGAAGTGCTAATGTAGAAAATTGCAAATTTTGACTTACTCTATGGGCGAATTCCCTATTCTCTCCGTTTGTAAGTCATCGAGAAGCATTCTTCTTCTCGCGAAATCTCAGATTATCCTCCTGTCCTGCGTTTCATCACGCCCCCAGTCCGTTGAGGTCTTGCCTACTGCCTAGGCTTTCCATCTCCAAGTGTAAGAACAATCTTTCAAATCCAACATCCCACTGCACCCTTGCAATCACGAAAACGATAGAAGATGTCTTTATTTGATGGTACCAAAAGCCCAATCCATCATTCCAGTCACTCCAAAATTATGGCGTCCATCACGGTGGTGTGCTTCATGCTCCATAACACTAATCCATGCCTTGCCATCACTCCGAGAGTGCGAGTACATTGCAAAGACCTTTGCCACACTACTAAGGAAACAAAGCTCGGGAAGAGTTGCTCCAACCACCCAAGCAGACACGAGTTCAGTGGACATTTGGGCAAAGACGTATTCCAACGGATGGACGTCAAGCGCTGTAAGCGGTCCACTTTGCTGAGTTTCGTGATGGAGCCGATGAATGCGTCGATAAAAGTACTTCCAGTGGAGGACACGGTGTATGCTGTAGTACATCACATCTGCGAAAATGTATCCCACGAAGACCTTTAAGAAGAATGCTTGGATAAAAGAATTTCTCTCGAGAACATTGGACATGGGATGCTTCTTGAGCAGTAACAACAAAGAATGAGCGGATGCACCCCACATAACGTTCACCATAACTCGAGTGAATGTCCTTATTGATAGTGTCCCAAGGTAAAAGAATTGAAAGAATGCCATAGATCCAATGGTAATGAAGAGAGTAGAATGTAATGCAATCACTTCATTCCAGTATTGGCCGGACAAGGGCAAAGCAAAATGATGCAAGATCCGAGAAACAAAAGATTGAATCATGATGATTTGGAAAGGAGTCAAATAGCAATGATTGATTCAATATTCTTGGGCTTTATACTGAGTTGTTTCTCGTGTAGTATTTCGTCTAAGGGAAACTCCAACTTCGAGATTGAACAACAGCCATTTTATAATTCATTCGAAGAGCAGGAATATAGAATCATCCTCTCTTGCCACAAGGCGATCCTGGTTGTGGTTATGGTACTATAGGCACAAATTTCCATACTTTGGTTCAAAGCAGCCCATTCCTGCACGACATGACTCGATGAACACCCGCTCACCGACTCTGAATCAATTCCCCGTTACCCATGGCAGACACGGGGCGCCTTTTGTTGGTTATATCGAGACGCCTCAAATTTGAGGTTTTCCTAGCCTCTAGTTCAAAGAAAGCAGATATCTCCAGATTGGGTAATGGACGGCAGCCCGTCGCATCAATTGGAAGCTCTAGCACCCGGCTATCGTGGCTCAATGCCGAAACTCAGATTGATCGACGGTTGATTTCTTTCATGCTCTGGGATCTACGATATTATTGCTAATTTTGAATAACAAACCTCCGAAAAAAGGCTAGTGCACCTCGTATACTCGAAAGTCAGATCTGAATATGCTGGTCGTGGATCAGGCGCGCAAGGCAAGATGAGTGTCACCATCAGGCAAATACGATAAGGCTAATCGTTTGATATTACTGGGATCTTTGATGGGCTACTTTATTACTTCAAAAGTACTTTTGTATTCCGCAATGTGTGCGGCTAAGCTCGTGTTCATGATTAACAAGGTATTCGTCGCCAAGTTGTGGACACTTATCTTCGAGTGCCCTGCGGCTGACCTACGAAATATACGAAAGCTTGTATTTGGCTACTGCTGCAATAGCAAGCCCGATCAGGCCGTCTCCTTGGAATAAACCGTCTAATGAAACGTGCCTCACGAAGCACCCTTCCCTTCTTATCGGATCGATTGTGTGGACAGAGTATGCTCGTTAGAAAAAATAGGCTTTACTCCCACCCCGCTAAATATGAATCAAATTCAAACCAATGGAGAGAGTCCTGTTCTGGTGAAGTCGCAGTTGTATGTAGCTGAAAGTACTACGAGGCTGAAACAAAATTCCCTACTGTCACACTTTCAGGCACTCCACATTATCTGGAACAATTGGGGGCCTATGATTCCCATGTTTGCTTTGCCTATTCCTGAATTTCCGAGACACCAATTAATTATAGGAAACGGAGTTCCGATTTCCAGTCTATGGCCGATCATTAAAGTCTTACTAAATTCGCCTCCCAAGATATGGCAGTGTCACTTGCTCTATTGCTGCGCTCGCGGACGATAGCCGCTTTTAGAAATAGGAATAATCTAGCGTAATTTAGTGGCTGCATCTCAGGCTCTATGTTTTGGTAAATCCAGTGGGTAACAATGTATCAATAGGTGCAAAATTAAACTAAACTTAGTGCATCGCTTACTGGTACAACGTAATGTTCCCAGTCATTCAAATCGGATGAAGGTGCTCGACTAGACCCAGAGGCCTTAGACAGATTGTAGTCGCGAGTTTGCCAGACTTTCTCGATGACTGATCGTGTCCGAGAAACGCTGGAGACGCTGACTTTGGCAATTTGAGCGAGGAGACTTAAGACGAAAACTCTCCCGTCCGTGACTGCGCCGGTGTCTGGGTCTGTCCAGAGCTCATGATCTAGCGGGTCCAATTCCACAGCCGCCACAAAAAGCGGCCAAATGACATGGGAAACCGACTCCTGCTCGATCAGATTGACAATCCCCTTGAGGATTTCTCGCACATGACTCTTAATCATCAGGTTGGTCGGCTTGCCATCATATAGAGCACAATGAAGATAGACATGACAGGTGAGCTTTTTCAGGTCCGCGATGTTCTGGAGCGTTTGATCTGGAGCATTGGTGTGTGATCGTTGAACTAAATTCTCGAGCTTGGTGTTCAACAAAGAAGCCTTGATGTTGAAAGTCATTCTGTCCGAATCTGACACCATGGATCGTCGTGATCGACTTAGGTCCATGATAGCAAATAATACTGAGACGAGGGCCGGACTGCAACCCATCCAATCATCGATGAAAGGGTCATGCTCATCCCAGTAGCTAGCTCCAAACAAGTCTGCCTTTACACAGGCTGTACGTCCCATGACGTCTTGGAAAGCAAAGAACAGCTCCACAAATGCAGATACCGGGTCCTCTTGGCGACGAACGGAGAGATCCGGTGAGATTTGTAATTGCCTCCTTCGAAGTCGTATGATATCTTTCGCTCCCTGAAGATGCAGGATCCACTGCCAATCACAATGGTCCACAATTTCAAAGAGGCATAACAGCATCACAATAACTAGGATTTCCGGGTCTGGTGCGACGAGAGATTGTGGGTCTGTTGTGATCTGTCGCCTCAAATCGGTCAAGACTTTGGACTTGAGTTGTAAGCCCAGTCTACTGTACTGTGAGTCATATTGAGACCAATGACAGGCCGCGACTGCTTGAATGGCTCTGAGGACGGTAGGTCTTGCCGAAAGGCAATATGGAAGAATGACAGACGCAAAGGGTGACTTGGAGACTGCGCTGGGCGCCGTGCGTGGACAGATTTGGTTGATATAGTAATCGAATAATATCGGATTCCCTAGATCGTTCAAGGAGGGGAACAATGGAAGGGATGGCTGTATGTCCTGGTTTTCAAATCCTGCTGCCTGTATAAACCGATCTGAGAAAGGCAATAAAAATGCTAAGGGCGAGTCTGGGGGATCCGGTCTCTGCGCGTCAGACAGTGTGCCTCTTTCCCAAGCTGGCAGGAGCTGTGGCTGCGTATCATTTTGCTCTTCGTCGTATAGGCGCTGAACTAAGGAGAAATCTCCGCTGAGGAAGTTCCAGGGGTGAATTTCAGGCGTCTTAAGCCAAGTAGTATCAGCTGGCAGGGATCTAGGCCCTCCATTGGATCTGGCCTCACCCGTTGATTGGGATGAAGTTTTACTCCAAACCCCCGATCTTCCAAACGCGATTCCTCGATTGCGGAAATCAGCCTCCCATTTGAGTTTAATCTCGTCTCCGAGGCATTGCAGGTCCTTCTCCCAACATCTTGTGCAGGTAGGCTTTCGCTCGTCGCATTTCACCTTGCTTCGGCGGCAGTTTGTACAGCCTTTTCGGGATCGGGTTCTTGTCTCCCGAGCGGTTTTCCCCAATTTTGAGTCCATGGTAGACCCGTATCTTCATCGGCATTGATCTCAGATATCACCAAGACGATATCACTCACGGTCGGGGTGGCGAAAATAGTATGCACTTCGAAGCTACTTTTGGATGCAGCGATACAGAATCAATGTATTCGGAAGGTGCCAATCCTCTTTTCGAGAGTGATATGGAGTAGTCAGGTATCAATAAGAAAATTGATTGTGGCGATGGTGTCACTCATCAGATCGCCTCTGGTGGATTTCAATCGAGCGGACAGGCCATTCTCCGTCGAAGAAAGCACATTGACACCGATAAACTGGTCCGTCATTGCCTTCAGATCTCAGGCTAGAAAGTCGGAACCTCAGACATTGAAGCAAGGTCCATTTTTCGATATCGAAGAGGTCTGCCCCCATGGCACGGCTTATGTCAGTGACGGCAGGTCGAAGCGAAAAACTTTTGAAGTGGGGCGCTCTCAACCAACCATATTTTCTCACTCATGTGCTTCACTTCAAGGTGTCTACAGATTGGTAAGCCATATTCATTGTCACTAAGTAATAAAGGGGAAGATCTGCTGATAATTCACTGATCCATAGGCTGATAGAAGTGAAGATTTGTCGGGAAAGTATAGTCACTCTACGATGAGGATTAGCCGCCAACTTGAAAGAATTCCAGCAATTGTCAAAATTCTTCTAGCTCTCTATAAAGGTTCTAGATTCAGCCATAGTGCTACGCAAATTACATACGACTTAGAGCACTATAAGAATGGGGGGTCATCAAAATTTCCAAAATTTGATGTATCTGTTGTGTGCATGTACAACTACTGACTACTAACTATATATTTTGTCAACTTATAACTTCAGCTCTACTCTAACACATATTCTTCCCTCTAACCCCACTCCAAGTTCTAAGAAGAGGATAATCTACACACAGGAAACTCGGAAAATGCTGATCTGTACCGATAGTTACCGCATGGGGGTTTTCGCGGAAAGGCTCACACCTATCCCTGCGCTCGCAGTGTCGTAGTCTCCCAATCTAGAAGCCCAAAGTCACGAGCCCGAGCCCACATGATGTACGTTCAACCTCACCGCAAGTGGAGGGTGTATTGGCTCGGCAATGGGGCAAGGACCTGGTTTTTGAAGGAGGATGTCAATAGAGAAAACGAACCCAGTATACATTGACCGAGAATAGGCCGTCAAAGATCCGACAGGGAAATATCTCCATATCTAGAAGAAGCTACAATGGATATGAGAGCTAGTTCGGCACTTGACCCAGTAATCACGTAGCAATTCAGACAACTCGCTAAACACAACAGCCGGGTATAGCCCCCGACTGCCGTACCAAGCTGCACATAGCTCAGTGGAGGAATCAGAATTCACCCGCTATACCCCGCATCCGCGAGCCACGCGACAGCTTCCCCAGACGGCCAAGCCGCCAAGCCGAGTCTGAGAAGGCCTGGGAGCGCTCGGGGTATTTACCGGCGAGTCGACTCGGAGACCATCCGCCCACAATAACAATAATGGCTCACTCTCCGTACGGGGGCAATCTATCGGGAAGTTGGGCCGACCTACATTGCCGAGTATCACGAAAGAGCTCCCATCTGCGGGAGTTATAGGGCAAGTGCCATGACGTGCGATTGCATTTATGAAAGGCCCCGTCAGTTCGGGGAAATTAGGAGGCGAGAGAAGATCATTGTGGTTTTGTTTCCGCGCTTCGGCCCAGGCCGTTTCAAAATCGTGTGTGCTAGTTCGGGTTCAGGGGCGGCTATGAACTTGTGATAGGTCCAAGGCCGAATAGAAAACAAGAATCATATCACGGGTGAATTAGGAAAGAAGGGACACTGACGTGATTGGCAAGTGATAACTTAACTAATGCGACCGGGGGCCCCGGGGAAACTGAATGTACGGGGGGATCTAGTCCATGTTGGTGAATATTGATCCGGACATTGAAGATAATGTGGCAAAGTGTGGACGTGGACGAGGGGAGGGAAAACATCATGTGAACGATTGAAGATAACTCGACCGGTCGAAAAGTATACCCATTGGTCGAACAGGGTGAAATGTCTAGACTGTAAAAAGAATACTTCATCCGGAATGACTTGCTTCGGTACGAATTTGCGGAGAGGCCAGGGGGGGCGAACCCCTTCTCCACACGCCCCTTGCTCCATCGGGCTTGAGGAAACCACGCCTGCGAGTGCATCGTGACCTTCAAAAGTCTCTCAAGAATACCGTTTTGGTCCAGACTCAGCCCCCCGAGCTCCAGACTAAGACACTAACGGAACGCACTATCCAACCCGAGTCACGCGCAACTGCAGAAATAGATGTGTTCGTTGAAGAGTCACAGTTACGGATCAGCTGAATTGCCAGGAATAGAACTTCCTACGTAAGCAAATGTAACAAAATCGCGCAAACAAGGGCGAGGGCGATCTGTTTCATAGTTGGCATCCAAGTCCGTAATATCGCTCGTAACCTGAAAATCAGGCGGATAAAGCAAGAATCCTAGAGGCTCGACTTCCCGAGGCCGCAACCGCAACCGTAAACGTAACCGGGTCGGGATCCGCCGCTAATCATCGGGAAAGAGGATCTGGGGTTTTCTTTTTTTCCCCTTTCTTTTCGCTACGATCGTGCAAAATAGAGCAAAGCCACACTTCTGCACGAGGGGCCGAAAGTGGTCCCCGTGGCAAAGCGACCGGGTCGATTTCCAGAACGTGCAACGGAAATTCCAGGTGGGTTTTCGAGTCTCACGGACTCAGTAGTCGGGTAGACCGCTTAGTTTCCATTCCCCCGAATGGAATTTGAACACATTGTCCCGCATTTTTGTGAGGGATTATTCTTTATCTCGTCCTTTTGGATAGACCAGGAAAAGAAAAAGAAAACACGCATCTGAGCCGAGACCGATAGGGCACGTAAGATGCATGATCTGTAGAAGAATATGTGTGGCTAGTATGCTCCGAGCTGGCGGGGGCCCGAGGTACCGGTCGGGATGAGGGCCCTCAAGGCCTCAATCTCATTGCACTAGGGCACCGGGCAGTGTTTGGAGGTTATCGTGTCCGGCCAGCGAAAACCAGGGACGAGTCGACCATGTTAGCCCCAGGACCCAGCGGCAATATCTTCTGCCCACCCGAGTCTGCTTGTAAAAGTGGACAAGGTAGAAATGTGTGGCCTGTGATTGGCCGGGGCCGCCGCGATCGATGTCTCCAATGCATCATCCTCGGCTGCGATAAACGCCGTTATTGGAGCATGCGGAGGTATTCCTGGGTTCGATTTCCAGCTTCGTTCCGAACCTGCGTGGCCGGGTCCTTGTCGTCATGTCGGAACCGATGAGAGGGATTACATCTTTTCTATTTTCGTCGTCCAACGGTGCCCGAGATCACTTTCCGATGGTGACGAGAGAAGCCGAGAAAGACAAGAGCCAGAGGGTAGCTATCGAGCAACCTCATTGGTGAGGCCGAAACGGTCCAGACAAAGAAAAAAAGCCAGACCACGGGATCGACGGAAGGCTGACATAATCCCTCCCCCGCGATTTTGACAAAAAGGTGGTTCTGCGTTAGCCTGATTGGTAAGGTGGTAAGGTTAATCCTCTTGCCCGGAATGGCTTCTTCGTCGACTGGTGAAGTCATTGCGCGTCATTCCAGTCGTCCGTGGCTTGGAAGGACAAACTTGTATAGCCATACAGACTACCCGAATGAAGCACTCCTTCTACCAGATAGATTGAATCCCGTCAAAGATTGACCAAACCTAGGTTATTTACGACCAATAGTACGTAGTTCTTGTCGAATAGCCATACAGCCCCAATGTTTAAAGAAGAAGCATAAATTCTCCATCTCTTTTTTCCCTACCCGCCACCCATCGACAACTCGCAAAGGAAAAAAAAAAACCACCCGCAGCAACGAGCATACTTCAGTGCACCGTGTTTGCGGCTTTTTTTCTGCTCTCGAATCAAAATCGAAAAAAAAAAGAATAATCACATTTTCTAGTTTCGGTACCTAATCCTCATTGTTCCTCCTTGCCTTACCCGAACAGAACGCCGTTCCGAGTGCAATTCGTGCTGACTGGCCGTACCCTCCGTTTCGGGACAAGTCGGACCCTCTCAGACTGCGCCCAAATCTCAGGCTGACTAGTGCACGGAAGGGCCCATTAGGCAATCAGACTCTGGCAATCCACGGCTACGCCTCATCTTCCATCAACCATCGGTACCCGCCCGCTTCAGCTCGGCCTTCTGCTCCCCTCCCCGACATCACCCGTGAAACTGTGGAGAAACCACAGGAGAACTGCACGAGAATACTCCCTACATACCGAGTTCGACGAGACTATGGCCCCTGCTGGAAAGAATTATATACCCCCCGGTCGCCCGGCATCCCCAGGTCCTTTGGCTGCAGATTTCTTTCAACAGCAACTCGCGAAACAACGCAACAATAATTATCATTCTACTTCACTCAGAAACATGGTTGCCACATCTGTGAATCGCACGGCGCTGCACCCTGGCGGTGTCCAGTACGTTTCCACCTTATCTTCTCCTCTATTATATACCTCGTCGTCGCTAACCATGTTCCCTCAACAGGCCTGGCAAGAGCCACACCGAGCTGGAGGAGGAGCTCCACGAAACTGCGCACATTGACTATGACCGAGTCGCAATTGTAAGGAAGATCCTCTCCCGTCCTTGCGCTTGAGACTCGACATGGTCGTTGGCGCTTGATTCTCAAAAGACACTTTTGACTAACATATCATGACTTTGTTCCAACTATAGATCGCCAACCCTTCCGTTCCTGCCCTCTATGAGGATGCTCTCGTCTACGAGACCGGCACTGCCATCACCTCCAGCGGTGCTCTGAGCGCTTACTCTGGTGCTAAGACCGGTCGTTCCCCCTCCGACAAGCGTATTGTCAAGGAGGAGTCCTCCCAAGATCAGGTCTGGTGGGGACCCGTCAACAAGCCCATGAGCCCCGATGTAAGTTGCCTAATTGATGCTTTACTATGCGTGATTTTTCCCAGTCATCTTGTTGCATATCTGCCTGGTCTACATCAAGGGTTGCCCTTGCAGACGCCAGTCCTGCGCTCCACACGGGGATCCCTTGCATATGCATCTGGAAGGGTTCAAGCTTTTCTGGCACTCTGCTTGGTGCATCCTACGATGCATATCTTTGAGAGTTGACTCGAATTCTTCTCGATCAACCTGCTCTTCCCTTTGCATTCCCAGTTTTTCCCAGTTTTCCTTTACCCCTCTTCTTTTCCGCGTTCAGCTGAAGATCGCCACTTCCCCGCGGGACCGAGGCTCAATCACGTGCATGACGTCATTTGCTCGGGTTTGCTAACAATCTTACCCCGACAGGTCTGGCGCATCAACCGTGAGCGTGCTGTCGACTACCTCAACACCCGTAACCGCATCTATGTCATCGACGGTTATGCCGGCTGGGATGAGCGCTACCGTATTAGCGTCCGCGTTGTCTGCGCTCGCGCCTACCACGCCCTGTTCATGCGCAACATGCTGATCCGCCCAACTCGCGAGGAGCTTGAGCACTTCCACCCCGACTATGTCATCTACAATGCCGGTTCTTTCCCTGCCAACCGCTTCACTGAGGGTATGACCTCTGCCACCTCCGTGGCTATCAACTTTGCCGAGAAGGAGATGATCATCCTCGGTACCGAGTACGCTGGTGAGATGAAGAAGGGTGTCTTCACCGTCCTCTTCTACGAGATGCCCGTCAAGCACAACGTCCTGACCCTTCACTCCTCTGCCAACGAGGGTGAGAACGGCGATGTCACCGTCTTCTTCGGTCTGTCCGGTACCGGCAAGACCACCCTGTCTGCCGACCCCAAGCGTAAGCTGATTGGTGACGACGAGCACTGCTGGACCGACACTGGTGTCTTCAACATCGAGGGTGGTTGCTACGCCAAGTGCATTGGTCTCTCTGCCGAGAAGGAGCCCGATATTTTCAACGCCATCCGCTTCGGCTCCGTCCTCGAGAACGTCGTCTTCGACCCCATCACCCGCGTTGTCGACTACGATGACTCCTCCCTCACCGAGAACACCCGCTGCGCCTACCCCATCGAGTACATCGAGAATGCCAAGATCCCCTGCAAGAGCGACAACCACCCCACCAACATCATCCTGCTCACTTGCGACGCCCGCGGTGTCCTTCCCCCCATCTCCAAGCTCACCCCCGAGCAGACCATGTTCCACTTCATCTCCGGTTACACCTCCAAGATGGCCGGTACCGAGGACGGTATCACGGAGCCCCAGGCCACCTTCTCCTCTTGCTTCGCCCAGCCCTTCCTGGCCCTGCACCCCATGCGCTACGCCTCCATGCTCGCCGAGAAGATCAAGGAGCACAAGGCCAACGCCTGGCTCCTCAACACCGGCTGGGTCGGTGCCGGTGCCACCACTGGCGGCAAGCGTTGCCCTCTCAAGTACACCCGTGCCATTCTGGACGCCATCCACTCCGGCGAGCTCGCCAAGGCCGAGTACGAGACCTACGCCGTCTTCAACCTGCCCGTCCCCAAGACCTGCCCCGGTGTCCCCGACGAGCTCCTCAACCCCCAGAAGAGCTGGACCGCCACCACCTCCTTCTCCGAGGAGGTCAACAAGCTCGGCAAGCTCTTCAACGAGAACTTCAAGAAGTACTCCGACGAGGCTACCCCCGAGGTCCTGGCCGCTGCTCCCCAGACTGAGTAAATGTTGGGACTCCCCCGGGTCCTTCGGGTCGTGGATGTTTACACAAAATTGATGGCATATTGTTTCTTGTTTACTTGTTTCGGACATTCAAGTCATTTGCATGGCGTGTTGCGTTTGCTTTGGTCGTGATGATGTGGTTACCATCATGGATCTCCGCCCTCGCGCTTGGGTCGGGACGAGCGTGAGGATTTATTCCCCCACTTGTTTCTCCCGATATTTGGTTTTCTTCTTGCTGCTTTATGATTTCCTTTTACTTTTCCTATGTTCGTTTTTCTCACGTATCTTGATGAAAGTGTTTTGACGACTGGCTCCACTGGAGTTTTTCGATGGATTATATTAAGAATAGCCAATGAAATAAGGTATCTTATATATATAAAGTTCTCCTTTCCAATGTAGCCCAGTGAAAGTAAAATTGCATGAGAGCAGCTGCCTTAGAAATTTGACCGCTCATCCTAATGCTCAAGCTAATCAGCTCTTGATTTCATCTTGTCCTAAGGTCTTTCGACGATACCCATCTCCGCACTGCCTACTTTCGGTGGTTTCCTTATGGAGCGGAAGCTAGGTTATGATATACTCTCACAGTAGCATGGTACGTTCTTCTCTCTACTCTCCTGCTTGCCGTTGATCGACACAACCTCTCTGTTAACCTATATAAGCATCTGATTATCTCGCCATCTGTATGCTTTATCATTCACTCGCTTTCAATGAAACCAAATACTTACCATTTGACTTTTATTCTCCAAATCATGCGCTACTTCGTCCCTAGCATCATGCACTGCCAGTATTAGTCTAGTCATCTTGTGGTGAGTCAACTTACTGAGCCACGCAAAAGGGTGACATCGTCTTGAAATGAATGATACTTTGAAAAAGCAATCCATCACTGGATTCATATTATACTTCATTCTGTGCTCAGTTTGGCTTTTGGCCACTTTACAGCACATTTACCGTGGGCTTCAACGAGCATTGTTTATTCCCTTGTTGCAATCTGACGTGCATACCGAGAACTTCCTCGTGACTCAAAGTTCCCAGCGTAGGCCTTGGTCAAAGGGATGTCCGCCGTATACACAGCCTTCTTATCTGCTAAGGAGTATTTCCCCTTTTTGGCGGCTTGGGTAGCGTCAAGTACGGTGATGTTATGAAGCTAACTATGAGGATTGCTGCTGCTGCTGCGGCCGCTCGTTCTTGATAGCTTGAACGGAGGAGGAATAGCCCGCGGCCCGAAGAGACCTCTTGTGCGGCCCCGAAGTGGTTGCAATGTTGCCAGATACGGCCTGGAATGCACAACGACAGTGCCCCATTGTCACACATGTCGGCTGTAACTATTCGGGGAAGCCAAGAATGGGTGGAGAAGGAATCAGGCGCAAACGACGAAGCGAGGGTGAGGTCACCTGCACCATCAGCAGAAGCGGCAGAGTTACAAAAGTTGGACGGCTCATTCATGCTAGTCCAGAAGGCATCAAAATCTACACCATTTTGGGGACCGAGAAAAGTTGCAAATTCCTTGTTTCAGTAGTCTTGCGTACCAGGGGCGAACCACTCAGGCCAAGTAGTGACTCCTGGCCAGACAACTCCCTGATAGTTCGAGCCATTGGGATACTTCATGAGAGCATCAGCCTTGTTGCCGTCATTGAATGGGGGATAGTCAAATTATGTGACTGCTGGGTCTACCATCACCATATGGTGTTGGTTGCTTTTGTGCAGGTGCGGAACGAGGTCTCGAGTCTTGTCAAAGGGGAATTGGTATGGGTCCGGAGTGAACACTCTTCGAAGGTTCATGTAATCTGCAGAAATTAGCAACAAAACTCAGTCGCTCGTCAGGGGAACTGGATCTCACCAATACCGGTCCATTGAGTCTCCAGTGGAATGTTTGCGGCACTGTAGTAGTTGGCAATGACCTCAGCAATCTTGTAGATATCATAATAACCGTAACGACAATTGTGGAAGCCAAAGTGCCAATAGGACATCATTGCAGGAAGGCCAACTCTCTGTGGATACTGCATGGCAACTTCTTTCGGATTAGGCCTGCCCAGGAAATACAAGTCAACGACGCCAACACGGGTGCGATACTCAAGATACTGCCCATCAGATACATCATGGACAACATACGTGCCGCTGCTATTGGCCAGGAAGATACCATGGATGGCGTTTTCCCCACGGTTGTCAGAATATAAGGGGTGATTGCCGTACAGGTTGTGAGCTCAGGTGTCCCATAAGCATCTCGCGACCACAGCGTCTTAGAGTAGTTCGAAGTCTTCAGGCGGAAGGGGTCAAAACTTTCCCCCAGGCCGTAGATGTTTAGTGGTTCGGGTAATTTTGTGCAGATGCTGAGATACTGCGATAGAAACCCAATTGGATGAGCAGTCGCATCGAAGATATTTTCCCCTGTCGAGTTGCGAGTGATGGGGAACGAGAATGGATTGTGATTCATAGAGAATTCCAGATACGACTTGCTCGAACTCATGCCTTTGTCGGTCCGTGGTCGCGGAAGCACCGATTCAGGAACTTGATAGACCTGCTCGTCGGCATCATAGATCGTGACATGCAGTCGCTCAGCTACCAATAATCAGCTTTTCATCAAGAAGTACAGCGGTCTGGCTAGAGGTGCAGAGCAGCGTCACAGCCATAAAAGGCTTAAGAGATGCTTGCCAGATCATGTTGCAAGGCCGACACAGAAGAATCGGTATGGAACTAGTATTCCCCCCCTGACCCCTAAGCACGGGAGCCAACTCCCAAGGCCTTTATGTTTCAGGATTGAGGACCCTGCATGGTCGTCTGGGGGAGTATCCCATGCCATACCTCGCATCGAAGAGATCCGGTATTACACCGATGACAAGGGAGCCGAGTTGTAAAGAGAGTCAGGGTGATATTGGTAAGATTCTGATTTAGAGATGCAACCTGGGTGAATTCTTTCCGACTGCTGCTACCAATTTCCAGTTTCCCGGCCCATTTCCCGGGTGGATTTGGAGTACTATTTTCTTGGTTAGAATCCGCATGGTAAGAAAGGACTGTGCTCGCAGGGGTAGTCCAAATATTGGCACTACAATCGGTGTGTTGTTCCATGGGGTTACTCACCCAGATAAATAACGTAGAAAGTCATTTCCTACTTCCATTGTCAATCTACTTCCTATGTAAATCAGGGTCCATCCAGATACTAGCCCGTACAAACCTACACCCTTCCCCACCACCCCAACTCCATCAATCCCCCAATAGCTTTTACCTATTACCTACGACCTACACACGTTGTTCACTGTCAAGACCATATCCATAGGTACCACACCCCACTGCCGAACAAATCCCCCGCCCTACCGTCAACGATAACCGCGCTCCACCCGCAGAGGAATATCGGGCCCACTTTGCCCGCCGGAATCCCCTCCGCTCCCGAGTCTGCATGCCGGGAGCTGGGAGACTTCATTTCGGGATTGCGAGGGTAGTTCTCCGAAGTGCCGAGGGGTCTCTCCGGGGAGAGGTGAGGCTGAAAGTCATTATGGGGGTTGGAAGGTAGAAGAGGTAGACGGTGGATTTGTCAAGGAGGTGTGTAATGGTTGGGATGAGATTAATGGTTAGTTTTGGTTTTGATGGGATTCGTTGATTTGGTTCATTTTAAGGGGATTACTGTAAGACTGTATAGGTAGGTACAGCGAGGGGTGGATACTGTTAGTTGAGTTTTGAAGATTATTATCACTCGTGGGGGGCTTAAGATAGGAGGAACTGGCAGGGATCATAGTTGAGAGCCTGTCTCGATAGGTCTACGGACTTGACTACCTCCGTAAAGCCCATGGTGTCCGTTGGGATGTCCTCAACCAGCTGGTAGCCGGGAATGGACATCGGAGATGCCCGTTCTCGACAATCTCGCAACGTTCGAGGTTCCGTCACGAACGGATAACGTCGGCGTAGAGTATCTGATCTACTCTGCACATCAGAGTCCAGGGCTGATGGATACATGATAGACCACACATAGCCCGCGGAAACAATCGATGTGAGCGGTCACCGGAAATATCTCGGCTGCTGCAAAAATGACCCCCCATGAATGAAGATGCAGTCTGCGTGCCTTTGCGGAAATGCAGTATATCATTTCGTATACGACCACGGAGAAATCAACTCCTATACTTCCGCACCCTGTAAATTAGGATCACGGTCTACCGCATCCCGCGTGTGGCTTGGAACGAGTATCACGGCATCACGGCACGTCCTGAGCAAGGAATTACACCGTCAATAGCCACGGCCCCGGAATGCTGTCCTCCGCTGGCACCGGCAAACAGCACCACGATGACGAACAAGAAAGATAGTCCCCCCGGAGGACAGGCATCAACAAGAATGAAGTTTAGAGGCCTCTTGACCAATCCGCACGCAGATAATCCACACACGAGGTTCAATCTCCGACCCCAGCCAGCGGTCCAAGTGCCGGTCATCGGCGAAAAGACGGCGTTCTTGCAAAGGGCGATCGGAGGATTCCAGCGAGACCCACGGGGAATAGGCAGCTGGGCGCTGTACCCGATTAGGTCGTGATGGGGCATCGGCGGTCCCCCAACGGGACCATGGTGTTGGCATTCCCGGGGGTAGGATTGGCCCGGCCGGTGGGAGGATTGGAGTCTATAGGGCCCACCGTGCCTGGGACTATCGGGGATTGTGGGCTAGCGTGCAATAAGTCTGCTCGACGTGGGATACTCGGATCTGAGCGCGGAGAGCGGCAGAGGGAGCCGGCAGAACATTATTGAGGGGAGGTGGGATAGCCGATGTAGTTTATCCGCTTTCTCGATGCCGTTCAACCCAGGTCCTGTCAGTTTCGTAGACGAGTCGGTCGAGGAGATGCTCATCTTTCGACGCTGCATCATTGATCTTCCCGTCAAGGAGGGCCGGGAAACACTGGTCGTTCGTCGAGAATTGTCAGCTATTCAGCCTCCTCGAGTCGGAGTGTTTCCCTCGGACCGGCCACGATCGCGGTCGCCAGCGGGTTCCCGAGCAGTTCTCGTGGGGCGTCCCAAAGGGGCATAACGGGTCAAGTGGGGTTCCGGGTTTAGCTCGTGGCACTAATTCTTCTTTCGTTAGTGTTGGGCTCCATGACGTGGAGCATGGGGATGATGGGGTGGGGTGTTTGATATTGGGAAGTCAGGGAGAGAACGAGAAGAGACTGGGATTCAGACGAGGAGAAAAGAAGACGAGTAGATACTGACCACGGGATGAGGGGGTTTCTTATTGGAACTTGGATCGAGGGGTTACGATTTCTCGGGGACAAGACTCGTGACATCAAGCTTCCCCCGCATTTCTCATGCGTTCGCGTCCACTGATCCCCTCGTCAACGCTGTCAATACCTTTAATGATCGACTTGGCCCACATGAAGGGGGGGGCAGAGAACGTGTGCGATTTTCGCAGTCTGCGCTATTCGTCAGACCCGATGACAGACGCACTAGTCCTCTGACGGGTCTGACCATTGCCGTCCCACTGGACCTGGAGAACCATCCCCCGGCTACCATTCGGTCCAAAGGGCCCAGATCCGGTTACGAGGAAGTCGCCTTCGGTTGTTCGCGGTCCATTTGCCCTCGGGCATCATCTAGGGGCCACTGGGGTCGGTAGATGACGAGGTACTTGGTGTCAAAGATCTAAGCTGTACGGAGTAGTGTGATGGACACCAGAGTCCAGCGTTCGTATTAGGACTAGGTACCACTTATTACTAGGATCGTCCGAGTTATATAGAACAAGCTTGGGCCCCGTGGGACTCCGAGCTACCACGACTTACTTATACTTCGGAGTACTGCTACTTGACTGGACTGGTTCTCTTCCCCCGCATCCTCCCACTTTCCTCCCTCTCCCCTCATCTTCTCTTTCCTTTTGCTGGACTATATTCATCTTCTCCCTCCTCCCCCCTCTCGTAGTCCCCTTGCGACCTTCATCCGCATTCTCTCTCTCGATACGTCACGAGTAAGTTATCCACGGTCCAACCTACTCCCCCCTCGTGACTTCCGCCGCAAACAAGAAATTCATCCTGACCAGCTACAGGAAACTCGGAAACTTTGAACTGCTTCTTTGGTGCCTGTGCCGTAAACTCTTTTTCTCCGGTTAGTGGATGAATCATCCGGTTTTCTTTGCGAGATCCGTCGTTCTTTCACCTCGCATCTACGTCGACTACATAACCGCCACCACTGCCACCACCACCAACAAGCTAACCAACACTCCATCAGACCATCAATCTATACTCTCACGACCATGGCATCCAACTCCATCAAGGAGTCTGCCCATAATGCGGCCGTCTCCGCCCAAAACACTACCAAAGCCGCCATCGAGAACCCGGCGCAAACCACCTCGACCATCCTGCACCACCCCTATATGCGCGCTGCTCTTCCCTTCGTGAACGGCGGCTTAGCTGGCATGACCGCCACGATCGTGATCCAACCCGTCGACATGGTCAAGGTGCGCCTGCAACTCGCGGGCGAAGGTGCTCGTACCGGTCCCAGACCCTCCGCCCTCGGCATCACCAAGGAGATTATTGCTTCTGGTAAAGTCCTCGACCTCTACACCGGTCTCTCGGCCGGTCTCCTCCGCCAAGCCGTCTACACCACCGCCCGTCTCGGCTTCTTCGACACTTTCATTAAGAAGCTCAACGCGCGCGCCGACGAGCAAAAGCGCAAGGTCACCTTTGCCGAGCGCGCCCTCGCGGGTCTCTCCGCCGGTGGTATCGCCGCGATGATCGGTAACCCGGCCGATTTGGCCCTGGTGCGCATGCAATCCGACGGTCTCAAAGCACCCGAGGCACGCGCAAACTACCGCTCCGTCTTCGATGCGCTGGTTCGCATCCCCAAGCAAGAAGGTCTCGCGGCGCTGTGGGCGGGTGCCTTGCCCACGGTTATTCGCGCCATGGCGCTGAACATGGGTCAATTGACCTTTTTTGCGGAGAGCAAGGCCCAATTGAAGCAGCACACTAGCTTGTCCCCGCAGACCACGACGTTCGCGGCGTCTGCGATCGCGGGTTTCTTTGCTAGTTTCCTCTCGTTGCCGTTCGACTTTGTCAAGACTCGCCTGCAGAAGCAGCAGAAGGATCCGGCGACGGGCAAGTTGCCGTACAAGGGTGTGTTGGATTGCGCCAGGAAGGTTGTGCAGGAGGAAGGATGGTTGCGCTTCTATCGCGGCTTTGGCACGTACTACGTGCGGATCGCTCCTCATGCGTTAGTTTGCCCCCACTTTCCGTTGCTTTTTTTGGGGGACCCACCTTTTGGATAAGCTGACGTTGTTGATCTTAGGATGGTGACTCTGATCGTGGCCGATTATCTCAACCTCATTACTAAATAGAGAGGCGGAAGAGACGGGAAGTAGAGCGGAAAGTGGCTCACTTTCCCAAGTGTTTGAGCACGATGTTTCGATCTTCGTTCGAATGAATTCTCTTGCATCTCGGTGACTCGCCTTTCGATTTTTGCGCTACTCGGCAAAAGGGGAAAACCAAAACGCGTTCCCCTCAAGCCTACTTATTTGCATCGCCAACGTGATTCCCATCCTCCGGGGCAACTGTATATCTTACGTGACCGTCATTCTCAAGTCAAGAGCGAGCGTTATCTTTCACCTCGCCAAACAGCAACAAGCTGGTTCTGCATTTTCTAAGTTTCAAATGCCGGACCCACATCGAAATCGCACGATCACCAGTCTTCATTTTAATTAGTATGGTTTTTTTTTCTTTTTCGATCGGGAAACCAATATTGGTCACTTTCAGACCTGCTTTTACCATTATTATTCTTCTCCCTCGGAAAGAAGCCTTTTCTCCGGTGGTTTCCATTCGGGGCCGATGTTTCTGCGGTTTGCGTCGGACGGCGCGTTGTGGTAGCTCTGGTCTGGTCTTCCGGCGATCTCCGTCTCCGCGGAAAGGATAGGGAAGATGGGATACGGCGATGATGGTGCAAGTATGGGAAGCTCCCACGAAACAATCATGTTTATTTTTTGTTGTCAATTGCTTTCTGTGTTAGGTTTTCGTTATTATTTTCTTTTCTCTCGACAAGCGAATACCCCGCTCCGCTTGTTCCCTCCCATCCTGTCCTGTCCTGTCTTGTCATATCCCTTTGTTGCTACGCTATGCTGCGCTCTACTATCCGACTTTTGTCGGAGTAGTTTTTTAACCTCTACGTTATTATGTTTGTAACGGGGCATTATCAATATCATTTCCAATGCATGGATTAAAGCATGACTTTCCCTCTACCACCCCGAACTTCGTATCTCTTTTTCCTTTTATCCCTGTGTTGCTTTGTATCCGGTTTCTGTTGCACAAATGCGAGGATCTCGGCGACTCACTCTTGTTCATCCCTTGCTTATACTGTGCGGCAGTGTATACCTCGGACTGGGTCCAGAGTCCACTCTTGAATTCGTGATACCGTTGCGCTGCAGTGTTTCACTTGCACGAGCACGAGTACGGCCCGGGTGTGAATGTGTGTGTACAGTATGAGTTTGAGTCCGGTTATCGGGACGAGGGGATGGCATGGAAGATGAGAAGAAATCTGAAGAAGCAGGTACTTATTTACATCTACATCGTCATTTTATCGGGTTGAATGCAAAAAGGGTAGACACGACACTAGCAAGAGAATGCTTCTATAGCCGATAGATAGTTGTATAGTTACTAAACATTACGAATATCTACTAAGGCCGATCTACGAAAACACAATGTTCATATTCATGACAGCTTTTTCCATTCGCGAAACCGGGTATGTAGCAAAAAAAAAGGGGGGGGATGGCGAAACGCGCAACTATGCATCTCACAGTATTAAAAGGGGGCAAATGATCAGGGGAATGGAAAAATGAAAAGCGTCATCCGTAAATCTCATAACGAGTCATCATACTAGGAAACCCCCCAAGACCGAGGTGGGAAGGGTCACGTCCATTGATGATCCCGTGAACAAAGAAAGCGAGGCCGGATCCGAATCGGAGGAAATGCACACATGCGTAGAGATATTTTTCCCTTGATTCACACGAGTTCCGATGCTCGGGGGTGGCATGTAACCCAGAACTTAGATCTCGCCGTGTGCACGCTTCTCGGCGATCGCATCGGGAGGGAGGACATCCTCGATCGTCTCGTCGGTACCCTTGAGATCGTCTTCCACGGGAACTGTATCGCGGATGCGCAAGAAGATGACGGGGAGGGCGACGATGAGGGAGCCCGAGAGGATACCCCAGTTGGAGGCGAGTTCGTTCATGAAGGGGGTCTCCTTGCTGTCGAGGGACCACATCACGGCGGCACCGGCGGATTGCAGACCCTTGTAGAAACCGGCCAAGTTGGCGAGACGACGACCAGAGTTGCCGAGGGCACCCATGAACCTAGAAAGAAATGATTAGTTTTGGGAGCCTCGATGGAGATTGTTGGGGAGGAAACGTACCAGTAGACAACGCCTTGCCAGACAGCATCATACATGCCGTAGAAGAAGTACAAGAACATAGGGCCAACGTAGCCCTTGGTGGTCCAGTCCCATGGAACGAAAGTGCCGGCGGCGATAGCCTCCTTGCCGACATCAGCACGGGTGTAGTGCTTCTGCCAGGCATAGCCACCACCCCAGATGACCATGGTCAGAGTAAACAGGACACCAAAGGCGATCTTGGCACGGACACTGCGACGAATACCCTCAATATCCAACAGAGGGCCGATGATGACGGCGGCCACAATCTGAGCGAACCAGTACAGGAAGCCGTTGAGAGCCTTGGTACGGGTATCGAAGTAGGCACCGTTGATACCGTTCTGCTGGTAGGTGTAGAACCAGTTGGAGGACCAGAACATGGGGAAGAGCAGGATGATGTAGGGCTCGGCCTTGACGGTCTCCCACAGACCGTAGATCTCGGTCCACCAGCTGGGGCTCTTCATCAGAATGACACGGGAGCCATCCTCGCGGACGATCTTGTCGGCATCGCAAATGAACAGGGCCAGGCAGGCACCGAAGAACATGAGCACAATGAAGGCAATGTAGGTGCCATCACTGACGGTACTGTTGGTCTTGACGTTGATATTCTCTCCAAGAGGGATCTATAAATGAAAAAAAAGGTATGAGTTTAAAGTTGGTAGTCGGGTAATGCGGGCATGCGCAGTGCCCGCATTCCAATGCGCAAAGTACAGCCATCACTTACCAGACTACCAATGCAAGCACCGACGTTGAAAATGGCCCAGAACCAAGCAAAGTAGCGACCTTTGGACTGCTCCAGAGGGTAGGACATCATGATGGTGCCCTGAGCAGTCCACAGCAGACCAGCGCAAACACCCAGGAAAGCGCCAGCAAAGATGTTGAAGCCGGGGACATACTTGTGGACGGAGACGAGCAGGGAAATCGAGTAAAGACAGTAACCAATGCCACCAAAGGACAGAGAGGCGCGAACACCCAGACGGTTGACAATGGTACCGGCGAAGAAACCAACCACGGCAAAGGTACTGTAGAGGGCAACATTCTGTAGACAAAAGCAAAAGGAGAAGATGGTCAGTGGCCAGTCATATCACGAATTTCCACGATCGGAAATTCCCACGATCGGCGCACAAGCCCGACAGAAACAGCCACGCGGGATGGCGCCGAGTTTTGAGCAGGAACTTACCATTTGATCGGCCAAATGAGCATCGGCCTTACCACCACCGCCGAGACCACCGAGAGCGTTGAACATGCCGGGGCACATGAAGCAGACGAATGCGACCATGCCGAGCTGGAACTTGGGGGAAGCATACCAGCCGACATTCCACTTGCCGACACCGATCCGCTTGTACATCCAACCACGGGGGCGCACGACGTCGTGCTCGGAGGACGAGTCGAGACCAACCTCGGTGGTCGGAGCCTTGGATTCAATCTCTGCCATGGCGAACAATGTGCAAGAGATTCACCCGAGAGCGGGGAGGTCGAAGAGGTGTTGCAGTGGTGGAGCGCGATCGGGCGCGGAGTGGAGGAGTTGAAGGGGTGGTGTGGGTGCTGGAGGAGGAGAAAGAAGATCGCGGGTGTGGGGAAAAGAAGAAAAAAAAAAGAAGGGGAGGAAGAGGAAGAGATTAAGAAGGAGATGGGGGTCTAAAAAAGATCGCGAGACGCGAAGGGGAGGCAGATTGACCAAAAAAAAAAAACACACGGGCAAGGTAGCTTGGAAGAAACTACGACTGATTCGGAGCTGTCGAGCATGAGCCGAGTAGGTTCTGTCCTCATGATGGACCTTATGGGGACTGGGGAAGAATCGAATACTACCACGCGGCAAGGTAACATCCAAGCTGCCCCCAGAAAATAGACTAATCCAGTCAACAGTACTCCTGTGGAGTCACGGTCCAACTGGCAATGCAGAATAAGCCGTTGATTAGGTGAGGAGAGTAGTAATTGGATGATTGACTCGGTAGTGAGTAAGGTACAAAGGCATGGTAAACATCGTAGCTAGAAAGAAGGACGGTTACATAGTAGGAGTAGTTGTTGTTGGGTACGGGTATTAGGAGGTGAAGCGGGCAGGGCCGCTTTGATAGCAGAGTTACACTTGCCAGGATGGAACATGGCCCTTTGTTTGCTGCTGGCGAGGACGGTACCTACTAGTAGATTGGGGGATTCTAGGGTACGGGACAAGACTAAGCGATAGGGAAATCATGGAGAGTATGGTACTCCAAGTCGCGTGACGGAGTCTAAACGACGTGGTATTATCCACCTCCACCTTTTCCGCTTCCTGCTCGATCCTCCAAAGTATGGAGTATGGAGTCCAAAGTCTGGAAACCTGGAGTATACATTCTGGAGTTAAACCAGTGGCTCTCTCTGGAGGAAACGAGGTTATGTGACCCTGCCGTATTGCCGTTGCATGGGGTCCCTTTAGTGGCTGAATGGCTTGGGAAGAACACTTGGAGCCAGCCCTTCAGGGGGGCGCAAAGCACTGAAAGGACAGACCAGTCGCACGCGTTGATTCCCGTGGGCTGGCTAACTAACGGCAGATTAGGGAAGAGGAGGATGGGGATGTAGACCAGTCAGAGGCCGGGAATAGGGGGCCCGAAATTGGATGCTTTGAGTCTAGATGGTGTGGGGAAGGATATACTAGCTACAATGGGTTTAGTGGATGTAGTTTTTCTCGCTTTAGCAAACTCGGTTCCCACGTTAACCCCGTCTGGGGTTAGCGGGGGCGGGCTATCGGGTGATTCGTGAAACATTGCTCGAGGCATGTGCAGTTCGCCAGCAGATCCAGTAGAAGAGAGTCGTGGCGACGGCAATTCTGGAGGTAACTGCAGATTTGATCTGAGACATGGGATTTGTAGCAGGGTAGGTAATAATAGTATCGCTATTATACCTACCGAACGGCAGGATTTAAAATCTAAGCATTTTCTCCTGCAAGGCCCTTTTGGCTTATCTGCACCCGTCCGTTGGGGCCATTCAGCTGGCCCGCTTTCTTATCTGGCCTTATCTCTTATCGGCTTATCGGCTTATCGCAGGACTGGCAGATCAGCGCGATCGTCGGATTTCAACCAGCCTTGTCGCACAGGGTGACCCAGTTTAACATTTGGCCTGCCATCACAGGCTAGAATGATCACAACAATATATAGACATTCAAGTGCAGATAACCAAGACAGATCAATATCGATCTTCTCAACGTCGGGAGCAGACTATGATAGATAGAGATCCAGTGTCTGAACCCATTCATTCCACACAAGTAAAGTAAACAAGTCGAATAGAGTCACTTGTTTATAACTTCTATATTTCCAACCAGTCGTTGTCTGTTCAAAGATTGCACGTATGGCGAGTCAGCGTGAGCCAGGCATTCATTGTAACAGTTGCATATTATGCCAGGCAAGTCTCGACCGAGATAAGATAGCCATCGCCCATGAGAATGGCGTGTTGCTTGTTATCATGATCTCATATCAGAGTGTAACAGATCGGTAGTATTGAGTCGCATGATAATGGAGCTACGAAATGTCAACTGGTTCTCGAAATAAACTCTACATGGAAGACCCACCCATCATTCTGACGCTCCCATGATTAAGCGGTCTATAGTAACTAACTATCTAACTACTTAAGGAGGCCATGCTTAAGCAGTAGCTTGTGAAACCCGGCGAAGTATATTGGAATCATCCACAGCTCCACACGCAATGTTGTTAAATTAAAGTATACCAAAATGGAGCTAGGTCGTTTCCCAGAATGTCAACCGTTTTGCCTTGATGCACCGTCTCAGAGATATATGTTTGGATTGTGTCGCCCGTCTTTCTTTCCAGTCGTCCTACGGATGCAAGCTAGCCCGACTGCTTAAGTTCATTCAAGGTACTTCATCGAAAGAATTGCCATACAAATAATATAGTCTACCCAGGAGGTTATGAACAAAATCAAGCTTGCTAACTTTTAATATATGTTGGGATTTCGAAGGATTGATTCTGACTGCGGGGTTCTAGGTACGGTGCCAGGCACCTAGGTCCCACTCCGCGATGTAGCCTTGTTCCATGTTGATTAATAGATTTTTTGCGTGGCATGAGGGCATGTCATCTCTATTTTCAAATTCCACATTATGGAGGTGGAGTTAGGGTCGGGAATGGTCTGACAGGTAGCAGGCTAACATGCCTGATTCCCCATGGTGCCCTTAAGTTTTATCTTCCGGGCACTGAGCGCACTCTGTCGGCTACTCTATGGTATTTGGTCAATCTCGATATTAATTGTGGATGTATTCACAACTAGGTCTAACATTGAACACGATAGTTACTTACCTCCCGGGCTAACCTCACGATTCGCCAAGCACATTGGGTTCGTATTCATTGAAGCCAAGACCCACGGCGTCTGTCAAAGGAAGGAAAGGTGAATTTGTAATGGCCAAATACGAGGATAGCATTTGTCATCTGAAGAATAAATAATCAGTCAATTTGGGTATGTCGTCATTTCCTTCAACGTATTTATATTCACCATCTTTGCTGTCGCATTGAAGTCTACTACATTTTCAATTAGCATACAGTAAATTGCAAGCATCCATTTACTAGCAGTTTCCCCATTCTATTCCTTAATCTCACAATGACCACCCTTCGATATTACATCGTTGATGTCTTCTCATCCATAGCCTACAAAGGCAATCCACTCGCCGTGGTGGACAACAAGGCCGATGCTCTCACAAAATCACAAATGCAACTGATAGCCCGCCAATTCAACCTATCCGAAACGACATTTATCTGTGCCCCTACCGCTCCCAACGCAGATCTACGCCTACGCTCATTCCTGCCCAATGGAGAGGAAGTCTTCGGAGCAGGTCATAATTCACTCGGCGCCTGGTGGTGGGCTGTCCATTCGGGAACTCGCGAAGCACCACAGAATCATACTTCACGTATCTATCATCAACAACTCGGCGAAGCTGTGTTACCCGTGGAGGTCTCTAGATCGCCTAAAGGGGATATCAACATATCCATGCGCCACGGTGAACCGCAATTCCTGAACGAACATGCCAATAAAGCGTCATTGGCAGATTCCCTCGGGATCGAAGCTACGGATATCGGACTCCAAAGTCCGTCGGGGACCACCCTGTTCGACGAAGCGCAGGTTGTAACGACCTCCCCAGCTCGACACCTGTTGGTCCCTCTGCGCAACAAAGAAGTTCTTGACCGGGTGACATTCGCCAATAAAGAACGTATTGCGGAGGAGCTTGTTAGCACGGAGAGTCACAATAGTGGCGTTTACGTCTTTACGGCTGTGAAAAGCGTGAATGGAACTCCGAGATTCGAGGCGAGATTCTTTAGTCCCGGGATGGGGATGGAAGATCCGGCTACTGGGTCTGCAGCGGGGCCTTTGGCGGCGTATGTATGGAAGAATGCTAGGGAGCTGGTCTCTGCTCAAGATGACGAAGGATTGAAGGATGTTGGTATAGAGGTTGTGCAGGGGTTGAAGACTGGGAGAGAGTGTCTGATGAAGGTGATGATTGGTCGTCCAGGGGCAGTTGGAAGTATTGAGTTGTCGGGGACCGGTGTGTTGGTTGCTGATGGTAATATTGTTGTGCCTTTATCCGATATTGTTTTCTAGCAGAACTTGATAGACATTGGCACAGATTGTGTGACATGCCGAAAACCTAGCTTTCATAACTTAATCCAGTTCTTTCGCACACGATTAGATAGAGGAGAAGATTGTACGTGTATACCATTCCCTAGGAGGAGGCCAAGCCACAAATATACAATACAACGGGTCTAGATTATTTCGGATTCCGAATATGCGTATATTCATTGCCCATCTATTACTCGCTTTCTTCTTCCATATCTCCACTACTCTCGGTTTCCTCTTCTCCCTCTTCTTCTTCTTCTTCTTCATCTTCCTCATCTTCCTCATCCGTCTCCATCGTCCGCCTTTCCCGCTTAAACTGACCAGGCTCAGCTTTGATCTGCGTCCCAGGTGGCCGATCCACATCCATCGCATCCTCATCAGGATCCACCGCATCACTGGCCAACGTCACCCGGTTCACTTTCCGCTGTGAATCCTCCTCGTCGTCACTTTCCTCCGCACGCCGCGCCTCTTGTTCTTCTGCACGACGTACCCGACGTTGCAAGGCGGTATCGCGGACCAAGTCCTTCGCAGTAAGGAGGATTGAGCATACGGGGCACTTGACGGCCTTGACGCGGGCTGGGCCGCCGGGCATGGGCCGTGAGCGCGCGATCATATCCATGATAGCGTCGTGCTCGAAGCTGTGTGGGCATTTGGTGCTAGTGACTGGATCCCGGAAGCGGACCAAAGTCACGGGGCAGTACAAGGAGATGCGTTCGCGCTCGATGGCGATGTCGTCCGAGTCTGCTGGGGATGGCTGTCGCTGGTTCCGTGTTCGGCGGGCTGAGGGGCTACCACCAGAGGCACCTATGCCAGAGCCAGCATCGGGTTGTTCCATGTGCGAGAACCATGTAGAAGAGTGTGGCATGGGTGGGGCTTCGTTATCGGGATATTTGGAATCATGCATCATGCGGTAGAATCCAGTATAAGTATTGTTGTTGGCATATCTACATCGCACGGTGTTAGAAGGAATCAAAGCGTAAACGGACAAAGTCCAAATCGGTAATAGACCATACCTCTGAGTCAATGACAGCTCTTCCCACTTTCGTTGGCCCTCGGCCAGCGAGGCTTGCAGCCTCTGCCGAGGCGGATTCTGTGCATTGCGCTCGCGAATCTCCCGCACAGGCGTAGGCTCGCGCTCCGGTTCGGCTTCATTCGCTTCAGCGTCTTCATCCTCATCGTCCACTCGTCGTGTCGCGCGCCGCTGACTCCGCAGTTGTCGCTGGCCTAGGACATCGGTCTGCAATCTTGCTTCCTCCTTATCAAGCTTTTCCAAGGCATCCTTCAGTCCGGCAGATTTGACCTCACTATCAACGACTTGCCGCATTTTCTCCTCCAAACGACCGACGATAGAATTCACTTCTCGTTCCTGCTCCGCAAGGCGCTGATACTCTTCATCCTCGCCCTCGTCGTGTTCCTGGTCACCTTCCTCGTTTCGCCGTTTGTCTTTCGCTTTCTGGTATCGGATTTGCGCATCACGGAGCCGGTCGCTCACTTCGCCAGCTGAGATGGTGACATTGACGCCCGCGTCGTGGATGTGTTTCTTTACTGTCTCGAAGTAATGTTTCTCGAGGAGCGTGTGCAGCTGGCGATGGGCCTCTATGGATAGAGGGGCCTCGGGGGTCTGGTATCCTGGCACCTCCGGACCTTCTGTGTCTTCGGGGGCTGCGGTAGCTCTCGCGGTAGATCTTGGGGTTGCTCGTGAGCGGACGCTGGGTGGAGGGCGAGATTGGGACAGGGATGTGCGCTGTCGCGCGGGGGTCGCGGAGAGCATCCTGGCGGTGGAGGGGCCAGACCAAGATTTATGATTGACCTTTAAATTTGTGAAGCTTTTGAAAGACTAAAGTGGGCGAAGGCTGCTAAATGATCTGTCTTTGAGGTGGTGGGTTGAGTAGACAAAGCATCTCGAATCCTAACGCGACGCGATTGCACTAGTCCTGATTTGGTTACATTACGGCGATAAGCTTATCGCCCTCGACTACAGAGGTATGCACACATAAAGACTTGAGAACTGCCGTTGGACTACGCTATGAATCACTAAATAGTGGTATTACAGCCGGAATCTCTTTCGAGACTCAGCACAGCCGGTGACGGAGCATTACTTTCATTATCTGTTTTTCTTAAAGTAGTGTCGCTAGAATATGCATAGGCGATTGAGATAGATACAGTTTTAGACCTTGTAGAAACAGAAAGCATGATAGAAACCTGCCAAAGGTTAGCAATGACCTACGCCGTGTGGGATCCAAGCACTTACTAACTGCATCCTTCTCCTCCTCCGTCATCAGCAGTTCTCCAGTATTGCGGTCCCGCACTCCCATGCGCTCACTGAGCGGGCCCAACTCGCGATCGTTCTTCTCATCTTCCCAGATCTCGAGGAACGGCTTGCGGTACTGTAGCTCCAAATTGTAATCCTCGGTCAAGCTAGAGTACAGTTAGCATCTCAGAACAAATAAGACCTTCTGATGGTAAACTCACGCTCGGAAGGCCTCCCAAGGAACAACGTATTCGGGAACACCCTCAACCGCCTCTGACATAAAGTACGTATACTTCCATCCAAAGGGCGGACGGAAGATGCCATTCTCAGGAGTATCACCAGGGAAGCGAACACTGTAGATATCATTGCCCCATCCACACCGTTCCTCCTCTTCGACCTCGCCATCCTCGGGGCCTTCGGTTTCAGCCGGCTTGGTGGCTTCCTGCTCCTTGCGCTTCTTGTGGAAAGCACTGACTTTGCTGGTGATCACGTCCGAGTTCGGGCACACGCCAATGAAACGACCACCCTTCTTCAGACAGCCAGCAACGTTGGTGAGCATTTGACGAGCCTTCTCCTCACTTTCAAAGGCATAGTGGATAGCAAACATGGAAGTGACAACGTCAAATCCACCACCACCACTCCATCGCGACGCCATCAGAGAGCCACCAGGCCCGGCATTGGGGTCAATGCCGACGCGCTGGATGATGTCCACGTCAGCCAGGGACTCGCCGAAGCAATCCTTGGTCGCAAATTCGGCGTGAAACAGATGAGGTGGTGGCCGGCGGCCACGGCCACCTCCACCACGAGATCGCATCTGACCATATCGATCCCGTGCTTGTTCAATGGAGATATTGGCCGGGTCGAGTCCAACGTATAGTTCCACCTTTTGCGGGGCAAGCTGCCACTTGCCCAAGTCACCACCCTTGCCACACCCCAAGTCTAAGACAAGGAGCTGCTTTTCCTCGACCGCATTCGGGCGCATGCTATCATCAGCCCATTCCTTGGTATCGTTGAAGCGTGCAGCAAACTCCTCATCGGGCGAAAATTTCTGGATCAACGTGCTCTTCACCCAATTGTTGAAACTGCGCAGCCCCTTGATCTTACTCTCAGTTTTGCGCCACTCGCGGCCACGCTCAGGTACGGCATTGTAGTGCTGTCTGACCACGTCGGACACGCCCCGATCTCGTGATGTCCGCATTGCATCCTCCTCCATCGCACGCTCGCGCTCCTCCTGTCGTCGCCGCAATTGTTCGGGGTTTAGCAGGCCCGCTCGCGCACCACCGCCAGGTCGCTTGCGCTGTTTAGGCTGTTCCTCGGGCTCTGGCGAGCGACGCGGTAATGGGGAACGCGAGCGTCTCGAGTAGTCATCGCGTGGTGTGGCATTGCTAGGGCTGCGGGATCGATTGCGTCTAGAGTAAATCGAGGGAGGAGGTGTGCGGCCGCGTCTGCGAGCCTGGTGCCGTTCCTGCATACGCTTGCGCTTGCTGGCCGGACCAGACTGGTGCTGTTGATCAGCTCCTGGGGCGAATCCATTGTGCTGTGCGGTGGGACCAGAAGGGGGAATAGCGCCGTTCTTGTCTCCTTCAGCAAGGTTTGACGTGCGAGCCTTGGGAGCGCCCGAGCCTGGTGAAGAGTCCATTTTATCGTAGGACACCGTCTGCAGGTGATGAATCGAGGCGAAAGTGAATTTCTTCAGGGAGAATGGATTTGCAGTGGGTGCGAGCCAGCAATCAAAGAACTCGAATAACGGTGGGGAAAAAAATGCAAACCCGGTGGATATGATTGATTGAGAATATGAAAGAGCTCGGTTCGTTCACCTGAGACTCGCTGAACTTGAAAATTGAAAGAAGTTCTTCAAGAATGACTTCGGCGGAAGAAGGGAGCTCCGCTGCCTGTGGGTCTTGGCCGCAGCTGCCGTAATCAAAGCTCCACTCACGCTGATGGAGAACCTCGTTTCCCTACCATGATTATACTGTACATTGAACCCAGGACGTACAGTAGTTTTCGAATTCAATTTTACCACACAATCTTTCGACTTGAGTCCTGGAAAACAAATCCTAGGCAAGCTCATCCCCTTTAGGATCACCGCTCAATTAGCAGGGCAGAACTACGGTGGTAATGGCTGTACGATGCAACGACACTTAGTGTAATAATATTGTAACGATTAATAGAATCTTTCCAGAGTCGCTTGGTCGATCTACCAAATCAGTGTCTACCTGATTTTTGACCGAAAGAGCTTATGCTATGTGTGATCCTTGTTGGGAAGGATATCTCGGATTCATGAATTATGGAACATGCAACGCAGAGGCACAACTCGGATTATGCGCCACTTAAGTCTCATCACATCGAAGGCCCTTTAGCTGGTGACAAGGTAGGGTTTCAGATTATGCTAGGTGGTGAATTATATGGGGAAGAAAAGAGCGACAAGAGAGATTAGAAGCGCAAAGGAGGAAGACAATAGCAAAGGGTGCCATATCATTGGTGCTAGAGTACCATATTCTACTTGCAACATCTTCAATGTCCTGCCCTCTCAGACTGCTGCCATAAATCCTTTCGGAAACCCTAGTCCTAGATATCTAGCTGTACAAAGCGCCATCCTAGAGCCAACCCGACTGGAAAATAGTCCCCCTGCTGATCCTTCTGCTCCTTCAGGTGAAGTTTTTTTTTTGGTGTCACGCGATCCAGCGCTAATATCTTTCCACTAATGGGGTCTTCGAAAGTGCCACCTCCAGGCATAGATTCTGGCCTGTCCAGTGCTGAACCGACTTCAAGAAGCAAATCAGCTGCAAAGGAAGGGTATAAATGAGTCTCTTCAATGAATTTGTAATCATCGCTTCGGAGATACCCTGCGACAGAGGCTGCAGCTATTGTGCGTCGTACTGGATGTTCTCGAGGCAAGAAGGTCGCTGAGATGATATGTTCACGGTCCATCCAATAAGTGTGAGTGTCGACAGGTGGCCCAAAGAAGTCCGTATCTGGATGTGGATTGGAGATGATTATCTCCCTAATATATTGGGCCATTGTGGTTTTTAGTCCAACAATATTGTACTTATCCGCGAGTCTAACGAGCTCCATCGCAGCCGTAATATGCTCTCGGGGATCCTCAATGTCAAAATTGATGATTCGACGGTATAACCATTGAATCAGTGCTTGAATACTGCGTACCGAGACAACGTATTCCATTTCTTCCAGGTCTGCTATCATATCCTGGCAATCTTTGACTTGACCTTCGAGCATTGCGGAAAATACCTCAGATTCTGCGCAGATCAGCTGTTTCGAGATCGTGAATTCATGATTGCTAGGCTTAATGTTGATCTTGACAAGAGGACCGTGATAATGAGGAAGGATACTGAGAGATCAAGGGGTTAGTACAAAATCCTTAACGAATGGACAGTGATCAATTCCTTACGCGGTTGCAAAATATGGAGCGCTATCCTCTGAAGCCTCACCCATGATTGCAAAAAAGAACTACTCATGCCACGTGAATGAATAGTGGTAAGTAGACAATTTTCGGATGGTTCAAGCCCTGTGCTCATGTGGAGAGAAGGTATGAGGGACGAAAATCCAACCTTGAGTTGGGTTTGGGTTTGGGTCAGCAACCCCAAGCCGACGCCGCGTTTGGTGACCTTCTGTCCCGTTAATTTCGTGTAAAATACACCACAAATAGTACGGGGAATAGTACGGGGAATCAAGTCCAAAGAGTGTGTGGTCAAACTGAATTCGAAAACTACTGTATCTAGTCAGGAATCAGTACCCTTCTCATGCTCTGCACGGCTAGGATTCAGCTCTGAATGGTAATGTATCGTCAAGGCACATTCATAGAGACGGTGTGAGCTACAGGTATTTATGTACCCCGAGGGCGCATTAGGCATCGTTAAAACATGTTGTCATTCTGTGAACTCAAAAGACAAGCAAATGCATGTGAACTCCTATTCCCCCCGACTTTTTTTTTCGATATTTTCGCTTTTCCAGGGTAAACACAATTCCAGCTTATGCAAACCATAATACGCAAAAAGTTCGGATCAACTCAACTTGCTCGAGGACAATTCAGCTCATAGTTAGCCAAGCCTTCAGTGTTCCTCCTTCGTGGCCAAATGTCTTCGCAGCTTAGTCTCAATATCTACGCACTGGTCACGCAGATATAGCAGGGTATCACGGAGATTCCGGAAGCGCCAATAGGGTCCCTCGTCGTGCAAAGAGCGTGCAATTGTGACGACATCAAGGTCCAGCTGCTGGATTTCACCTGTAAGGTTCTGAGCGAACTGGGCCAGGTAGTTCGGATCCAGTAGCTGAGACCTTCCAAGGTTGAACACACTTGTAGATTGAGCGGGACGATTGTCAAGGCAAGGTCTATGGCTGTTTATCTCCCGGACATCTGGATACGCCTGCTGCACTTGTGTGGAGTCACTAGTAACATCGTGACGGTGATCAAAAGTTGAATTGACAGGATGTTTCAAGCAGTCAACGGGAACATTCTCCGGATAACCTGCATCAGAGACAGTTGTAGTTTGAGACGAATGAATCCCAGGTGGGCGGCCCATAGATACGGCTGTACGGCAACTAATGACTGGACGAAACCGAAGAGTCGGAACGGGACGTGATGGTGGACTAGTCTCAGAGATTGGCTGATCTACCTGTAAGTCTTCGCTCTTTGAGGGCGTAGTCTTTTTGGCCTTCTTGAGAGAAGGCTTATGAGAATCAGTGTCGTCATCAGCACTGGGTTTAGCGGCGGCCATTGTCCCCTTTCGCTTGCGGCTGTGACCCACGCCTGCGTGACTAGATTCTGCAGCTTCGTATGCCTCCAGACGTTCCCTCCACTTGGGTGAACAGGACCTGAGAACCTCCTCCGGGAGCCGCAACTCACCGTTAGGATGTCGCTGGAATAGGATTTTATAGTATGCCGCGCGGATGACCCCATGGCTTGCGAAATAGTTTGTATAGCGCTGACGGATTCTTGGGGGCTGAGAGCAGAGACTTGCGATCTCAGCATCATTCAATTCGTCCTCGAGATTCGGTAGGCTGTCAAGATCGACAGTTACCTTCCTTCGTTTCTTTGACTGTTGGCTCTTCAAGGACGAGCTAGCAGGTTCGGGATCCGGAGAGGCATGGATGGCAGAGTCCGAAGCGGCCGTCTCGATGTGGGACTTGGGTGATCCGGGATCCAGCAGGTCGTCGTCGGCGAGCTGGCCGTCCCGTGTGCTGCCATATTCAGGGGCCATGCAGTATTGGGAGACCTCGTCATCCTCATTGGGAGCATTCAGGACTGTTATGCCACGGTGAGCGGGTGGATCTTGGGATAGTTCATCTGCAGGACCGGCCGTTTTAGTGGCAGCAGTATCCCCGGCTGCAGAAACTGGAGTGGTGCCATCATCAAGCAAGCCACTCTGACCTGCCATATGGCCGTAGATACCAAGTGGAGACACGGAGGCATGGATATCACGCATACCAGTGATGTGAGTTGTAGACATCGGGGAAGACGAAGGTACTACAGGGTATTGCCAAATTTCGTCTGCGACATTGTTGTCGGAATTGGCAAGCTCCGGGGAGTCGGCCAATCCAGGGTTGATGATGGTCGTAGGCTGTTCCTTGATATCCATTTTGGAATGAGGGTGAATTTGACGTTTTGGTCCAAAGATAGGGTACGTGATGAATGGCAAGGAGTATGATAATGACGGTAATTAAAAGATTGTGGCAGTGGAGACGAAGAAGGCGTAAGGCAATTGAAGGGAATATGTTCAAAGAAGACGTGAGGGAAGTATATCCTCGGCTGCTCACGATCAGATGGCTGGAAATGGTAAAACCGATTTAGCCAGTAATGGTTGCACTTGACGGATGTCTTCTGAAGAGATTAGGTGAAATGAGAGTTGCGGATGGAGAATTTTCTGTTACGGAGAGTGAATAGATCATGTAGGAGTTATAAAGAACTGGAGCTGTGGACGATGGCTTGATATGGGGCAGACCGTTGGGGTGTTGAGCTTAGTAGGAAGACCTGAGTACCTCAAGTGACGGATGGTAATAATTCGAAGTGCGAGCTAGGTGACGTGAAACTGCGAGATATAGTTTCACAGTTCATAGACGAGCCTCAGTGACTTTGGCGACAGTCAAGATGACGATTTTGGAACGCTATCATGCACTTGGTTACCTTACCGCTGAGACTTAGGTAACGAATATTAGCGACATAACTGACGGTAATTACTATGAAACGAATACTACGTTTCTCGTAGTGCGCCTAACATCAGCTAAAAGCCATCCTAGCTATACCACGAATAAGTCGCGAGAATAGCCGAAGGAACAGCCGTAGAAATACTCGCATCGCTAATAAGCACACTTAGAGAGCACTCCAGGAGGACTGGAGAAGTACTTAAGGGGCTCGAGGAGCTCAGAAGTAGCACTTAAAGAAGTACTCGAAGACCTAGTCGAAATCGTACTGAAGAGATCACTAAAATGATCAAGGGCCCGAAGAGCTTCGGGACATCGGGGTAGTACCTTAAGGAGCACTCAAAGGAGCTCTCGAAAGTCCCCTCGAAGGAACTCTCGCGACTTGGGTAAGAAATCTCCCCCGAACAGTTTCAGTCGTGCACTACTGCAAGTAGTACCAGGTCGCAAGTGTAGACGGAAGGAATTTCAGTATGGACTACGGTGTGGATTACAGTGTGGACTGTACACGTGGTATATACTACAAACTAAGCAAGTCCCTATTAAAGAATAAGTATCAGAATGTGGAGGTTTAGAGGAGGTCTAGAGTTGTATATGGTAGTGATGCTGGTGTGCAGATGAGCACTGAACAGGAGCTTGCCTGAGTTCAATTTGGAAACACAAACTGCTGACAACGTGATAGAACATGAACCGGCTATTATGCCCATAATGCCTGGAACGCCTTGCACATGATTGTAATGATAAAAGGTGACAAGAAAAACGGAAGTTGGATATTCAAGGAACGAATCACTGCGGAGGTGCAGGCTTGCGCCGGGGTGACTTATGCGTCAGGACATGTCTCATGCGTCGAATCTTCGCCCACCACTCACGATCTGCAGCTTTCTTTGTCTCTTCGTTCTCTGCAGTCTCATCACTGAATGTGTCTGCCGAGGGGGTGCTTGGTTCGGTGCGAAGAGTACCCACTGATGCGACAGAGCGTATTCGTCTGCGGTGCTTTACCTTGACAGCCTCGGTGACGATTTCCCATCCACTTCGTAGATCGGCAGTCTTCTCATTCGCTTTGCCGGTTCCACTCTGGGCTTTCCGGTCAACCCATGGGCAGTAGTCCATGTGCTCCGTAACCACGTCCAGGGAAGTGTAGACGGAAACCTCTCCGTTCTCCTTTGGCTTATACATCCAAAGGCCCAGGCGACGGAAGCACGCCCTACAAGCAGCTAGATCTTTGGACCCATCGATGGTTGAGTCCCAGCCAAAGAATGACATAGCCAACGCTGCTCGATTGATGTTTGGCAGCGGTCGGCCCGCTGGCTGCAGGTCAGTTTCGTTCTCGTCGCCGTTTGCTTCGGTGCTTTGATGGGTAGCCTCAGAAACTTTATTGGGCTCTTCGAACCAATCTTCTGGTAGTGATTTGACCATGCTTTCAAGATCAAAGCCCTCTGGGGTCCGAACGCTGTCATGAGCTGGCAGCTTATCGCCTATCTCAGCGAGGTGCAGGTATCGAGTACGAAGACCAGTTATGGCTGCATCTGTGTTTGTCAAAGGAAGATGTTGTATCGTAGCTGCAAGATAGTCAGAAAAGGTCATGAACTCTCAAGAGACCACAGGGCATACCATCACACCCCCTGTTCCTCCATGGGCAATTATCGCCATGCCCTTCTATGATTTGCTTCTGATATTCTTCCACTAGTTTTGCCCCTAGTTCAACTTTGTTAGCGGTGGCTCCATCAAATATCTCAATTATTTCCCATAAGTGTCAACATACGGACTTCCTTCCTCTCTTGAACTTTCTCCATATCAAACCCGTCAAGCTCATCGATCTCATCCGGAAGCTTGACAACTACCGAGCCGCCACAGCCACTGATGCAGCTAACCCTCATGACATCAGTGCAGATCCACCCTCGCTTGGCCCACTGGACTTCATTGATCGGAGCAGGTTTGGAGGTCCATCGGTCAACACGGCGAAAGGTCTCGAGGCGTTCGAGGAACCGTTCTCGATCCCAGGGGACGAAAGTAGGGCGCGTTGAAGAGGAAGAGGATATATTTCGGTTGGACGGTCGGGAAATCTTAAGAATGGAGTCGCGCACAGAAGTGGTATTAGCTGTATCGTTGTCGCTCAGCCGGACCTTTTTGATTGAGAGGTTGCGGTCTTGGGCTACAGTGGCGGGCCCTGTGGTGGATAGTTTCGACGCATTATCGGTCGCAAGGGGCTTGGAGATGGACTCCAGCACTCGATGGAATTTGCGCTTTTTTGACTCGACGGCGTATGACATATTCGCACCGTGTCGTGAAGCAATGCGGCGAACAACAAGTGCGCGAAGGAGCGGATGCGCCAACAAGCTCCCCAGGCGAAGGTGTTTCTGCCTCAGGCATGAATATCAGCACACCTCGCCACGAGCAACTTGTTGCCTTGGGTATTGAATACCCCAAGGCATAACAATGAAAAACCAATCAGAAAGGCAGGCGATCTTTCTTGCATCTATTCACTACAAAAAATGGATCAATCACCTTGTCTTGTTAATTTGTACTGCGCTTAATGAAGTCGAGCAAATCCCTGGCCGCTGATTGGCGCTCGGCATCCCGCGCAACATCTTATGATTTGCGCAACCAACGGGCCATTTCCTTTTTCTTTCCCCAAGGCATCTGCTGCCACCAGACAGTCACCATGGCTTCATTAAGCTCAGCTCTGCCTGCATGGCGGAGTATTGCACCTCGTCTGTCGAAAGACCTCTTTACCTGCAGACAATGCCTCCGAAACCAAGGCTTTGCCGTCAAATCCGTGCGCCGGTTCGCCGCAATGCCGTCCCCCAAGCCCAGCATGACCCGATCGTCCCTTTTCACCGATAAGAACCGTCAGTTCTTCACCTCGAGCCTGCGCCGATCCGTGGCTGCTCCAGCTGTGGGCGCTGCAGCTGAGGAGGTTGCTGCCAAAGCCAAGTCGAGCTTCCCCAAGATCAGCGACAAGTCCGTTGCATACTGGCTCCTGGGTAGTGCCGCGAGTGTGTTCGGTATCGTGATCTTTGGAGGATTGACTCGTTTGACTGAATCTGGGTTCGTATACCTCGTCGGTCCCTTTTATAGAAGGCATTGAGCTCTGCAAGCTAACGGATCTCTTTGTCTGAATAGCTTGAGTATCACCGAATGGCGCCCTGTGACTGGATCCCTGCCGCCCATGAATGCCGAGGACTGGGAGTCCGAGTTCGCCAAGTATCGTGCATCCCCCGAGTTCCAGCTGCTCAACCCGAATATGAATTTGTCCGAGTTCAAGTCCATCTACTATATGGAATGGATCCACCGTCTCTGGGGCCGATTCGTCGGTCTCTCGTTCGTTATCCCTGCCGTTTACTTCGTTGCCCGGAAGAAGGTCTCCACACCCATGGCATGGCGCTTGGCTGGTATCGCTGGTTTGATTGGTTTCCAGGGCTTCCTAGGCTGGTGGATGGTCAAGTCTGGTCTGAAGGATGATCTGTTCGCGCCTGGTAGCCACCCCCGTGTCAGCCAGTACCGTCTTACTGCCCACCTGGGTGCTGCCTTTACTTGCTATGTCGCTATGCTCTGGAACGGTCTTGCCATCCTGCGGTCCCACCGTCTCATGAAGGATGCTGCCGAAGGCTTGAAGCAGCTCGAGACTCTTCGTGATCCTCGGCTGGCCTTCTTCCGCCGCTCCGTTGCCGGTCTTGCTCTGCTGGTCTTCGCTACTGTCATGTCTGGCGGTCTCGTTGCTGGTCTTGATGCCGGTCTTATCTATAACGAGTTCCCTTACATGGGCAAGGGTTTCGCTCCTCCTAGCTCCGAGCTGTGGGATGCTCACTACTCTCGACACGAGGACCGGTCTGACCTGTGGTGGCGCAACATGCTTGAGAACCCCTCTCTCGTTCAGCTTGACCACCGCATTCTCGCCATGACTACCTTCACTTCCATCATCGCTCTCTTCATCTACTCCCGCCGCTCTCCTACTGTGAGCCGTCTCTTGCCCCCCGCGGCTCGCAAGGGTATGCACGGTGTTGTCGGCTTCGCCTGCATGCAGGTTGCCCTCGGTATCTCCACTCTGCTCTACCTCGTCCCCACACCGCTTGCTTCTGCCCACCAGGCTGGTAGCTTGTTCCTCCTCACCTGGGTTATGGTGCTGGGTAGCCGTGTTTGGCACCCCTCGCGCACAGCCAAGCTTCTCCAGATGGCTGCCAAGGCTCGTGGCCAGCAACTTTCCAGCTCCACTGCCTCGGCCATGAAGCGAGTGTAAAGAACATCGCAGTTGATTGTATGAATATGTTGAGCAAGGCAGACTTTTGCGATCTTATAGCCTTGATGTTCCGATACCATCTCCATTCCTTTCCAGACTTATTGACTAGCTCAATGGTCTTCTGTATAAGTATCTTATCTACATGTTATAAAGACTAAAATAAACCGAACAGTCTATGCAAATGCAAAGTCAAAGTGCAATCGTTCCATTGTAAGCTATTCGAGATGGCGCTAAGGTCTTCGTCATTCCCATTCAACATTGAATTCATAGGTTATCTTCTTCGCATCTTCACTCTTTCATGTCGGCCGGTCTCGCTCTGCGGGATGGATTCCGACGCACATCGACCAGGTTATCGGGCAAAATATCATCATCAGTCTCGTCCTCCGTGTCGATATCTGGCAGAATCTCAGTTTCATCGCTGTCAAATCCAGGGCCATCATCCACGTCTCGCTTGAATGGTTGAGAAGGGCCAGCAATCGTTCCACTGCCATGAGTATGACCACTGGTCGTCCGTGGCTGGCCCCTCTCCCAGCTGTCGTTCCTGAGACTGAGAAGAATCGCAGCTGCCTCCTCCTCGGGTGTTTCGTATTGTACAGCCGCCCTTCTCGAGATATTCGGGGCTGGTGCGACAGACGGCTTCTTGACACTGGCTCTAGCTTTCGGCGTGTAAGTCGTGTCATTGGGGACATGTAAATTCCCAGCTTTGGGATGTGTACGATCTCCGCCTCTTTCGGCGAGACATTGACGGCAGCATTGCCATCCACATGGCTTACAACGCACCATACCGTCCGTGTTGCGTTTGTCGCACACATCACATTTTGCTGTGTGGGCGGCTAGTTCTTCGAACTCGACTGGCTGCACTGCTAATTCCCTCTGCGGAACCTTGAATTGACGAGGTCGAAAGGGCAAGGATGCCTGTAGAGGTCTTGGGGGATTGCTGAAGGGAGGTGATGCCTGTTGAGGTGACTCATGTCGGCGAGATGTAATCCATGATGCACCCTCGGGGGATCTGAGAGGATTATTGCGAGGAGGTGTAGGCTGCTCAGGTATCTGGTATTGGCGAGGCCGAGGTGGGAAGACGCTTGGAGGGGTTCTCAAAGGGTCGCTGTGAGGAGGTGTAGACATCTGTCCATAGTTGGTGGTACGGGTGATGATGGGCGAAGGGGTGGGAGTTCCTGTTGGCGATGGGGTTTAGCCTACAATATGAAGTTTGTTGAGAATAGATACATGGACCTACCTCTCTGTGGAACTGATTCATGGGGCTCATCGGTATTCACCACTGCTCTGGTTGATTGGTGCGGCGAATCATGATAGTAACCTGGATAGCGAGGCCACTGCATCAATTCGAATCACCCTGTCAGTAAACCGAGAACCATGGATATTGAAAAAGGAACATACATGGCCATGCGGATGAGGAACGTATCCGAGAAGCTTGTTTGCCTTGATACTCTAGTTAGCTGAGTCTTGATATGAAGTTATTGACACCGAATTGTCAAGGAATGGTTCAACTCACATCTTGATCTGGACCACTTGGCTGGTACGCTAAGTCCAACGCCGTAAGTGGTAGATGCCTCTCTTGTGGTGTTCCTGGAGTGCCATGAAATCTGTCCATGCCTGGTGTCCTTGGATTCAAGATCATATTACCAGTGCTGAGCGGAGGTCGAGGCGAGTCTGATAGTCGACGCCTCTTGGGGTCGGAAGGGTCTGGGAAAGGACTCTTCCTACCACCCGGCTTTGGCGGCCCTTGTAGAGGAAGCATGGTGAATTTTGGAAATTTGCAGGATGGAACAGAAAGTTGAGGACTGGAAGTGGTTGGGAAAGAAAGATGGCAGAGTGATGTTTTTCCTTCATTTTATGCCAAAACCTCTGTGAGGAAAGTGAGACAAACAAAAGTCTGGAGAATGCCATGGGTTACCTCGAGACAGACGTACACACTAGAAAACAATCAATCAGACAGATTCTACCATGAGATAGAGACCGTATTTCAGAGTTCTATCACATTGCTTAATGCTATAGCTTGATTTGCTATAGTGCCGAGGCTCCATGGTTCAAAATTGCCGAGTCTTCATGACCCTTTTTCGGATGTTTCATCTTGGAGCAAAGATCTCATGAGAACTCGTAAATGTGAATGGTATATTTTCTATTGCAGGTTTCATTCTACTTCACACCATACAATCCCTTTCGCATTCACCCCAAAATCCATGCAGCCATCCGCATAATGACCACAGTGTGAAAACCTCCAGTATCAATTCACACGGGAACATGCAAAGTCTATTTTCCCCCAGTTTTATTCACTTATTTGTTGGCTGTATGTTCATGGTTAGTGAGATCGGTTCATGAAAATTGCAGGAAACTAACACCATACGGTTGCCTTCGTCGGACTGGGGTACACTACCAGCAGCATCAGCAGTGGTTTTGCCATGCTCTGCAGTCTTGTCTTCCTTCATCATAGGGAAGGCCAGCACCTCCTTAATGCTGTAATTGTCGGTGAGGAACATCACTAGGCGGTCAATGCCCATGCCCCAGCCACCAGTTGGAGGCAACCCATACTCGAGGGAAGTGCAGAATGCCTCGTCAACGAGCTGCGCCTCATCATCACCCTGTTCCTTCTGACGAGCCTGTTCCTCAAAGCGCAAGCGTTGGGTCCTCGCATCGTTCAATTCCGTGTAGGCGTTGCCTTTGGGTCCATGTCAGTTGTTTGAAGCAGGAAAGAGGTCGAGGGGGTCAAGAGAAGGGGCTTGAAGTTGAAGAAGACAAGATGGACTCGAAAAAAAGGGATGGGATGAAAAGACTTACAGATCTCCTTTGTCGCAACAAAAGCCTCGAAGCGTTCACAAAGACCAGGCTGACTGCGGTGCCACTTCGCCAGAGGGGACATCATCTCGGGGTGACTCATGATGAAAGTGGGGTTGATGCAAGTGCTCTCCAAGAACTCGCCCACCAACTTGTCCAGCATGCGGGCGTTGGTCAATGGTGGCGAGCACTCAACGTTCATCTTCTTGAGCACCTTCTTGAGGAATTCGCCAGTCTCGGCAGTGTGGAGCTGGTCCGCTGGGGGGAAAGTCTCGCCAGTAGCCTCTTCCAAGCCGGGAATCATCTCAATTCGTCGCCAGGGAGCCTTCCAGTTGATGTTGTATTCCTCGCCAGTCTGGGTATGGAACTTAGTCTCATAACCACCAGTGATTTGCTTGACCAAGCCTGAAACAAGGTCCTCGGTCATGTCCATCAAGTCATGGTAATCGGCATAGGCCCAGTAGAACTCGCAAGTAGTGAACTCAGGGTTGTGAGTAAGATCAATACCCTCGTTACGGAATTGACGGCCCATTTCATATACACGTTCAAGGCCACCAACGATAAGCATCTTCAGATACAGCTCTGGAGCAATACGCATGTACCTATAAATGAGGGTTAGCGAGATATAGAGGCATCGGGCACTTCGATAGAAGTAACGAACATCTATATTTCAAATTAGCGTAGTTCATGCAAATTGATCTGAAATCCATAGCTTACTTTCTGGTTGAGATCATTGTGATGAGTTTCGAAGGGCTTCGCGGTAGCTCCACCGGCAATTTGGTTCATCATGGGGGTCTCCACCTCGGTGAAATCACGGCTATCCAAATAGTTGCGAATGTAGCTAACGATCTTGGCACGTGTACGGAAAATTTCACGGGTGCGGTCATTCATGATAAGATCCAGATAGCGTTGGCGGAAGCGCAGCTCCTTGTCTTGGAACCCGTAGTGCTCGGAGGGAATGGCGTGCAGACATGGGGCCAAGAGAATGACCTCAGTGGCGAAGATAGAAAGCTCACCGTCGTCACGGTTCTTGGGAGAAGTACGGCCAGGGAAACCGACAATACCGATGATATCACCTCGGCGGAGATGCTCGTGCTGCTGCTCGAAGGGGACGCTGCCAGTGGCATTCTGGGCCTGACACATGACCTGGACCTTCTTGCCCTCGGCGCGGATGTCGTAGAAAATCAGCTTGGGACCGGAGGAGCGCTTGGTGTAGACACGGCCGGCGATGCGGATGGGGATTTCGGGCTTCTGCTCGCCCTTCTGGAGGCCTTCGTACTCCTTGAGGAACTCGCGCAGGTCGTTGTTGACTTGGAACTTGTGGGGATACGGGTCGGGGTTCTTGGTCTCGAACATCTTCTCGATCTTCTTGCTTCGGATCTCGAAGTATTGCTAATCAATTAGATGTCACGTATTAGCCTGGGTATCGCGTGCAGGTTATCGGATGGAGGTTGCGCGTAATGCGACAGTGGAAAGGCAGTTGCTTAACCACATGGGCGTCGATTGGAGTAGGAATTGGAAAGCTGTCGAATATGGATGGATCTGATCACTCACGTTAGGGGTCAGGTTAGCCTCCTCCTCCTCAGCAGAGACCTTCTTCTGGGCCTTGGGGGGAGCGGCAGCCTCCTTCTCCTTCTTCTTGGCCTCCTTCTCACGGAGCTTCAGTCGCTTCTTCAGCTCAGACTTGGAAACCATCTCGCCGGTAACCGAATCAAGCTGGAGGTTAGCCATGGAGGCCTCAACCTCCTTGACAGTGTTTTGATCCGCCATGTTGTCTGCTTGCAGGGAAGGGATCGGGGGGGATAGTGTGATGAAGTTCGGAGGGGCGCGCGAGAAATTTTGGGCGGGAGTCATGGCGGGGTTAGTCCGATTGGGCCGATTCTACAGAGAACGTTGCGCAGCCGTTTGTGAGTCACATACAACAATCCTTGCTTCTTTGTTAGATTATACTATGAGAACATCAATTTGATATTATCTTCAACAACACTATATCATCGTTGTTTCCATTGATTCTGTCTCGCAAGACCCTTGACCCTCCACGACCACCCCGCCATGGATGTTCCCAATTCGGAAATAGGGCTTAGGGCACCTTTGTGGGGCTTTTCAACGCTATACCACTTTGGGTGTAGAAACTATATAATATCAAATGCAGCATGTCAACTCAAAAGGAAGGCGTGGGCCGGAATGCAGTAAGTTAGCGTTCACAACAGCTTTACCGAGCTCCATAGTGACCCAAATGAATCTTTTTATTCCATGTGCCCCTAAATTAACATCACTTTGCCCCTGGGAGATGTACAAGCTATCTACAACCTAATAGTTAGATTCGCATATAAATAGTTGAAACAGAAAATGTGAGATGCCCGATTGGTGGTAAAAAGGATAATTAGAATGAGATCATTCAAATTATTTGCTCTTAAACCCTGGTCTTCCGATTCCAAGGCCTTTCAAAACGACAGAAATTTAGCTCTTAGACGTGCTCTGTCCTAGGCCAATCACGTTAAAAAAATGCAAGGGCCTTTATATGGTTGGATACCTACCCCTTAAGTTTTAGAGAATTGATAACTTAACTGGAGCAACAAATCTATTAGTAAGCGACTCAGGAAGGGCAAAAAGGGACTATCTAATAGACGCTTTAATTGATTCTAGTAGCTACAAATTCTGTATCGTAGAGATACATAGTGGATCATCTATTCCACGAAGTTTGCTTACAATAAAAAGTCCTGAGACATGCCGACAGCCGGCACCCATCTTGAAGTCAGCTGTAGCAACGGATCTTCTTTCTTGCGCAGCCAAAGGCGCCAAACATCAAACCATTTGGTTGTACCGGCAACTCAACAGAAGGGGGAAAGCAGCGGTCCTAGTAATAGGCCTGGTGGGAAAAATATGGTTGAATTACTATAGAAAATGGAAGACTCTCGCCTGAGTGGGTGGAGGTCTTTTCTCGATATTAGCACTTGGAACCTACGAACGTCTTACACATCTACAGATCACACACAAGAAGAGTGACCATTCAAAGTGAGCTTTCTCAAGAAGTACATATCTTTTAGAAGTTAAGGGTCATAAATGGCATATCGTAAGGAGTTGGAAGAACTTTCTAAAGAGATTTCATCAAAGGCCTTGGAGAAGCTGACATTAGGGACAAGGTTAATACCTAGATAGTGAGGGCAGGGAAGAAAGGTTGAAAGCAGACATGCACTATAAAGAAAAACTATTGCAACATCCGGTACTTTCCATGTTTGCCTGTTGGAAGTGATATAAGGTCCTTTTTCCCCTCCCTTCATCCCTCTACAGACTTACCTTACCACAACTCCTCGTCCGCCAATCCCAGTACCTGGTTCATGTCTAGAGAGACCAGGATTCTGCGAGGACCTATCCAAGGGGTTCTCACAGCCTTTTCAGTAAGCTATACGCTACACATTCACGGTAGTACATTCTCATGCTCACTGATTCTGTAGAACGATGACTTCTCCGCCAGCGCCATCTATTGATATGGAGGACATTGAACCACCTGTCAAAGCCGAGATGCCACCAGAGAGTCGTTGACTCCTCGACCCGGACGCAGACATATCCAGTGATCTATCGAGTGACCTGGAAAGTGATTTGACATATCCTTCCGATGGTGACATGGAGGAGGACGACGAGATGAACGATTGCATCAGTGATATCGGGTCCGACGACCTGGACAGTCTCTTGACCTACGACTCAGACAACAGCCTGGATGAAGATCTAGTCGATGATGAGAATGATGATAAAGAGTGGGAGCAAGAGAGTGTGGCATTCGAAACCCTGGATCCAAAGGGCATTAGCTACGACTCTGATGATGACGATTGCAAGAGTGTTATACACTAAAAGGAGGTCCTCGAAATCTACAATGAGATGGAAAGAGTGTGGAATCCCGCGAAGCCCATTCTTTCCATTGAATCGCGCCTTGCCTCTCAAACAGGGCATCAGCGACAGGTCCGACATCAAAATTTGTCGAAATTGCAACGTGGATAAATCGAGAAGTTGGTTCTTTGATTTTGTCAGTCAACCTGGCCTCACAACGCTCTTTTTGTGCGAGACATGCTGGGCCTATGCCATGCACCACGGAGGCCAAGACCGACCCGAACACCTCTGGGGGCGCAAGGCTCCCAAGTCCGGAACTTGCGATAATTGTGGAGTTGAGGAGACCGTTAGGTGGCACTGGCATCCACTCGACAAGACTTCGAAGCGATGCCACCCTTGTTATACCTTTCTCAAAGCCAGAGGACGTGAACGACCACGGGAAATCTACAAAAAAGACAGTGTTATTCTGACCTGGAACGAATGTGGCAGGAACTCTTTGCAGGTCAACGGGGTCTGGAGCCCCATAAGGGATGAACATGGTGCCAAAACCGGCTTGCACCGGTGCGCCGCCTGCGCAACAAGGCGGGAAAGAGAGATATTTGCGACAGCGGAGAAAGAAAATGACTATCAGTGCCGTCACTGTGACACAACTGACCTGTCTGTTGAGTGGCACACTGTTCGGTGTTGTGATTCATGTTGGAAACGGTTGAGACGGAACGATGAAATCCAGAAACTTCGAGACCGGGGAGAGTGCTGGAATTGCCGAGCCATTTTCAAGTCATATGATAGAGGATGGCGCGAAGAATTTGGCCAATGGCTTTGTAAGGGCTGCCGGTACATGATCGCTCACGATCAGTGTATGTTTATGGCCAACGTACATCTTTCAGGAATTGACATACGATGTGAGTTGTGCGAAACCCTTTACTGCGTCAGATGGGCAATGCTTTACAAAAACAAAGCCGACCCCAACGAAAGGGTTTTCATCGTCTGCGCAAACTGCCACAATCACTGCAAAAGAACAAAGTCGCTGGAAAAACTTCGTCAGAGCAGAAGGGACAGTGCCAGAGGCGATAAGGATCGAACATTCCAGGAGTGGCGAAACAGCAAGGCGGCGCTACACAACAGCCTGGAGATCGTTCTTTACCTGAGGAGAACACACTCTATTGACTACACTGTCCAAGGAGTTCTGAACACTTTGGTGGATTTCCAAGAGCAGGTGCCAGAGGCAGAGTCTTTTGTCAACAATTGGGATTTGCTCGAGATGATGGAAGCAGTGGGAGTTTTCGAACATGCTGGAATTACACTCACTGCTCTGGCGGATAATGCTTCCTAGATTTTTGGGTTTTCGCTTTGAGATCGCTGGGAACAGACTCGGTTTTGCCTGTTTGGGATATTGTTGTTGTTGCAAGTACCAAGAATGAATACAACTTTTACTGCTTAATTCAGAGATATGAGCCATCTACTGTTAGTCATGATATTCGGTGATTCTGTACACGAAATACTAAGACAGGCGTTATTTTTTGTACGTTGATCTTTTTTAAAGCTATGAACTATGATCATTTGCTGTCTCTTATAGTGGTGTGTAAGGAAAGAGCAGGTTCAATGCACAGAGATTTGACACCAGGTGACGAGAAAACACTCAAAAACCTACATCCCCACACTCATATCTCTGTTTACGGGCTACAGACCCGCACAATCAAGTCGCAGAGGTAATTTTCCATTTGAATCGCTGAGTTCATTCTTAGGTAGGATCGTCGCAGCTAACCTGCAGGGCCGATGTGCCGCCCGCACGAATACTCAACGAGCTGTTCATAAATACACTAAAAAATCGCTAAGCAGATGATGATGGCGATATATCAGAGTTGCTACTCAAAGTTTTAGAGGACTGGCGAAGGGGAAGAAGCCATTAACAAGCTAGTCAGGAAGGGTCAGACGAGACCATGTGATAGACGTGTTAATTGATTCTAGAAGCAACGAATTCTGTATGACATAAATAAATAGCGGGTTCAGCGCCGGATATTGATATGGAGGACATAAAGCCGCCTGTCAAATTTAAAATACCACCAGAGAGCGGTTGACTCGTCGACTCAGACAGCGACCTACTTAAAGACTTGGAAAATGACCGATAGATCCCCTTGGTGGTGACATGAATGTGGATAACGACATGAATGATTACATACATGTTATCGGGTCCGAAGACATAGGGAGTCGCTTAATCTACCACTCGGTTAACAACCTGTATGACGATCTAGTAGGTGATCATGACGATGAGGAGAGTGTGGCATACGGGACTTAAATCCAAAGGGGATTAGCTACGACTCTGACGATGACGATTGTAAGATTGCCATCCACAATAAAGAGGTCCTCGAAATATACGGTGAGACGACTGTCAACGAAATGATGGCTAAGAAAATTGGAACCAAGGCGGCTGTAAGTCAAAACCTTATCGCAAATCAGGGTGATACTAAGGCTGTTATCAAAGAAGATGCCCTCAAATTGGAGGCACATTCGGAGGAAGATGGTCCGTTTCATATTCATTCGTAGGAACGTAAATGCAGCTCTCGGTCATTATCTTTACGCCGGGACCACCTGATATCTTCGCCGAAGGTAGACACGGAGGAGACCTCGCGGGCAAGGGAAACCTCAAGAGCAAAAGTGGGTGAAGCTTGGGTACCTCCTATTTGAAAACATCATTCTGGGATTATGGCCACGACATCAAACTTAGCCAGAGTCACGAAGAGATCTAAAAGGGTCTTTTTCTGTCATGGATTTTTTGTCAGACACAAGCTCAAACCACGGTCCATCAAGATTGTTACTTTTGCGGCGGTTATGCCAGGGCTCGACCTCATGCACACCAATCGGGGTTGACTGGTCAGGTCAATCACGCGGAGATTGAACACTAGGTGACATGACGAGGAATCACTTTCATACCTACGTTCTCCCACTTGCTTCTTCATATGCGGGCTATAGAATCTCTGCGCAACCAACTTCCTAAAGGTAAATGTCCATCCGAATGGTTGGGTTCATTCTTGTAGGATCTCCGCAGCTAATCTGTGACAGGGACCGATGCGCCACCCACAAGAATACTCCTGACACTCAAGAATCACCCCCCAGATGACGGTGGCGACATATCGGAGTTCTCGGTCCCCTGGGGTCGCTCCGCATAGTCCGTTAGCTCCGGAACTGATGAACCCAACCGTAAACGTTCTTCCGCCAACTTGACCGCTTCATCCATAAACTCTCGAATACTGAATACCTCCGCAAGGAGGATAGTATTCTGGAGCTTATGAATGGCTTGAACAATCCATCTGACCCCGGTTTGCTTGTGGTGGGCGTCATTCTGCTTGATCGGGATGGTCTCAAGGAGGTGCTGGATACCCGCGTACGTGATGTCGTTGGGGATCTTGCCTATCATAATCCTCTCAACCATCGTCGAGCAGTTGGTCGGATCGACATGTGGTTTCTGTCGATAGCGCCACTCACGGTCAGGGTTGGACTCGAACTTGAGGAAGGAGTCGGGCTCAGGGACGTTGGTGACATCGTATGCGAAGCTGTCTCCGCCAGTCGAGACCTTGGGACAGATCAGGATCGACCAGTTATAGGCGCCGTATCCCATTTTCTTTCGGTTGTGTGGCAGGGAAAAGTCATCACGGTGGTGCAGCGTGATATAGACACGGCATTTGTTGCGACTTTTGAGCATCTTATCGAATAGCATGGTGATCAGACGAAAAGATGTGTAGGAGACTTTGTTCTGTCTTGTAGTCAGCAAGGTAAAGCATATAATGGTAGATGTAATGAGCTGACCATCAGACCAGCTTGACTTGACAAAAGGCTCGAGGGTTCGGAGGAAGACTGAGAGCTAGAATGGTCTTTTGCTCTAGGGAGAGGAGATAAAGAAGGAGCAAACAAAAGGAAGAACGATGAGAAGAGGAGAGGCCCCAAAAGGTGAAGAAGGAATATTCCGCTTTGGCCGAGAAGCCCAGCCGGCCAGATGAGTCGTCCTTAAATATCTTCTTCTTCGCCGGTTTTCCTTTCTCTCTTTCTCTTTCTCTTTCTCACCCTCCCCAACTCGACCATTTTCCACTTCCTTCAACCACTTCACAACTCTTCCACTCCTCAGCACAACTGTATCAAATCATCGCTGCCTGCAGCACCACTAGCTGTCCGTTCTTCCAGAGCTGCGGCTAACCACAGCGCGAGTGTAAATCCCTCCCAGATCTTAGCTCGCATTGGGGACCTGGGACCTCAAGGCAACTCGCCCTACACCCATCGAGCCTTGTATCTTCGATCTTCCCTAACTTTTCCTCAGACCTCCCCCATATTTCCATACAAATTTCATAACCCGCTTCAAGTCTTCCGGTACGTCCACTTCGAACCTCACTGAGCCAGCCTCTGTCGGGACTTACAATGACTCGAATGATGTGTTCTGGTCCATCTCAGATGACTCAACCAAAGAAGGAATATCAGCTCCCTTCCATTGCCAACATGCACAACGATAAGCCCTGGACGGAGAATAGCTTTTTTGTCGAGGCCTCTTCCACCTCCGCTGCTTCCCCTCAAGAGACAAATGGGTTTGATGTCATGACACTTGACATGACTGACCTGGTCAGGAAGATCCAGGAGCTGAGCCACCTCGGCATCGAGGACAACAAAATCGATTTGCCAAAGATTTGTGTTGTCGGCGATCAAAGCACGGGAAAGAGTTCTCTTATCGAGGGTATCTCCGAAATTCAAGTGCCGCGCAGTGCGGGCACCTGTACACGCTGCCCGATGGAGATCAACCTCTCTGAGAGCAAGCCCGGCGAGGCTTGGAAGTGTGTGATCTACCTGTCTCGGCGATATTTGTACGACCCCGGTAAGCACATGCGAGCCGTGCCGAGAAAGGCTCAGACTCTGGGACCATGGGTCCCCATCGGTGGTCGGGACGAGGAAGTTTTTGTCACCCTGACCGACAAATCAAATGTTAAGGACGCAATCAAGTGGGCTCAGATTGCTATCCTGAATCCCAGCAGCGATTCACAGATCTACGTTCCTGGCAAAAACCAAGGCACGGATGAGTCGACCACCGTGAAGTTCTCCCCAAACGTCGTACGTTTGGATATTTCTGCGCCGGGCTTCCCTGTGCTGTCGTTTTATGACCTCCCTGGTGTCATCAGTCAGCCAGAGCATGACGATGAGAAGTACCTCGTCAGTCTCGTCGAGAATCTTGTGAAATATTATGTTTCACAAGAGAATTGTATCGTTCTCCTGACTTTGACGATGACTGACGATGCGACGAACTCGAGTGCCGCGAGACTGATTCGCGACATTAAGTCTGCCAAGGAGCGTACTTTGGGCGTTCTCACGAAGCCCGACCGAATTTCTCGGATGGAGTCTTTTGACCAGTGGAAGGAAATCTTGGCGGGTCGCAAATTCAAACTGGGCCATGGTTATTTCGTTGTTCGTAATAATCAGGACCCCTCCGTTGATCATGCAAAGGCAAGGCTAGAGGAAGAGGCCTTCTTCTCCGACCCATTCTGGGTAGGATTACATTCCCAGTACCAGGATCGCTTTGGTGTTCGCCGCCTCCAGACGGCACTTTCAGCTATCTTGATGGATCAGATTCGGAAGTGTCTCCCGTCTCTGATCGCCAAGATCAACGAGAAAGCGTCGACTATTGACAATGAGCTAAAGACTCTACCCGATCCTCCGACTGAGAACTACCAGCGTATCTTAACGGAGAAAGTTGTCACGCTGGGTATGAAGTTTCGGAGAGTGTTTGATGGTGGTTCCGGCCACGGCGCATCGAGCAACATGCTCCAGAAGTACTGGAACCGTCTGGCCATGGATTTCCAGAAGGCTTTAGCAATTACGAAGCCGACTCTGATTACAGTCACTGCCTCGGATGTGGAGATCAAGCCGGAGAAGATGGACGCTGACTGTGACATGATCGTGGTTCCATCACCAGCACGGCTTAAGCGCAAGGCGCCCGGCTCAGATGCCCGATCGCCAGATGTTCAAAATCCCGTGAACCTGCAACCAGTTAATGACCACAGCTACTCCACCAAGGATGTTTTTGATAAGTGGACTGCGCCAAGCCGGAAGTTTTCCCTCCAAGAAATCCGTGACATCAAGGAAGAGTCCCACTGGGCGGGAATTCCCAACCAGATCGATCCCAGTGCGATCGAAACCCTTAATCGGGAAAGCGTCAAGCACTGGGATAGCCTGGCCAATGCCTTTGCGGTCGCGACCTGCAATCTCGTGTTGAGGGTGCTCGGTATGAATCTCGATGAGGAGATTGCCCAGTACCGCCAGACAGGTCTCTACCGAGAACTTCGTCGCGTTATCAACGAGTTCCTTAACCAGCTGCGCACGGAATTTCTAGATGATTCTATGGCTCATTACCAGATTGAGCAGCAAAGACCGTTCACGATGGCACAGTTACTTCACAAGGAATCTCAGAAGAACGCCCTTCGTGCGCTGATCGTTGGACGCAATCGTTCTCGCGCTCGCACATATTTACGGGGCGCTGGATTTGACGTTGATGATGAATCAAATATCGCTAACGTCATCAAAAGCCTGGGCCCGGATGGATACTCGCAAGAAATCGAAATGATGGCGGTAAGTTGGCACGCATTATAAGTGCCGATCTCCTGTTTTCTAATTTGTTGGTTTCTCTAGAGTTCCCGCGCCTACTACGAGATCGCCAGCTCTCGATTTTTGGACGTGATCTGCCAGTCGGCATATGCGAAAGTGTTTTCGAAATGTCGCGACGAGTTGATCGATGTCATAAATGATCAGTTGAACGCAAACTGTGAGTCTAATACACTCAATATTGAAGGGATGGCTCGAGCTGACAACATTATTAGCTGTTGATCGGTGCATGGAGCTGATGGCTGAAGATCCTGAAAGACAGCGCCGTCGCATCACCTTGCTTGGTGAGCGAGCAAAGCTGAGCAAGGCCCAGGAATGGATGGACTCGATCCGCTGCAATGATGACTACGAGGATACCGAAATGTCTGAGATCACTGTAGGAGACAGTTTCTCTCCGCTCACCGAGTGGATTGACGAGTCCATTTGAGCGGGGATGAACTTGGACTTGGTGAGTTAGAGTTGTGAAATTTTCATGATTACCTCCACTGTTTCGATCAATGTTACAGTCTGCGACATCTTTGACTGGAATTGTTTGAAGAGATACTCGTTGTTGTGAAATATCAGGTTGATTCTCGTGATTTAGTCATGATGAAATAAAAAAAAAATTTGGGCTCCCAAAAGCCCACAAAATATGCAGTGCTGGTAAATGTAGTGGTCATCAATAACCTCATCAATTCTCACACAGTAAATGTTCATTATTGGGTCCAAGTGCAGCCTTCAAATCTCTAGAAGCCTTGCCACCAGTGTCTCGTCATGAACTTCCATTTGACAAGTCTACCAGCAGAATTCGTAATCGCAACGGGCATTGACCAGCCTTTCAACTCCAGCTAAGCCTAGCTTGGACACCAAAACAGCCTTGTACAGTACCGTGTGGAGTGGACCCACATCAACCACGCGGTGTATGGAACCGTGGAACACAGAAGCTTGTCAGATATCAAAACAACAATGGCCAGAAAGACCATTCTCAATATGATTAGAGCCCCTCGATGAAATTCATGTATAGATGTCTATGAGCTTGGCTACTGGTTTCTCCTTGCGACATCTTGTTGGAGCCTCCGAGTCATTTTCTTGGTTTGTCTGGGTTCAGCTCGATTGAAGAATTCCATAGAGATGAGATAACCCCACAGTGTTGCAATGGATTCCCTGCTATAGTTAGCATTTCGCGGGACTGTGTGAAGCAGCACTTACAACGGCCTGAATGAGCATCTCGGGCCGTGTTGTAAGAATACAGATCTATGAGAATCTATAGAGTTCTCAACATTGAGTATTAAAAGCGCCAGACAGACACGAACTTTGATCATCATCCCTCTAAGCGAAGCTAAATATCCTTTGTTTTTCTAATTTACCCAGCCTCAACGAAGCTTTAGTATTCAGCATAGCTCTTATGATCGATCCCAAAGGGACTCACGCCGCGCTAGTCCACCTTTGTAATCTCTTAACCAACTTTGTCACTAACAGATTTCTCAGATCTGTCGAGTCAGAGGTCCATGACTTGGAGTCTGTTCCTAACGGATCCGATGCTTCTACGCGTGGTAGCAAGAGGCCCGTAGGAGCGGCAGTGCGCCTCAGAAGTTGGAGGCATATGTTGATTTTGCCAGGTTTAATGGCCCTCAAGAGACTCTACCTTTCCCTTGCGTGGCACACATGACATTTCCCAGTGTCAAGGATGCTTTGCCATTGTCTAATGACATGACATGTCCCAATTGGTCGCGTGGACAGTTGCCTTTGTCGAACGCTTGGAATAGCAGGCACCGCAGCAGCTCGAGGTAATCTAAGACTCCACATCACCATAATTCTGAATGTCGGTTCTGACGTCTCTATGGACATCCACAGAGCATGGGATTGAGAAAGCTCGTCTGGAAAGAGAAGTGGCTGCTCAGGCAGGGAGAGCGCGTGTGATCTTGACAGTAGCGCACATTGTCGTCAAGATCTCCAGTTCCAACTTGAGAAGCTGCTTGCAAAAGACGATTTAAAGAGTACAAGGCAGACGTGGAGCGCTCGATGAAGGAAGATGCCGAGAACGACCGCAAGCGCGAGATCTTAGTTGAGAAGCTCGACAGGAGCTTGCAGAAACCAAGAAGGAAAATCATCGCTAAGGAGACCGAAGTCAAGCAAAAGACTCAAGAACTTGCCAAAGCCCAGGCCGAGATTGTAGGACTCGGTGTCACGCACAGAGATCTCTACAAACAGCTCACCGATGTATTGGCCAATTGCATAAGCCTACCGAAGATCTGAACAATGCACGTAGCCCTCGAAAACCCGTGTACGCGAAGTGCGTGCGTCTTATAATGGAAGTGCTTGAACATCACTAACACGAAGCTTAGGGTTGGTATTGTCATATATGGAAGTCAGCGAGCGAGCAAACTAATTCGAAGCTTACTCGCTATTCCGCGGGATCAGACAATTTTCGAAGGACAGTCGAATTCATACTTCTTGAAGTATGAATTCGGCCGCGGCACATGGGAACGGCAATGGTTGTTAGTGTTAGTCGTAGTCTATAGCTGCAATACCTAGAACCCTTCCATAGTAGTTGAGCGATCTGGAAGGACAGCATGGCATCCCCACTAAAGTGAGTCCAAGACTTATTCAACGTGCTATTTCTTATCATCAAGTAACCAACTATCACCTCATATTCGAATGCCCATTGTCAGAATGTATCCACGACGACAATACAATTGAGGCCGGATGAATCGGATTAGGGGCGGTCAGAACGGAGGGACCGGATTTCATTGCGGGGACGAGGGTTGGCGGTTGACGTAGACCATCGTGCCGCTTGCCGAATCGAACGATCGGACCGACTCCACCGTGATTTGAGCCGGGTACGGCATATCAATCGGCCTCCATGTTCTTTGGCTCGACTCGACTGGGTACGGCAGATCGATGTTTGAAGCACTGCCGATGAACCCTAGTCAAGGGTCTATCCAGCACAAGCTACATGAAGGCGCTAGGGTGGGTCGCAGCAGAAAACGGGTATGGTTGTGGGGCAGAACCTAGTCACTCTATGATATAATTAGAGTTAGAACAAAGCTGAAATCCATGACCGCATAGTTCATAGTCCTGATTTAAACCATTTCTGATCCTAAAATCACACTAGACGCATAATTTCCCTCTGCGCTGTCTCGTATAGCTCGATCAATGTGATTCAATCATACTACATGCCTAGTCCTACTGGCCAAAATCGACAGCAATGATCCAGACCCAATTTGAAAAGTATAATATTGTAGACGATCGACACAATGCCGGTAACGACCGCTTCAATTGCTATCCAAGGGTAAGGCTACCGTTGCTATGCATAAGTCGAGCTTACTGGCTAATCTGGAATTTTCGATATGGCACGCGGAGTTAAACCTGGTTTATACCGAAGGCGTAGACATAGATTATACCTATACTATGTCAACTAGAAAATACGCTGGATCCACTTGATAGGATGGCGGCAAAAAAATGTAACGGAGGTTTCTTCATATCCCGATCTCTATAGCCTTCAATCTTCTATAAAGACCTGTTCTCCCTTCATAGGTAGTGATCATTTTCAATCAAGAAGATCATAACTTCAATCAGCATTGTCCGTGATATCCATTATGGTCTACGATCGATACCCAGTCACGCCTCCAGCTGAAGGCACCTACGCCAGCAACGCGTTTCGCAATAACGCTAAAGGCAACGATCTTGACAAGGAGGCCCTTGAACGCTTCAAGATCCGTGAGATCTGCGAGGGATGGGGGAGCTACCGCGATGCCGCTGAGTCCGTTCTTTTCTCGCTACCTTTGAAATAACATCTTCTGACTGTTGGTGAAATGGGTGGCAGAACTACCGTTCTATGTTCTTCGACGATGCCTACATTGCAACCTCCTGGAAGCAGGGTAACATCGATGAATTCATTAAAGCCTCGAAGGATGGTTTCGCCGAGGGCTCTACTTTTATGTACATCATGCACCGTATCTGCGGTTCCTCAGTTGAGGTAAACCCGGAGCTCACCCGCGCCGTCTGCAAGATGAAGATCACTATTACCTGTCGGTTCACTTTCGACGGTGTTGAAATGGACAACGAGTCCGACTGCCGCTTCTTTTTCCTTTTGGAGAAACGTCAGGGTCGGTGGGGTGTCTGCTTCTACACCCTCCTCTTCGATAAGGACAAGTTCATTCCGGTCAACCCGGCTAAGACCTTCCATATCCCCGAGGAGGAGGTTGATAAGTTCCCCTCCGGATACCGCTACCTCGCCTGGGCGGAGGTTAAGATCGGCCACCCACCTAAGCTGAACCTCAACAGCCACGGCCCTGAGCGTGACATTCTATATGGCAAGTGTAAGGACTGGCTCGAAGGCAAGGCCATTAAGCCTGATCTTACTGGCCCTGACCTGCCCGATTGGAAGCCCTAGAGGATTTTGAACCATAATATATTGTCGCGCCGTGGAGGGGTCTTCTTCACTTCGACTCGCCTACGCCGCACCCATTGCGTTTCTGTACCTACTTCTAAATATGACAAATTCAAAGTACTGCCCCCGGCTAATTATAATTGTGGAATTGTTAGATATTCCAAACCATCTTTCTTGGTGCAAGAAAAATATGCCCTAGGACGATCAAAGGGATGACCTACAGTACCATCACCGCATATGTACACAAATTTTTAGCCTGCACAGTTTGTGGTCTGACACTAACTCTGAACGCAATCTACTCAAATTCATATGGATTATGTGAGACTGTCTTGGTTTTGGTCAGTTCTATCATGGCATTGGAAATATTCATCTGCCGTGCTCTAACGCCGGCTGGAGGCGGAATGTTAATTTGAACTGCATGAGCCCAATGCGGAAAAAATCGAAGCGCAGAGACCAGGAATTAGTTGATAGACAGAAGAGCTAAGCATAGACTGATAAAGAACATGAATGTTTTGGTTTCGTGGCGGGTCTCCTAGAAACGGAATACCAAGAACGGGCTACATCCTAACCTACATGAAGACAAACGTCTCGTTTACTTGAACGATGGCAGAGCATTCCTTCATTTTTATGAGCTACTCAAAGGTAGGGTCCAGAGAGTTCTAATGGAATGTCGAATTCATTGGGGTTCAACCAGTGTCTGTAACCGGGGGCGTTATGAGACAGGTACCATTTGGTGGAAATATATTTCTGAACAAATCCACTCACCTCAAGACCCGGGGTGGCGAGTCAATCAGTGAAGGCAAGAAAAAGATTCCACACAAGTTGCTCATAAGAGATAGACACAAGTACCGGACTACGGTCCTATTTACAATGAGACTCTATAAGCGTTGCTAGATACTAGGCAGCTAGGTGGCCCACTGTACTATTTTGCTATGTAGACAGACTACATTTTTGTAGAGATCGGCGGACCGACGTAAGTGGTTGAGTCAGAACACCTTAGGTTACTATCAGAGCTTCGAACTGAATTCATCTTTTATAATGCGATAATCTTAGACAAATTCGATAGTTTCGGTCAGCTGATATTCCCAGGAGTAGTTGATTTCCCCTGAAGCGGATCTCCAATGGTTCTCAGGTTCCCACGTTCCCACGTTCTGGATTCCACATCAGGTGAGCCCCCCCACCGCAAGCGTCGTCTTGGCGCTCGGAGCTCTCGACGTCGATTTCGGCCACCTTGTAAACTTCTCGAGTCCATTCCTTTCCGTAATACCCCCTATTCCTCTCTCTCACAATTCATTATGCTTCAAGTGCCAGTGCGGGGAGATCCCAACCAGTCCTCCACCAAGGCTGTGATCTTGGTAAGTGACGCAATGACCTTCCAGCCTGTGTTGTACTCAAAACTGACCAGATCAACAGGTCGGAGGGCCTTCCAGAGGTACTCGTTTCCGCCCATTGTCGCTCGATGTGCCCAAGGTACGTATACTACTTTTGACCCAATGCTATGCGCAATGGACGTGAGAGAAAAATCAGTCTAACCAGTCTGCCCCGCATCTAGCCCCTGTTCGAAGTCGCCGGCCACCCCATCATCAACCACTGCCTGAAGGCGGTCGCCAAGGTCCCTGATGTGCGCGAGGTTATTCTGATCGGATACTATGATGAGACCGTCTTCCGGGACTTTATCAAGGATGCGTCAAAGGAGTTCCCTCAGATCCGCATCCAGTACCTGCGGGAGTACACAGCGTTGGGCACCGCAGGTGGATTGTACCACTTCCGTGATGCGATCCTCAAGGGCAAGCCCGAGCGCCTGCTTGTGCTGAACGCCGATGTCTGCTGCTCGTTCCCTCTGGGTGAGATGCTGCGCTTGTTCGAGGAAAAGGATGCAGAGGCCGTGATTCTGGGTACTCGGGTAACGAACGAGGCTGCCTCCAACTTTGGCTGCATCGTGTCCGATTCCCACACCAAGCGTGTTCTGCACTACGTCGAGAAGCCCGAGTCCCACATCTCCAACCTCATCAACTGCGGCGTCTACCTGTTCGCCACCGAGTGCATCTTCCCCGCCATTCGCAGCGCCATTAAGCGCCGCACCACTCGTCCCCGCCTCCTCTCCTACCCTTCCTCCGATAACCTCGAGTCCTCCTTTGTCGCCGGAGACGATGAAGACAGCGAGAAGAGCGAAGTCCTCCGCCTCGAGCAGGACATTCTCTCCGACCTGGCCGACAGCAACCGCTTCTTTGTCCACGAAACTAAGGACTTCTGGCGACAGATCAAGACTGCTGGCTCTGCCGTGCCCGCCAACGCCCTCTACCTCCAGAAGGCCTTCCAGGCCCAGTCTGAGGAGCTCACCCCTCCCTCCGCTACCATCGTGCCCCCGGTCTACATCCACCCTACTGCTACCGTCGACCCCACCGCCAAGCTTGGCCCCAACGTCTCCATTGGCGCCCGAGTTGTGGTCGGTGCTGGTGCCCGTGTCAAGGACTCCATCGTCCTGGAAGACTCCGAGATCCGCCACGATGCTTGTGTGATGCACTCCATTATTGGTTGGAGCAGCCGCGTCGGCGCCTGGGCTCGTGTCGAGGGTACTCCCATTCCCATCGGCAGCCACTCCACCAGCATAATCAAACAGGGCGTCAAGGTGCAGAGCATCACCATTCTCGGCAAGGAGTGCGGCGTTGGTGACGAGGTCCGCGTGCAAAACTGCGTCTGCTTGCCGTACAAGGAGCTGAAGCGGGTAAGTCATGCCATCATCCCTTATCGTCGTTTCAACTGTTTACTAACAACCTGTTCTCTTCTCTAGGACGTCGCCAACGAGGTTATCATGTAAATGCCCGCGAATCGAATGTCTGATTTATTTGCTTCAAAAATACCACATCCATCTTGTCAATATCGAGCGTCATAATGTTGTCTTTGCCATTGGATGGTAATCTGGTTGATTTCGCTTTCTGTTCCCGTCATGCCCATCGCTAGAACGATGCCATGCGTATTACAGAGTCGTTAGAGAAAAAGAAATCTAGATGATCTACCAGCTGTCTCAACCCCCTTTTCATATCATGTCATCCGAGAAAATATGCCAAGTAACGCCGTCATGCCCATGCAATCAATATCAAAATCAGTTTGAAGCCAGTCAGATCACACGCAACCCAGGACGTAACATAGCCAAATCTATCATAAAAAGGTTCCTGCTTGAGTAGGACCGCCGAGGAGAGATATCACACATGATGCTCAAAACGAGCAAATCAATCCCCTCTCCTCACCGATAAGCCGCAGGATCATACCCCGTCTGCTCAGCGGGATGCTGATACCCCTGTCCAAAGCGCACCCTGGCAGCCCCCTTCCTCCCCTCTGCTGGCTGCGGCACCGAGTCATATCTCCCCCCAAGCCCCTCTGCACTCGAATCACGTCGCTCCGCCAACTTCACATCCCACGGATCCTCGCCCACCGCCGCCGAACTGCCCATCGGCCCATAAGCGCCCAGCCGAGTCTGTCTCCGCCTAACCACGACATCCAACCAAATCGCCGCGATATAAGCCGCAGTCCCGACGACGGTGAATGTGAAGAGAGCCTTGTACGAGCGGCAGACGGAGAGGGCGGTGGAGGTGGCCCAGTACGTCGTTGTGCATTTGGTGAGGATTGTGCCGGACATGCTGTAGGCGAGGAGGGCGAGAGAGAGGAGCCAGAGGAAGAGGAGGGGGATGTTGAGGGCGAGGGAGAATTTGGGGGAGAGACCGCAGCAGCAGTTTGAGAGGCTGGTGAGGAGGGTGGTGAGGAGGGAGAGAAGGGATGTAACTAGGAGCTGGTGTTGAGGAGGGGTTGTTAGTGGTTGCATTTGTGTTTGGGGTGATAGGGTGAGGACATACGACTAGGAAGGCGAAGGGCAATTTGTACCCGTCGGCGTGGAGATGGTAGATGAATATGGCGAGGATAATGGTGACGACGAACGAGGAGAGAAAGCTCACGAAGCGAATGCCGTGAAAGGGCAGCGTTGGATAGTCGGACGGTTTGACTGAGGCTCGCGACCGCATTGTGAGTTTCTGGATGGGTGTGTTTCCTATGGAGAGGGTTGAGCGTCCGAGAGATGTGTAGGAGGGGAAGAATGTATTAAGTTTCAAATCCACAAGTGTCCTGCCGTGCTTTGCCCCGGAGACGAGGCAGGCTGTAAAGTGTAAACACGCTATTTCGATCGGCGCTCCACTTGACACGTCGGGGCGTGCGTCATTCCCGCCTATTTTTATCTGCCGCACGTTGATTGGATTTTTTGGGGGCGCGGTCGTGTCTTTCTGCTGTGGCGATGTTTCGTGTAGAACTTAAAAAGCAAATGGATCTTGGTTCGGGACTTGGATGGCCTAGAGCATGGTGGGCGTTATTATTTGGTGATTTCATGGTATTCGTCTATGTTGAGGTTCTGAACAACGGTGTGGAAATACTCTGGCAGCGTACATAAAAGATGGATTGATTGCAAGTAGCAGTTCATCGATTGTAATAGATACAATCAACGTTATTGCCATTCAAATTGTAGTACTCCAAAATCTCAATCTCCATCAAGCCCCCAAGCCCGGGTTAAACTAATTGCCGAAGCTAGTCATTTGGGTTGCGGCTACGATCATCCTGGATGGGCCAGCCAGTTGACCCTCCAGGTTTTGCATTCAGTATTTGCACCTGTGAAATGCTATATATGCCATTCGTTTTGCCGTACCGGCCTAGCGCCACAATATGCTATCTTGTAACCTCTTCCTCTTTCTCTTAGCTCTTGACAAGATTGTTCGTTAAGGGTCTGCCCCTTTCCGCCGGCTTCGGGAAGAGTTCTGGGAATTCAGCCCGCCGCCATTTTTCTAGTCTCTTAAACTGCAGCTGTCGTGGCGTTTCGCCCCGCGAATTGGGCTGATCCATTATGTTATCTCCCCCTGCCTTCAGCAATATGTCACACATCTCACCCAGCGCTTCTCTCTGATTAACGAATGGGGATGACACGCATCCATGCCTGTCTAAAAGGGTTCCCACCCAGACACAATGATGTAAAGCTGTATTTCCTCTGGAGTCGGTAAGACTGACGTCTATGCCTCTACTTATCAAAACTTTGACTACCCGAACTTGCCGTAGATTCTTGGCCATGAGGTGTAGTGCAGTATTCCCGTTCTTGTCCTGTTGGTTGATTTTGACACCGCGTGACAGGAAGGAGATCGACTAGAGGGATGTCGATTGGATCTCTACCTTTACATTCGGCTGCAAGCTTGTGTAGCACAGTTTCGCCATTTTTGTCCACTATATCTGCTTCTGCTCCATTCTCTAGTAGGAATTTCACGACGGCATCAAAGTGTTTACTCCGAGTGTAACGCGTGTGCCCCCTTATTGCATGATGTAAGGTATTTTCCCCCTGATCGTCCCGGGCATTGATATCACTACCGGGTAGGAGAAGCTTCAGGGTGTCCATGATCCGATCTTTGACTTGAACATCAGAAAGCCAGCATTCATCCGAGCCAGGGCCCGCGGCTACGTAATGAAGTGGAAGGCGCCCCTTACTATCGCGATAGGACAGTGATCCTGAGATATCGCCCCCGTGGTGACCAAGAAGCGTGTGAAGGGCCTCCAAATTCCAACATATGCTGCTGATATGAATTGAAGTATCCAAGGCATTAGCCTATCAGACCACAAGCTAGATGAGCCGTGATGCTGGAACTGCTCTTTCGCGTGGATATTGGCCCCGTGGTCAATGAGTCGTTTGACTAGCGCAGGACTAGCTCTAGAAGAAGCTAAACCAAGAACTGTACCGAAAGATTGTAGTGCTTGACTTCCATTATCATTGTCTTCGACTGCAGAGCCACCACAGAGTATCCAACTCGCCCATTGAATCTCACTGGTGGGGAGATCAACCGCCTGGGCAGATGCACCGCCGTCCAGGAGCAAGTGTATTAATTCCTCGCCACGGGCGATTAGATCGCTCTTCCAGTGATCATGGTCGAAATCAACGAGTGTCTCAGATTTTCGAGCTTCAGGGAAAAGACTTTCAGGAGGAAGATTAGTAAGAGCCCCAGCAGCTGCCAGCAGCGCTTTATCACGGTCCGACTGGTTGAAATCGACCGAACCGGGTGTAGGCTGCATGTCCAAGATAAACCGTGCCGTCTCGAGATGCAGACCACTGCATGCCGCACTCAACAAGGAGTGTTTTCGTCGATGGAGTGGCTTTTTCGTCGAACTGCTCTTGTAGTAGTGATCCACGGGATCCGGAGAACATCGGTGCTCCCTGCCCATGCAGCGGCAGATAGTGGGTCATAGCAAAAATCCTCTTCAGGATCAAGATTCAGGAGTTTGTAGGCAGAGAGGTATTGCTTCAACCTAGGAACGTCGTTGACACGCATTATGCAGTCGAGAAGGCCGCTGTCCCAGGTCTCGTAGAGTCGGGTGCCATCTATGTCGTGGAGGGCGGTCTCTTCAGATCCTAGAATACATTCTCCGGGGTTGTGAATAGCACTGTATTGCATAGTCCAGAAATGTGTGAAGTGGGAAGAGAGTTATCCTCCTGTACGAGGATGCCCATCCCCACTAAATGCGGGTATTTAGCGTCAAAGATGGGCGGGACTGCCCGCACCCCGAAAACGGTAATATCAAAACATCTCCAGAGAGTTGTCAGTATGAGACGGGTAGAACGAGGATTTTGGGGGCAGAACACAAGCAGAATGCGATGGCAACAAAAATAATAAATAGCGATGCATCTGCGATTTGAACCGCTGTCTTCCAGCTACCATACAATACCGATCCTCAAGGCAGATCTACCTCCCCCAGATGCTCGCCTGCATTTGACTGCCTCGAACCTCCACTATGCCTGCGTATCCACATCAACTTCAACCTCGAAAAATACAACCAAAAGATAAAGCGAGATAACTTTTTTTTAAACCAAAAAAAAAGATTTTTTGTACTAAGCTGCTATGCTTAGTGGGGTGTGTTCCAAAGATTGTCCTTAAGAGACTGCTGGCTTAACAGTGCCCAGTAAGGGCCACCGGTACCTGTACGCGACCGGGGTGCCACGCCCGGTTTCAACCGTGGAAGGTTATATTACGCGCAGGTTCTTCGTACTCAGCAGACGCTCCCAAGTGCCCCCAAGAGGAATGCCGAAGGTACACGAGTCGTGGAAAGGGTCTTTGCCTCTCAGTGAATTTGCCGTTCACCCACTCGACCACCGGTGCTAGGTTGGTTTCTTCGCCCTTTTTTCCAATTATAACTTCTCTTTGCATATTTCATGTGGTGGTTCCCACTGACCCTCTTTAGTCCATATACACTCCCCTCGCCGTCCCCCGTCTCCCTCGACGCTCTACTGACCATTTCATTATTGATATCGTCTATTGAGAGCGATGACTACCCAATTTTCCAGATATTAATAACAACATTAATTCCCACAGACTTGACACCGCTTGCAGATCCACACCCCTCGTTGTTTCCCCGGTACCTTTTACCCAGCCATGCCAACACGGTCGAATCCATCGAGTTGAACATGCACGCAATTATGTACACAAAGGTGCAGGCCTGCACCAGATGCGTGGTATTTAAATACCAACACCTTTCAATTTCTTGGACTCGGTTTATGCATACTCCCTCCACATAGAGAACCCGTCTTGACCACATACTATCTCCAGAACCGCTCGGATATCTCATCACGCAGTCAAGGAAACCGCCCAGAGCAGCAGGCTTCCAACGCGGACGGATGGTGTCAAGTGTGACAGACAAGAGCCCTACCATCTACGCGTAGAGTTTCTATGACCGTGTGCTAACTTTTTGGAAATGCATCGTTTAGTTTCCTTGCTGTGCGCTATGATGAGCAACACCGGCATCGCAACCGCTGGAATCCGGGCAAGATCACAGTGAAGCAACTCTCGCTGACAAGAAGGTGCCTTAAGATTTGGAAACTTTACTCCCTCTTCATTCTCGTCCTTCCGGTCAACTATACCTTCGATCCAAGCTATTATCACCAGAATAACAAATAGCTCGTGATCCTTCTTAGTTTCCGGCTGCCTGGGCAGCTTCTGAGGCACGATCCAAGGCCTCTCCCAACGTTCGAAGTCTTCTCTGGAACTCGCGTACTAGACCTGGCGCTCTCTCAACCTCCGAAGCCTCCCCAGCAGGAACCACTACCGCTCGCAGATCTCGTGCAATCATTTCAATCTGCTCATGCAGCTTTTCTCTGAGGGTGCTCAGTGGTTCGTTCATGGCAGTAAGATACGAACTCTGCACAGACTCTGCATACTTCCTGTAAAGTTGCATGTTGGATAAGTGGTCGTGCATAATATCCTTGCGTCTTCGATCGCTGCCGGTTCCTGGATGAGAACAAATTTTAATTAGGGTTTGACTTTGCGGTAGAAATGTAGATCTGGGGAGTTTGTCAAGTACCCGCTTCTTGGTTGCATCTATTGTATGCCTCTCGCATTAGATCGGCAATTAGTGAACTGTTATTGTGGCCATTGAGAGTGTGGTCTCTGATAGATCTGGAGAGGTGTTAGAGAGATGGATAGTCTGACACTGGTTGACCAAGCTCACTCTGTGCTTTGAATAATATGCGTGTTCGCTGCAGTGAAAATATACTTGATGCACCTTTCTCTATAGTCCAAAACGTAGAGAAGGTTTCCGATCGCTTGTGGAGCAACCTGGAAATGCACTGTAGAATATCGTATGTTAGAATGCAAAATAAACGCAAAGAGACGAACTCCCCCCAAGGCGAACTTGATCAGGACCAAACATGCCTTGAAGTGTATTTGAGATGGTTTGGAAAGCCGTCGAGATGTCCTGATGAAGTACGTCCCTTTGAGACATCATCCATGTATATACTGCATCCCATCTTATACCTAAAGCTGGCCGTGCTTGTGCCATTAGCTCGTCATTCCAGCATTGTGCGCCCTTGGCCTTGGTCGTGTGGGTGCCGTTCTGTCGGCAGAATGCGGCGTAACTGGCCGAATGATACTGGAATAGAACTTTGTTAGGTTGGAAAGGATATACAGTATTAGATGAAACATACAGAATCATTCCAATTGTCACTAACTGCAACAAACTTCTTCTTTAGTTCTCTCTGGAAATAGGGGTCTTTTCATTTGCTTAGTTCAATCAGTCGTTTCGATTGAAGGTTTGGATAGGCTCACCGAGCTTTTGCATGACTTGGGTATCAAATGTAGTGAATACCTCGTTCTGAGTTCGAGCGAGACGCCCACGGGCTGACATAAAGTCCTGTTCATTATTAGACCAATTCTCTCCGCGCAGCCTTATTTCAAGTAACGGGCACACTTAGATATACCTGACGAAGATCCGCTTCCGCCTTTTCCAGTACTCTTCGAAGTTCACGAGCTCTAGCAGAATTCACAGCGTCCCGACCCGTCAGTGTCCACTGATGTATGGAAAGCATAAGAGCTGATACTTGGTTCCCGATGAAAGATGAAGCAGACGCCATTCTAGCCTCTGCAGGGACTGATCGGCAGTAAGAACGAAGCTCGCAAACTCCGCTCAGCTTTCTGTATTTTTCGGCCAGTTGGCGTGGGGGATTTCCGTATAGCTCATTGCTAACGCAGAATATCTTTATGTCCTTGTCTCTGTGCTCCTCCCTGTTATGGATTGTCCTCGCAAGCTCTCTTGTGGTTGAATTGTTTCGCTCCCTAATGATGAAGGCTTTTCGCCTAGTCTCAAATGTCAGCATCCTCGCCAGTATCGATTCGATGTATTAGGAACACGTACTCGTAGAGAAGTTCATGTATCCTGTCCCTACAGTATTGGTCAGTCAGTTGTTAATGATTTCGTGTAACCCGCTGACTTACTCTTTTGTGGATTCGAGAACAGCAAGCTCCGCTTTCCTGTGACCTCGTGCGTTTTGCCGTTGACGCCCGATGCGAGTTGAATCTTCTTCCAAGACTTTAATATCTGCGTTCATTTTTCTGACGCGGCGTGCAAATTGACTGTCACCGCGAGCAGACTCTTCGGCCGAAGTCTCCTGCTGACATAGGTTAGAATAATACCGGTCTCTGCGAAAAAGGGTAATCGTACTTCTGCTCTTGTGCAAACAATCCGTATGCGCTTACTCGCTCCACATTTGTTGACGATGTCATATATCGATTGATTCGAAACACATCGAGATATCCCCAGCACTATGAACACTTCATCGCAGGTGTTGGCAAGATATTTCTCCGTTGCTCGTACTCTTGCGTAATTCATGTCTCGCAGTCCTATTAGCTGTTAGCCATCTCATTGTGACCACTTGAGCATGGGGAGAGCATTACCTGGGAGGTCTGCAAGCACCAGACCGGTCTTCAACACGGGCAACTCGAGAAACACCCTATAAGCATGTCAGAACTATTATTATCCTCATGGTGGGAATGGATTCTCAAACCGAATTAATTTGATGAAAGGCCACAACGCATGCTCATTGTTGTCCTCTGAGTCACTAGTCAATCTGTCCAGTTCATCTTTGCATCTTTCCAAATCGCCGGCAACGACAGAGTAATTCAGTGAACTGAGTCCCCCGGGTCTGAACGTTAATCGATCCATAGCCAGCTGCTTCAGCTCTTGAAGGATCTCATCTTCCGCTCCACGCGCGAGATACTCAATGGTCAGGTCTGGCCGATCGCGAAAGATTGCTTGGATGGTTTCGTGAGACATTTTGCCTATGGCTTCATACTGTGGCCAATTTTCCTCTGCGATAATACTTCGTTCCGTAGGGACGGCAGCACGTCGGATACTTCTTAGAAGCTCCTCTAAGAGTTCATTGACTTCTGCTTCTTTCATGAATTCGGCTTCTATGGTGTAAGCATCGGGATGCGCTTCATCCACATAACGATACTCCATAGGCACCGAAGTACAGGCGGCACTTGCACCACTCTACATCGAATTTATCAGAAAGCTGTTCTCTTCCAAATACACAGGTTGGGGTATATTTACCGAGCGTGCGAGACCTCTTTGGTCGAGTATTGAGTTGATGACAGAGCTCTTGCCTGCCGACGATCAGGTCTGCCTATATCACGGTGGAACGATAAAGCACTTACCAACTCCCGTTTCGCCTATGAATCCGACAATACGCGTTTCTTGATCCTTGAATTCACTGAGCTTCTTGGCTTCTCGATAAATATGATGCAAACTGGTTTCTGGGTCTTGGGCCACTTCACAATTGTGGATTGTTTGGGAAAGCTCTCGGAGCTGGATCTTGACGGCGTTTAGACTGTCCTGAAGCCTCCGGTCGTCGATGGGGTCAGGAGAAAAGAGATCGTCACCAGCCTCATATGCTTCCTGTCCATCTTCATGCTCATTTTCATGCTCGTTCTCTCCCTCTACTTCAACCTCTCCCTCGTCTTCGCCTTCCACATTCTCATCCGCTGGTAATGTGCTTGAGCGAGGCGTCTCTTCTGGTAGATTTGTTTCCTGCATTGACGGGATTTCTCTGGCGCTCCCTGTGTCTACATGGGATGATATCGATGCATTTTCCGGTGTCCGGTTGCTGAAGATACCTGCAGATCTTTCAGTCAAAATGGGCAATGCGCGCGGCTCTTGCGTTATGGCCCTGTTTATATTCTGATCTGGGACACTTCCGGGCCGCAAAGTCGGAGCCCTGAATGCCAGATTCGACTCTGTAGATGGACCTGCAACTGGTGCAAAAGGATCTGAGAAAAAGTTTCTCCTTCGAGGGTCCTGTCCACCAAATGGTGGAGAAGCTGGGGATGAAAATCCGGATGAAGAAGGGGGCGTTTGAACATCGGGATGGGACCCAAAGACGCTACTGCTCTGGGAAGACGAAGGGGTGAAGAAATTCCTCTCCAACGATGGACCTGGTGAAAAAGTGAAATCAAAACTAGGTGATGAGTGTCTCATCTTGTACGGTGTTCTGTATGCTTCTGCTTTGATCGAGGATGGTTCATGGGTGGGACGGGCCGATCCGGCTTATAAGCAAGCCCAGCCCTACCTGCTCAAAAGAGCATGCTGGGGCGCAGCACTCGCTAGGGGAGGCCGGTGGAACTAGGAATGCATACTACTGTCTGGAAGTGGAATGCTAGTCTAGTCTGCCTTGTCACGCGCACTTGTCTCAATTTAGCATCGTAGACGCCGATGTTAGAAGCGCTTAGCTATTGGTTCCCCAGTACTCCGTCAAATAGTCGGCAATAGTGACAACCTGGTGATAGCCACTCCTATTGTCTCAAACGGCTCCTTCTCGTGCATGCATCCTGGTTATCTCTCCTGGTTTCTGACTCCTGGGAGTGGGAGGGGTTCTCGGACTCCATTGTGGCCCCCACCTTTGCAAACACGGGGGTGCACCGGCGTGCATCACGATCCCCCCTAGTGCCGTGCGATGGGTTTGGGACTATCTAGTGCCCAATCGTGTATATCACTAGAGCTGCACGTACCTTGGTCTATGAGATTGCCTCCTGGCTAGATTTTCTGCTAGAGTCGTTCACTTTCGTCATTAGGGCTGGCTTTCTCCCCACTCATGCGCTAGTTACGCCAGTCATAGGAAAGGCACAACAAAATTTCCAGTTGTATCGTGTCTCAGCTTTCAGCCTTGAATTTAGCGCGGCTAGCGTGTGCCAATAAATTTTGGCAAGGGCAGATATTATTAGAAAGTGACGTCTAAAATAAGAAGTCGTCACTTGAGAGTGAACTCCTACCTCGATTGTTTCGGTGCAGTTTACTAGAGCTGTTGATTTTGAATGCATTTCTATTGCTTCAGACGTAACCGTAAGTAGGTTCGTATTGAGTTGAGATATCATACTCTATTTATACAAAAGCATCTGACGAAGACGGACTGAAGAGTTTCGGTCCCAGTTGGGGTAACCGGCTCACTCCTTATTCTCCACCTTCCCCAATCCAGGAAGCTGATCCAAGGCGGAACATGCTTCAGACCAAGCAAGGTCTTCGGGATAAAGCGTACTGCGCAGGTACGCCCAAGTCATACGCTGAACCATAGCCAGTCGTTCGGGACTCTCATCATCCGCTGCCTCGGCCGTATCGAAACCCGAAACTCCACCAAGTCCATGCTTTCCATCTTTCACCGTAAGTAGTGACTTTGGACCTTTGCTGAAATGATATCCATCGGCATGGTACTCTGCGCCACGGGAGGTCAAAAATGGGAACCCGTCTTTGTCTCCAATGACGATGAGAGTGGGGGTCTTCATCTCTGCATGGCTGTGATATTTGAGGTCGGTGTTCACTGCAGCAGGGCCAAGGCCGTCTCCACCGCGGCCGTCGCCGGGACTTGCGAGGAGGATACCTGCTATGACGCGCGAGTCCGATAGATCTTCGTACGTTGGGTGCGATGGATCGTTTCCTCGGGCACCCAGAAGCCGACTAGCAGTATGACCACCTCCGGAATGACCAGCCACGGCGATACGGCTATGATCCAGGCGCCCTTGGATTTGTGGGAAGAGTGTTTCAATCTCATCGAGTTTGTCCAAGATAAGCTTGAAATCTAGCACGCGAGACCGCAGGAACCAGGGAGCTTCGGGGTACTGCTCCGGGCTGAGGCAGAGTGTCCGAGATGAGAGATGAGTGGGTTGGATAACAGCGAAGCCATGAGCGGCCCAAAAGTTGGCGATTGGACTGTAGCCATTCAGAGACGATAGATTGTTCGAGGGTCCTTGTCCATGCGAGAGGAGAATGATTGGGAGATTTTTCCCCGTTGCTGGTGCAGAGACGCGGAGGTGAATGTCCATGATGCGGTCCGGAGCTGGAAGAATCACTGGACTGATGGAAATGACAGGAGCCGCATCGTTGATAGGGATCTTTGCAGACTCTCCGATCAATGCATGATCTTGGAAACTGGGGATACGCTTAGAGCTTGTGTGAGTGGCGGCCATGGTGGTGAATCTGGTAAAACTTCGAAGATTGTTGTGTATGGATAGATTGTGTTCTTTTTGGATGGGTGGAAATAGCAATGAGAAAGGGGGATGTTGTAGTACTTATAGATGCTCACCGCGAAGTCTTTCTGCGCTATATCTCCGATTCTGTTGCCCTTAATGCCGCAAAGCACTAAGGACGTCCAGTAAGGCTGTCGTCGGGCGGGTATAGTAGATGTTCCAAAAGCCGATACACTGAGGTCGAGGTTAGCGGTGATTATTCAGACCCCACAAGTGTTTGAGTTCAATTACTGTTCATGGTTAGGTTAGACCTTGCAGGATCTGCCGAATTGAGAAGTATAAGCTCGAAGTGGGGAGACTCGGCGATAACAATGACTCTGCGGCGTTAGGGTTTTGGCACGGAACCAACTAGTGCTGTCAGATCGATCTCATCTCACGAGAAACATATTACATGACAATTGTACTCATAGTTCGGCAAAGGGTTAATAGCATAGTGTCTCTCAGATTTTGATATTTACTAACATAGTGCCCCTTATATACTAAAGTGTCGCCATATACCTTGAATTTGGAAGCTTCATACAATGTTCGATGGCCCGAAGGTATGAGGCAAACGTACAGCCCCCAATTCTTGGGGGCTACACTAAGCGTCCCACAGCTCAGCTTTGGAGTGACTAATACTTCGCATAAGTGGTCAATTTCTGATATGGTACGTTGTCAACTCTAGGAGCTGCCTGTTATTGAAAATTTCAGTGTTTCTTTCCAGGTCGTTGCCTGGGAACGAATGTCCAAGTGTGGCAGTCATCCATGGTTATAGCGTACAGTATTCCAGAAGACTCTCTACAGAGCCTGTGGGGCCAGACAATCCATCCATTCAAACATGGATAGTCATTCAAATATGAACGGGAATTTCGAGCTCAAGCAATCCTGAAAGAGCATTCGAGCAGTTGAACCAAATCCAAAGTTTGCCCTGGCTGCTCCGTTCCATACTTCAAGCACGAAGCTTCGCGGGATGTCGCCGCACGGCCCAATCATTCCCCGCGCCGCGTTATCGCTTTGCTGCCTCCGATCGACTCTGCGGCTACGTTGACCTTCATCCCACCGTCTCCTCCGACTTCACTCTTTTACTACCTGCTAAATTGCGCAATATCTTTCCACCCACTCATTACCAGTCCTTCAGTGTGCAACCAAGAAACAAGCCGGGTGTCACACAGCAAAAGGGGATCCTTCCCCCCCCACACCGTCTTCCTCATCTTTCCCTTCGCATCTTCCCCTCCCATTCCACCTCGGCCGAAGCGCGAGGACCTTTCCACAATGGCGACCTACGAGAGTAAGTATCTACCAATTTCGCCAATACTTTTCCATTACAGTATGAGCTAACCCGATATTTCAAAGGCGAGCACAACACCACCGACCCGGCCATTGACAACAACAGCCCTCGCCGCCGTCGCCCCGATCTGTCCACCTTCTTCGCAACCCTCTCCGAGATCACCCCAGCTCCCGATCACCGTCCCCATGCTGTCCCTGTCCCGGGTGATGTGAGCGCTGCCTTCTACTCGCTCGCAGAGGCCTTTGAGGTCATGCGCCGCCAGGCCGCTGATCTGGCCTCCGACCGCGGAGAAGGCGCCGATGGCGACGACCTCTTGAACCAAATGATTCAATCGCTCCTCAGCGAAGCCGACACTCCTCCCCGGGAAGTGGAGGGAGTCAGCGACGAATTTTGTGACAGTAAGCAGCCCTCCCTTATAATCATCGGCGTCTTGGACGCTGTAGCGGACAATTTGTTAATTAACTGCACGGCATAAACAGTGCTTGAACGTGTTCCCAAAGCATCCCTCGACGCCTCCCAAACCTGCCCTATCTGCAACAACCCCTTCCTCGATGATGAGTATCCGCTCGTCGTCCAGCTGCCCTGCCACCCAACCCACCTCTTCGACCTGGAATGTGTACGGCCCTGGCTCAGACTGCGGGGCACTTGCCCGCTAGATCGGACAGACTTTGCTAAGCAGCTGCGGGATAAGGCTGAAGAGCGCAAGAAGCTTGTCGAGGAGGATGAAGAGGAGGAGTGGGATGGCATGTACGGTTAAAATCGCCTCCTGGTGTAGAAGGTGGTTTGGCCTGGTCTAGCGTTCAGGCATGATATGATGATGCATTTCACGAGGGGCAATGAGCATATTCGATTGACGCCTATGAAGACGACACACTCCAATGAATGCATGATGATACCCAACCCAGTACGACTATTTCTGCTCCAGTTCTGGGAGACAATTGTACATTCCTTTGTAGAGAGTTTCATGTTCATGTTCAACTTAAAATGTAAATTTTGTAAATTACTCTAAACAACAAGCATTGTAGATGCTGTGCGCTATGCACTCGTATCACATTAGATGGCGTAGTGACGTCAACGAGAAGAATCCACGATAAGCCATTTAGGCCGAAGCATCCTTAGGCCGAATAGCAAGCTTGCCTGCCTGGTCAATCATAGCCTCATAACCGCTGCGCTCGAGAACGCCACCGTCATCCTTGACCACTTCACGCGCCTCAAGCTCTTCGACCAGACGCTGATTCTCCCGGTTACCCTCCAGCAGGAACTTGAGACACATGACGGCATGCTCCTTGATATAAGGGTTGTTTGAGTCGAATGAGGTGCACATCAAGATAGCCTCCACGCCGCCATAGCGCCGAATCTGCTCTTGGACCTCGGGGCATTTCCACACCAGGGATGAGAGGACCAGAACGACAAGCTTCTTGAGGTTGCGCCACTCAAACTCGGAGGGGTCTTCGGTAATGGGAGGAGACTCGGGCCGGGAGTCGACACTGCCAGCATGGCTGTCAAGCGGGTCTGCTGGATCGCTAGGATCATACGGCCGCTCGACGGCCACCGGCGTAGGCGAGGCAGGCTTGGAGTGGTCACCAGGCGAGGCACTGCGGGGTGGAGGGGGTGGGGGAGGCACTGAGCCGAAGGAGAGGGAGCTCAGTTGGCCCTTGGGGATGCTGGCTTCCAGTTCCTTGATGAGGGTGACCAGGTCATAGACAATCTCCCACTTCACAAGGATGTTCTTCCAGTCATTGTTCTCTGTAAGCACGGCGAAGAACTCGAGGAATTGATACACGCCTTCATAGACGCGCTCCATATCCCACAGGTTGAGTGGGAAGTCCTCGGGCAAGGCGCGCTCGGCGCGAATTTGACCCTGGAGGTAAATGAGAGCGCACGTTTCCGGGATGATGTTGCCGCGGAATATGGTGAAAATGTACCGCACTGTAAGAATGTCCACGCGGCTCAGAGGCGAGGGGGTCCGCGGGACGCTGCCTTGCATAGAGCCCGTCACGGAGGCGGGCGAGTACTTGGCACGGAAGATGTGCGTCAGGATTTTGATGACCACAGCCTGGGCTGGAGATATGATGTCCTTGGGTTGACCGAAATCAGAGTATGCGTGGGACATGAGGCCATTACGGAGAACCGCCTCCATGATTTGGACCATCATCTTGAAGTAAAGTTCGTCGTCCGGAAGATCCCAAGCAGCAATGAAGATCAAAAGTTCGCGGAGAAGGTTCCGGCCAGTCTCCTGCGTAAGAAGAATATGGCATCGGAGGGCTTGCATATTGCGCGAGCCATTTCGCTCACCACCCTTGAGTCCGAAACTGTCGACGATACCCGCCTGTATTATCATAGGTAGAGCCTCGATTTCAGCGGGTCCCAACACAAGAGGAATATCGGTCAGCAGGCCACGCTGTTGATCGCCAGGACGACCGCGATAGTCGTCATCATCTTCGTCGTCATCCACATCGCCACCATCATCACCCCGATCGATATCATCGTCATCCTCCTCTTCATCCTCATCGATACTCCCGTCCGCGTGGCCCTCCAAGCTGTGCGCGTCATCTTCACCCACAGTCCCTGAATCTCCATGATCGTATTCAGCACCTTCGTCACCAATCTGGGAAGCTTCTTGTAACCGAGCCATCAGTTCATCTTTGGCATCCTGTAGCGTATCGGCAGCTGTTTCGGATGATTGCGGTGTGCTAGTGTCCTCCTCTGTTACCGGCGCGTCTACCAACCAGGCTTTCACTTCCGGGAAGTCGGCCCAGCACAGTCGGGGGAAGCCAGCAGTCATGCTACGATCGATTGTGAGAATAGTCTTTTTTCTAGTAGCTTCGTGCTCCTCTTCCGGGAGAGCAGGGGGCAATTCGCGAGCCCTCTCCTGTAGATCAGACCACCCATCAACTTTAGCTCCCAGGATTGAAGTCAAAGCAGCACGGATGTACTTGACTTGCTCGGGATCCCGGCCCATCTCTTGGATATCGGTCAAGTCTCGCCCCAGGATCTTCTCCATGTGGTCCTTGATATTTGCGAGGAGAAGCATTGCCGCTTCCTCCTTAATGGTGGATGGCTCGCGTGGGAACTTCGCAATGGTCTCCAGAAGGAGGTCCTCGGCAGTCTGATCATAAAGTGCTCGAATGGGAGGATTAATGACTCGTTCTCCAACCTTCACAATGGGCGCAACTCCTTCAATCCGAGCCGTTGAGTCCAATGCTTCTTTGGGTTGGATAATGTTCGTATCGGCAGTCGAATGATACCCGAAAAGATCCAACCAGAGCACCATCTTTCGGTGTTCATTGTGCATGATGAAGTTGTGAAGGTATTGGAGACATGTAATGAGAAGTCGCTTGTATAGATTCACAACCTTTTGCCAGCGTTCCTCATTTCGTGGGTTCGTTTCGCCGTCGAATCCTCTTGCCGTGACTCGCACGCAAGTGTCAATTAGTGCGAGAATACGTTGGTCAAATCCCTTCTCAGCAGCCAGGTTTTGTGCCATTTTTGTTGTTGCAAGCAGGTTCCGCGCGATGGTGCACAGATCGTTGAGTCGCTCGATATCCTTCACCAACGAAAAATAGTTGTACGCAATGAGGTTGGAGGAAGAGTGCTCGAGTGCAGCCCTGGGACTCTTCCATGCGAAAGATTGGGATTCAAGGACCGGAATTGCCTTGGTGAGCACATCTGTGAGACCCGCCCAAATGTCTGGAGACATGCCGAGATTATTGCTTGAGTGGCAGGATATTAGCACATGATAAAAAGCAGGAGAAAACCAAGATTTTTGCCTACCGAACTTCACTTTCCTGGTGAGTCTTGTACAGGATCTGTTTTCCAGCAGCGAGCATGTGCTCTAGACGCTTGTCGTCGATCATCCCGCGGGATTCATAGTGGCTCAAGGTTCCTGCTAGGATCACTTTCAGCATGAGCTCCGCCGGAGTACATAGTGGCTTCTTGTCCGCCATTTTGCGTAGCGACAAGCTTCGGCCAGCGTAAAATGGTAACGGAAGTTGCGGGCTCTCAAGGTGGGATGGATTGAGAAATCGCGGCGGGCAAAAAGAGGTTTTACTGACATTTTGGTCACCGCCCGCGACTCACCGCCTACTCTATTCGGCTGTATACTCCCCAGAAATAGAAAGGGTTGGGCTAAACAGCTTGTCTAAAACTTAACGTCCACCTTTTAGAATCATCTGATCCACAAATAAAGCTTATATATACTCTGTGACTATGGTTGAGATCATAGGGGTTGCCTCAATATGTCACCCTGTGAGCAAATACGCACCGGATGTAGGACCAAGCAATGTCTCGACACCGTCGAATTTTGTAAACTAGTATGCATTCATTTGCCATAAGAGTCGACAAACAGCTATATACACGCTTTCTGTCGGACTGGGAGTTCAAATGCATCCGCCAAATTTCTTCGAAACCCCATGTCGTAGATGTTGTCAAGGTCTCTTATATTGTGAATTCCCACCCACTGCGGGTCGACCGGTCTGGCCCGATTCGCATCACCATGGTAAGAGACTCGATTGGAGGTATCATCGAGAATGTAGCCTTCCAACGGCGGTTGTCCATCTGTGACCAATAGTTGATCACTTTGCACCGGCCAAGGCTGGTCGCTGAGATCCACATATGGCGGGGCACCCTGAATCTGACCTCGTCTAGCCCTGAAAACGAATCCATCCAAAACATCTTCCTTCCAGTCAGCCCACTTGGCGCTCTCGTTGGTTGTCATACCTGCCCAAATGAGGTACGTGTGATAGACCAGGAAAGCAACCGCCAACGGGGCAGTCATGAGCATCAGCATTGTGACCGTTCCGATTTTGGGATCCCTGGTGATCACGATGGACCAGACGTGGAGGTACATGGACCAACCCTTCATAGCAGCCTGTACGTCCGGCGGAACAATTTCTCGCAGAGTTTGATAGAGAAGGGAGTAGCCGAGCAAGGTGCCGTAGATCAATAGTATTGACACCGCGAGAAGAAGCAACAAGAAGTACTTGTAATTGTTGGCTCCAATGCAATTCATCAGCCATACACAATGATGGTCATGTCGAGAGACACATGCTTGGCAAATACTGCAATGCTTACTACGTGCAGGCTTGAGAAAATCGCAGGTCGAGCAAAGATGTCCAGGGTGAAAGAGGACGCGGTCATATGGGTACCGTTTCATCTCTTCCGCGTGATTCTCTAGAGTGATGAATGATTTGGTGACCACACACTTGTAAATCAGAACATAGGGTACGATGACAATGCCAGGGACCCAGAAGTGATGAGTACTAGACATCCGAGGCCATGCCACCGGGAGGAAGAAGCACTCGCCTATGGCAAGCAGGCCGATAAAGAATAGCTGGCATTTGTTAGATGAAGCCACAGTCTACCAAGATAGTTCATGGGGCTTACAAGGACCAAAGGATGGTTCTCATGCAGAATGTAGCTGCCGGAGCGGCTCCATGCTCTGACTAGCCGCCCACCAAATAGGCGGGAGTCGATCCAGGCTACTCCATTAGGAAAGTAAACCCACAGTAATCGGTAGAGAAAAGCAATGGGAGTTTTTCTGGCTGTTGTGAGTTGGATCCTAACAATACTCGAGAGGTATCTCACCTAAAAACGGGCAACCGGCCGAAAAGTGCGACAAAAACGAATGCTGAAATGCTCAAGATGACAAGAGCAACCGTTCGGAGGGTCCCCATGGTGGCATGTGGGGGTTAAGCCCGTTCCCTTCTGTATTCTTCTCAATACTTACCGTAATAAATTCGAATAAATCTCTCAGGCTGGATCTGTAGTTTCCATTTTCCTCAGCGGCTGTTTCCGTCTCCCTTGAAATGTTGTTGACTAGTCAGCGCTCCAGGCGGGCTTGTCATCAAACAGTCACGTGTCTTCGACCTTGACGCGCGAGTTTACTCTTCCTTTGTGCTTCGGCTGGACTCAACGCACCAGTTCCTCGTGGAGGTTTAATCTGTTTTGCAGCCTTTATGAACTTCAATCTCACATAACTTCTTTCAAAAGGTCCTGTGATGTGCAATTTGCGCCAGAACGGCCGATGAAACACGCAGACACGTGATCACGCGTCACGAAGAGCGATATCACTGAAATCGTTGCACTCTATACACAGGTAGCTGATTTGTCTCGAGGATTATCGCTTCATTGCAACATCAGAACCTCCAGCAGTAGCGCGAGACATGTCGAATATCTTCGGAGGTGGAAGATTCTTCTTATCACGCGCTATCCCACAACGGACGCAGCTGAAGGAGACGATCGAGGTTCGTTTCATTAACGAGAGATATCAAGGCTGGGATGCTGACAGTCAGCTAGAAACATGGCGGCAGCGTTGTCTTGCTAGAAAAGGATGCCGACATAATTCTGGTGGATCATTTGAGGAAAACCCAAACCATCCCTCCCAACGCGTACATTCGCCCCGTGTCCACCTCATGTTCGGGCGACCAACTTACTGACGTTCTCTGCAGATTATCTTATCGATATGTCGAAAAGTCTGTTCGTCAAGGAAAGTTAGAAGATCCTGCGTCCCACCGGGTCGGCCCAGCTGCGCCCCGTCCGATGGGCGCATCTAACATTCCTATCAAGAGCACCAGGAGAAGCTACACCTTGGAAGATGATCGGATAGTTTTCGATTGGTTGTACCCCTGGGAACAGGCAAGAGGCGCGCCAACGCACGGCAACAATATTTACAAGAATCTAGCTGAACGAGTACGTTTTTCTCCGATAACACTCTAAAATGAAGGTAATCCTGCATACGACTTACTAAAATTGCGCTACAGTTCCCACATCATACGTGGCAATCCTGGAGAACTCGATATTTGAAAACATTACGCGGAAAACCACGCCCAGGAGGAGGTGACCCGAGACCTGACCTCATATATGGGGGTCCTGAAGCAGTGCCCCGTTGTGGACAACCATCGCCCGCTCCTCAAACGCCTCTGGGGTTGCCGGGTCCGGCTGCACCTCCTGCACAGCATACTTCGAGGCCTAACTATCAACACAGCCCTCCAGCAAGTTCCAGTAGGAAACGTGGGCCACCTGCCAAATCCCCCCAGCCCTCTGATACAGCGAACACCGCAAAGAGAAGGCTGGTAGATGTGCAGAAAATATCGCCTTCTGCCGCCCAAAGCTCTCAAAATCGATCTCCGGACGCCGCAACGAGGCCACTCGGAATAGCCCCACGGGAACCATCCGGTCAACCTAGGGACATATCCGTTCCTGTTCCAGAGCACCCCCGCCCTCGAAATCCATCAATATCAGCACAAACTATCCCCGCAGAAACTGATGAAGCTCCCAAAGAAACAGTGGATCCCTTCTTCCAACATCTACCGTTCTTCCCGTCAACCCCAGAACCAGAAACTGAAGACGATGATGATGGCAGTGATCCAGAAGACTATCCGGACGTAAACAGCTGGGTTCAAGCCCAAGTGGCGAGAGGCGCCGACGTATCAACCGTTCTAGACGCTCTACGCTATACAAGCATGGAACCATCGTTGGCAAGAAAATTACTTAATGTCCTAGTGGCTGGTAATCCAGTCCCCGACAATATGCGTGGAGTGTGGACGGAGGAAGACGATCGATGCTTGGAAAGCCCGAATGCCCGCGACATCGAGCGAGTGACTAAGAAGCATGGAAAAAGGCTATTCCAAGCCCGATGGGAGTACCTCGAGATGGCTCGGGAAAGGGGGTTAGTTGAATAAGAGTCGACCCACGCTTTACACAACATTCATTCTTCCTGTAGAGTAAAATCTACGAAAAGCGCCGACAATTCTGATCACAGATCAAGATGACAGCTTGCAAGTACAGTAGGCCCAACGGATGCCCTGGTGCTCGCATTGTGGGTTCTCAGCAGATTGAAGAAGAAACAGAGAAAAAAATTCATTGGCATATAAACGCCTAGCCTACATTGGAAGATCTGACCTGGAAATATGGAAGAAAAGACCCAAACTCCGGTATGCTCCAAGGGAAAGATGATATTCACTAGATCCTTGAGAGAATCTATCCATAAACCTCTTCAGAGGCATTCTGCTCTGCATGAGCTACGAGACAGCTTGGCAAGCTCAAGTCTCCTTGAAGACCCTGCAAGACAGTTAGCATTGATCAATGGCTGGAAAAATTGCTGGAGAGGGCTTACAAATGGTTCTCGTAGAATTGAAGCATCTGGAACCAAGGATTAGTCTTCTGCTCGTGGGAGTATATTGGACCCATAAATTTACCTGCTTCGGGCATCGGTCATAGCATGTCTCTAGCGCAACGCGAGACCGCTTTCCATTCTTCCAGAGCAAGAAGGCAAATAGCTGCTTGCTATCTTGATCTCTGATGATAGTGTCGACTTTCTCGAGCTGGGAACCCCAGTCCTTGCCCTTGGGCGTCCAGCTCAGGTCATCCTCTTCGCTCTCAGCAGCCGTCTCCGCGGGCGTCTCCTCTGTCGCAGGTGCAGAGGATTTCCGTCGTCGTTTCTGCTCAGTGGGTTCGGCGGAAGCCGAAGTCTCCTTGGCCTCACCCATCGACTTGCGCTTGCGACCCGGTCCAGGCTTGGGTCCAGGCTTGGATCCAGGTTTGGTGGCAGGCTTCGCAGCGTTCTTCCTGGGGCGTCCTCCGATCTTCTTGTAGTAAGCGTCCAAGATCGCCTTGGCGCCAGTCCTGTAAACAAGCGTAAGTAGAGGCGCAATTTCACACTATTATTTGCAAGCTATACACACTTTAGAGATGCTTCGGGCTCCCACGTAAGGTCTTCTGGCTTTTCCCACCCCATCCACTTTACTTGTAGCCTGAATGATCCCTGCGAGAGTGTTTAGCATGTGCAAGCAAAACAAACGATTGCGAGACCACGTCAACTCACATCGTCCAACCAAGCGTGGTCGACTATCTTCTCGACAACAAAGCTGGTTTATATTAGATCTTCAAATCCCAAAAATAGCTCGTCGATGTGCGCGACTAACACGTTCTCTTCCTCTTCTTCGTCATCGTCCTCCTCGTTTTCGTCGTCCCCCTGATCGGGTTCTTTCGCATCTTCTGTGGTTCCATTCTTGTCATCAAAGGGGATGTCGCCAGACTCCTCGTCGGAAATATCCTCAATGGGAGCTGTAGGGCGAAAGGTTAGCTCAAGCGCGCGTGCGCAAACAAAGATCAGCGCGGCGCATTCACTCACGCGGCATGTTGGATCGGAAAGGAGAGGCAAGGTTGAGCAGTTTTGAAAACAGCTTGGCGGTAGGAGGTTGTCACCTCATGCAATTGCGATTGAAGACCTTGAAAGCGAGGGCGGCAGCTCGAGAGATTGCAAGCTGATCGAGGGCTCCGAGGTGGAGAGCGCGCGAAGCTGGAAAGGCGGAACGGACAACGCTATACCGCTTTCGGGGGCCAGAATTTAATTTGCTGTGATGCCCGGAGCTTCACCCCTCTGCATCGCTGCTGTGGGAACAAGGACCTTTGCCAACTTTGTTCACCTTTCGTTCCCTTTGTTTTCTCTCAGTTCTTACTTGGCATTTTAATCTTCCTGCCAGGTGGTAGTCCACCGTCGAAATGGCGATGCGTACGTACTGCCTGATTCCACTCCGGATGCCCCTCAATGAATCCCCCTCCGACTAGTGACTGACCGTGACTTGAATACAGAGCTTGATCTTTCTCAAGGTGATTAGGAACTGACGACTCTTATATTCGACTCTTTACGGCCGTTAACATATTGGTATAGCCTCGGTGTTGAAGGATGAACAGGGTCGCCCGTTTATCGTTGTTCGCGAGTACGTTCACCGACACCCCGTCTCGATCCGCCTATTCGTCATCAAGTTGGGCCGTTTTGAGGGTTTAAAGCATGAGGCTGACCGGTGGAATTTCTGTTGTACAGTCAAGGAAAGAAGAAGAGACAGCATGGTACTGAGGCTGTGAAGGCGCACATCGTCGCCGCCAAGACGGTGGCCAGCATTGTCAAGACTTCTCTGGTGCGTTCTCCAATACCGGGTGGATTGATTAGTGTCTAATCAGTTACAATAGGGTCCCCGCGGCTTGGACAAGATTCTTATTTCCCCCGACGGCGATATCACGGTCACCAACGATGGTGCAACCATTCTCGGCCAGGTTCGACTTGACCCCTTTTTGCAATAATGACGACCGGTCCAAAGACGCTAATTCATGGACGGAAATAGATGGAAATTACCAACAACGTTGCGAAATTGCTCGTCGAGCTCTCCAAGTCACAGGATGAGGAAATTGGTGATGGAACAACGGGTGTTGTGGTTTTGGCTGCCGCCATGCTGGAGCAAGCCGCAGATTTGATTGACAAGGGCATTCACCCCATTCGGATAGCCGACGGTTATGATCAGGCCTGCGAGATTGCCATCGCAGAGCTTGACAAGATCAGTGATGAGATCCCCTTCTCACGCGAGGATACCAGCAACCTGCTCAAGGTTGCCAAGACCAGTCTCGGCAGCAAGATGTATGGCGATAATTCAAGTTTCCCCAACCTTCACATTCATTCCATCTAACCTTGAAATATAGTGTCTCCAAGTCTCATGATCAATTCGCCAACATCGCCATCGATGCTGTGCTCTCCGTGGCTGATCTGGAGCGCAAGGATGTTGACTTTGAGTTGATCAAGGTGGATGGCAAGGTTGGCGGTGCTCTCGAGGACTCCCTTCTTGTTAAGGGTGTGATTGTCGACAAGGACTTCTCTCACCCCCAGATGCCTGACGAGGTTCAGGACGCCAAGATTGCTATCCTCACCTGCCCCTTCGAGCCCCCGAAGCCCAAGACCAAGCACAAGCTTGATATTACTTCCGTTGAGGAGTTCAAAAAGCTCCAGGACTACGAGCAGGAAAAGTTCGCCGAGATGATTCAGAAGCTTAAGGACTCCGGTGCCAACCTGGTTATCTGCCAGTGGGGTTTCGACGATGAGGCCAACCACTTGCTCCTCCAGAACAAGCTGCCCGCTGTCCGGTGGGTTGGTGGTCCCGAGATTGAGTTGATTGCCATTGCCACGAATGGCCGCATTGTGCCGCGCTTCGAGGACTTGTCGGCCGAGAAGCTGGGTAGCGCTGGTCGTGTTCGTGAGATGACATTCGGTACCACGCGAGAGAAGATGTTGATCATTGAGGAGTGCGCCAACAGCCGGGCTGTCACTATCTTCGTCCGCGGTAGTAACAAGATGGTATGTAGTCCATGTTCTTGATATGTGATCTGAAGTTTCTATGGCTCCAAACTAACCGGACTTGCAGATTATCGACGAGGCCAAGCGGTCACTACACGATGCCCTCTGTGTGGTTCGCAACCTGGTCCGCGACAACCGCGTTGTGTACGGTGGTGGTGCCGCTGAGATTGCCTGCTCCCTGGCCGTGGAGGATGCCGCTGTCAAGGTTCGTTCATTATTACTGCTACACCTCGGGATCATTGGACTAATCATCTCTACTCTTTTCAGAGCCCTGGTATTGAGCAGTATGCCATGCGCGCCTTCGCCGATGCGTTGGACGCTGTTCCATTGGCCCTTGCTGAGAACTCCGGTTTGAGCCCCATCGAGACTCTGGCTTCCATCAAGTCGCGCCAGGTCAAGGAGAAGAACACTCGCCTTGGTGTTGACTGCATGCTGACTGGCAGCAACGGTAAGCACTTCCTAATTCCTGTGATTTCGATGTTCGTCAACTAATCTACTTCATCTATAGACATGCGCGAGCACTTTGCTATTGACCCCTTGATTGGCAAGCGCCAGCAGCTTCTGCTCGCCACCCAGCTTTGCCGCATGGTTCTCAAGGTACAGTCATCGATGTGTTTAACTGAGATAAAGCATGCACTAACGTTCAACTAGATCAACAACGTCATCATCTCTGGAGATGACAGTTCCGAGTTTTAGGTTACCTGCACATATTTCTAATGCCCTCTAGACGGCACTGGAGTGACCGGTCCGGTGCGTCGGCTACAAAACATCTGATGATCCTGATTGGACTCCTATGTAAAACATGGCCCCTTACATAGAATTTACCGAGTTGCAATGAGAAAAGGGGTTTACGATCTGACTTACTGTTCTCGCGGGTTGGTCACTTAGTCGCTAGTATTGTGTCTGATTGTAGGTATCCATGGCCCGGTATGCTCCGGTTGACTTTGACCGTAAGTTGGTCAAGTCCTCGTGTCGATCTCGAAAGATCAAGTGGAGCACATGCTTCCCCGGTAGGCATGCGTATGCACGAGTGGTTCCCCTAACATCCGAATGACACACGATGATCGCCTAGTCTTGGCAGATCAAGCCCAAGCACGTTTCACTCCCCTGATCGGCACATGGAAATATTCATAGGTACTACTCGCAGGCAAGCAGCAGAGAAACCCTTCGCTTGAGCAGAGTTAATCGGGTACCTGGCTATGACATGTCCATGTCATTCGACATTCCCTCGGTGATCTCGATGTTCAGGAGAACTCGTGCTCACCATAAACAGACATTTACGAGTACCTCCTCTCGCAAGGGTTAATGCTGAGGAACAGAGGAAATATACCAACATCTCCATTCGATCATCCCATGTCTGCTCTTCCTGCCTCGGCCAGCTATACAAGCATAGCAATAAACTCGAGCTATTCAGTCTGGAGAATATCTTGCGTCTCTTGATGTCGAAGAGTACGTAGCCCGAGAGCCTCGTGAGAGTTTTCGCCGCCGTTGTACTACGTTGATACCAGAGCGCAGATCACTTGGAAACTTGCTCCAGCTCATCACCGCCCAAAAAACGTATCTTCGAGGATCCTCAATTCTCATTAATCAGCCTTTTACAGACTTCACATGTCGCAGTTTTCGGTAGTCCCGTCATCCTTGTCCGTCGTAGAACCCCGTGGGGTCACCTGCGAATATTACATGATTCTAAGGCGTACCTACTTCTTGCCAATAGGAGACAATAAGATCTTGCTGTCTATAGAGAACTCATACGAGGTAATTTGTACTACACAACCCGGATCAGGATCTTGGTGGCCGGCCTGTTCTATGGCCTGAATTGGCCAGTGGTATAAAGATACAAATTTCAGAAGTCCTAAGTTTGACGGGGTCTGGTGTTCGTCTTGATAGTTTTGTTGGTCAAAGTAAGCCTGTATGAGTAGACAGCGAACGTAGTATCATTCCTGGGCCTATAGGAGTTGGTGGAATATGACGGGATGGTATAACCATAAACTCATGTCTGTTGACCAAGGAGCCCGAATCGCAATATCACGGGTGATATGGTTCAAGAAATTTCACCATGTACTCTGGCCAAGCTAAATGACCCATATGAATACATCAGATCGTGACCATATTGGCAACACGTTTCTATATTCGCTGCTTCCAGACCGATGCGGTGAAGTTCACAGAATGGAGAGACAGGGTTTAATCGGTCCGGGCAGGGTTTCACAGCGCGTGGAAATGCGACCCCAGTTCCCCGCGACGCGTGGTCCGCAGAGTTCGAAACTTCATGATCCACTGCGGCTCGACTGTGGGCAAGACAAAATTGAATTGCTGGATTTTTTGGCTATTGGATATCTGTCATGAAATGTGAATCAATGATATGACATGTTTTGTAGAACTAATGGGTTCGTAGACGGATTAGTTCGATATCTGCTGAGAATAATTGTATACTCTGATCCAAGGATATATCGTCTTGTATTAGTCTGAATTACATTTAATATACTATGTGTTTAGTTGCTAGACTCTTCTAGATTCGTTTGAAGTGATCGGCGAATCCTCGGCTGTGTGGCCCCCCGGTCGCTGCCTAGCAGAGCAAGAAACATCTCGTATCTCCAAACACGTGGCTGCGTTGGGTAGCATCTAGGACAAAAATGCTGTAGAAGTATTACGAGATGAGCAAAGAGGGCTGGAAAATGCAATAGAGGCCTTAACCTGAACCCGAAACTCTCAGACCCAATCTATATATAGTACATAGAAATAAGAAGATCGGTAACCGCGGATCCGCCTAATCTTCTACAAACTGTACTATACTGCAATCCACTCTGCCTTTGTGAATGGCCCTTTTGGAAATGTAGAGTATGCATGACTGCAACCGGTAAGTGCTACTATGGTGAGGCGGTCATCTCCAAGACTTGCATGAAGAATAGTCTGGATGGAAGTTCCGGGATCCGGTCAAGATGCAAACCCATTGCTGCGGCGTGACAACAGTGACAGGTACCGGGTAAATCTGATCTAGTGAGCGTTTTCGTTGACGGAGTGAGATTGAAATTTGTAAGACCCTGGCATGCTGCTAGTTCTTGAGGCTGGTTTGATGCCGACAATTGTTTGACCGGTGGTGGTTCTAGACCGATGCTGCCAGGCAGTATGGCTTTCTGTAGTTTTCATTTCAAATAAGGCCACTGAGCCGGTGGAAAGATGATTTAGTTGTTATTCCAGCTTTTGCTTTATTTATGGTCAGCCCCTTTGCATCTCTAACACATATCTAGGCGCGCTGAGGCAGGGGCCAGGTTATTTTCTTTTGCTGGGCGCACTGCGCGGCTCAGATGACCTGATGTCGTGTAAACGCCCAGGACCAGGTGAGACGGATAGAGAAGGGAAAGTAGTATTAGAGTAGAATACGTCAAGTATACGGTAGAAAAGAAATCACATCATCTCATGAATTGCATACTAGTATCCCAACGTGTACTCCTATTGCTCAGCGTACTTCATGGGGCGTCTTCAGTCATCAGCCTCATTGCTGGCACAGCCATCCGACCCGCCTTTGCTCACATGGACAGGGCCGATTGACGTGGTCGCGATCTGTTCGTTGTAGTTGACATCATAATAAAATCCAGGGGATTTGCGTCTTTACTCGTGACGGTCAAGCTTTGCAGAAGAATCATACCATCAACCTTTCTTGTCTCTCCATAAGCGCCTTCTAGTAAATGTTGAGGTTTTGGGGGTCACTAGCACTTCTCCTTACCGCCAGTTCGGGATATCGCTTGGGCTCGTCACACGACGACGAACCTGTTACCTGTGAACACATCACCGCCCTGGTGATCGGTCGCTATGGGGACTTTTTACCGTGACATTTAGGGTATCTAGACTGGTTGTCACATCAATGGGGGGCGTTCTTGTCCGCTGCTACATATGTTGCTTTTTGACAATCGGGGCGAGTAGTTTGGTATGTAATCGTATTCTCTAGATGACAATACATCTCTATTCTGCTTAGATCTACTCCGATCGAGAGTTTAGAATTACGACGTGAGGTTTAATGCTCTTTGTATCAAAAAATGGGTTGAGAACTAAAATTGTTGTGTTTCAGAGTTCGCTTATTGGTGCCTGAAGCCGGGGGGTGATCCTCCCATGCTTCTCTTCCCCGGACTTTTGTCCCCACTCCTGATAAATTCATCCATGGCTCTGAATATGGACTATGTTAGTTTACTTGAACTAGACATGCTGGGCTATATTTTAGGATAATAGCAAGGCGTAGACCATTCAAAGTCAATTTACACAATTCATGGAAATGGTCTAGTTTCGGAGGACAAGGCTGTCGATTCCAAATTGATTGGAATTCGCCCGTCAAAGAACGAATCCCTATCTGGCAAAGTTCTTTTATCCGTTCATTTAGTATCACCTATCATCCGGTCCCCCGTCAGAGGCATGGAATAATATATTGAGGTAGGAACGCCCTAAGCCGTTCATGGCGCAAAGCGACCCCCTGACGCATTTCTCGCCCGGTGGTTGGCGGATAAATGGGAGAAAGAGATGATTGATCAAGGAGACAATAATTCCGACCTACGTAATCTGGTTTGGGCTCCGCTTACCGAGAATGGCTCCGTAAAGCCTTCCAAATCCCTTCATATTCAATATACTGTGTATAGTTACCCCATACCCCATACTTCGTACTTAGTTATCCCGGAATCAAAGTATACCCACCCAAGGCAACCACAGATCCTAGAGCGCCGAAGTCGTCCGCCAAATCCCAACCACCAAGCCCAGAAGTGGCGCCCAGAGCTGTCATGCAAACAGCCCAACTCGGACAACAAGACAAACCACACACCAGGCACTGTTCGTGGCGCCGATTCACTTTCAACTTGGCTCTAGAATTTGAGTCTCCGCCCGAGATCGGCCCCTCCCATACCGACCAGGGGGGAGGACCGGTCTAGATCGCCAACTCTGCCAAAGCCTCATGACCTGGGGGGCCATGCCGCGATCAGCAAACAAAGACAACTCCCTGTCCCCCTCCATCACACAGCCAGCGCCAGTTCAGCCACGATCACACCGAGATTGACCGTATCGCGTAGGATTCGAAATGTCTTTGATCGCCAGCCGCTGCAGCCGTCCAATGCGAAGAGCGGGAAAGAGAAAAAAAAAAGCAACGCGACCTGTCAGAAGATACCGTAGCCGCCCCTCCCCTCCCTCCAAAGGCACATGGCTTAACATAGCTCATTTTTTGGTATTCTAGGGTGCGATTTGTCAATCTTGCATTGATGTAGTTATCAGCCTACGGCTTATCAACAATTATTATTAGTTTGATCGGGCTTGATTCGGAAGATTAGAAGGGGTATAGGGTGATCTTCAGCAAGGGCCGTTGCCCGTGGTCGTGAGGTCAGACTCTTAACTCGCAAGTTCGACGCCTTTGAGCCTTCGTATCAAGTCTTGTCATATTGTAAACTCTCAAGCTGCGAGGGGAATGTAATGTAAATGATATATATCCAACACATGCGCGAGTCAGCACAAAGCTAGTGTGGTAAATAGCAAGTCAGGAGTCGGGAACATATTGTTGACTACTGGGTCATGTATCTGACCATACCGCACGCAACTAAATGCCTTTTTCTAGATTGTATATATGATTACACAATAGAAACATCAATTAAATCGCGCAACTGTAGCAAATATCCCTATTTCAACACCGCAGCTCCTGAGCATCAACAATTAATACTCGACAATGACGAGGTGGCTGGAAAGCATACAGCAAACAGACCTTACGCAATGTACGCTGCATCCAGCACGACTTTTGTCAAACCTGGCATTATCGACCCACAGAATCAGGGAATGCGAGGGAAGAGCATGCCGGCGCTCCCAGGTATCTGGATGCTTTGATCGACAGGGCAGGAGGAAAGGGGAAGCGCAGATTAGCTCGCATAGCGATACCCGCATCCGAAACAAGGGAGGGGGTGCTCTATTTCCCACTCTAAGATTGAAGATTCGACTGGTATGTACAGGGTACGAAGTACGGAATTGGGCTTTTCAGATGACTCCGGTTCAAAAGTCCATGGAACTGGGCGAGTGTTATTAGGTTTCTGTTGGTAGAGTATCGGATATACTGTATCCACCAGGCAGGCGCGCCCGAAGCGGAAGGGATGTTACTGTGGGGCATACTGATATACAAGGCGGTCCATGTCTATACTTACCCAGGTATATCGTCGTAGAGCTTGATGGGTTTTGTGCTATGTCGGGGCTAGAGTTGATGTTGACAGTGCTGATGTTGACAGTACTATTCAGTACTATTTCAATCTTTTTTATATATAGAATCGAGTACTTGCAACATCAGGATATCCACTTGATATAATTTAATATGTAAAGCATCTGCAAGCCTTGCAACACTTACAGCCCTATGCCTTTCCAAAACTTCTTCACAGAGCCCATGAGTCTGGTCCGTAGGTGCGATGGAAAGAATTGATCGCCTCGGATATGCAAGTCCTGCTTCCGGCAGGACTGCAGGGCCCGGGGAACCCCCCAGCTCCGTTTTCAACCAGTTCCACTTCCCAAATTACACTGCAGCTTGACCGTCTAGAGTGCGAATATGGGCGTTCTGACATCTCGGCCTTGGGAAAAGCAAAACAATAGTAGCGGTCACAAGGACACTTGTCGAAGGATACAGATCGATTCCATGTTTCCATTTCATCAACATCGACCGCTCGTAACCAAAGATGAGGTTTTACCTGTCAAGATCACAAAAAATAAGGCAAATTATCAGTGCAGCCACTTACAATCCTCAAAGGAAGAAAATGACGACGGTGGCCCCTGGATCGACTATAACCCGGCAGTTCATTGGCAACGGGCAGATGGACGATTGACTCCGAGATCAACGGCTCACCTGACCCGTGGGTCGAGGAAAGCATACTTGTAAACCTACAGTATGCACGGCTTCTCATTCCCGCCTTCCCCGGACAAACATCCCTTGCCTTACCAAATCAGCCCGCTAAGGCTCGTTCATATTTGGGACTTTATTTCCTTGTATACCAGATTGACTTGAGTTGATGACCGTTACTCGGTAACTTTATTGATGTTTTATCAGAGTCTATCCAAATACCAGTTTATTTCTTTGGTTCCTTGTTTGCATTACCTATGTACAACTCCTCCAGAACCCTATAGCACCTTCCTTTGTTGTTCATGGCGCGTATGGTCGCTTCAAGGACCACCGGGGGCGACAGCCTGAAAACAGGGCGGCCATGCCTGGGAACGTGATTTGCCGTCTACTGGGGGTGATACACAGAGAGAAAATGTTCAATTTGCATCTTTTCCTCGCGGAGCAGCTTATACATGGTACGTTCAGAAGACTCATTTTTCCGTTTCATAGGATATATAGTCGCTTAGAAAATATCTACCAACCCAAACAAAGGACCGAGGCCGCTGTGGTCATACCGAGTTGCGCTTTGCTTTTTTCTCTTTCTTTTTCCCTTTCGCCCTCGAGGTATGCCTTCAATCATCGCATCATATCAACAACGGGCATATCTCTGGTTGGCTAGACCCACAACGTATTGACTTTATCGGCGTTGCGCCGGGCACCGTTGAACTCGTTGGTGTTGGTTTACGGAGGTACCTGCTTGAAGCGCCTGGTCTCTCAGAATGGACATCCTCACGAAATTCTATATCCTGCCGCCGCTAGCTGGCTTTGCTAGCCCTCTATTAAAGACTCAAATAAGGAGAAAGGTGAATTGTGTCATCCGGTTAACGCCAGCCACATACTATGATGATCCATACATTACCAGGTAGGGGGCCGGATAATTGGCGATACTACAGGTTACAGCTGCGAGCTGTGAGGATGCTATCACGGCCAGTCACTGTGCAGGGCTCGAATAAAAGGACTATTGAGGATCCCTAACGACTAGAATGCTCACACCAAGCATACTATACGACGGGGGTTGCCCGATGCGCTGGAAAGGTGAAATCGTCGGGGACATCAAATTAGTCCGGGCCAGCTGACATGGACCGGCCCACATTGCCCGCTTTATTGGAGCCGACCGGTACCTGTCATCACGGCCGAGGATATTGAATCTTAGCCAATGACTGTTCTGTACTCTATGATTACTTAGAAAATACTGCTATAGTGTGGCTGTCAGCTGTCAGGAGGTAAGGCTGTTCAGCCAATATATTGTACAAACGGGGTAGACCCAAATCTAGCCCTGTATCAATGGTAGCCCAGCTCGGCAAATAGAACTGGACTCCGTTACGGAAGACATTCGCACGACTGGGATGTTACAGATGGCCGGGGGGCTTATCATGTGACGAGTGCTCGTGACCTTGCCACAGTTTTGAGTGCTTCTCCACTCGCCCACTTTCTGTTGCCCGCCTCACCACTGAGCATCCCGTCTCGTTCCCCCCGGATTACGCGAGATCGTACCGACTGCACCAGTATTGAACTTGCATAGCTGTACGGAGTATACGGAGTACTGTATGGAATATCGCTTCCGCGGGGGCTGTATCATCCCCTCTGACCTGATCGACGAACCGGACCGCGCTCCACGGCGCCTTCCCTCGGAGAGTCAGCTGTCCATCTGTACCCGGTCTCCTGTATCTTCTGATCACGCCTCGGCCTCACTGAAAACTCGCGGCATTGGTGGCGGCTGCACGTCTACATGAGATCCTCCCGTTGCGGTTACGTATGACTTCCGCAATCCACGCTCGCCTCGGCAAGCATTCTTCCGGGGTCGGCTCTAAACCTCGGCTCAAAATAACTCGTGGAGCGAGGCGGGAGGAGCATGATAGATGCCATTGACGTTCGAATTCCGAATATTGAAATTTTGAAAACATGACCTTGGTCAGCATCGGACAGCATAACTGCTCCGTGGTCGGGATTTCGGTCAGAGTACGAAGTAGTAGTAGCGTCGAGAAGATAACCCTGTAACGCTACTAGGGATAGTCATTATTGGCAGCCTTGCTGGAAAGATCCTAGTGGTCCGTAGGTGGATCCCCCTTTGTTGCCAGCGTTGATCGGCCCCTTCTGCGGTACATACTTGCAGCATCAAATTGCCACCGTCTGGTACCACCCGAATTACAGACACGGTGAGACTGAGAGACCGCTGGCTGAGTCCATGGGCATTACTCCCGGCTCGCTTTCTGAGGTCATCACGACGAAGGAGGGGAGGAATTTGAAGAGAACGAGAGTCAGGAGCTGTCTGTGGGCTGGGGAGGAGGCTGAGGATGACCCGTAGAGATGATAGCACCACTGTCATGGTCAACCCACCATGGTCACCAGTTTGACGGCCATGCCGCTGCAAAGTGAAATGCTTTGCAGGCTGTATGTGATATCCGAAACGGTGTTCTACTGTACACTACTGTACATTCAGAGAAAAGTCTATGACCAGCAAGCTACAGCGGACGAATCAGAAGGGTGGCTCGGGTAGGTGGACTACAGACAACGACCGTGTGTATAGACTTTGTTCTCCATATTGAACCATAATTGATTAACTTGACCCTGGATATATTGCGGCGGTTCGCTAGCCTTTGCCCCGTTCCAACCGGACATCGTGAAGGGCCATAGTAAAGACTGGCCTGGTCTCGGGGAAGGTGGAGCCGGCGAAGGTTTCCTGGGTTGTTCGACCAGCAGGACTTCTATCATACATTTTACCTGTTCAGATTAAGCATAAAGAAGCAGGAGCGGTACAATACAAGATATAAATTCAGTGTATACTATAGAATATGTATACTGTCTGGACGTGAGGAAGTACTTGCGAAATGCTTATGTCACGGTAGAGACCCGCAAGTACCCCGAGTGACTCGAGTTCTCCCCGCAAAAGCTTTCTTGTTTCTCCGCCCCACCGGGATCCCCAGATGATCCAGAACCACAGAATAACACACCGAACAAGAGGCAATACAGATGGAACTCCACATTCCCGACAACCGCTCGTTTGACGTGGAATATCACATGATGGATGAAACGTGCATCTTGTGCGATTCCACGTCCGCCAGTCGATCGGTCCAGTTAGCGTCGCCTAATCCCGGGGGATTAGGCGACGCTAACTAGAGGGGGTGGGCTTAGGGTGAAGTGTCTCTAATTCCTTTGGGGCAGGGGAAGTCTGGCGTGTATGGGCTGTATTTACTCCGTTTACTTGACATCTTGAATCATCCACCACCTCATATAGTTTGACTTTCGTGGATAACAGGAACTGGCAACGAAAAGTTCATTCTCTAGGTTAGCTCTCTCGTAATTGCCTTCCTGATCTTGACCGTCGGTTGCTGATCACTTCGTCATAAGAGAACAAGACAATGCCAACTGGCAGACTCGTGACTACGAGGCTGTGACACTCGGGCTACCAGTGTGCTTAGAGGCCCAGCAGAGTGACCAGGATGTGGCATCTCGGGAGGTAAAGGATGTGAAGGGGGCAGTCAGTCAATGATCAGTGTGAAAAAAAGTCCCGCGCTCAAGTCCCGTAGTCTGTCTTGAGTTTGTTTTTTGGATTTAAACTTGTCTTTTGACTTTCTGGGGCTTTGTTCTGGCTGACATGTTGGTTATTTTCGTCATCCCAGCTGATGCTTGTTCGGATCAGAGCCTGAAAAATGGGCTCGGGCCTTGACCGATTGGGGGCGTGGAATGCATCACTTTGTGCAATGGAAAGATGCAGAAGCGACCACGCCTCGAAATTACGGGCTGGGCCAATATGCACTTTTACGAACTCCCTCAAAGGGAGGGTGATATGAGGAAATATTGCATAGGTTCTCATAGGAGGTAGGTATGCACCTGTACTAGAAAGAGCAAGATTTATCCAAGATCGGCTATCCCTTCTTGCCGGGTAATAATCGCTGAGTGCAGCCACGCTTTCAAATACTTTCACTGCCGTATTTCAGCCGGCATTTCTTCCAAGGCACTAGCGGGGAAATACAAAAAGGAGTAGGATATCGAAAAAGTACATATTCATTATCCTAGTGGATCATGACAGGCAGAGGTCACGATTAAAAGCATCCACTGGTGACCCTAGTCTCCGGGATATATGGAGAACTAAAACCTGGGGCAGAGGGTTTCGCCTGTTATGCCATATTTATCCGGCTATTAAAACAATCGGCTGTTCAACTCCAACAAGCAACTAATCCTAAAGCGCGTAGGGGAGGCGGTCCTCCGGGAATCTGTGACCTCTCAACGTGGCTTGGAGAGATCTCGGGGAAAGGACAAGGCGATCCCTCCTTGCGGACGGCGGTGTCCATCCCTCCACATAACCCTCCCCCCAGAAACAGCCCCCAGTCCGTGACGAAAATAGCTAAACCACGAGATGGAGGATCTTACGGATAACCAAAGTTCCTTATTCCGCATTTAGATATTTGGTTTACACTTACTCCTTAAGTAGGTAAGGCATGTCCAGTCAGATTATTTTGACCATGTAGAGAGGGAGAAGAGATTCTTTATTTCCCTAGTGGGCGAGAGTCAGCCGGACCCGGGGGTTGTTGGGCGGCCAATAGCTGACGGTGCGACAATTCACCAGTCAGTAGGCTAGCTGCTTCGTCTAGGATCATTCTTCTTGAAAACGGGGGATCATCAACCTCCATACAAAATGGTAATCGTTAACTATGGTGGCGAGGGTGATTGTTCAAACGACATGGCCGGAGGCGTGGAGGATTGGACAAGGAGGCCTAGAACGGAAAACACCTCTTTATTGCGCTTTAGTGACACTCTCTGAGTAGTCCATTCAAAGTCGAGCTCATTACCGAAGCCCATCTCACTGTTCTCATGCCATCCTTGTAGTTTTGATTTGATTTGTTTTCGTTGGGAGTTCCCCCTTGGCTGATGTGTTGGTTTGCCCCCAGATGGTCACAAGTCCTCATCGACGGCTGCAAAAAACCCCCTTGAGTCTTTCTCTGTGATGAATACTGTGGTCTGATTACAGAGTACACTTCAACCTTTGACTATGAAGGAGCACAGTACTCATTGCTCCATATAACTTTACTCCGTAGTCCTACGAGCCCTACGAGCAGTCTCCAGTACCAGGTCCGGAAACAGAGCAGTAATGTACCATTCATCGCTGGCACAATACCCGCCCTTTCACTCCTTTCAATACCACTCGGGGCGAATTCGGAAGAATGGCCCAGTAAAATAGAACAGTAATACGGGGAAGATACCGGGGGCCAGCCGATGACAGTGGAAGGAGGGTGGGTAGAAGGGCGTACGAGGAGTGTACCGTGGATGTACTGGACTCCATAAAGAACCGGGCCCCGTGATGCGACTGAATTTTCTTCACCGGCCTCGGCCTGTGGGGGCCCACTGGGGTTTTTTCGGGATTTTTGACTTTGGGTTTATTTTTTGGTACGGAGGCCCGGCTTCTCTCCTTGTATTGTCGTATTGTTACCACCATACCGATTTAATTCGATTTTCTTTTTCTTTAAAACTTCCCCTTTGGGCCTTTTTTCGCATTTTTCGCATTTTCTTTTTTGTTAATACACAACTCCCCCTCTCTGCGCTTTCCACCATTCACTCCACCCACTGCCGCCCCCGTCATTCTTATTATCGTTCCGACTGCCTTCTTCTCCATCTCTTCCCTCCTCATCCTCCCCTTCCTCACCAACCTTCAACTCTTCATCTACTCTCCCGTCACCTCTCGTCAACATCGGGAACGCGTCAATCCCTCTTTCGAACGCGGCAACCCCGGACACTTCTACCATCTCCGCATCTCACACTCCGGTGGCGCCCTGACACAATCTTGACGAATTTTGGCTCGCCAGGAAAACTCGATCTCCCTTCAATCCGCCCTTCGCCTCCACGCGTGATCCGCGACATTTAGTGCCCAAGCATTTAGATTGCAGCCCCGTGGTGCCCAGAAAATTCGATTGATCCATCTCTCTGCAGCATTGTGCAGGGTCCAGACTCGAATTTCCAAGGCCTCTTTTGTGATCCGCAGATCATTCGTGAATCCTCAACTCCAATTTCTACGCGCCGTACGACCACTCTCGGGGAAGACGGCGACCCCGGAAACACCACTTGCACGATTATTCTCATTTCCACTCTGAAAAGCCTAGCTGTGGCGCTTTCACCATGCCTTTAACAACACCGGTTTTGACGGTGGACGCGGATAATATTCACAAGGTGGATACCGCAAATGCGCAGTCGCTTCATGGGATGTGGATGGGTAAGTTGGGGATACACTGAATACGCTGGCGAGAATCATTGACTGACTCAAATTGATTGCAACAGTATTCTCAAAATGTGCCGACTATATGGACCAAGGCCGACGCCTGGAAAACTTGAGCTGGCGCCTGTGGACCCACGAAACCTTCTGCGTCGAACCCGAAAAGTCAAAGTTCAAATCCAACCATACCTCCGTCTTGCCGAAGCTGCGCTCCGAGGCAACTGATCTTCCGGAGCTCTCCGCCAGTGTCGAGTCGGCCGCGTCCGATCAAGCCGAACGCATTGAAGCACACATCAAGCGACCTCAATTCTCCGATTATCGACCTGCCGTGGTCCGTGAAGACTCCTTGGCCAGCCTGGGTCGTGGCAAGGAGAAGCACATCACCTCGCTTGACCTGGAGCGTATGGTCCTCAACATCAAGGAGCGAAAGCAGTTGCAGCCGATTGCCCCTGTTGTTCAGCCTGCTGCCCCCGTTGTCGACATTACTCCTCGTCCTTCTACTCCTACTCCCACCCCTCCCTCCGTCTCTACTGCTCGACAGGTCCCAATTTTCCCTCGCCCCTCTCCGCAACCCCGTGAATCGACCGAGTCTTGCTCCACCACCGCCCCCGAGGGCAACGAAAGTGACTCGGCCAATGCTACTGCTTCTGACACGAGCGTCTCTTCTTCTGGAGTGCTTCCTAGTCGAGCTGAGTTGATCAAGTCGCCGAGCATTGTCCGCGGATTTTCGCCTTCTCACATCTCGTCCTCATTCCGATCCCAGACCAACCTAGTGGCTAAGTCGAGTCCCTCTGGCGCCACCGTCCAGCAGCTCAAGCCATCTCCTCTTAAGAAGAAGGGTGGCATGTTTACACTGGGCGGATCCTCTGGTGACGACGATGAAAGCTCTTTCGAAGATCGCATGGGTCTGAAGGCTCCCCAAAACAACCCAACCGTTGGTGGACTGAAGCCGGCGACGAGCAACCCCAGCCCCTCCAAGAAGGTGGCTTCCTTCAGTGACCACGTCGATACGATCCGACCGTCAAAGAGCCCCCTTCGCCCCGACGAGGACGCCATTGAAACCGACGATGAGGTCTCCGAGAGCGCCATTGAGGATGACGAGGATTCGGACTGGGAGGATTCGGTAACTGAAAGCGGCAAATCTAGTGTGGACGAGCGCCCCGAGCTTTTCCAGCGGGTCGATTCGCGACCCAACCTGGTCTCTCGTCGGTCGCTTTTGACTATGATGATGCACCAGCCAGGTCGCATGCAAGGAAACGCGTTCCGGTCCAGCCCTGCCCTTCAGCGGTCTCGTTTGACTTCACCCAACGGTCCCTCCATTCCGGCCTCGCCTCCGGAGAACGATGAAGAGAGTCTGACCATGCGCGGACCCGACGTTCCTCGATCGAAGCCCATTGTCATGAAGCCGCCTCACCCGCAGTCCGTGGCGCACTCACCTCGGACCACCCGCCGTAACATGCTTGCCACCGAGCTGACCGAGTCTCTTCGCCGACACTTGCTCTGGGAGCGCCAGCAGAAGAGCGCGACCGCCAATGCTTTCCTCAAGCGCCGTCACACTGCCCATGATGTGAAGAATCTGCAAGAATACCCCGGACCAAAGGGACCGCATCGGGCTTCGGGCGCGCCAGGCCCATCCACTTCGGGTGAAAACCACCAGGCTCGGGATAAGGATCTCAAGAACGGATCCTGGACCAACTACACCACGGACTATGGCCCATGGGAGTACCATGTTAAGGGCTGGTAATTCGAACATGAGCCTAGAGTCTCCCTTGGATTCTCTCATTTGCCCTCCACCCTCTTCTCACTCTTGATATCTCGTCTCGCGACCAAGCGACTCTTCTTTTCGACACGTACGATCATGATCATGCATTGCATCTAGGCGCACACTATGGATTTGCTTTTTTTGTTTTCTTATTTTCCACATGTGAACTGTTATGGGGGGCAAGGGAGGTCGGTTCCAATCGGTTCTTGGGGGGTGTTCGGGGTGTACACCTGTCATAACATTCAACTAGGCGTTCTCCCTCCCTGGATTCTTCTTTCTGGCAACCACCTTTTCCAATTCTTCCTACTCTACCATTCCACCCTGTCCGATCAGGAGGAGGGGGTAATCGTGTGTCCCTTACGAACTTAATTCATGTACAGCTCAAATATCCCACATCCGATTATTACATTCTCATCATTCTCATCCCACCTCTACCTCTCCACGATTCACTTTCGGGCGCTCAAAACGGTTGATGAAATAATGGATTCTATCCTCCTTCATTCTTCCACAATACAGTGTTTCCCGTGAGCATCATCACCAGTCTCCTACACCTGCTTCTTATGGCTGGAAAGCTTTTGCACCAAAAATGTTCTATTACAAAAACTGGGATTCTTTTTCATCAGCGTCTTCTCGTATCTCGTCTCTGTAGCCTCTCCAGTAGATGGCTCGCAGAAAATGGGACACAATCCCCTCTGGTTATGACCAGGACGAAAGTCCAATCTCATTTTCTCATCATTTTCTTTCTCGCTGTTTTTTTCTTTGGCTTTTCCCTGATACCAGATACCACGCGCTTGTCTTCTGGCTTCCCCGTGCTCGAGGCTTGCATGCCTGCACTCTTCCGGAGCAACCGTCGAGACACCCTTCCCTGACCTATGTACGCTACATACCCAATGAACAGGAAACAATATCCCAGCGCAAGAACCTGCGATCAAAAAAACCCTGGCACTGGAACGCAAGACCTTCCAACCTTGCTTTCTCATGCATACATCCCCTCGTATTGGACTCCTGCCTCTTGTAGAGCCGTAGACTCGTAGCAACAAGAAACCACCTATAGCTTCAAGCATGCGTGAAAACGAGAAAGCCATAACATGCAGACTCTCAGATCATGGCTTGCGCCATGCATGGGAGTGTGAATTGGCGGTCTGGAACATTGTAGTGGAAAAGGGTGAAAGAGGGGCGGAGTCTGCTCCCCCAGAGCGCGGGGCGCTGGAGCGCTCTGGAGTGCTGCAGAACATTGAGCGTTGCGCTGTGGCTGGAAGCCCGGGGGAGGGTCATCCCTGTTCTATGCACCGTGATTAGCATATCATGGCAGAAGGGAGAAGTATCATGTGGGATTCTTGGGTGTTGAGGATTGGCTTGGTGGGTGCTGACACGTAAAACGGTGTGACTTGGGGGTGTTTTGATGGTTTGTGGGGTCTAGACGGTTCTGTAGATGATTACGATGCATGTCTGGGGGTGACTGCTGTCTAAGGTTACTGCTGTCTACTTGGCACCGTTGGGAAAGTATCTGGAGAGGTCCGGGAGGGGAGCTTGGGACGGAGAGCAGAGAGGGGTGGCAGCTTTGTGCATATAGGTATGTACATAGATAGGGCTGGATTGTGTACTTTCTGCGCAGGAATATACAGTGTATCCTGTATGGTAGTAGAGGTAGTGGAGCATCCATGTTTACAGTGAGATAGCTAGGTATGATTGTGCGACTTAGTTTTCGAGTGATTGTACCCATACTACCTGCCTAGGTGGGCATGGGCCCTTTCATGGGACGCCGAGGCACTGGGTTTAGATCTGCCTAGTGAATTAGCTTCGGTCCCGGATATATGATGTTCTTAATTAAAGTCAGGGAGCTAGAGAGATAGGTATCGACTAAGGCTAGGCACCAAGGGGGCGAGGAAGGGTCAGGTGGGAAGTGGAAGGGGGATAGAAGAGGACAAAAGTACCGAGTGGCTAGGGGGCCAGGATAATTGTTTGGAGGCACCGAGTATTAGATTATGTAGCTTGCTGGGAAGATTTGATACGTAAAATATGCCAAGGTACGACTATTCATGCTCAAGCTAACAAAGACCGTGCGCTTATGTTGATTAAAAGTCCCGTTCGATATTAAATCAAGATTCTAGATTTCTAGAATCTGATATCCTGTTCCCAACCCCCCTCAAACCTGGTGAGCACTGTTCGCTTCACATGCGGATCCATGACATCGACTTGACACTAGCCCCTCCACCGCCGCTGGTCTACGGGCAAAGTGGTGGTAGTGGTGGTGGTGGCTCTGCTACGACTCGACGAGATAAGCGCTCAGATCCTGCGCGGTGCACGACCCGGATAGAAGAGACAGCTATGTATACAGCTCTGCGCTCTGCAGCCCGTGTCATTGATACCTTGGCCACGTCTTTGACGATCGGGAACGCCGATCGATTGGCGCGAGGAGGTCTAGGCTCGGGAGGACTGGAGGTTGACTAGGGTAGAGTAGGTGTGCGAAGTTACCAAAATTAGGTAGGGTATTGGTTAGCTATGGACAAGCATATGCTAGTGCCAGGGTCAGGGAATGGGAAATGTGATCACGAGTAGCCTCATCCTGCTCAGTATGATGTAGGCGCTTCATCATTTTCGCGGGTGATGGCGATCGTTCTCGGATACTTTTGGAAATCAGCTGTCAGGCACGGTCTTGGTAACAATTTCCAAGAGAAGAAAATCGGTTCAACCAAACTGGCGTGGTTCAGTTACTTTACTGTCTTTGCAATGTGAATGAGAACCACGGCTGATTCTTTACTCTTCTGTCATGTCCGCCTCGGTCAGGTGGATCAACACATGACCGAGCACATGACTCCTGATTTCGTCGGTTCCTTCACGTCCGCAAACTATGGTTTTGCCGTGTCCTGTACGGAGTACTTTTCCAGTATCGACTTTACGTGTCCGGCACTTTGACCGTTTTCGTGCAGGCCCAACCTCGATAATCAATATTCAACGCTCGAAGGTTATACCCCAATTCCCCGAGCCAACTCCCCGAGATCCTCCCCGGAGCATAACCTTTCCTAATGACGTAGACATAGCTCTCCGGAGCGTACCTTCCTAGTCACGAACGGGCCTAGTGATCACTAGTTAGACGGGAATCTCTTTTCTTCACGGCCATATGCACCACATATGTACGTAAGTAATGAAAGTGCCTCAAACGCACAAGAAACAGTCAGGTCCCACACCGAAGCTTCGACGCCTAAAGAAAAAGCACGATTCACAGATTTTTAATGCTGCATTCCCCACACTTCCGTTCCTAAAACGCCCGATGCTGGACCTCATTTCTCCTCTCTTTCGAGCCTCCAGTTCTCCAGTCCACGCGAGCTGACTGGATGTACAAAATGGGGGCCCTCCGACTGCCCCCGAATATCGTGGGGCGTGACTTGCAAAGTAGAAAAGACTTTGGTGGGCGGATGAAGCGTGGTTGGTACCTGCGCCGCAAACTGTGATAGTTCTTCTGAATGGGACAATTTGAGGGTCCGGTGGTTTTGTCCGCAGGGGGTTCTTTGTAAGCTTATACTTTGTGTACGTAGATCGATGGCAGCTTAAGATAGCGGCTGTGCTGGTGCCTCACTCGCGCCGCCTGACTTAATGGTACGGAGTAACTCATCACTTCATTTTAGGACCAGCGTCCAGCCACCTCCAGATTGCTTGTCACGTTATACAAAGGGACCCGCAGGCTGGCATGTTAGGTATTACAAGCTGCGATCTCAGCTCTGCTGGTCTCCCACCATGTGGATATACAGTGGAGTTAACCGCACACTCCAAGCCTATGATGAGTCGGCCAGCGTCCCAGGCTCGTCTCACCGGTACAGACTTGTTTTACAGTGACATGTTTTTGGGGCTCACTTCCCCTCCGTACTCCGGATGTCCGCCGTAATTCCCCCTTCTGGCTGATTTGGGGTCTGTCAAGATGGATTAAGTGGTTCCGAAGCCCACTCTATGGGTTTTGCTAGCCCCCACGAATGAGAAGATTCAAACGGCGAGGCGTTTGGAGCAAATGACAGTGCTTCGGAAAGTGGGCATGATTCATTTTGTGCTTGACGCTCTGACCATTGGACTTCTTGTTGATTGGTCTGAAGGAGGTTGGATACCTCGTCGGCCCTGCCTATCGGCAAGCCGATTGCTCATGTTGCCTCATATCTTAAGCCAAGCCTAGAGCGAGACATTGAGACACGTACGTGTTTGGTGAATGCGCCACTTTTCTGTGGGAAGTAGATCTCTATCGCCTTCTGATTTGCCCCCATGGCTTATATGTTGTTCTTCGGAGGACTCGGAGTGGTTTAGTCCCTGTTCAGTTGACCAGAAGGTGTGGTAGTTACGGGTATGCCGTGAAACTTGCCATCAGTCAAGCTCTGCATTCTGGATCAATCCTCCACCGGTGAACTGATCGACCGAGCAGCGATCAATGCGGGTTTCCTGTCTGGTCGATTCAGCTCTAGAACTGATCAGACCTCAAACCGGTTTATCGGACAGGATCGAAATCCCTGACTCAGGGGGCTCAACTTCTCAACGTGTTCAATAGCCTTGCGTTGTCATTTCTATTTCATCTACAATTCTTCATAGACTGGGTTCAGACCCTTATTCGTGTCAAGTTGCCCGTCGAGGCTGTCATTAGAGAGCATGTTAAACGCTATCCCGGTGCCGATAATTTCGGCTCGGTGGGATACCGAGTTATTGGGCACGAGGATTGGCTGCCCAAGACTAATGAAATCCCCAGAAGAGTCGTGGGGGTGAACCAGAGTGGACAGAGCGCACTGTATGAGGGTTACTGTGTGCCCCCAAATTCACGCGATGGGCGCGACTCCGCGACGAGATTTACATAGCTACTGATTGGTCGTGCCATTTTCGCCTCGTGGGCCCTCACGTGCATCCTCATCGGGGAGCGCTGTCCTCCGGCGAATCACCGCCACTTGAGCCCACCACACGCTGTGCGGGGGAAAGATATCATTACATTAGACAATTCCACGACCCCCGCCGATGAGAAGGGGAGGCTATCTGAAGCTGCATTGAACTTGAGAATAAAACAACATGCCGGTAAAAGTGCCGAGAGTGCATCCTTGAGTTTTGCCCTGTGCGGCGCCTCTCCGTGGTCGGGCGACTGACAATTCCGTGGTCTTTGCGGCGGTCTTCTGGAAGGGGTGGAAGGGTTCTGGAAGGACGATCCGGTTGGATGGTTTTTGGCCGCAGATGCACGCTAACCTTAAATTGGGTTAGCCGCGAAATACGCAATTACCTAGCCATCCCGATTGGGCTGTTTTACATACCGCTAGCGGCATTCTGGTATTACAGGGTGGGGTCAATGATACCCGCTTACACATTCGCTTCCGGAAAAGACTTGTCTGTTATTATTGTATTACGGTGCCATGGTTGTTATGTATCATGAGCTAGGGATGGCGACCAAAACTAACGAAAGAAGCAACGAGTATGGATAGAACAACCATTATCAACTTGACGCTGTATGCGCCCGATAATTATAGAAAGGGCGCGACGAAGGTCGTGCAGATTCAACAATGCAGTGGAAAAGTATCGCCTCCCCCTCCCTCTCTCCCTTGCAACCGTTTCCGATATGGCCGCGAGCAGGGCCGAGCTTCCCCCAGTCCTGGGATTCCGACCGCTGCAGCTAGCAGAGTCTATCAAAGCCACCGACAGGGTATGGACCGGGGTCGGAGAGGCTGCGTGACCGATTCGATTTGCTCTCATTGCATCGCTTGCATACCCGCTCCTTTCATCCATGTTAGCCTGACCCTTGTCGGGAAAGACTTTGGTGTGATATGATAAAACTTTAAGTGCGATGTCTGATGCTTTCGGAGAGATCTCGGCAGCAGATGCGATGGGCAATGTGTTGGAATATCAAGCCGCGACCAATCATTTTCTTGACCATTCAACTCCCTTATATAGGTAATTTTGGTGGGAGTTCTCGAAAGTACATTTTAGTAGACTCTTTGTCCCTTTTTATTGATCAAGAGAAGTCCAGGGTAATGCCGTACTTTTGGCTTGAATGATGTGCTTTTCCTCGGAGTTCCAAGAGCAGTATACCGGGTACTTGGCAACGCTGCCCCTGCATGAACATCGTATACATGCGCGGATTTTATTGCTATCATCAGAAGTACAACATATTATGTGGTGGCGATTGCCTCTGTGTGGATCTTCCATGTGAATCAAAATTTGCCATCCTATGGTTGTGTTGCATAGATACTGTATGCATGTTCCCACTACAACATTCTCATTGTATACACTCGGCGGTGGGGTGAAAGTTGAACCCCTCGCCATCTCTACGAATCCTTTGAATTGGCCAGCGGAACAGGCGGGAAAGGTATACTTTGCTAATCAATGATTGGTACGGTGTTATGAAGCTCTTTGGTGATCTGGTCGATGTCAAAAAGAGCCGGTCTTCATGTAACTATCATGGAGGAACATGGATACCTTGTAGCGGAGTGCGTTAACATGCTGAATGATTGGTGATGGAGTCTGCTCATCGATAAATATAGGATGACATTAAGGACACGACAGAAAAGTTCACTGGCATGACAAGGCTAGTTTTAATGGAACCCTTGTCTCGTCAGTATCATCGGTGACTATTTACGCCAGCATCACGTGAGCTTTATTTATCTATCTTCTGTGAGATCTCTGCGAAGTTAGGTGAAGTAGATAGCTATGAAAGACCTTGGAAAAGACCTTAGGAAAGGGTGATAGTAGGAAGGGAAGCAGAATGATAAATCAGTCTGTTTTGAGGACAAACAATTAGGTGTTGCAAATACATTAATGTCACCCTAACTATATATAATCAAGCTATGATAGGCGAATCAAGCGTCCGCACGATTCAGCTATGATTTTGCGCGTAATTTCGCCTGATTCGATCTGATTCGATCCGGTTCACAGTGAGTCACTAGCTACCGACTCATTCGGAGTCTTCTTTCTCTGTGGACTATGGTCGAAGGGCGAGAATACGACTGTTAGTGGATGGAAGGTGAGTCAGATTGAATCACGGCCCACATCCAACCCCGCGGTGAGATCACTGCAGTCCACAAATTCTGGGAAAAGGCTTGGCACCGCCCGGCCATCAACCTCGATTTGTATTTGCTACTTAAGAACTATAACTACAACAGCATCAGCAGATAGCAAACGATACAAAAGGATACAATCTTGTTTTCGATTCAAAGAAATCACCCGTTTCTTCTACTCACCTTCCCTCCTGGGAGCCGGTACTTATTGCCTCCCCCCTCCACAATATCCTTGTGCATCGCGGCTTACCCAGAACTGCGCACCGCAGATCTGGTCCTGTCGATCCCCGGGGCAGGTCACCCGATCTCTGCGTTGGCATCTCAGACGTCAGTTCGACAAAGTCGCACTCCCCAACAGTCTAATTAGGCCTACTCCCGCGACGGGCCCCGATCCCTTCCTACTACACCATGGAGAACGGGTCAAATGACAGCCCAGCGGGTCTAGAACCCCAAGTTCAACGTGAGTTACAGCCCTATCTCCATTCACCCCGGGCACACATGGTGCAAGGCCATGGCAGCGCCCCAAACTTCCCCGTGGGTCTCATCCCGTGCTATTTGTGTTTGGCATGCTTTTGGCCTAGCCCATTCGCAAACGGAGAGGAGCATGTATGTCCATTTCCATTCCTCCAGGCCGGACATAAACCTTGCAAGTGGCTGAGTCCTCACGATATCGCGGCCACGCATGCCTCTCACCGTCGCCATCTTGCCCTGTGGGCCTGTTTCCATCATCCCATGCCTCGGGGCGGACCCAACGGCCCGCAACCTTTTTGATCACACGCTCACCACGAGAACCTGGTATAGGCACAGAGAACCAGCCGCCTATCGATGGTGATGCGCTGGCAGGGCCGGCACGAGCGCGTGGCGCTGGATCCTCGCAGGAGGCGAATGCGCCGCGCCAATCAGCCCCTAAGAAACGGGCTAAATGTCGCTATTTTGCTTCCAAGAAGGGTATGTATCCGTTGAGAGTTTATGCTGTTTCATGTTCGACCAGTGCAGTCTGTTCTTGCACTGCCATATTGATGGGCGAAGATCATACGCACGCGTCTCTCGGGTTCGGGTCCTCTTCAGGCAAGCATGTACCCTTTGGGGATGGCTATCGCGTGTCGAGCAATAAGGCTGGAGGATAGCCTGTGATCAGGTAGAATGAGCCTGTACTGTAGAGCGCGTGCTTTTGTATTATGACTGCTGGCCCGGCTTTTATTCATTACCATATGTTATGATGATGCAAGATACTAACGTGTCAGTCTAGGTTGCCGTGCTGGCGCGGAATGTCCATACATCCATGATGCTGCTGCCGTTGAGCAGAGAAAGGCCATATCCAGCCAGTCATCTGGACCTGAATCGTCGACTAATGATGCCCAGGCCTTAGATGCCGGCATGGCTAGTGCGGTTCAGGGCATGAAGATTGCTGAAAGCGTGTCTAAGCAAGCCGTGACAACGCCTCAAGTGGCCCAGACCCCAAGACCGGTCTCAAAGATAGAGAAGAATGACCCGAAAGAGTTCCAGCTCAATCAATTGAGGCGACGGTTCCGTCCACAAGAGGAGAGCGACGAGAACGGATCGACTCTATCGTTTGGGCTGGCCCCTTCAGACCCCGATTTTCCTTTCGAATTGGACGCCTTGCAATGCGTTCTTCATGTGCCAAATACATACCCTGGCAAGGGACGGCCTAGACTCACTGTGACCAATCCTGAAATGGAGGCTGCCTTTCAAGCCAATGTGTCTAGGGGTTTCGATGATATTGTCGATTACGCGATTCGGACTAACGCCCGTGGAACTTTGCTCAATTGGGTGAACACTCTTGATAGGCAGCTCGAACGGCTTCTGACTACTCTAGAAAGGGGTCCTAAGCTTACATTTGTGGCTAATCTTGGTAGTGGTGCTGCGAGTCCAGTACCGGCGCAACAGCAGCGGCCCACCTCAGTTGCGACTGTGCAGCCTCGGGCGACTCCTACGGCGTCGGCTTCTACTACATCATCTGCAGTAAGCAAGCCGCCTGTTCTTGCTCCAAGCTACACGTACGAACAAAAGACCCAAGCCGAGAAACGGAGGTCAATGGAGACGAAACAACTTGAGGCCCGACTTGGAAGACTCCCGTTGTTCCAGAAGCGGTCAGAAACCACTTTCAGTATTCCGATCCAACCCGCTAAGCAGGAACGTCTACCGAAGTCGCTTCAAAATGTGAAAACAGTGAAGCTCATCGTGCCTCCCCTGTATCCATTGGAGCATAGCTCTATTGAGATGCATGGCGTGGACAGCCCCGAAGCAAGATCCGTAGAAGCCGGATTTGCGCAATGGTTTGATAAAAACTCCCAGATGAACTTGGTATCACAAATCAATTTTCTGGCAAGCAACATGCATAACTTTGCCAAGACACCTTTGCCTGAGGTTGCAGAGCAAGCTCAGCATGAACTCATCCAAGAAGAGGAAGATACCTCTGCGCAGCAATCTGAAGATGGTGTCCCCCTCGAAGCTACCGGAGATAAACCTCATTTGCATGTTATCCCCCGTCCACCCGAGTGGTCTACCCCCGGGCAACAAAGCGGCAGCGACATGACAGATGAATCCAGCTACGAAGAAGACTCGGAAGAGGACGAGGAGGCTCAAGACTCTGAAGAAGGTGGTGCTCCTGTCCCCGCGGTTCTGGATACACCAGGTCGAGGCGTTGCACTTTCATTCCCGTTCCTGGAGCTGTATGGCATCGAGTTGCTGGAGATAGCGCACCTCGCCATCACTATCAAGTGTGACCGCTGCAAGGAATCAATGGATATCAAGAATGTACAGCAACTTGCAGATCCCAAGGATATGCCGAAGGTCGAGTCGTGCAAGAAATGCGTCAACTCGATGAGCATTGGATTTAGGAAACAGCTGATGCATTCGCACGCGAACCGGGCCGGGTACCTTGACTTGGATGGCTGTACCGTCATGGATCTTCTTCCAAGGTACGCGTTATAATTTTCCTGACATTTAATTACTGGCTGACTCTCCCTCAGCAATTTTATCCCGACTTGCTCCGAGTGCTCAACCACCTACCATGCTCCGGGTGTATCAGCCGTCCGCGGTGAGAGCGCTATGGCAATCTGCCGGCACTGCCATCGTAAGATGGTTTTCAAAATGCCCGAGGTCAAGTTCCTGGTCGTCGGTACAGCGGCGATGTCCTCCCGTGCTGCGCTCCCATTGAAGAAGAGGCCAAAGGAGGTCCTTGGTATTGTTGCAGGACAGGAGCTTCCCCGGCGCGGTCGATGCCAGCATTACGGGAAGAGTTATCGTTGGTTCAGGTTTAGTTGTTGCGCAAAGGTGTTCCCTTGTGATAAGTATGACATCCCAAACCTGCCCTGGTGATGAGGTCTGGATATTTTATTGACTTTCTGGGTTTTAGATGCCATGATGCGGAGACGGATCATCCTAACGAACACGCCAACCGTATGATCTGGTAAGTCACTCAAATATGAACGGTCTGCGAAATGCAGTTTACTGACATAAGCCAGCGGCTTCTGCTCCCGCGAGCAAATCTACAGACCAGAGAATTGCGGAATCTGCAGAGCCGTTCTCATCGGCAAAGCTGGTAGTGGATTCTGGGAAGGAGGCAAGGGAACGAGGAACCGGGCTCTTATGAGTCGTAAAGGTAAAGAGTTCTGTAAATCCATACTATGTAGAACCTGAAGCTAACGCGTATCAGATCCCCGCAAGTATAAACGGCGTGGGGGAACTGTGCCTGGTGGATCTAGCTCGAAGAAGAAGTAGAGCTTTGGAGCAATTTTTACAGGGTCATTGGGATATAGATTATTGCATAATGCATGAGTATGTAGTGTCTACCTAAGCATTTTCGTTGATGAGCAAATGCAGAGCAATATTTACGATGAGATTCAAGTACACTAACGGAAATGACGTGAAACTAGCCCAAGAACAATTTCGGGGCTGCTCCATTTGTACTCTTCTGGAACATTGGCCAGTGAATTGACGCTGCGGGTATCTTGCTATTTGGTTATGTACACGAGACATATTTAGGAAGGAAGATTCCAGATAAAATCCAGCCCACCACCTTCATAAATCGGAAATTGACCATTATTACTCATTCCGAAAGGTGCCATTGAAGGATCAAATGGCAATGAAAGCCAGTCATCCGCCATATCATTCAGAGATGGTATGTATCCCAAATCAGACGTCAAATCTTGTGACAAGGGGGTGTTGGCTGTATTGGAGCGGTCGGTATTTTCTGGCCAGGGAGGAGGGCCCATAGATGATCGACTAGTAGCAGTTCGACTATTGTTAAAATTGTTGTTGACATTGTTTTTAATAGCCTTGGAGGAAGCTAGGAGGTTTTGTCGGAGGCGTGAGACATGCATGTCTAGGAGTGTGGCGTAGCGAGTGCTTAGATGGACGTCGTCGAGTGCATTAGATTTGAGAGCACTGATGCTCCTCTCGAGGACTTCTAATGACTCTCGGAGTGTTGCTTGCCGGGTACCCAGGCTGAGTGCTTTCATTAAGAAAATCGAAGCGCTGGTAATGCGAAGGACGATGCGGACTGGCGAGAATCGTAGGGCGCCCACCTCTGCGAGGTGTGTGACCTTTTGGAGTATTTGGCAACAGCCATCAATCACTTCTTGGATATACTCATAGTCGGTCGGGTCGATGGTCATCGGTCGGACGTCATCGAGGTTGTTGAGATCGGCGTCTGCTACTGCACGCTCCACAACGGCTTGCATGCCGACTGAATGGGTGTACACGCGGACGAAATGGTACTCAATGAAGAGATCATTGTAGAATGCCGTGTCGAGATTATGCGGCTGGAGATATTTGTCCTTCCATTGATTGAGCAGGGGCCGGAAATGCTCTAACAGTCCGACATAACGACCACTATGAAGTTGCTGACGAGCAAACTTTGCAGAGGGGAAGAACATGTCTGTGACGGATTGCGCCAGCTTGGTGAGTTCGATCCAAGAATCCATGAATATCAGCCAGGTGCTTCCAGGTTGACTTAGACCGCGAGGCTTACGCCCGCCTAGGACTGCATGGTTGAGTGATTGAGGAATTGGGGACATGCAGCCAATCCGCCAAGCGAGTTGATTGATATAGACATAGAGAAGCCGTTGGACTCGCTGTCGTCGGAGTTTGATTTGTTCTCTCCATTGTTGGTCATCACCAGGGTTGTCGATCTCCTCCGTCTCAAAGATACCTAATTCATGTGCTAGAGAGAGCGCGCATCCAAGCAGCATCCAGGACATTTGATCGGACCTCCTAGATGGCTCGATCATATCCTCAACCCATCGGTTTGCTGAGGTATCTTGAGACTCGGAATGATTTGCAAGTTTAGGATCTACAGAGATCAGATCATCATCCCAGCCATCCGTTTCAGGAGGAAAGTGTAGAGAGCGAGGATGCCATTCAGCCATGAGCAAGAGGGCTTCTACCGTGCCAAGACTCCTGATCTTAGATTTTGTAGACTTTTCTTGCCCGAAAATGAGCCGCATTGTCAGTTGCTGGCAGTGTTGCCAGAGTCGATGATGAATGAAGAAGTTCCTTGACTCTCCACCTGCGCCTGGAAGAACGTGATAACGTGAAGAAATCATAAGGATCGTTGAACACAATACAGGTTCGCGGGTGATCATCGTAAGGTGATTCTGGTGATTGGCATAAAAGTCTGTTAATATGGGTGATAGACAGGACATGTTTTTGTAGAACCTGTTTCCTGTTAGCGATACACCCCTGTAAAGGCAGTATGTTCAGGGACGATGACATACAAATCAATGAAGGTTACCGCTTCCCTCGCAGTGAACCAACCCATCTTGACAAAGCGGCATGCCTCCCATATCTGTAGAGTTTCGGGTGCTACCTCTGATATTTCCACTGGGCGTTTTACCCGTGAAACGTTCTCAAAGGCCGCCGGACTTTCAAAGTTCTTTGGCGTTGCTCGTTGATGACCGTTGGAGCCACCTGATTTCAATCCAGCTCCACGAGGTGGACTCTCATCACTTGGTTGATTGTCCTCCTGACGATTTGCTGCTTCAAACAGAATACTCAAAGCATCGTTACCACTCGCGACGACTGTTCGCATCATCGAGCTTGCCAAATTAGAGCTAGAACGATGCCGATTTTCTTGATATGAATGAGCCGGGGAAGTTTGCGCATGTATACTGGCATCGGCCATCGGTTGGGGACTAATGCCGATCTGAGAACTATGATCATTGTGTGGCGATGGATTGGGTCGCGCAAAGGTCCATCCCCGTTGAAAGGGACTCGTCGAGTCCTGCGGGTACTGAACAGTTTGATGGCCTTGCGGAAACTGCCTATTAGTATCGCCCGGGGAGACGACAGCACCTTGAAACTGGTCCTCACTCGGCGATATATCGGTCTCGTTGTCCTCGAGAGATCGTCCTAGACGCAGGCCGATTAGAAATCCGAGTAAGCGGATTCGATGCAAAGATCGACCTACCGCGCTTGCGGGACCTCTCCCAGGCCCGTTTCTCCGGGAAAACACACTCTCTCATCTCCCTGCGACATCGCGCGCATGGTGGGCCGATCGGTAAGCCGTCCGGACCCGTTCCCAGATCGCACTTTGCCTTGCGTTGCCGACAAGGGATGCATGCCTTGTACGTGCGCTGATACGGCCGGTCGGGACGGGATGGCCGAGCCCCGTCCATCGTCAACCACTTGCCTGAAATGCGGCGATAAGTCTCGCCCGGATGGATCAGGCGATCGCGATTAGCAATGGCTATTTTCCTGTGGGTATTTGCATGGGAGGAGTGGATGTTTGGAGGAGCAAAGTGAAGGTAAGCGGGCGAGGGGCGAATTGCCGCTCCTAACCGGGCCAGAAGCGGACGCGCGACGGGCCGAGGAGCATCCAGTCAATCGCGTTTGGAGTATTCTGTATGAGACATGGTCATGAACACCATTCTTACGTAGTAGCAAGAGTGGGGTTCTTATTCTTTACTGCATGATGTATTGTTTTCATTTTGCCATCTCCGAACCTGGTTTCAAAATTTGGGAGAGTCACGTTGCTTCGATCTTGTCCTTATAGCCGCACCACGGATGTCTCCAGCTAGCGAGCAACCGTAAAGAAAATCATGGTCCAAGCAAGAGCAAAAGTCAAAATTGATCACTCATTTCATATTTAGTACATGATAGCACTGACCAGTTTCTTGAAGGTGGCTATTGAGCTATTAGGTAGCCTGAAACCTGGAGTCGATCTATATCAGTATTGACGGTCCGAGTCTCGGATAGGTTATGGAGGCCGAGCTAAAATATTGGTACCAGGCATGACCATTTTGGAGGGATGAGAAGCCCAGTCGAGCGAACATGAAATTTAAGATCGATCGAGAGTCCAGAGCTCTGCGTGAGAATTTGAAGAAATCGAGACATGATGTGATGAGCTGTATTGGACCTAGATTGACATCGTTCTGTACTATGCTTGGGAAGTTTGAGTGAGACGGCTATCAACTGGGAATTTCAAGAAGGAAATTAACTCGGGATAATGAAATACACTCTAGTCACAGTAATCGTGTAAACCCACGAGCTCGAAGCGCGTCGGCGCCCTTGGCTCGGTACCCGACGTCCGCTTGCTCTTCCATACACAACAATGAAGTTCAGAAAGGCCTACCGCAAAGGTGCATATCTAGTTGAATTATGCTGAAAAAGTATTCTCGGAAATTCCATAGCAAGCTATCACCAACGGCAGAGAAATGATGGGCTCCTAGCGCATGCAAGGATGGCTAACCCTTGACTGGTCTGACTGCCGATGCAACAAAGTACAGTGACAGAATTGAGGCGCTGACAATATTGGACTAGCGTTTTTATTGCTTTAAATAAAAGGATAGGCTGCCTTGAGGTCTGAACCTTAATCGTGCGCGTCATTGAGGGGTTTACTGTACCTGTTCCTTATTCGAGAGCTGGAAGATTGCCTTTACTCAAGTAATAGTCATCCTACAATGTGATAATTCAACCACGGTGATTAGCTTGGTACTTAAATAACCACCTCTGTTCACAGCAATTTGTACTTTGTGATCTTGGAAGTAATTATTTATTTTGAACCTACTAGCAAGTAGATTGATTCAGTACGTTTTGTACCGAGGTTCTGAGACAAACGGTTCATGTTCAGCTGGTTTCAATTATGACTATGTAGATCTTGGCATTTGTTGATTTTGAATGCATCCCGGTGCATTAAGACATGGTTAGTCATTATACGCCACGAGTTCTTCATTATAATTTGAATCTCATAACCTAAGGATCTTCCTCAAATGTGCCGTGCATCCATTATCGTTCATGGCCCCACTCGAGTCTGGCGGAAAGCGACGGGCTGGAGGACGGAATTTCCGCGCCCCCGCCAACGGATCGTCTCCCGACGGATTTGAGGAACCGCAACTCGAGGTCCGGGGTATTCCAGGTGTCGACTTCATAGTATAGTATATAGTTTGATAGCAAGGAAACATGACATTAATATCTTCTGGATTTAAAATCCTATCCTAACATTTCCTGACAAATTTGTATCCCCTCCCACCACCCAACCGCCTCCATCAAAAATGCCCGACAAAGTAACTCTCTACACATACTTCCGCTCCTCGTGCTCGGCACGCCTCCGCATCGCCCTGCACCTCAAGAATATCCCCTTCACGCCCATATTCGTCAACCTGCTCCGCGACGAACAGTCAAGCCCAGCCAACCGCACCATAAACCCCTCTGGCACCGTTCCAACCCTACTCATCACACAGGGTTCCGACACGGTGACAATCACCCAATCCCTCGCGGCACTAGAATACCTCGAGGAAGCCTTTCCAGATAATGGACCCTCTCTGCTCCCTTCATCCCCGCAAGACCGCGCCCTAGTCCGCACCCTCGCCCAAATTATCGCCTGCGATGTCCAGCCCGTCACGAACCTGCGGATCCTAAAGCGGGTTGCACCGCTGGGCGCGGATAGGGCGGCTTGGTCGAAGGATTTGATTGAAGATGGACTACGGGCTTATGAGACCATCGCGGTAAAGTCGGCGGGGAGGTTCAGCGTTGGGGATCAGATTACGATGGCGGACGTTTGTCTTGTGCCGGCTGTTTGGGGGGCAGAGAGGGTCGGGGTGGATTTGAGTGGGTTCCCGGTTGTTGATCGGATTATGAAGAATCTTGAGCAAGAGGAGGCCGTGAGGAAGGGGCATTGGCAGACGCAGCCGGATACGCCGGAGGATTTGCGGGCCAAGTAGGTGGTAGGACAGGTAGTTGGGATGTTTGAAATTGTGTCTAGGGCGGATCTGGAGATGGCTAGGAATTGTTTTACTTTCCGGTATATTGATAGCCGGATCATTCATGCATGTAATTGCGAGTTCTAGTAACTATTTTACCGTGCCAAATTGGTAATTTCCATCAAAACATCAAAGTAATATTCGTCAACACCCCTTCTTATAGCGAGACCGGAGGAAGAATGGTACCAACGCAGTCGCCAAATCCGACGTAATTACCCTCCGTGCCAGCAGTGCCGCGCAGAATGATGGTATCGCCGTCCTCGAGGAAGAAACGCTCCGAGCCATCGGCAAGCTTGATGGGGGTCTTGCCATTGGTCTGCTCAAGCAGACTGCCCTGGGTCTTGGGATCCTTGCCAGAGATGGTACCAGAGCCCAGCAAATCACCAGTCCTCAAGTTGCAGCCAGTAATAGTGTGGTGAGCAATCATTTGAGGGAAGGAATAGAGCAGGTTGCGACTGTTGCTGTTGGAGATCAGAGTAGGCTGGCCGCCCTTATTGGTGAGCTCAACCTCGAGGGGGATCTCGTAGGCGGTATCGGCGCGCTTCTCGCGCAGATACGGCAGGAGAGAGTCGCGGTTACCAGGCTCCAGACCGAGTGCACGGAAGGGCTCCAGGGCATCGATCAGGACAACCCAGGGAGTGATGGTGGTGCCAAAGTTCTTGGCGTTGAAGGGACCAAGAGGGATATACTCCCAAGCCTGGATATCACGGGCGGACCAGTCGTTCATGAGAACCAGACCGAAAATGTGGTCCTCGGCCTCCTCAATAGAGACGGGCTTGCCAAGGTCGTTGGGCTTGCTAATGAAGCAAGCCAGCTCCAGCTCAATATCCAGCTTCTTGCAAGGGGAGAAGGTAGGGACCTTGGGATCGGCAGCGGGGTTGGCCAGGATCTGACCGCTGGGACGGTGCAGAGGAGTGCCCGAGGGGACAACGGAAGAAGCACGACCGTGATAGGCCACTGGCAGATGCTTATAGTTGGGCTGCAGTGCGTTATCCGGCCCGCGGAAGAGCACTCCAATGTTATAGGCGTGGTTCAGACCGGCGTAGAAATCAGTGTAATCGCCAATCTGCATGGGAAGATGGTTGGTAACCTGAGAAAGCGGCACGAGCGCCGACTTCTGCAGATCGGCATTGTCCTTGAGAACCTGGGGGAATTGGGTGTCGGCGCGGAAGACGTTCTGCAAGTACTCGCGCACCTGGCGATGCACGGGGCGACCCAGAGCAGCGAATGCATTGAGAGTGGGCTGATCGAAGACACTCAGATGCTGCTGGATAGCGGGCAGTTGTGAGAAACCCCCGGAAGAGGCGAAAGCGTTCAAGTTCAAAGCATGGTCACCGATGGCAATGGCCGGTACGCGCGAGGCAGACTGAGCGGAGATGATGCCGAAGGGGATATTGGCCAAGGAGAACGGAGAGTTCTTGGGGATCTGGAACCAGGAAGCCATGATAAAGCAATTGACGGGAATGAATGATGAAGAGAGAGGGAGGGAAAAAAAACACAGCTTCCTGGGGGTCAACTTAACTGTTGGAGCGTCGCCTCTGCTGCGGGACAAGGGCTCCGAGTAGTGCGGAATTGCCCCGTCCTGGGAATACCCCGCCTCCAACCGCGAAAGGAGAATGCGGAAAGAAGTGCGGGGATAATCGCGGATGACCTGCAAAGTGCCGCGGGTGACGTGGGAGTCGTGCGAAAGAAATGGCATAGTGGCACAATAGCACTACCTGAGATCCGAGGAGTCCGTTCGTGCTCGTAGAATACAAAGAGAACCCTCCCTTGAGACCATCACATCTCCATTTCGCTCCTTTTCTTCCTCCCTCCAAATATCCTCCGCCCATCATGCCCGTCACCAATTTCTCCCACCCGGATCCTTACACTTACCGGAACGGCTTCGACTCGCACCACGAGTATGTCCCTCGGATGTAAGATGTAATAGAGAATTCGATCCTAACTATGGGATAGGTCTGAAGCGATCGAGGGAGCACTCCCCATCGGCCACAACTCGCCGCAGAAGGCCCCCCATGGCTTATACGCCGAGAAGCTATCCGGTACGGCCTTTACTGCCCCTCGCCATGAGAACAAACAGACATGGGTGTACCGTATCATCCCTGCTGCCGCCCACAGCAACTTTTCCGCTGAAGATGCCGATTCCTATCACACTCGTATGACCACCGAGACACACAAGCTGCACCATATCCCCAATCAGCTGCGATGGAACCCCTTCGACTTTGATGAGAAGGTGGACTGGGTTCATGGTCTGCACCTTATCGCTGGCTCGGGAGACCCAACCTTGAAGCAGGGTCTGGGTATTTTGCTCTATGCCGCCGGCAAGGATATGGGCAACGAAGCCTTCTACTCCGCAGATGGCGATTTCTTGATCGTTCCTCAGCATGGTACTTTGGACATCCAGACGGAACTGGGCCGTATTCTTCTACGCCCGAACGAGATTGCTGTTATCCCTCGTGGTGTCCGGTATGTTTCCTTTTTTTTTCCCTGCCTTCAAGTATCGCTGGGTCACTAACCTTTCTAGATACCGCGTCACCCTCCCTGATGGTCCCGTACGAGGCTACATTTGCGAGCTGTACCAGGGTCACTACCAGCTGCCCGAGCTGGGCCCCATTGGGTCCAACGGCTTGGCCAATGCCCGCGACTTCCAAGTCCCCGTCGCTGCCTTTGACGACGAGGAAGGGCCCACCGAATACAAGTTGTTCAGCAAGTTCAACAATACCCTTTTCTCAGCTCGCCAAGACCACACCCCCTTCGACGTTGTCGCCTGGCACGGTAACTACTACCCCTTCAAGTACGATCTGGGCCGATTCAACACCATCGGTTCGATCTCATTTGATCACCCCGATCCATCCATTTTTACCGTTCTGACTGGCCCCTCTGATCACGTCGGTACTGCCATTGCCGACTTTGTCATCTTCCCTCCTCGCTGGCTCGTCGCGGAGAATACTTTCCGGCCTCCATGGTATCACCGCAACACCATGTCGGAGTTCATGGGCTTGATTTCTGGTAATTACGATGCAAAGACCGGAGGTGGTTTCCAGCCCGCCGGTGCTAGTTTGCATAATGTGATGAGCGCCCACGGTCCGGACTCGGCTGCATTTGAGGGTGCGAGCAATGCCGAGCTGAAGCCGAATAAGATCGGCGATGGCAGCATGGCGTTCATGTTTGAGAGGTATGTACAGGTGTTGAAGTTATCCCATGCCCATTTTCAGTGCTAACAGTTTTTTCTAGCTCGCTCATGGTCGGTGTCTCTGAATGGGGTCTCAAGACATGCCAAAAGGTTCAGGAGGAGTATAACCAACACAGCTGGGAGCCCCTGAAGCGCCACTTCAAGAACCCCAACAAGGCTTAGATTTGGAACGTGCACAGTTTTGGTGGAAAATAGCGATACGTTTGTGTAAATAGCAGCTCAACTTGCCATGGAATGATTTGACGATACCTCAATCGATGAAAGAATGGAGTTTATTGCATCGTAAAATGGTCGATCTTCTTGTATAACTCACACAGTGTTCAAAATTCCAATATGTTTCATAACATGACATCAAAGTGACCAGTAGTATTATGCAAATATATATCAAAGTACATCTAACTCAACCCTCCATCTCCTTCCTCATCGCCTCCTTCACAATAGCCCCACACATTTTCGCATAAGGGTTCGTCTGCACAGCCAACTGCTGGGCAACTTTATTCCCATACCGACCCCCAAAAAAGAAATCCCGACTCGCCATCTCCTCCAATTGATCCGCACTATAGCCACGTAACCGCTCCGGCATTACATTTTGCACCTCCCCATCGGACCGAGTCTTTTTCACGCGCGCAGCCTTCAATAACAAATACCCGCGATGCGTGTGCGCATCGGCCAACAATCGCGCCTGCAGCGATGAAATCGGGTCTGCGGGGGAAGCTGGCGTGGCGAGTGTGATTGCTTTGCCTAGATCGGCGAAGATTCTTGCAGATAGATCTGCGGCTTCGGGGTGGAAGAGGGCTTCGTCCGTGTTGGATTCGGCGCTTTGTGGTTCAGCTTCAGCGTGGCGCTGCTTGTATTCGAGGTCTGCGAGGAGACGGAGGGTTTGGGCGCGGTTGGTGTATGCGGGAGGGTAGGTTGGGTGTTGTTCCAAAAGAGCGTTTAGCTCTTCGAGTGCTGATTGTACTGTTTTTTGGCTTGGTGTTTCATGGGTTTGGAGCTTGAGAATGATTTGTGCTTCTTGGGCTTTGAGGTTGTCGAGGTCTTGTTGGGAGACGTTCACGGTTGTTGGCCAGGGTGGGAGGGATGAATCGACTGTAACCCCTGATGAGGGTGAGGATTCGGCATCGAAGAGGGCTTGAAGGACTGCAGCGTCGTTGTTCGTCAACGAAGGACATGCATGTGAGATGGTTGTCATGATGATTCGGAAGGTGAAGATGGAGTATAGTTTCAGTATGAGTGTTGGCCACGCCGTGAAATCGATAGGTGCACAGGATGAGAAGGAGCTTTTGCTAATATGTAACAGTTTGAGATCGTCTTTTGCTTTTCTGGTGAAAAGAAGTCAATGAAATCACGTCAGGGCCACCGAGCCCCAGAGCGGCGATGAAGTAAGCGCTGAGACTCGGCCCGGCTGTTGACGGATAGTTCCGGCTGGCGCAGGAAACACGCCGAAGCGCTGACGGTATCCGCGATCCTACCAGCAAAAAACGTGCTGATAATGATGAATATATCCGCTGCGGCTAATGGAGGTTACCTGAATAATAGTGGGAGTTTGATTTAAGACCTGAATAAGTGGCGGTGCCCAATATCCCTTTTTCATCAACTATCAAACATCTACTTTTTCAACCTATCCTCTGCCACACATTCCATATTTGAACTATCATCTACCAAAGGACCAAAAAGGAACTAGCTCAACAGAGAGAGAACAAATTCCCAAAATGGCTCCTTCAGCGATCTCTACCAGCCCGCCTCCCTCTACTAATGGGGAGGCCTCTATCGCCAGCTACCGCGGCTACGACCATGTCCACTGGTATGTCGGCAACGCCAAGCAAGCTGCCAGCTACTACATCACCCGCATGGGCTTCAAGCGCATCGCCTATCGTGGCCTTGAGACCGGCAGCCGTGGCATCTGCTCTCACGTCATCCGCAACGGCGACATCACCTTCATTCTGACCTCGCCCCTCCGCTCCTTGGACCAAGTCGACCGCTTCAGCCCCGAGGAACAGGCTCAGTTGCGCGAGATCCACTTCCACCTTGAGCAGCACGGTGATGCCGTGAAGGATGTTGCCTTTGAGGTTGATGATGTCGATGCTGTTTACTACGCTGCTGTCAAGAATGGCGCCAAGTCTGTTTCTAAGCCTCGTGTTCTCGAGGATGAGGGTGGAAGAGTCAAGGTCGCCACTATTCAGACATACGGTCAGACGACGCATACGCTGATTGAGCGGAGTCTGTATCGTGGTGCGTTCTTGCCGGGGTATCGTCTTGAGGCGGGCGTTGAGGACCCCGTGGCCACGTTCTTGCCTGGTGTTCACCTTAAGCGAATTGATCACTGCGTTGGTAACCAGGATTGGGACGAGATGGATAAAATTTGCGAATAGTAAGTTCCCCCCTGCTTCGTTGTGATTGAATTAAGAAGCCACGATTGCTCACATGTGTTTAGCTACGAGAAAGCTCTTGGATTCCACCGTTTCTGGTCCGTTGATGACAGCCAGATTTGCACGTATGTTAAACTGTCGAATGAGTTCGATATCTCTGAAGGGATATAAACTAACTTGAATAGTGAATTCTCTGCTTTGAAGAGTATCGTCATGGCCTCGCCCAACGATATCGTCAAGATGCCCATCAACGAGCCCGCCAAGGGCAAGAAGCAGTCCCAAATCGAGGAATATGTAGACTTCTACAACGGCGCTGGTGTCCAACACATCGCCCTGTTGACTGACGACATTATCCGCGATATCACCAACTTGAAGGCGCGCGGAGTCGAGTTCATCAAGGTCCCCGAGACGTATTATACCGACATGCAGGCTCGGTTGAAGCAGTCTGGTCTGGTTCTTAAGGAGGACTTTGAGACAATTCGCAGCTTGGATATTTTGATTGATTTCGACGAAGGTGGTTACCTCTTGCAGTTGTTCACCAAGGTATGTGTAGTCCTCAAACTGGATTTGTATCAGAAGCGGTATATCCAGAGTACTGATTCGTCGACGATAGCACCTAATGGACCGTCCTACCGTCTTTATTGAAATTATTCAGCGACACAACTTCTCCGGCTTTGGTGCTGGAAATTTCAAGTCGCTGTTCGAGGCTATTGAGCGTGAGCAGGAGCTGCGCGGTAATTTGGTATGATCGAGAGGGGTTAGGTGACAGTAAAATTGAGCGTATGAGAGTGTGAGGCTTCTTGCATATATTTTGATACCTTTTAGCATGTATCTCATGAGATTTGATCGTCAATACATTTCTTGGAATTGTTGTTGTCATCTCAAATTCCTAGTATTATTTTCATATTGGCTATCGGTTTATATAAGCAGAAATCTTGAGATAGATTCTCTACAGTTGAGAGTGCTTTGATTTGTGTACAAAAACAAGACGTGATTCCGAGAGACACAATCCGGTCGGAATGTCGACCGACCGACCGCAAGATCCACCGTATACTCCCGGACAAACTTTGTTAATCTATATCTTGTGGCCAAAGTATAAAGACTAAAAATTTTTCTTGACCAGTGGCACAGCCCTCGAGCGCCCCCAGATGTAATCATGGATGGCCCGGAATATTCTCTTGCCTCCCCCGGATGTGGAAGCCAACTCCAGCAAATCTGCACTCCTGAAGCTCCCGATTGCCCGGTGGCGACCGGGTTTATCATCACGTGAGGTCACGTTCCCCCGGACAAGCAAAGACGAAGAAAAAGTCCTCCACCCGCACCCCCGACATCATCACTTCATCGCCGGTTCGCCTCTCGCCCTGGGCTATTGCCTTTCCTTCCTCCCTCTCCATCCGCGACTTTCTGCTCATTGATCCTCGACATTAGCATTCATCCGATTTGATTATCCTTGTTGTCGATCGCGACACTTGCGTCCTCTTGACCTCGAAAACCCCTGCTCACTCGACCTTCCTCCTCCTCTTCCTTCAACTTCACACATAATGGATCACTCCAGAGATCCCTGCCCCTGGGTTGCCCTGAGCGATTTCGGTGGTGCTTTCTGCATGGGTGCTATTGGTGGTGCTGTGTGGCACGGTGTCAAGGGCTTCCGTAACAGCCCCTACGGTGAGCGCCGGATAGGCGCTCTGACTGCCATCAAGGCTCGCGCTCCCGTGCTCGGTGGTAACTTTGGTGTTTGGGGTGGTTTGGTTAGTTTCGCGTGATCACGATGGATTTATGTGGCATTGCATTCTGACAGTTGTCCAGTTCTCCACATTCGATTGCGCTATTAAGGGCATCCGCAAGACCGAGGATCCCTGGAACAGCAGTATGTGTCTATCGCTCTCGATTACTGGCAAAATCATCCTCTAATTGATTTTTTAGTTATCGCTGGTTTCTTCACTGGTGGTTCTCTGGCTGTTCGCGGTGGTGTCAAGGCCGCCCGTAACTCGGCCATTATGTGCGCCGTCTTCCTTGGTGTCATTGAGGGTGTTGGTATCGGTTTCCAGCGTATGATGGCCGATAACACCAAGCTCGAGGTACGTTGACTTTTTCTTCACTTTCTTCGCTTTCTCGTAATATTTTCTATCATGATCCTCTGCTGACTTTTGTCTTATTAGCTCCCTCCTCCCCCCCCCTCCGAGCAGAAGGCTCTCGCTTAAATTATCCCCATTTTCACTTCCTCGATCGATTTATTCCTCCGGTGGCCGACAAACCCACCTTCGATCTCTTGTCTTCATAAACACATCCCCACGTTGAATCTCCCTTCTCAGGTGTTCGGTTTGGGTCATCATTCTTAAACGACATGGCATAGAGGCTCCTGCTTTGTTTCTATTTTTTTCTGCTTACGCTTTTTATACCGCCTTTCCTCGGCCCTTGTTTTCGGAGCATTGTATTTTGTGGACGGTACTCTGGCTGGTTCCCAGGATTCGGGACCGGCGTGTGGTTTCCTTTTTGTGTGGCTATTTGGCCAGCTAAAAGAATATCTCTGCTCATTGCTGCAACAAAAAGCGTTCGGATCGGGACGTGGTGGAGTCTTGTACATTAACGCATTGGTAACAGGCATAATACGCATTTTTATTGCATATATTTGGACCTCCGGTCACAGTTTTCCCTACTCGGTGTTTACTCTTACTTTACAACTACTGGCTTTGACAGGGATCTTATTTGAATTCTAATCGGATTTGCAGAGATCGGATTTTTGTCGCGTCCATATAATTCCTCGCTGCATGCCGAACTTTGTCCACCTCTCCGCCTTATCTTTCCCCGCATCCCTCGAGACCTCTCTTCTTCCACACCCTCCCACTCATCCCCGAGAACCGAAATGTCGGATGAGCCAGCGACTTTCAAGCCTGCGCTCATACTTCATGGAGGTGCAGGTAATATCCAACGTGCTAAGCTGCCACCGGATCTTTACGCCAAACATCATGCCTCCCTCCAATCCTATCTTCGCTCGACCTACACACTCCTCAAGGAGGGCGCTTCGGCCCTTGATGCCGCGGTCCACGCCGTTTCCCTTATGGAAGATGACGAGCTATTCAATTGCGGTCGTGGCAGCGTTTTCACTACAGCGGGCACGATCGAAATGGAGGCTTCCATTATGGTTGCTACCGTTCAAGACCCCGATCAGAACCGACCGGGGGAAATGAAAAAAGCCGCAGCTGTCATGAATGTGAGGAATGTGCGACATCCCATCCAACTGGCACGCGAGTCGCTCTTACGGACCGGCTATACGCCTGATGGAAAGACCAAGAAGGACGGTGGTAGCATGCACCCCCAGCTTGCCGGACCTCATGTAGAGACCCTTGCTCGGGAGTGGGGCCTGGAATTTAAGCCCGATGAATGGTTCTGGACACAGCGTCGCTGGGACGAACATCGGCGGGGGCTTGAGGGGAAGGAGGAACCTATATCTTTAAGTCAGGGCACGGTTGGCTGTGTCTGTTTGGATCAATGGGGTAATTTGGCCGTTGCGACCAGTACGGGCGGCAAGACTAATAAGCTACCCGGTCGCATCGGGGACACTCCGACTCTGGGTGCAGGATTCTGGGCTGATGCGTGGGACGTCACCTTCCCGGGGCCAGAGGCCGCGTCTCCTGTGATCCCGAACAGCAAGGTCGGAGCGGTCTCCGCCACGCCCAGGTGCACGGGCAACCTCGCAACTAGCACCATGGCTAGTGTGCAGGAATTCTGTGGAAACTTGGGAGACAGCCTGCGAAGCTGCCTGGCTCCACGTTCTCAACCCGAGAGCCCCGACCCTCCGGCCTATTCGTCTCGTTCATCTAGTCCACGTGCCAGTGTGGTAGTTCAGGTATCTGGAAAGTCATGTTGTATGCGAGGCTCGACGTGTGCAAGAAAAGCTATTGCGATCTCAGGAACCGGAGATGGTGATGCGTTCCTTCGTCTCGCTGCTGCCCACTCGGTTGCCTCGCTATCTCGGTTGCAGAACTACTCCCTTACCGAAGCTGTCAAGTTCGTGGCCGGTTCTAATGGTGCTCTTCAACGATCGGCTGGCCCCCGATGGGGAGTCACGGGCGAGGGCGAGGGTGGATTCATTGGAATCGAGCTTGATGAGGAGCATTCTACTCGTTCAACTGGAAGGCTGGAAAAGCTACGTCGTGGTAATGTGGTCTGTGACTATAATTGTGGTGGGATGTGGCGTGCATGGGTTGAGCCTGGTCAGAATGGAAAGGACGTCGAGCGGATCATGGTCTTCCGAGAGAAGTACGAGTAGGGCGATTCACCATTCTCGAGTAGGCACACTGCGAATTGTGGCAGGATAGAATAGCTTTGATGTCTATGCTCTCCAAGATGGATCCAAATCATAGATTGTGGCAACACCCATACCCAACTTCGACCCATCTACGTTTGTACTCCGTTTGTACTCTGGAGAATTGCTCCCCGTGGTACTGCGTATTTCAGACACAAAAATGTTCCTGAAAAAGTCTGCGTAATTATGGAAACCCTCCTACTCATAGTAAACCGCTTGCAGATCCCGGTCTAGAACAGGGCCGATGACCTGCCCTGTAGAACCGAGCAGCCGGATGCTGAATTTCAATGGACGTATTGGCCGGTCAGTTCGCTTTGTATAGAACCCACCTGGCCCTCCACAGGCTCGAGATAACGGTGTTCGCCACAGTAGTCCCGCTATTCCATCTGTACCTGGCGCATTGATCGCTGCAAATACTTGTTGTACCTGGATCCACCGGGGCGAGGAATCATAATTACAAGGAACAGATCAAGGAACAGAGCAAGGAACGCTGACCCGCTCTTGAAAATCCTGACTTTGGAGATAGAAAAATTCGAAAACCATACTCTGCCGGTGAGATATTCATACTGGCCATTTGGTGACTAGGACTGCCCTCTTTCCCCTGTCGATCAGCCCAAGTCACTCTGCCAAGATGAAGTCTTGTACTCCCTAGAGAATGTTTGACGTGTAAGAACCAAAGCATCAACAAGAGTATGTATCTCCAGCCCCCCCCAAGAGGCCCAAACAAAGCCAAGACTCCTCCACATCGTGTTATATTACTGTGTAACGTGGACGAGATCCAGTCAAAGCCACGCGTCTTGACAGCCATAGCGTCACTCCACCCCGCGCTGCCATTGAAATACCCGGTTTAGACGGTACTTAGTGGCCGCGTGGCGTATTAAGCGTTCCCTGACCAGCCAATCATCCATCTCGAATCTACGGATACGCTTGGCGCATGATGCATAAGCTTAAGATCCTACGTACGACTGTTGAATTTACCGGACTTGTTTACCCTGCCCACAAATGTTCTTGGGACTGGGACTCTTGGGTGATCTATAAGTATTCTACCCCCTCTTTCTCGCCCGCCCTGGAAGGTTCCTCGCTTCTTAACCTGAAACAGTTCCCGGCTCAATTGAATTTGGTGCAGTGCTTGCTCTTCTTCAAACACTCTTTGTCGCCCCTGTTCAACTATTCGTTGTACCGCTCGTTACGATGAAGGCCTTTATTGCTATTGCATCTCTGACCGTTGGCGCCAATGCCCTCGTTGGTCGTAGTGATAGCTGCTGTTTCCACCTCACTGCCTCCGGTGATACCTCTGGCTCTCTGGGTCAGCTGAGCGATGGCCAGGTCCGTGTTGGCGATGACTCCCTTTCGGCCGCCACTTTCTGCCTGTCCGGAGGTGTGATTACCGATAGCGAGGGCCGTGGCTGCGTGATCACTTGTAAGACATCGTCTCTTTCCCAAATATCATCGTCAATGACTAACCGAATCCCTCTTATCAGCCGAGACCACCCAATTCCAGTGTGACGCTGGTAGCGCCGGCACCTCTGGCTTCTCCCTCAGCTCATCCGGTGGCCTGGAGTTCAGTGGTAGTTCCAGCTTCGTCGCCTGCGCAACCGGCCAGAACAACGGCGACAACATCTACACCACCGAGAGCGACTCCGTCACCCAGTGCGTGAGCGTCAAGCTTACCGCTGACTCGACCTGTGCCGCTGCCTCGTCTTCCGTTGCTTCTGTCGCTCCCACTTCAACCCCTCTGCCTACCAGCACTCCTCTGCCCGCCAGCACTCCGCTTTCCTCGGGCTCTTCGCCCGTCAGTGCCTCCTCTGCATCTGTTGCGGCCAGCACTCCTCTAGTTGGATCTTCCAGCCTCACCACCAAGACTTCCTCATCGGCCGTGGCTTCTACTAGCTCTGCTGCCGGCACGAGCACTTCGTCTGCTTCGTCCTCTTCGTCCACCGTTGCTCCCGCTTCTAGCTCGACTGCTGCTAGCGCGGCTACCCGCTACGACTTGGGTAACTTGGCCTCTGTCATGGTGGTTCTCTCCATGGCTTCTCTTTACCTCCTCTAAGATGATGGATATGGATATGGATACATGATGTCTCAAGATGTGATTAATGTTGGGGTAATGAATACGTGATAGGCTACGTAGTTTACTTGTGCCGGTACCGAGGCACTTAATCTATGAATGAAAACAAGATAACCTTTGTCACTTGCGGAAACAATTCTTTGATAAGAAAGAATCTTGTTACTGGCACACCGAGGGAGTCGGCTCACATTTCTATGTCCAGATCCTTCCTCACGATCCCAGATGTGCCTGAGAACGACAAATCGGGTTTCGTTAGGATAGCACCGGTTCGACTATTTGTAATTCTCCTCGACTGTATTATGAAAGACCTTGGTGTATCATGACTTGAAAGTCCGAGACGCGATTCTAAAGCTGTCTAGGGAGACGGATCAAAGACCTTCGGAAAGAGCTTTCAAAAGGCTGGTGATTTAAGCGGTATCTAGGTAGACCTTCTTGGCGTGCTAATGGCAAGATCCATTTGATATATGTCTTTAGTAAATTAAGCTTCAGGAGTATCCTTGGTCTCCGACCACACTAAACAAATTGAATTTCTTTAATCGATACATAGATGATAGAGCTCGGCGACGTAAGTGCACGACTTATATAGCTATGCAGAGCCTCAACGAATTTCAGATCATGACGATCTGAAAGCTAGGGCTTGACCGAATCGAAGATAAAGTGCTCCAGGCTTGCGATAGCATTAAAGAAATATTCATTTTCAACGACCTTCCCGGCCCAGTTCGGCATATTCCGCTGTCTCTCCAAAGCCAAAACTCAGTGCCTGCAAAACACGTCCGTACTGACTAGTTCCACCCTTTGACTCAATCTGCGGCTTTCTTGACCTTTTTCGTCTTGCGTTTACTATTCCATCGCTTCAGATCTCGAGCTCCGTGGAGGTATAGCCAAGAGAAAAAGAAGACCATAGCGAAGTTGAAGATGACAAAAGCCCAGAAGATACCCTGTTCAAGAATTATCAGAGGGGGTCAAACTTGGTCGCGGCAAAGAAGGACTCACATAATCTCGCCATTTATAAGAGTAGAAGACATTGAAGCTGGCCGCCTGTCGTGTTGTATGACCGTCAGTCGCTGTCTAGATTGGGATGTTGAGCAGGGAAACTCACGAATTCATCGCCGGTGGAGTACTGGCAAAATGCGCACAAGCCATTTCCAGCATCACGGATAGTGCCACCAGAACTCTGCGCATATGAACCGGCGTATTCCTGACAAGTCAAGCCGGCTGGTGGACTGAAAAATGCCTCTTCTCGTTCGACGCATATAACAGGGACGTTATGCGTTACAACACCCAAGAGACCCTCGAGCAGGTAGTGGAAAGGCGTGAGCCAATACATCCACGACTGCCAAAAGTGGGGAAGAGCGGCATAGGGCACGACAACACCACAGAAGGAAATGACGAAAGTAAAGAATGAGGGCACGAGCAATGATGCAAAAAGCTCATTTGGTGAAAAGGCAGCGATAAATTGTCCTAATCCAACGTAGAAGCATTCAAATAGCATGAGCATCATCCAGGTGTAACCTGAGCTGAAAGAGTCCCGTGGGAACCAAACGCCCCAGTACCTGTGTTGATTTTAAGCCGTCTGCATTTCTGTTCGGGGCTTATAGCATACGTACCAGCAGTTGAAGTATATCGATCCGGCAACGATGGAATATGGTAGTTCTGGGAGAATGGTACTCACTACGAAGGCGACCCAGGAATAAATCTTGGAGTTTGACTCGCGCGACTCGTAGATACCTCGGAAATGCAAATACCGTGGCTGTAATTGCTGGATTAGAGGTGGAGAGATTGTCAAGGTCATGAAAATGGAGAACAGTCTCGACTGCATGTCAACATAACTGTTGCCCAAATGCCAGAATGTGAAAGTGTTGAATAGGCCTGTAACGATGTGGAGCAGCATTTTGCCCTACAGAGTCTCAGTACTGGTATGACTATCAAGCAGTTTTGGGATCACAGCGACTCACAAGAATATAATCTGGTAGCCTCCAGTATGCCACGAAGGCTCGCTTTGTTACTGCCAGTATCTGAACGGAGAGCGGCATGGCGAACTCCCGGTCATCCCTGGTAATCTCCTCCTGCTGCTCGCTACCGCGGGAACTGATTATATTTTTTAATTCATCAGAAAGTCGTTTAGATTCTGGAGATTTTTCCCACGCGTCGCCCCAGTCCTGTCCGTCATAATCCGGATTCCCAGCGCCGATTACTTCAAGCATATACTACACGGTACTTTAGCCAGAAAACGCTTTGTTAAGATTTTAATACTGACCTCTGCTGGGTTGGCCTTTGGGGAACATTTCTTGCCCCCATTTCGCTCAAAATAATCGATCAGGGTTTTGGAATCCGAGCCCAAAGCACCATTATACACCACTCGGCCACCACTTTGGAGCAGAAGAAGTTCGTCAAATTGCTCAAAAAGCACGGCTGACGGTTGGTGAATGGTACAGAGGACTGCTTGGCCGGCATCGGCGAGTCGTCGGAGAAAACGCACAATATTGAATGCGGCCAGTGAATCGATACCAGAGGTGGGCTCGTCCAAGAAAAGCAACAGCTCTGGTTTACTGGCTAGCTCTACCGCAATAGTGAGACGCTTGCGCTGTTCCTGATTCAAGCCAGAGCCAGCGGATCCAACAGTAGCACCAGCAATTGAACGCATCTCCAACAGATCAATGATTTTCTCGCAGTAGGCATATTTCTCTTGTAGAGGGACCTCTTTTGGCTGCCTCAAAAGGGCGGAGAAGCGTAAAGACTCGCGGACCGTAGCCGTAGGCTCATGTATATCCATCTGCTCGGCAAAACCGGTTGCTCTTTGGAAGCTTTTAGGGAGTGGTCTTCAAATGTCAGGTCAGTATGGAAATTTACCCCAATCGAAGATCTATGACTTACTTTCCGTCAACTAGGAAGCTTCCGGTGACAACGCCAAATTTGATCCGCTGGGCTAGGGAGTTGAGTAGAGTAGTTTTGCTAATTATACGTTAGCAATTTGCTATCGAGACTGCCAGAATGATCAAGTATACCCTGCACCTGATGCACCCATTAATGCTGTGAGTCGACCGGGTTTGACGTATCCATTGACATTCTGTAGCAACTTGCGCTGTCCACCCTTGTAAGGGATGGTATAATTCACATCCTGCCACGTGAAGATGGATGTATTTTTGGCGATATTCTCGACCTTCCGATCGGCCTCGTCATCGTCCATGCCTGAAGATCGTCCGTTTTTCTCAGCAGATTCAATATCTGCCGGGGGCCTGCTACCTTCTATCGCTTCTTCAACTGCTTTTGGTGCCTGGCCTCTTTTAAAGACCGTCACGGAGCTCCCACCTCTATTAGGCTTCTGGATTTCCATTCCAAGCATGGTCAAAAAGATAAAGAAAAGGAGCCAAGCTATCATGATGCCTAAATTTCTCCAAAGGTGGGACCGTGAGTACGTAAACGCAGCCTCGATGTAGTCGGATCCTTGTACAACCAAGCTGTCCGGACTGCTGCCTTGAATTGCGCAACCTTGATGGGAAGAAGCTGCCTCGGGTCCGTTAGGCACAATGTATGGCGGTTCACACTTGATTTCAAGATTGTAAAATTCATTTGCCATCAGCGCTTCGAATGCGTATTGGACTGGGTTTATCCAAATAAGCCACTTGAGCCACGGGTGCATCTTCCAAGGTGGGATCAGGTATCCTTGGATAAAAGTTAATGCAATGCCTTTCGGTAGGAGATATAGAGTGCTTGCCAGTATATACGATGAGTGCTTGAATTGCGACTCCCGTGAGTCGAGTTGCTATGCCAGAGTTAGTACAATTCAGCTTCCGCAACGAATTTCCGCTTACCAACATCCAATGATGCGCATAATGCACCGAGTGCACGGAAGAAAGAGTACATGGTCATTGTGAGGATGAAGATGACAAGCAGGTTTATAAAAAACTGGGACGCTGTCCGTGCGAGATTCGACATACTGGGGAGGACCTGTTAGTTTGTTTCAAATTACTTTGAGGGGAGACCGTACAAGTAAACGACGATGTCAAAAAGCAACACTTGGATGAATACTAATGGAACATCCACGACGACTTGCGCCAGCGCATATGCCGCGGGCCGATAAAAAGAGCTACACGGGTTAGAGTCATTAATCTCATGGCCAAGTGTTTTGACTTCACTCACAAGCTCTTGTGTTTCATCAGTATGGGACGGCTCTCGAACGCGGCTGTTAGCTCAGCCAATGCAAGTAGAGCGTTGAACAGAAGGATATAAAACATCACACCACCTCGTGTAAAAACCCCCGAGCTACATGGGTTCATTAGTCCAAAGGATCGAGTATGAAGACAATACAGATATGTACCTTGTGTTAGGAAGATTGTAGAACAGGCTTCCTACAATGAGGGCCTGAAAGACGAGGACAACCCATTTGCCAATGAGAGCAGCTCTATCACCAAACATGACCAGAAATTGTCGATGGGTGAGGATGGCAACTTGTTTCCAGAATGGGACCGTATAATTCTTTGTAGTCGCTTTGCTTATGGCAGCCTCTCTCTCATGCTTCTGAGATTCGATCTCGTCCTCGAAGCTCTGAATGTCCGTGAGTGTCTGTTTGAAAACATCGCTTTGTCGATACGCCGCTTGAAACTCCTCGGCCGTTCGCGGGATACGATCTTCCCACCCCGGCTTCACTCTTCTTGCATGAGGATCGCTGACTGATGTCAAGAAATCGGGTGTTGTCCACCGGGGAGGACATTCAAATCCCAGATTTTCCAAGTAGATTTTCGCTACTTCGGTAGGACCAAAGAACGCGCACTTCCCATCCTCGATGAGAATCACCTTGTCAAAAAGGTTGAAAAGATTCTCCGAAGCCTGATAGAGCGCGACTAATGTTGAGACATGCGCTGTATTGGTAAGACTTCTCAGGCTCTGGACGTACTCGAGCGCGGTGCTTGCGTCGAGGCCCCTGGTCGAATTATCCCAGCATTGAGTGCTAGCTTTTGTCACCATCGCTTCACCGATCGAAACCCGCTTTTTCTCTCTGTGATTTAAGATTTTAGCAGTAGTTTTGCATAATTCAAATTGGAGATCGACTCACCCGCCCGAAACTCCACGAATCAGTTCGTTCCCAATTCGCGTTTCAAGGGCATGTTCAATCCAGAAGAGCTTGGCGATCGCCGAAAGGAAAGTCTGCTGATAATCCTTTCGACTTTCGCCAGGGATGCGTGATGATTTATCAGGGGTTCGGGTCTTGAGGGCAAATAACAATGTATCTTTAACGGTCAATGTGGCATAGTGGAGATCATCTTCGGGGTTGTATGAGACTATTTGCTTTTAGTATGCCTGATGATCAATTTGAAAAATACTCAATTACCTTCTGAGCGGTAATTCTTCTTCATCGTGTTAGAGTCTGTTCCTCCATATCGCACGTCTCCCTCGATGCTCTCGTAACCATGTGTTTGGTTCCCTATAACTTTCAGAAACGTTGAGCAGCCTGAGCCGGGGCGCCCTAGTACCAGAAGCATCTCTCCAGGGCGTACACATCCCTTAAGCGACAGTCAGATCAAACCACATCGTCAGCATCAAGCCATGTTACATACTGTGAAATCATCCAAGATGGTGCGTATCTCTGGTTTCCTGGTGCCAGCAGCCTTCTTTCCATGAGTAAAAAGTCCCTTTATGAGCCTTGGTATAGCAAGAAAAATGTCCCCATTCGTAGGCTGGAGTGCTGCTCCTAGACCCAGACCTTTCACCGTGAGATTCTTCCAAATTACGCCGACATGTCTTGTCTGCTCTTCCTCCGAATTGGCTTTTCGTTCATTTCCGAACATACGCGAAATCAATCGCTCGATCTGTGCCCAATCCGCACCCTCGTGCCCGGAAGCATAGCTTCGTCGGCGAGATAAAGTCTTCGCTACTTCATCATTATTCAGGCTCTCGACTTCAGAAGCCGCGTCTTGGGTAGAGCCAGCACCGTCTGATAACTGCGATCGTGCTGACGGACTGGCAGGTGCAGGAATGCCCTCGGTTGTATTTTGTTGCGATTCCGGCATCATTTCTCTGGTAATAGACTGACTTCAATTCGTCTCCGCGCAATCCTAACGAGATTCTCGGTGATCCAAGAATAGTAGCTTGGTATGTAGTCGCATGTCACACGGGGTGTGACTAGACAGATACTGAACGTCGTCCGCACTACGAGCCTGCCCGTACGATAGATATTCGGGTAGTGATAAAACAGTCTCAGACCGAGATTCGTAGAAATTACGTCAAAGATCGCAACATCTTAAGGCACAGCCCCTTGCTCGGTCTCGGAAGACCAGCCCTCCGACAGCCTCCTAAAGCCGATTGCATCCGGTCGAAAAGACGAGCTCGAATTCAAAGAAGATGACGAGCACTGCGTGGTTTTCCTGATTATGTGAGCTGCATGTCCCGATCTGCGCAGTGCGACCTTGCAGAATAGGCTGCGGAACCAAGAATTTCGGATCGCGGCTATCATTCGATCGATAATGAAGTCATCGATCTCCCTGAGATCCGATTCAAACTTAGCCGGGGAGAAGCCATGGGATAATTATTGATACTATCAATAGTCGTCTTTCATACAATTTACCAACTTCTATAACTTTGCATCTACTTCTTGATTTTCTGGTCAACCGCCAAGAACACTCTATCTTCCAGGATGGTTACATTTACCTTGCGACCCTGTACCACCACAATTCTCTCAATGGCTGCTCCAATCTAACTATTTTGAGTTTACTTCTATTAATCACATTAAGGGGCAAGTGCTTTGACCATCACAATTGCGCCGGTATCAAAAGACTTTTTTCATGACAAGAAACGCTTGCGGGCTAGTTCCGTGTCAAGCAAGTACATGCCAACACCGTGTACCATTAAGAGCATTTGCAAGGTGGAAAAATAGTTAAGAGATATCGCGATGCATCAATCTGGCAGAGGAACTTTAGTACCAGTTCAACGGCTTGAATGTAAAGGCCAAAGAAAGGGTGTGGTGCAATATGTGCTCATTTCCTTCATTTAACTTGAAAATCTCTTTAACGGCACAGGTCATATTTCTTAGTCCATATCTGATATATCGAATGAGAACCGGAGAGAATATGTTTTTGTCACAATAGCGGGCAGCATAACGGCCGAGTCAAGGTGCAAGTGATGTCTTCAATCTGTCAGTTTCAGCATGCAATTGTTACAGCACAGAGACGTACCACTACTGATATATCCCTACTAAGGTGGCTTGTCTTTCTTACCCATACTTACCCATACGACTTCGACGAAAACGACACCTCCAACGACTACCAGCAAAGCATCGACAACATCGATGATCCACCACAATATAGCTCAAGCATCAGTGCCGGAAGCTCAGCAATCACAATCATAAGCAAAAGCCTAGAAGCTGGTATTGTTCAGCTCTGAAAAGGAGTATGGCTGGGATTGTACAAGGTCGACGTCAGCCCTGTTAGCCTCGCCTCCATGCCAGTCGAATATACATGGTGTACCTTGGCGCTGCAGGTGGAATGACCGGATATATAGGTCCATTCAGAGTTATTAGACATCCAGCCTACAAGAACGTCGGCGTCAACGGCATCGCATCTTGAAAATTTATGACAGGTTATCTATCACCACCCTGCAGTCTGTCTTCGAGATCTTAAGGTCTTACGATAGAGAATTTGCTGTTAGTATAAATCTCTGCCCTGACCGCCGATCGAAAAAGGATATGAGCCCGTCGAGTTAGTCCGCGCGTACTGAAGGCTTGAACGGAATATATAATGAGATTATCTAGCAAATATGGGGTTGACCGATGGTGTGAATTGCACTCAATTGAACTGAAATAGATCCCGAGAATGATCCGTGATGGATTTATTCATTCAAATTGAACAGATGAACAGGCTGGCCAACACGTCAATGCAATAGGGGATGGGGCTCCACCTTCCTGAAGATGCGGCTCAAGCCCGAATCGAAAGGTATCAGAGCCGGCGATCTTTTTGTGCAGGTTAGGCGACGCGCAGTATAGGATCGCTTCTCTCTCCATATATCAGATTACGGCCATTGTCTCAATTCCTACCTCCTTTTGTCTTCCTAACCGCAATTATATTACGTATTTCCTAAGGGGAGGATGGTGGGCCCTAGTTGGGTTACATTAGAGCTAAGCAGAAATACACACCTGTCGAGCCCCTTAGAATGGATAACTCCATTCTAATACTTTGCCTTTCCTAATAGACTTGAAGTACTAGATGCCAATCCAATCGCCTGAATTTGAGCTCCCACTATTTCAATCCTAGTTGCCCGGTTAATAACGGCAGACAAGCCCTTGGCCCTCGTGAGCGGGTCTGCTTCGAGTCTGCGCGCGAAAGCTTGGCGTGCCTCCCGGACCCTTCGCTTCACCTCCCGCCCCCAATTCTTCCTCCCGAGTTTATCGCATAGACACGGACTACTCCTTCTGCCATGACGGCGTGAGTCTCGATTAGCTGTGTTCGTGACTCCTCTGCGCATACCATTCCTCCTTCTACCCTCTTTGCCTCCCCCGCCTTGCCCGCTATGACCGAATCAGTACCCAGCGAGACACCCGAGCAGTCACAAGCCGACGAGCAGCATGACCAAGATTCGGCCTCTAAATCAGCAATCAACTCAGCTATCAAAGATCGGAGATGCCAATACTGTGGCCAGGCATTCACATCATCGTCTTTGGGTCGCCATCTGGATCAGTTCCTGTTCAAAAAGAAGCCAGATGGGATCCACGATGTTGAGGAGATTCGGCGCATCCGGAGCGGAATCACTCGTCGGCAGGCCCGCACAAGCTCTGGAAAGCGCGATGGTAGCCCCGATTCGATACAGAGAAAAGGAACGGCTGGCGCCAATACGTCCGGAGACTCGGCTTCGAAATCGCGCGACGCCCCCGTGCGCATGATGTTCAACACCCCCACCTGGCACGCAACGGGCGTAATCAACGATATACCAAACCCAAGTCGTTCCGCGGATGGACCTCGACTCGCGCCTGTTCAATCTCCAGCGGGATCATTGCAGCGTCCGGAATATGCGGCGCGAGGAGCCACTGCAAACAACCCAGATACCACGAAAGCACTAGAGCTGGCATTGCGCGAGGTGCTAGATAACATTAGGGCAGCAACGTATGTCGAGTTTCGACTTATTCCTCGGTTTGATGCTCCATCGAAGCTGACAATGCGATTCTAGATCCCGGGTTCGACCGCGCCTTTTGCCATTTGACTTCGAGATCCAAGCCCAGACTTTCCCCTCGCTCTGTCTACAGCTTCTCCCTCCTCCCCCGAGCCTTTTCGCTTCTCATCCCTTTTCATCCCCGACGTCATTTCCCCTTCAACCGCCTGGCCGCGAACATTTGGATATCGTTCGCCAGGCACTTCGTTCCAAAATTTCACAATGGCGAACTGATCAGCTTTCCATGGACCCGGGAGCGCGATTGGGGAATGTTGGAGGCACTCTTGACAATTCTATGATTTACCGGACAGCCCATCAACACGAGGAAATGAGTATCCGACACCTAGAACTGGCCTTCAATCACTGGAATACATTACCACTCGAAACCTGTCGCGAGGCGTGGCAGCTTGAGATCACGCGCGCGTTCGCCCGCGAACTTGAGAAGCGCAAGTCAGTGGAAGACCAACTCGCGCGAGTACAGCAGGAAGCGAATCAATTGCGAGCCCAGGTTGAAAGATTGGGCTCCTGCCAGTGGCCACGCGAATTCGCTCTCTTCCCACCAGACACACTTCCAATCTCCCGAGATGTAGCGCGCGAATTGGATGCGAATGAAAGCCAGATCAGTCCCGAATCATCGAGGTGGGACTTTGACAGTGTCGTATCCAAATGGAAGCGTGTTGTGATGCATGATAAGAGTATAGGTCGCAGTGGAGTGGGACACAGTTCTACTGCGCATCCCTTGGATATCGATAATCCTCAGCACGATGTTCGTCCTCCACGACCGGGTGAGGATACTTCGTCCCACCCGAATCGCTTGCGGCCTTTGCAAAACACCACTGCAATGAGTCCAGATCCTGCCAACGCATCCACCCCGGCATCATCAACGAATTATGCCTCTCCTTATTCACATGCCGATCCTCGCAGTCCATCAACTGCTAGCGCACCGGGTCCACAGGCCAAGCGCCCACGACTGATGAATGGATCCGAGGGTCTCTCAACAGCGGAGCCAGCGACGACTAAAGCCTCCGGCCCTAGTTCGTGGCTCTCCTCTACTCCTATCCTGTCTAATTTGGCCGCCCCGTCCGGGCAAACGCCCCCAGCTGCTTCTCGTGGTTGATTGATTCATTATACATACTTGAAAGCGTTCAATCCGTTCCTTGTTCATAAGGGGCAGATTCTATCATTGCATTAGGACTACGTCGATATTACTACACATAATATATACCCCATTCATATTGTTCTTACACGAAGGACTGTGCTTGCAAGTGTAAATTTCGAGGTAGAGTAAGATCTCCAGCCGCGTTTCCAGCTACTGTTGAAAATTGCACAGTGTAGGGCAGGTGGGTAAAATTTCAGCGCAGAAAAATTGATGTTCTCGCTCTTGAGATGTTAGCACTTCATGGTCACGGTCATCTCAAACATCTACATTGTCTCTGCGGTCTTAGAAATCTCATCGCCAATATACTCGGCAAGAGTCAGCATCTTCTCTTCCTGCAGCCTCCGTCCGACAAATTGAACTCCCACCGGAGCGCCATGGTATGTATCGGCATCATCTGTACTTGAGATTAGCCGAGACCCCTCACAGATAAGTACGAGCGATGACTTACAATTCCACTCGATATGGTCTGCCGATTCAGCTGTCGATACATACGCGGAACGCACATCGATACTCTTATCCGCAAATGTCACCGGCATAGCCACGCTGGTGTAATCCAGAACATTGACGAAGGAGGTGTATCCCACGTAGTGGTATTCGTTGGGAATCACCGCAGCGTGGGGCGCAAGTGGACAAAAGAGTCCGTCGACAGGGGAGCCCGTCCCAGTTACTTCTGCGGTGCTGTTCCAGTAGTCCATGTACTGCTTTTGATACTCACGCTTTGCGACGTTGAGTGCTGCGAGCTCGGTCATGGATAGTGGTTCTTTGTCGGTGATTATGACCTGGGATGCTTTAGATTCACCGGATAGACCGAAGTGATGGGCTAGGTCGGCACCACCGTCCATACTGAATGCCGTGGACTGCATTGGATTAGCGAGGTTTCTAGAGTGACTGGAAGATAAGATGAAAAACTTACACCCAACGTACCAGCGGTAGCATGAGAGGGTGGATTCCAAGGAATCACTCTGTGGCCGAGTCGCTTGAGGGTTTGTTCGACGATTCTCAATCCACGAGCAATGGGTGGGTGAACGCGCGTGATTCCATCCCAGTGCATTATTCCGAAAGTCAGACTTGACTTTCCGGCCTTGGCCTGGTCGATTCGCAGACGGGTTTCCTCCGCGACGGCATCTCGCCAGGGTAGCTCGAGTACGAGCGGATCGTGAAACCACGGCTTCTGGCTAAGCACAGTCTTAAACAGCAGAGTCAAAGACCGTGCGGTAGGTGCAAGCGGTCCAATGACAGACAAGATAGTGCTTTGTCCATCCATCGAGTTGGCAGCGCCCTGGTAAGGCATTCGCCCAGATGACGGGCGCAGTCCATACAGATAGTTGAATCCAGCAGGAATGCGAACACTCCCACCGATGTCAGTCCCAAAACCAACGGGTGATCCACGCAGCGCAATCAACGCTCCTTCACCACCTGAACTACCACCGGAGGATAGGAGGCGGTTCTTCGGATTCCATGTGTAGCCGATGATATTGTTGATGGTCTCACCGGCCATTAGCGTAGCCGGCACACTTGTCTTGCAATAGAGGACGGCTCCGAGATTGCGCAGCTCTCTGGCCAGCTCGCTTTCCTCTGTGCGGAAACGGGTATCGTCCTTTTTGCCTTGGAAAGTGCCGATCCAACCGACATAGCCCATGGTGGTTTCCACGCCTTTGACGTGGAATTGATCTTTCAGACTAACGGGTAGACCGTGTAGCGGGCCCATGGGAGCTTTGTGCTCTGCATAGTAGGCATCCAGCTTCTTTGCATCTTCGATAGCCGCGTCAAAAAATATCTCGTGTAAGCAATTGACCTGGACAGACTGGGGTTAGCATTAAAGCAAATTGAGAACTTATATCCAGGAGAAAGGATACCAGTTGGTGTGCCAGCGCAGCTCGATGACAAAAGGCCTCTGCGACTTCCACGGCAGACCAGCGACCAGTAGTCGTTTGTGCAGCAATATGAACTGCATCAGACTCCGTAATTTCAATCTCACGCTCGCTGAGATATTGCTGGATATAACTTCCTGTCACATCGCGAACCTCCGTGGCGGGAGGAACGGGGTCTGCCAGTCGCCATTTCGCGGGGATAGCGTCGAGGATAGCTTGGCGTTTAGCTTCGCCTTGCGCGAGCCAGGGGGAGTCTGTAGTCATTTCAGGTTTTACTGCAGAGGAGTTCGGTAAGACAGTTGTGATTTCAAGCGTCGTGAAGGATTATTTTATCACTGACTATAGAGTTGTGCTTCTTTAGCTATATCGCAAAGGGCGGGGAAGTTGGGGTCATTTGGAGACGTGGCCAGCGTGGAGGGAACAGGTGCAGCAACCAGGGCTAATAAGTATCCTCGGAAGTATCAGGAATTGATTTACCGAGAACCGTTCTCGTATTCAAGCTGCCTAAGGCTTGGGATACAGTAAGTGTGTTGTGTTTCTTAATAGGGCGTGTTGCACGAAGTACATTGTGGAGAATGTTAGCGGAACGAAAAATTCCGCGATGTGCCTATCAACGGCCTATCAAAAAGCCTGGATGCTCCCTCGATAATCGACCCCAAGGACGTTTCTCGTGGGGTCTTTCATGTTGATATCAATATATTGACCCCAACAGCGTCCGCGGAAGAATAATTTACTAGGGTTCTCCAAAACGCGGCGTCTTTTGGAGGTGGCTGGGAGTCACAAGGACTTGGGGGGTTCGCTATCAGCACTCACGCTCGTTAGGTATGGTGACCAGGTCCGCGTCCATAGCAGTGACAGTGCTGGAAAACAATAACCTATGCAGCTGCAATGACCCCAAATGGCGTTTTCTCAATTCGCAAAGCAGACTCACTGTCGCTACTTCATGGAGCAGCACTGGTCATCTGCCGTACATTGAGATTGATCCGTTTCCCGGACATCCATCCTTTCCACATCTCATAGCGGGAATGGGTAGCAGGCGCATCTTCTCCAAGAGATGGCCAGTCTGCCAGCCAACTGGGGCAAGTGGCTGGCAGGATCTTGGGGACACCGTGCCAGGCAAAGCGCGATGTTCCGTCCATGTATACAGCGTCGCCCGACCTAAGTCGAATGACTTCTGCTCCATTCCCATCATCATGGCTAATCAGGAATAGACCGTCGCAGCCAAAACTCACACTAATTAGGCCAATGTCACACTCTTCACTCACGTCCCGATGGGCGCTCAGGGTATCTCCGGGGGAGTATAGATTCAGGATCGCTGCTTGGGCATCCGTCTCTGGAAATGCCGCCTTCAACAGCTTTGCGACATCTGCTGGAAATAGAGGTGGCGCCTCGGGCGGGTATACTTTGGCAGTCCAGTCGTACTGGCCTCCTAAGGTGACCCACCGCAGCTTCTTTTCCAACACGCTCTGGATGGTAAGAGGTTTATGCACCTGTGGATCTTTTGGTTGAAGTAATCGCGTGGGGTCATCGGCGAAGAATGACCGCGGGGTGTCTTGATTCTCTGGTGTTTCGGGGTATGTGACATCATAGTGTAGGTGGAGGTTGGTCTTATGTTCGGGATTAGGAAGGTCACGGTGGATGAGGCGAGACAGTAACTCGATTTGAACGGTAGGAGGAAATAGAGAGGGTATCATCAAAAGCCCTATTTGGAGTTAGGTTTGCTTCGGTTGACCCCCGTTTAGTTATCGTTGGGGTAGCTGAGGTATGTCGGTGCTGACCGGATACTGCATTGTGTGTAAAGACTGGGATATTCTCAGCGAGAGGAGCATGTTCCTTGTCCGAGGCATGGCTGCCGCGAATGAAATCATCGAATGCCAGCCGGAGATCTTGACTGGACATGTACTGCGACACGGTTATACTCGTGGGAAGTTGGTCCGGATCTAGTCGTTGGAGATCGAGGATCTCGGGGTCATGATCGATATCCGACAGCGAACATTTTGTGTACTTTTTGTAGGATTGTCGAACCGCCTCTGGGGGGCGATCATGAGCATTGAGGCCTTTGATCTGCGCCATGGCGAAAAGTAACTCGCGGGAGACGATCGGCGCTTCGCCGCAGAGGAAAAGGTACGCGCTCACCGCCTTCCGGCGGCGCGGGGAGTTGTTTGTTTTTGTGGTCTCCCCACCATGCAATTCTGACTGCGAATATCTTCAATTTCGACAATCTCGACAATCCCGACAAATTAAGCTCTGGGTGTGGGGACTTAGAACTACCGATTGCGGCTGTTAAGAATCGGATCCGACGTACATGTTCGTTGCTTTGGCTCCTCCCTCGTCATCGCCCTCCTTGCTTCCTTCTCTTTCCTTCCTCCCTCCAAATCATCTTCTTTGCGTCACTCCGATTTCTACGACGTCCGTTACGTTGCTAACATGTTTGGGAGTAGAGCATCCTCGGCATCGGCATCCACCATGGAAAATTATCAGAAGATTGAGAAGATTGGTGAAGGTTGGTGTCCCTGACATGATGTCTTTGTCCGGCCATTCTGGTTTCCCCCCTCAACTCACGCGTCGACTCTCTTTAGGAACCTACGGTGTCGTTTACAAGGCCCGTGAATTAAACTCCCCCAACCGCATTGTCGCTTTGAAGAAGATCCGTCTCGAGGCCGAAGATGAGGGTGTCCCCAGTACCGCCATCCGCGAAATCTCTCTCCTCAAGGAGATGCAGGACCCCAACATTGTCCAATTGCTGAACATCGTTCACGCCGACGGCCACAAACTCTACCTTGTCTTTGAGTTCCTCGACTGCGATTTGAAGAAATACATGGAGGCTCTGCCGGTTAGCGAGGGTGGCCGTGGTAAGGCTCTTCCGGATGGTACCATGATGAACGCCAACTTGGGCCTGGGTGACGCCATGGTGAAGAAGTTCATGGCCCAGCTGGTCGAGGGTATTCGTTACTGCCATAGCCATCGCATTCTGCACCGTGATCTCAAGCCCCAGAACTTACTCATCGACCGTGAGGGTAACCTCAAGCTGGCTGATTTCGGTCTGGCCCGCGCTTTCGGTGTCCCCCTGCGTACCTACACGCACGAGGTACGTACTGGCAGAGACAAGAGACAAATCGGCTTGATATGCTAAATCAATCTCTTCTAGGTCGTCACACTGTGGTACCGATCCCCGGAAATTCTGCTTGGTGGCCGCCAGTACTCCACCGGAGTCGACATGTGGTCCGTTGGCGCCATCTTCGCCGAAATGTGCACTCGGAAGCCGCTCTTCCCCGGTGACTCTGAAATTGACGAGATCTTCAAGATCTTCCGGTATGTGATACCTATGTACGAGCTTGCGTGTCCATGTCTAATCATTTTCCCTGCCCATAGTGTCCTCGGCACTCCTGATGAAATTGAGTGGCCCGGTGTCACCTCGTTCCCCGATTACAAGGCCACATTCCCCAAGTGGAAGCGCCCCGATGCCCCAATCGTTCCCGGATTGGAAGAGAATGGTCTTGCCCTGCTCGAGGCGCTCCTCGAGTACGATCCCGCCCACCGATTGTCTGCCAAGCAGGCCTGCATGCACCCATATTTCAAGAACGGTAGCTCGTACTACTCGGGCCGCACTGTCGGCGCCCCCCGCAACGGCTTTCACTAAAAGATGATCTCGTTCCTGATCTATTCATGTAATGCTATTGACGTCGGAGGATCGCATTTACGTTGATGACGGCCTCGGACCTATGATGGTTTTCTTTTCTCTTTTTTTTTTGGCTCGCTTTCTCTCTTTGGGCTTCCCTCTTCTTTGTATCTGGCGTTTATGGGGGGAGTGACTCGGAGGGCGGGATTTACTCTGTTATCAACGTGCTTTTTAGTCAAATGCAAGGCGTACATACCCCTTTCGGTGGATAAAACGAACTTTTCTTTTTTTTTTTCTTTGAGCAATCACCGTCCCTCATGGAGGCAGTCTCAGCCCATGTCAGCTTCGATTCACTCTGGAGCGCAGCCGGTCGGGCGTAATCTTCAGTGTTACACCATCGCTCGGACACTGCGGCGTTCTATCATCGTGAGCCACGGTCAATCTACCAATCAGGCCCCTCCAAGCCCAAGGGCCCCAGCTCGTGTCAGAGCTGAACACCAGGGCCCCACTGCGGTCAGAGCGGATACGAAACGACCCTGACATGATGACATCGAGCCACGAAATCGAGTGCCTGTGACATTCTTGGAAAGCCCGACCCAACGAGCAACCGTCGTGCATATTCTGGGAACGGCAACGGCTTCGATGCCCGGTTTCTGCAGGAGGCCGCATCTCAAGTCCTCAAATCAGCACTCCGAAATCATTCTGCTAGTCTGCAGTAGTCTGCAGTCTACACTATGGACGGACGATTATGCGGCTGGGTGTTGTTGGGGGCCGTTTCTTGTTGGCTTGGGGCGAGTATCCCAAGCTGAGCAGCCCAGCAGCGTGGGGAGTGCTTACCATACCTGATTTGGGAGCCACGCGATAGTCTCCTGGCGCGGTGTGTTTGATTCTATTCGTGGCTCATGGGCGAGTCTAATGCACGCACCTGCAGCCTTACGGCGAACTGAAAATTTTCAGTAAACTCGTGTCTTCCAGCTTGGGGAATCCGCGAATCCGGAGGCTGCTGGCTGATGGACGCGAGGGCTGGCCTCGGCAGCGCCGGTGCGGGACACCCGAATTGGGAGAGGATTGGGAGTAGTGGCTTGGACTGGACGGCACTGTTGGTTACTGGGGTTCTTATTAATAGTCGATGGCGCTCGTTCTTTTGGCCCCAATCTGGTGGTTAGCTTGTTGGTCAATGCGATTAAACTACACCAAAGCCAACAAAAGACAACTTAACTGGGCCCCCGCCCCGCTTGGAACCACGGTCGACTTTCTTTTTCGTCCCCGGTGCGGAGAACTATCTATTCTTTCTATAAGTCTACTTTACCAACAGAGGCACCTCGCTTTGCTATACTCCTTCTCTTCTCGCCATGGATCTCGACGACGAAATGGGCGGTGGCTTTGGCAACCCAGGACCCGCCGCATCCTCACGCTCAAATAGTCGACCCCCACCTCGCGCCCGTCGCCAGGCCCCGCAAGAACTCGTCAAGCAATTCTGGGAACAATTCAACACCAAGTATCCCGGGAAAGTATACACGGTGCTACCCGACAATCCCTATGCGCGTACGAGGGCGAAGCGTGTGCCTAACGGGGTAATCCGCGGCCATGCGGCTGTGAAATCGTACGAACAGGCACAAACGGAGTGTCAGACCTCTGTTGAGCGGATTGTGAAGGAGTGTCGGAGGCTCAATCAGAAGTATACGGATCCGCATTTCGATATTGAGCTGGATCTCAAGTCGAACCGGAGACACTATTTGGATGAGTTGGATAAGATGAACGATATTATGAAGCCGCGTGGGGTGAAGAGAGTGACGGTAGGTTGATAACGAGATCCGCGTTGTGCTGGTGGGTTTTGCTGATCGGGATGCTAGGAAATCTTTGAGAATCCCCAGTTTTATGTGAATGGACCCACGGCGTCGGATGTGCGTCAGGGATATGATGGTGACTGCTGGTTGATGGCAGCGCTGTGTACAATGGGTAACAAAGCCGGCTTAATTGAAAAGATCTGTGTCGCTCGGGATGAAACTGTTGGTATTTATGGATTCGTCTTTTACCGCGGTAGGTTGACACTTCTTTCACACTGGGTTTTGGAGCCTTGACTGACAAAACGTGCTAGACGGCGAATGGCAGCAATGTATCGTCGACGACAAGCTGTATCTACGTGCAGCGGACTACGACGAGTCCAACGAAGAGCGGATGACGTGGGATCTGATCAACCGCAACGACACCGAAGAAGAGTACCGCCGTGTCTGGCAGACTGGCTCGCGGGCACTTTACTTTGCGCAATGCGTGGATCCTAACGAAACCTGGCTGCCTCTACTGGAAAAGGCCTTCGCCAAAGCCCATGGTGATTATTCCGCCATTGAAGGCGGCTTCGTCGGCGAGGCCATCGAAGATTTGACTGGAGGTGTCACCTCCGAGATTCTCTCCAGTAATATTCTCGACAAAAACCAGTTTTGGAATGAAGAATTGATGAGGGTCAATAAGGAGTTCCTGTTCGGCTGTGGCACTGGACTGTTCTCAAACTGGTTGGATTCGCGGTCCCCGCCCCGCGATCGGAAAGGTATCTCAGAGAACCATTCGTATTCAATCATGGATGCGAAAGAAGTCAAGGGCAAGCGTTTGCTACGACTGAGAAACCCCTGGGGGAAGAGGGAGTGGCATGGTGCCTGGGGTGATGGGTCGAAAGAGTGGACGGCGGAGTGGATGGACCTGCTGGGACACAAGTTCGGCGACGATGGATTCTTCTGGATCTCGTATGAAGATCTGCTGAAGAAGTATCAACATTTTGACCGAACTCGTTTGTTTGGAGATGAGTGGACTATCACTCAACAATGGACTACTCTCAATGTCCCCTGGTCGGCCGACTATCACAGCACCAAGTTTGTCATGAATGTGACCGAAACTGGGCCTACGGTCATTGTTCTGTCACAGGTATGTGATTAGCTCTATGGTCTACTCAAAAAAAAAACATACTAACAAAATCAGTTGGATACCCGCTACTTCAAGGGACTCGCCGGTGAATACAGCTTCGTCCTCAAGTTCCGCCTCCAGAAAGAAGGCGACGAAGACTACATGGTTCGCAGCCACAGCAGCCACTTCATGGCCCGCTCTGTCAACGCCGAAATCAATCTCGAGCCTGGTCGCTACCAAGTCCTCATGAAAATCACCGCATACCGACACGACGACACAGAGTCCACCGAAGAAACTGTCCGCCGTCTAGCCTCCACCCACCGCGAAAAGCTCGTTCAAGTCGGCCTATCCTACGACCTCGCCCACGCGAAGGGCCTCGTCGCCGAAACGGATCAAGAACGATACGAATCAGAGCGCCGAAAGGCTGCGGCTTGGAAGAAACTCCGCGACGAGACCAAGCGGAAGCTACAGAAGGAGTGGATTCGGGAGCGCAAGATGGCCGCGCGCCAGCAGCGCCAGGCAGCGCGGCGACCGCGCAGAATGACCAATGGTGCATCACCAGACCGGGGACCCATTCCTGGGCAGATCCTGTCTGACAACAAGGCCACTCAGTCTCCGACTGAAGTTGGAAGTATCTCCAGTGACGCGAGTGACCGTAGACCCGTCGCCAACGGGACCAACGGCTCCGTGCCGACAATCCAATTCAACGGACTCCACGAACGGCACGCAAGTGGTTCGACTCCCCGAAGGTCTTGTTCTCCCCGCCCTAGTCTGAATACACGTCTTGCGAACGACAACCTTGATATCACGGACTTGGAACTGCTAGATGGCTTCGAGTTTGACAGTGATCTGGACATGCCAATTGAAGAACCCAAGAACCGGCCTCCATTTAAAGATTTGGAGGGTCCTGCTGAGGATCCGTGGAATGCGGTCTGCGTTGTTGGACTGCGTGTCTACTCTAAGGATCCGAAGTTGAGCCTGCAGGTGATGCATCCGGTGCCCGAGGACGATACTGAGGCGCCCCTGGATAGAGATGATCCCGCGGCGTCAGCAACGCTGGAGAAGAGTTTTTGGAATAGTCATGTCTAAGTTTGAGGATGAAGGATTGCATGGAGGGAGTTGTGTATTCCGAGTGACTTGGTTTTATTAATTTGTAGAGGAGAGGTTTGTAATTATATTTCATTCCACAGATTGCTTTACATATTTGATTATGCAATGGGTCATTATCCAGAGATATTTGCGTTCAATACAATTCTCGATCTCCCTCTCCTTCTCCTTCTTTTTCTTCTCATGTGTTTGAAATGAAAATCTATGTTCATGTTCACTATAGTTTACGTGAACAAGGCCACACAGTACCCTTAGAGAGGGGAGTGAATAATCATTACTTCAGCATACATCGATACTCGAAAAGCTCCCCATAGATCGCTACTTTATAGTCTTCTATAACAGTATTCCTGGCCAGGGCAATATGATGGAGAAGACCCCCCTTGCAGACTCTGATATAACAGAATCTGTGTTAAATTGAGATTCGAGACCAGTCGATCTAGGGAGCAACAGAAGATACCATTTGAAAAGAGATGCGATTTGGTCGATGGGTTGACAGAATATCGCCATTGACCAGTTGATAGTAGATTTTGTTGATTTTTGATCATTTATTGAATAAGCGGCCTTTTATCAAGATGACTTAGATGCTCCCAAGGCATACAGCAGGGGCATTGGCCAAAGCGCCAATGTGAAATAATTGCTTACGTCTATCTCTCCACATTTGATTTGCCAGTCTGATGGGACTCGGTCGCTGAGCGGTGACGGGCGATGGATAATTACTGCCATTGCGTGCCAGGCAATAAGCCTCCTACTTCCCTTAATTCAATAGGAACATCCAGCGTGAGAGTTTATGTGCTGGCACGAAAATTTTAGGGTATGATGGACTGTTACCCCTCCTGAAGTTGGAATGGCAAGCGACTGGAATTCGAGTAGTGGGCTGGTACCCATTGCTCCAGCCCCCAACAGAGAAGGCCTCAGCGCGGGCAGTCACCCAGATCGACCACAGTCTGCCATGCCCTACACATGTCAGACCTGTGCGAAACGAAAGGTCAAATGTGATAAATCAGCACCGATTTGTTCTCGATGCCGCAAGGGGAGTTTTGAGTGTATTTTTCAAGAACCGCAGCAGAGGCCTCGGAAACGAAAATTGGATGATGTGATGCAGAAGCTGGCTCGATACGAGTCCATTCTAAAGGAGAACGGTCTGCTGAATGCTGATACTGAGGATTCTGAAGAATTTTCGCTTCCTCAAAAGTCAAAGGCCAGTCTCGTCAAGCCGGTCACGTCAAAAACGGGCAGGCTACTTACCGGCCAAGGCAGGTCGAGATATATCGACAGCCATATGTGGTTCAACCTCGAAGATGATGAGATTCAACACATGTCCACAGATGAGGACGAGGACACAATCACCCCTGATTCTGTTTCTACCCAAACCATCCCACCAGATCCATTGACGGGTGCGTTCTTGGGTTGTCAGCAAAGTATCCTGCACTGTCACCCAAGTCATGCAGATGCCATGCAGCTGTGGAAGACGCACACGGAGAATGTGGAACCCATCTGTAAAATTCTACATATCCCGTCGACTGGCGAGATGGTCAAATCCGTATCACAACGGCCTGCAATTGCTTCCAAGGCGGAGGAATGTTTACTATTTTCAATATACCACTGCGCTATCTTTTCGATTTCGGAAGAAGAGTGCGGGAAAATGTTCAGACACGATCGATCAACAACGATACAACGATTTCACACTGCCGCGCGTCAGGCTCTAGTGAATGCGTCGTTTCTTAAAACAACAGAAATCGCCGTCTTACAGGCATTTTATCTATACCTCCTATCCAGTCGTTACGCCTACGACCCGCACACATACTGGATCCTGACTGGGATTTCCGCCCGCATAGGACAACGAATAGGCCTCCATCGGGATGGAGAGAATTTGGGACTGCCACCGTTTGAGGTAGAGCTGAGACGTCGATTGTTTTATCAGATCTTTCCACATGATTCTCGAGCAAGCCAGTCTGCTGGAATTGACTATGTCAGCTTGCCGCAAGCCTGGGATACAAGGCCTCCACTCAATATTAATGATGACCAGATCTGGCCTGGAATGACAGAGAAACCAGTCGAGCAGAAAGGCGCAACGGACATGATGTTCTGTCTGTCCCGCGCATATGTCGGGAAGCGACTGGCTGAATCAGGAAAGTCGATCAACAGGGCAGGGCCTTGGAGCTCCTCTGACTATCGTGAAGCTGAAGAAGTCATTTCTGCTGCTGAAGGCGAAGTGGAGGAAAAATTCATTCGTTACTGTGACATTGTGAATCCCTTACACTTCCTCACTATCGGGCTTGCAAGGTCCGGTATGACGGCCATGAGGCTCAAGCTTCGTCTCCCCAAAGTAAGGGACCAGACCGCTACCGATCTGGAAAGAAAAGAACTTTTTCAACTTGCGCAGAGAACCTTGGACACCGATATGGCAGTCCATTCTCATGGTGGGACTAGCAGGTTCCAGTGGCACATCAAGCCGTTCTTTCTATGGGGAACTCGAGATTCATTCATCTTCATGTTAACAACTCTCTTGAAACAAAGAGACCTGCTCTCCCATGATCAAATCGAGGCAGCTTGGAAAAGTGTCGCTGAGCTCTACAAGAACCACGATGAGCTTTTCGACAGCCGACAGGCCCTCAGTATGGCAATGAGATGCCTTGCTTTGAAGGCTTGGGATTCCTGGCAGTCAAGAAGTAGTGCACCTGAACCAGAATTCATCAGAACCCTGCGATCTTTGAGAAAGAACCAAGACAAACGACAACAACAATGTGATATCCCAGTGATCGCCGAGGCAGCATCATCAAATTATCTGTCTCCTGCAGCTGGAGTGTCGGGTGCTGATGACTTCGATGTTATCGAGGGACTTGAATTTGATGTTGATGATTGTATATCCTGGGATCAGTTGTTGAAAGATCAATCTCAACTAGGGAATCAACAATTAACTCATATGCGCAGCCGTCAATGACTGTGATTGGTTGAATTCTCGGGCACTGCATCCCCCGAGCTTCTCGTCTCCCACTCCCGGTGTGAGCCAATCAGCTTTCGCACACGCTCGGCCTCAAAGTGCCCGAGGCACAGATGGATCTCTATTACTATGTCATATAAAGCACCCTTCGAATTTGTTTCTCTCGGGATGCTTGATATAATTTGGAGACAACAAACTCTCTATTTAGCTCTTCACAAAACCATGTCAAATTTAAGGGTGCTCGTCGTGGGTGCCTCCATTGCAGGCCCAGCGACAGCATACTGGCTTGCCAAAACTGGCGCCAAGGTCACAATCATCGAGCGATTCCCTCAACTCCGTACCAATGGCCAGAACATCGACATTCGCACAACGGGGGTCTCGGTAATGCGGAAGATTCCCGGCATGGAAGAAGCGGTGCGAGCCAACCTGCAGTCGATGGATGGCATTAGTCTCGTTCGCAAGGACGGCCGTCCGTATGGAACCATGACACCAACCGGAGATCCCGATCGCCAGTCATTGATTTCAGAGTATGAGATTCTACGCGGCGACTTGTCGCGGATCTTGTACGACTTGACCAAGAATCATGAGTCTGTCAACTACATCTTTGGAGAACAAGTTGCCTCCTTGCAGCAACCCGAGACGGGCGACGGCCCTGTTCGAGTCGAATTTATGAATGGAACTCCATCCTCGGAATACGATCTCGTTGTTGCCTGCGACGGGGCGACATCAAGAACTCGGACAATTGGCCTCGGATGTGCCATGCGCGACTACATGCAGCCCATAAACGCTTGGTCTGCGTACTTCTCTGTCAAGAAGGACCTTCTCAACGGGAGCCAGATAGGCCACGCATACAGTGCTGTGAACGGTCGTGCCGTCGCCATTGGGCCCGACCAAGCTGGTGGCAATCGCGCTACGCTGATGGGCATCAACCCACGAAAGGACCACAGTTCAATGGCGAAGTTCCGTGAGGCGAACAAGCTCAGCACCGACGCACTCAAAGACTTCGTCGCTCAGCAATTCCAGGGAGCTGGATGGAAATGCGACGAGGTCGTGAAGGGCATGATGGAAGCCGATGACTTCTACGCTAGTGAGTGGGCTCAAGTCAAAACGCCCACCTTGCACAAAGGACGCTTCGCAATGGTCGGTGATGCTGGCTACGCCCCTGGCCCAACGGGTACTGGTACTAGTCTGGCTCTTACCGGGGCGTATCTGCTAGCCGGAGAGGTAGAAAAACATCGAGGTGATCTGGCAGCCGGGTTGAAGGGATACGAAGAGCAGATTCGGCCGCTCGTTGATAGGATGCAGAAAATCCCACCTCTCATCCCTGGAATGTTTGCGCCTCAGACCGCTTGGGGGATTTGGGTGAGAAACATGATCTTTGCATTTCTTTGCTGGAGTCGTCTTCCTTGGCTTTTTGACAAACTCTTCGGGGCTGCTTCTGCCCATTCTGATGAGTATAAGTTGCCAGAATATGAGTGGACAAACTGAGAAAGAAGGAGTTTTATGCTCGTATATCTCGACTTCGTGTGTCACTACCTCTTTGAATGTTTAATGAAGATAAACTTTCTCCTCGTGTATCAATTTGTCGTCCTGATTAGAGGATGTAGATTGGTGATCTCTCAAACATAACGACCATCGTCTTGACTGCTCTTTGGTCGGGAGATCTGGGCAGCCGTGATGCTTCTACTTAAAACGGGTGCTGATAAGGTGGCGAAAGTTAGAGATGACCATACCCCACCATGCAGTCTAGGTTTAAGCGTATAAAAAGTAACTTGGAGTAGGTAGTGCCTGGTATGAGCAAATAGGAATATCTCAAGGGCAAACAGGTCTTCAGGTGATATTCTCAAAAGGCGATAAAAGAACCGAGGATAAGGAGTATATGTCTAGCGTGTTAGGGCTGGAGAGAAAAGCGAACGAATCTTCGCGTCGGCACCAAGATATAGCACAATTTGACCACGGATGGTTTGGTAGGGACATTTGGGCCGGTCATTTCCTATCAATTCAAGTTGAGGCAATTGCTGTACGGTTATACCAGCTTAAGCCTCCTGAGAGAATCGCCTCTGCCTCGCAAGCTTCCTTCGAAGGTAACCAGTGTAGCAGATTAATATCATAAATCCATGTGACAGGTACAATGTCATGGAGAGAAATCTGCCATCACAAACTTTGTCATCGTTCCAAAAGTTGCAGGTGATCAGCGAGCCAAAGAGCAAGACGCAGACCGCTAGAAGACATCTAATTCATTTGGCTCAATCGCACGTACATAGAGGCTGAACACGTATTTCTCACTTGAAAGGGTGTCTAGCAAATGGTACGACGAAACATCTCACAATGAGATTGTCGGGATAGGCCTCCGCGATCCCAGCGAGGCGATTTGGTAACACGCCATCGTCTAGCTGGCTGCGAGTGAATGCTGACTTATGGTCTTGGGAACTTGCTTTTTCCATCTTGATAAACAAGAGTAGGTAGCAGCCTTGAACGACGGACCCCGACTACTCATGAACTGGAATAATGAGAGGGTGAAGAGAATGAAAGACTGAAAGTAGAGGGAGACAAAGTCCCGAGCGCGACGGCTGTTAGGAGAAACTTAGGATCGACTCTTTAGATATTCAAGATATGAATTGTGTACAATTTCCGCAGAGGCAGGCGACCGGATTTTTCAGTAGTTCTGTGAGCGAATCTTGGCGCTCTTAGCACCTCGGCCCTTTTCCGAAGCAATATGTATTAGTCTTGGCAGATCTCAGAGTTCAGCTCGATTCTTTCGAAGACTAGGTTTCTGCTTATTTAGAAAGGCTTTTCTATCCAATAGGCTTTTACTAGCTCAGAGAGCGTAGGATATGGCTCTAATTATCTACCTCTTCTATAATTACTCTGTGAAAAGGTCAATTCATTTAACCGCGTGCCAAGCCCCGCAACTCGCAGGCTGCATTGTCAACCCGCCGACAAAAACAACTTCAACTGATCAATCTCCACAACGCCATGCGCTCCTTAGTACATACATCCTGTTGTCTGTTTATCTCTCGACCTAAAATACACAGCTTTTATCGTGTAACATATTTTGGTGCACGCTTGCTATCAACATCGTCCACTTGGACACACGAGTCTTTCGAACTACCCATTGGAAACAATGGAAGCATATCATTAAGGTGAACCATTCCTATGATTCAATTGGCACGCCTCTAATGGTATATACGATACTTACTATGTCATAGTTTGACGCGACCTGCGGCCTCAAGTGTGTCCACGCAGAGCGAATCGGACGCTCAAGGGCCGAATGTTATCCTGTACCTTCCGCCAGGTCCTTTATTCCAGGGGCACGCGGATCGCGTCCAGGAAGGGATCAACTCAAATGATACAACGTTTGAAAATCGAGAATGGGCCGTCAACACTGTGCCCACCTCTGGGTTCACACACCAGCAGACTCTGGCCTCTACGACATCCGCCATAGTCGTAACGGTCAACTACCGTCTTGGCTCGGTATCAACTCCGACGACATCAAATGAAGATACCAACCAAAATTCGGTTCAAACATCACCTCTACCATCCTCATCACCACCAAGTCATTCTGTTTCCCAGTCTCAATCGTCATTTTACAAATACCCAACCCCAATCCACGACACCCTCGCCGCATTCGATTGGATCCAAACACATCTCCAGCCCGCACAGCTGGGCGTCCTCGGCTCACACATTGGGGGATCGTTAGCCCTCATGCTAGCCCTAACGGAAGCCCAATCCGTGAAAGCCGTTGCATCGATAATGCCCATCTGCGATTGGCCCGGTTTGGATGAGTACTGCACAACCGAGCAGCTCAGTGCCAGCGGTGGCACGACCGACCAAGCGTCGCAAGGGAAATCGACCAAAAGAGCATCCAAGAAAAAAGCTCATCGCGTCACCGCACCGACAGATCTCGTTCCCCTCCTTGCTGCACGGGAGGCATTATTCGCTTCGCCGGAGCGCTGCTTCGACGCGTTCGCTTCACCGATATTATTCCTCCGCTCTGCGGGTCGCGATGTACCCCGGTCATTCCCCGAGTACATGACAGGACCCGAATATCCGCTTCCAGTCTTGAAGACTATATCGCGCGGTACACTGGATGAATCGCTCTCGAATCCTGAATTTGACCCCCTCGCCGCAGAAGAAGATGAAGTTAGTGAAGCGAGCCACCCGACTGTCCGACGCCGTAAAGCGTTGTCACGCTGGCCACCGTACGGCCTGGACTATGGAGCCGGGGGCCGGGGATGGGATGGTAACGGCGTGCGGAGGTTACAAGTGACGCTGCCGTGGGTGAGGGTTTATGTGGAGGGTGCAGAAGGGAAGGAGAATGGGAGTGTTTTGGCGGAGCAGGGGGAGGAGATGGTTTCTGTTATGCATCGGGCTTGCTTTTTTGGGAGGGAGAAAGGGTTTGGGGAGAGGAGAGTTAGTCTCGAGAGGGATTTGGGGGAGGGAGGATTAGGGACAGGGGCAGAATTGGAGGAGAAGGTTGGTGGTTGGTTTAAGGGGATTTTTGATGGCAGCATACGTGATGAGTGAGGTGCGATGGTGTCAACCTTAGGTAGGCTCTGTAATATAACATGGTAAAATTCTATGTTGTTTCTAGCATTCAGCTGTCGAAGGATGCAAAGGAACTATTGATAGTGAAAAGACATCCGAGACTGTGCAACGCTAATACCTCATGCCCTAAGAAGCTTTGATCATTCACAAAAAAACTGAACAAGAAATGAGGAAATACATCGAAGAAGAGTATCCAGATAATGTATGTAGTGTTGACCAGGAAAGACCCCTGCGCCAGTGCCACCGCAATACTACAACGACGTCCCTCCCATCCCGGACGTCCCATGAGGCGGACTCCACCACCCCTCAATGTCACCTAAATCAGGCAATGTGCCCGGATCAGCAGGAAACTGCGATTGCGAAATACCGCCTACAGCGTGAGTAGGGCTACCATTCACACCACCATCAGCAAAAAGGTTCAAATCCGTATTCCGGATCCAGTCCAGCTCGCTCGCTTGAGCTGCTTGCGCGGAGAAAGCATGTTGTTGAAAAGATTCCTGTTGCTGATGGGAATGGTATTGCTGGTTGGACTGGCCCACGGCCATGGAGTTAGACGAGCCGTGTCGCGGGTGGTGCTGCGTGCCTGTATCAACGAGGCGCGTCTTCTTGCGGGATGTATCGATGCCATGATCCTTCTGCGAAGTGTGCGTAGATACCCGTTGCCCAGACGTCGCGAGGAGATTCGCACTACTAATCTGCCGTTTTGGGGCGGATCTGGTACGTCGCATGTGCGCTTGCCAGCGTCGTTGGAGTGTAACCAGGTAATCACGCGTACGCTTCGCATTCTCAAATGACTGGCCCAATTCGTCCAGGGCACGGAAGCAGAGGTTCAAGTACGCAACCATCTCTGCATTACGCGGGTGCGCGGTACTGGATTCTCCGGGTTTACTCGGCGTCAGTGGTGAACTGGAGACTGTGACGAAGAGGAGCATCAGCGCCGCACTGAAGATTATCGCGACGACTTGGTTGTTCATTCGTCGGAATGTATAGTGTTTCTCGTATATGTGAAGCAAACGAGCTACCGCCGTCGCCGATTCAACGCACATGCGGCGTGCGTGGTGATAGCCCGGTCCCTGGCGTGGACTGCGTGGTTGGATATAATTCTTTGATACCCAGGGGCGGTGGAAGAAGATGACTATTTGGTGGTACTGCATGTGGAGGATGAGGAGATGTGGGAGTTTCGGTGTTGAATCGTCATCTAGATCGATTTGTAGGGTTGAAGGAAGGTTCGCTTTCCAGGCAAATAGGTCTTCTGTGACCTGGAAGGTGATCCTTTGCAGGTCGTGACGGGAAATATCTGAACACCCGTATAAGATGTGGCCCACAGGAGATACCATCTCCCATAGAATGACGAATTGCCGGCTGATTAGTTCGCTGGGATTTCTAAGGCCGTCTTCCGCTATCTGGGAATCAGATTGAAGTCCGTATGGATGCCAGACTTCTTCTTTCTCGATTCCGAGAGTCGAAGCTGGCTTTGGAACAGTCACATCTCCGGCATTCATTCGGAACGGACGACCAAGATAGAAGCCCCAGAAATGGTCGGCAATATAGCTGCCCCAAAATGCAGCCCGTCGAACGTCTGCCTCGTGGGCACCCATGTCGCCTTGGTTGACATACCATGTCATATCGAGATGCAGACCGAGATCAAATGCCAGTCGCATTGACATTCCACTATACAGCCAGCCTCGGGCATCACGATTTGACGCTCCTTCGTGACAGCTCATAAGAACAAGGGCTTGAACGGTTGCCACACAAGGCGAATCGAGCTCAATTTCCAGCAAGGCCTTGGCTCTGTCCGCAAAGAACTCGGCCAGAGATTTTGGAAACGTGATGAATGTCGGATGATACCGCGCCTCGAAAGCGCTGCCAATCGCACACATGGCGTTCGTGAGCACTTCCGAGTAGAACGGAGTATCATCAAATTCATTGCGCCATTTCGAACGGGCCGTCATATACATCTCCTTGTCCACGATATAAATACTGGGGTTCTGCCATGTAAAGTACAACTCCACGAGATGGTCTTCCAGATCCTGATCAACCGGCTGGCCGACCCGAAGATGATTCAGAATATCTTGGCCATCGTGACGCACAGTTCGCGCATCTGGCCGCTGCCGCTGCTGTGTCGCGGAAACGTCGACCAGGTTGAGATTAGACGTCGCTCCATAAAATCGTAAGTGGCCATCCCCCGCGATTTTAAGCGTGCCAATCCGATGGGATAATTGCTCGATGACGTCGTTTTCAGCCTCATTCTCTTCATCGCTTTCCGAGTCGACGTCCCGGTCAGGCGGTACTTGGCTCAGTGAGACACCCGCCTGCTGCGCCATGTCCGTGCCCAGCTGGAAACCATCCGGGCTCAGATTTGTGTTAACTGGTAGCCCTGTTCCACTATTGATATTGGCATATATCGTATCCAGACTTTCGGCTGTCGGTAGCGTGAAGCCCCAGTGAACAAAGGTCTGATTATCGGGGGCGCCTTGTATCATTCCGAACGGGCTCCAGGGTTCAACGGACGGCAACTGCTGACCGGGGGTGATAATCTGAGAAGACGAAGCATCAGGAGCAGCAGTCTCAGCCAATGGCTGTGGCTGGTGCTGGGGTTGGCCATTTGGCGACGTGTTTGGCGAGCTCTGTGACGGGGATTGATCTGATCTCACCGAGGCTTTCACGTCGTACTGAGCCTTTCGGTCATCACCAGAAGATAGCTTGGTCCTAGTGACACCTCGCGGGATCTGTAAGGTGTCAAGAACCCGGTTCATACCTGCCTCGTCGTCCGGCTTCATAGCCGGGGCCTCAAGTCCCTGATCCTGAATGAATTGAACTAGTTGATCAATTCTCGCGGAGAAAAGCTCCGTCGCAGCTCGGAGCGAGACCCTGTCGTTGATGTTAACTGGCCTATCATTCAATTCACGGTGACATCGGCGGGATGCCGAGTCTTGCTCGCAGCGGGCCGAGAAGCAATTCGCTTCAGGTCGAACGATGAACGAGTATTTCGGGAGTATACTCACTTGCGTTTGTCATCTCCATGCTGATATTTGCAATCTTTACCTTTCCGCTGGCAATTTTGGCAGTGTGGTGTCGACCCGTCGCACTGGGGAGAAGCCGATTAAAAGGTTATTCCACCGCCGATCCCCGCAAGGCGAAGTCGGGGAGTTAGAAGTACATACACGAATTTTACTCTCACGACACGGCACGCAAGCCGTCGTGACATGCTTTCGAGAGGCCTTTTTGGGCTTGTCCGGCTCTGGGGACATGGTCACTTTTCCCCTCCCCCGCTGAAACGACTTCAGACTTGGGGAATTTGTGTTCTAATGCGGCGATGCGGTTTTCTGGCCTGCCCGTGGGGGTGGCGGTCGAATTTGCGCGGAAGTAGATCGCGCAGTGCTCTTCACTTAGGGCTGCGAGTCAAGTCATCCCACCTCGGCGGATTCTATCGCGGCCATGGTCTGTACAGAAGGTGATCCGGTTTTGAATGAAGCTGAGAACCTCTCGTGCGAGTTCGGACTGACACAAAATTGTTCGCCAAACGTTGGTCTGGGGGGGGCGGGGGGAAGGGTCCACTCGTGCCCGCCTATGAGGGGATCGGGGATAAGCCGGTGGTCCATGCACGTCGTCTCGTGGTCAAGAAGATGAAACTATCGAACTAGCTACATAGAACTAGCTACATGGAAGATGAAAAATGTCGAGGCTAGACCACTAGGTTGAATTTTGTATGTACATCATAGTGTAGGTCTAGTTGCTACGTAGATGGGTTCTCCCCTTATGGCTGTATCTACCAGTTAGAGGTGCGCTTGATGCGCTCGTTCTGGATCACCTCAATCCAGTAGTTATCGGGATCCAAGACGAAAGCAATGTTGTTCATGCGACCATCAGTCAGACGCTTCTTGAAGGCGACATTGACCGTATCAAACCGGTCGCAGGCGGCCTGGAGGTCATCGACAGAGATACCTATTACGCAGAAGATTAGGTGTAAGCAAACAAAAGACTAGTTCAAACACACCGAAGTGACACGGTGAAACTCACAGATGTGGCCAAATCCTTGGGGCTCCGTGTTACCATTGTGGTAGACGGGGCCCTCCTGCTTCTCCGTGCCGTAGTTCCAGGTCAGCTCGAGCAGACCTTCCCATTCAGCAACGCCGTTCTTGGCACCCTCTTTGATCTCGGGGTTGGATTTGGGATATCCCAAGAAGTACAGGTTAAACTTGGCGTCGGGGTTCTCAATGGTCCTGACCAAGGTCATGCCCATGGACTCTTGGTAGAACTTCAGACTGGTCTCCGCATCCTTGACACGCAGCATGGTGTGGTTCAGACGGTAGGAGCCAGGGTCGGTGGTGGCAGACAGATCCTCGTCGGCACGACGGATGATCTCAATCCAGTATCCATCGGGGTCCTTGGCAAACGCAATGTGTCGCATACGGCCCTCGGTCAGCTTCTTCTGGAAAGCATATCCGGCGTCTTCGATGCGCTTGCAGGCCGCCTCGATGTTATCAACGGAGATTGCGATGTGACCGAAACCACGATGGGGCTCCGTGTTACCATTGACAACGCTGTAGTTGGGGTCATCCTCCGTACCGTAGTTGTGGCAGAGCTCCAGCACGGCATTGCGGTCGGTGAAGTGACGGTCACCCCCCTGCAGCGAGGTCGGTCCATTGTAGGCGAGGAAGTAGTTGCAGAACTTCCATTCGGGGAAATCGAGCTTCTGGATCACGCTCAGACCGAGGAATTCGTAGAACTGCAGCGATCGCTTTGGGTCTTTGACCCGCAGCATCGTGTCTGGGGGGCCATTATGGTCAGTGGTGCGTCGTAAGGTAAAGGAAGAGAGGAGGACGAACGGTTGAGCTTGTAGGTAGAGGGATCGGTAGCCATGGCAGCGAAAGATCGAATAGCTAGAAATTGATGGTCAGTGATTGGAGGAGGCTTGGATATGGGGCGCCTGGAGTGCATTACCTGGGATACGAGTAGGTGGAGTAAGGACCCTGGGGAAGAGACGTGAAAGTCGAGCTAACATGATGAGTTGGGTGAAATCGAGCCCGGCGAGGGGGTTTTGTCAGCCGTGAGGGGGAGTGGGGCAAACCCGCCTACGTCAGTCTTCGACTGGCGAGTTTAGTCTTTACTTTCTATGGTATTGTGGGTGGCAGTCTTTAAGTACATTAACTAATTACTAGCCTCGGGCTGTCAAACGGAGTATAGAAGATCCTTGAAGATCGACATTGTTCTGCTGCCATGATATGCCTCTAGTAGTTATAGTATAGGACTCGAGATATCTTTCGATATGAATATATACACCCTCCTAAGTATCTGACCCCATGATTTATATTCGACTACTCGAGCTAACGAGCTCTTGCGATCACTATTACGTCGATTCCGGGGTAATCAGACTACGAAAGAACCCCCTAACTGCATGCCACATCGTACTTGCAGCGAGCCCAAAAGTCAAAAGAGCCCAAAAAGCCTAAACGTCCAACAGCGCGGCCCCCGCGCGAATCTCGCGGGTCGTTTTAATGCGCTGCGACCACCTCTCCTCGAGTCTTCTCCTCTATTCATCCATTCATCTCTTTCCTCGTTTGTCCCCTCTCCATCCCCTCCACACCTCCACACTCGACGCCGTACTTTCCTTCGCACAGGCCAGGTTCGTTCAAATTCTCCTATACTCCTTCGACCTCTCCGTTTTACCTATGGCCCCCATTCCCTTCTCCCTTTGGTTCCTACATCCCCCGCCTTTTCCGATTGATCTTCCCCTGCAATTGGCCTGAACACCCCTACTTAGCTGGCCTAAGTCGATTCAAGCTGGTCCAAGCTGGTCTTTTCTTGGTCCAGCATTGCCCCCCCCTCCCCAAGCCCTCGTGTCAAATCGTCGCTTGTCTGAAGCACTGGGGCTGGGCCTTTCCTTTCTTTTTCTTCCCGTTGCCCCATTTACTTGCACACCCGCGCTTAGCACTAGAAGGATCCCCAAGGCACGCGTCCTGCTCCCCAATCCGATCCTCGATGCTGTGCCCCAATCAAATGTTCCATTCTTAACACGTTGCTCGCCCTTGACCTGCACGATGTTCGTGGCGCTTCATCCGCGGAGCCTCGCGGCGATCGCATGACTGCAGTCCTACTTGGGCTAGTCCTCTCACCACCCTCTCGACCCTGCTCTTTAAATACACCTCCCATGCTCTTCTAACCCTGCTCTTGTGCCACCGGGCACGTCTGGAATTCCTGTGACTCGCCAACGGGACCGAACAAATAGTCCTATTGACCGTGTAGTCTACGGATCTCACGACGCTTGGTGGTCGTTGACGCTTTCATCCCCTCGTGTATCCTGCGTCAGCTATGCAAACACTGCCCTTGTGCCTACTCCTACTCCGTCTATGCTGGAAAGAAAAAGACGATACCGGCTTCCCATTCTCTTCATACACCTCACTTGTCGGCCATGGGTCTAAAGATGGCTGAATTTGAACCATTGCCAGTCTCCTCCGAGTACTTCGCGAAGCCCGGTACCGCGCCCCACTCTGACGCCCCGTTCCTCCCGTACTGGGCCCGCTGTCGCACGCAGTGCGCCCAGAACTTGCTCGACTGCTCCGACGAGCCCATCGAATACGATCACGACGACGAGGACTACAGTGATAATTGCTTCTTCTTCCCCGAGGACTGCTCGTGGACCCCTCCTAAAGACTGGGTCGTGGAGGCGCACTGTCAACCGAATAAACAGGTCCCGGAGATTCACATTCACGAAGATACCCCGGTTGGCCTGGACGCCGACACCGACACGATGATTCCCGGTTTACCTGATATTAAGATGCTCGATTCGGAGGCGTTGGGCGATCTGCTGGAGGACAACCTTTCTCCGCCGGAGATTACGACAATGATGTTGGTTCCCTGCCCCTGGTGATAATCTGGCCGCCGAGGTGTTTCTGAGCTAACCATTCTATCTCGTCGCAGCGTGTTCGCCACCAACGGCGCCGTCTTTGCCTACGCCTCCTCTCTCTCTTCTCGCCAGCTGCGTAACCTGAGCTCGACCTACGGTGCCGCATATACCTGTTACGCCAAGACCGCATCGAGCGGAAACCTCACGGGGGTCAATCCCGCCAGCCACCCCTCATCCTACGTGACGGCCCAATCCATGTCGCTGGGCGACGTGGGATCTATCGTCTTTGAGCTAGATGACTCGGTGGCAGTGGTGACTCGTATTGCGGACAAAGTTTTGCTGGCCGCGGTGGGTCCCAACAAGCTTGACGACACGATAAATGGCGATGGCCCCGACCATCTCGCCGTTGATGGCCCAGGTGACTCAACGGTCGGTAATGGCACCGCACTAGATGAGTCACAGGGTGATGGAGGCGTGCCGTCTTCGAAGCCGCCTGCGCATAACGGTAGCCTAGAGTCCCATCATGAAATTGACCGGAGCGCAGACCTGTCCAGATTGGCTAGTCTGAACCTGTCTGCTTCTCCCTCCGTGCTGCTTGCCCTGGAGTCCAAATGTGCGGCTCTTGGGCGATTCCTCGGTGAGAAACTGAGCGACCTGGAGAGTCCAGAGGATTTCTGATCTATTTTCCTACGATGACGTTCATATGAGTGACTCATAGCAGGGCTTCGTTCCGGTTGCCATTAGGCTGGGATGGCCTACTCCAGGAGCGACGGAGCGGATGTTTTTTAAATGATGTATTTAATACACGATTTTATGATTATTTGAATCTTCTCTTGACACCTTCATATATGTGGCCTCCAACTGCCACCGTGCAGTCGAGTCACCTCTCGTATCCCTCCTTTCTTGTACTCTATGATTTTTTTCTGTCCTAATTCCATCTACCATCTATCACAGCGCGAAGTACCGGAGATTAGCAGGAGATTAACCAGGGAATTATTAAAGAAACTATCCAGGAAGCTATCTCGAAAATCATCTAGGAAATCATCTAGGAAATCATCTAGGAAATCATCTAGGAAATCATCTAGGAAATCATCTAGGCAACTATCAAGGGCAAAAACTAGGAGATTATACTCACAGCACGCCGCTGGGAACTCGATTACAAAATCGATTGAACTCGCAGGGTTTTATGCGTATGCAGACGTTGGGAAAATCAGGCTGCGTACCAAGTTATCTGACAACGCATTGATACTAAGCAGATGTATATTCAATTGCCTCAAGAGTCTAAAAGAGAATCCGAAGAAAAACCTATCACAATCATGATATTCGCGGCATATTAGAGAACTGTGTATGAAGCAATATACGTCAAGCCAAAGCGAAAAGGGTAGCTCAAGATCCAAGGGGAATCACGCTTATATCTGGTTCGCCCGTAAGGTATTAAGGTAAGAATAGATTGAAAAGAAACAGATGGTGAATATGGAGAGGTCGCATCATGGACAACCCGCACGTATGTAGCAGAAGCTCCACAAGTATGGCATTTCAAAGATCAACGTAGCTCGTGGAAAGGAATATCATCATTCACCACGCACTCGATTCGCCTCATGACTTCTCCTGCACTGCGGAGCCACCTGGAGAGCCGTGGAAGTGGCTGCCCGTGCTGGTTGTGCGGCTCAAACCGGCCGTTGGGCTAGCGGCCGCGTGGTCTTTTGCATCGATGGTTTTCTCCGCAGCGGGAGCGGCTGCAGCAGAAGAGCTGGCGGCGGCGGCAGCTGCTTTCTCCTTTTCGGCATAGACAGGGGGCTCGGCCGAGGAGGGACCGGCTGGGCTGACAGCTGCAGGACTGGTAGCCGTGGGGCTGGTAGCAATAGGGCTCACGGGGGAGGTAGCGAGAGCAGAGGAGACAGCAGGAGCGGCTGCAACGGGGCCGCGAGTGCAGTCCTTGATGACGGTCCACCACTTCTCAGCGTCGTTGGGGCTGTGTGCCTTGAAGCTCAACTCGGTGGTAGTGTGGAACGCATTACCAACCTTGCCGCTGGACACGTCCTTGCCTTTGACGTTGAACTTGACACCGTCAATAGCGCCGACAATGCAGTCGGGTAGGTACAGCGACAGCTCCGGGGTAGGGTCCTTGCGGAAATCATCAGTATCGTTGAACTCGTGCAGGTAACCTGCAGGCGTCACGACGTAATAGCCTGTGCTGTAACCCTTGATGATGGCACGTGAGCGGCGCTCCAAGGAGCCCTCAATTAGAGGCTGCGTGGAGCGGTGGTCCATGTTGGGGTAGGTGATGCTAGAAAAGGAGCGTGGCGGCGAGTCGGGGTTGACTAGCTTGGCATCGTGGCTCACACAGAAGTTCATCCACTCAAAGTCGGCGGGGATGAGCTGAGCAGTACCCAGAATGTCGGCGTACATGGCTCGCTGGCGGTCGAGCTGGCCGCCCATGAACTGGAAGAACTGGTCCAGAGCGCCCTGAATGGTCTGGAGGACGTGAGCCTCGAACTGGGCGAAGGAGTTCTGGACGGCTAGAATATCATTGCGGTGGTTGTTCTCCTCGGTGACCTGCTTGTTCAAGCGGTGGTTGATACCGCGACGGAGGATGTAAGGGTCGTGGTGCGTCTCGATCTTGTTGCGAGCGGCAGCATCATGCGAGGCTGAGTGCTGGCCTAGCAGCTCAATGTGCTTCTGGGTCGCCTGTCGGGCCTTCTCAACGGCCTTGGCACCCTTGACAGCCCCAGACTTGAGCTCCTTGGACTTGGCCTTGATTTCCTTGTGCAGGCGCTCCAAGGTAGGGAGCACGCTGCCCTTGAGGTTCTGCTCGGTCTCGAGGTACATGTTGATCATTCCCTATACCCGAATCCGTCAGCACTGCTCCATTGCACCGGGTAGCTCTGTGTTATGTTCATACCTGCGTGTTGTTCCGCATGTTCTCAAACAGACCAGTCACACCACCAGAGCTGGAACTGAACTGGTTGCCTTCCTTCAGAGGTTCGCTCACGGTCTGCCGCGAGGGTCAAATTAGTAATTGTCTCATTACCTCGTCGTACGCATTTCGCCCGTACCTTCAAGATCTTCTCATGGTCCTTGGACTGGGATTTGGAAATTTTGGCCGTCATGGAGACGTAATCCTCGAGGTTTCCGCACACGTGCTTCCATGCACGCAGACGCTCCAATAGGAGATTGGTGGTCTATTTCATGACGGGTGGTGTTAGCCCTGAATGTATCCCATCGCGGGGTATCCGCTCCCTCCGCAAATCAGACCCCCTTTCCTCGATTGTTGATCCTCCCAGGGGTACTAGGTACACACCTCGTTGCTATCGGTGTCGGGAATCGCTTCATCGTCACTGACGGATGTCTGGCGGGTCAAGCTGCTGCTCACGGTCGCCGAGCGCGTCGGCAGCTTATGCTCCACGGGGCTAACGGGAGTCGACATGTCGGCGGACGGTGATATTGCTTTGCACGTCGGAGTTCGGGGAAAGGAAACGACGAGTGTCAGGGAGGGATATCGTATAGAGTTGTGAAAGTAGGTGCAACTGTCGATTTCACTTCAAACGCTGGTTGTCGTGCTACACCCTCTTTTTTGAAAGTCGGGGATAAGGAGAGATGGACACGGCGGAATACGGGGCGGTAGTCTCGTAGGTTGTGGCAGCTGTGGCTGAGATGCGAAGCGCTAGACTCTGGACGGACTAGGGTGGGAGGAATAGACGAGGTCAAGTGGAAATCATGCCAACAGTTCAAGGACAAGTGGGGGGTGGATGTTGGGTTCTTGGGGCTTTGGGAAGGTGGGATGGTCCTCGCATTCTTTAACCTGCTGATCGGCAGTCGAAAACGCCGATGAGGTCACTGCCCGCAGCTTGTGGCTTGCTAGACCCAAAACTAAAATATGAGACTGCAATGACGATGCCGCGAAGCATGAGAGTGTGATATTTTGTGGAATCACTGGATATATTAACCCTTGGAAGCTCGCTTGGGTTTTTGTATGTTCTTGTTGTTCCCCGTGTTGACAAGACGTACGTAGCTCCACGCGCTAGTGTCATGTAACCACCTCCTCGGGAGTCCTTGGCCTGTTCGACGCCACGTCCTGGTGGAGCCCGAATCATCGATCGCGGATCGCATGGTTACATTGTTCAATGTCCTCGGATCGGGTGCAGCAGGTGGCTCGATCGACGATCATTTACCCATTACAACGATGATCATACTGTACTCTAGCCGGACGTCTGGAAATAGGGAAAATGGTACTCCGTTAAGGAAAAGAACTTGAATTGCACGGCTCTGGTGGTTTCTACTTACGTCGAGTAGATACCGTGAGATTATTAGAGTACATGCGTTTCAAAATCAAATACATTCATATGCGTGACTCGTGCTGCGAGAGGCTGATCCGCCCCTTCAGCTGGTTCGTAGATAAGAAATGATGAGACAAAGCAAAAACGATCATGCCCGAGTGTATCCGATGGCCCACCCTGTCTATGAGGATATTGTCCGAACGCCGAGAAAAAACAAGAACGAGAGCAGGGTATGAACCATTTGCTATGAGATGCGAAGGGGGCGGGCGACGCTGGGAGTGAAATGAAGAATACTTGTCGCAGAACTGCGAAAGCTATTCCATTTTGGAGAGACGGCGAGTTGAATGGAAGAACGGGGGATGGGAGGTCGTGTCCAGCACTGGATGGGAAGCCTTTGAGGAGGATCAAAGCAGGTGAGGAAGGAGGACGGATGCAGGAGAAGAGAAAGGAAGAGAAAAGGGGAAGGGATGAGATCAAAGGGTATGAGAGTCGGAGAGAAAATATGAGAAAGGAGGCAGGGAAGACGTGGGGATGTCGAGTGAGAAGGGAGAAGGTATCGTGAAGAGTTCTCTTCAGCCTCTAGCGCGGGCTTGCGCTAATCGGAGTCTGCGTTCGGCATCGTCAGCGTTGGCGCCGGGTGCGAAGTGTCCGTGTCCGGGGCGATTCACCTCTAGAGGTGTGGAAAACCCACTGCTACGGCCACTGCGAAGGTGAACCTGCTGGGGGGACTGAAGGACTGGCGGTGTAGGGAGGCCACTGGCAATAACTGCATTGTAGTCGGGAAGATTGGAGTCGCAAGGACCCACGGCCGCGCGTACCGCAGTGGAATAGCTAGGCACGCGACTGAGCGTCTCAACCTCCGCATACTGAGGATGGAAAGGCGTAGCCATGCCGGATGGGATACGCTCGTGATCCACCTCGTCCGAAGCTCGGCGAGACATCTCGGGGCTGCCGGGACTGTGTGAGTTGGAGCCGGAGGAAGGACCAAAGTAATCTCCGAAATGAACGTTCAGCTGGCGTGAGTTAGGGTGACTCTCGGTGGGGGAGTCGTGCGATGGCTCGCTGGGGGATTGATGACCGAAGCGACTAGCGTTCAGCGTCGTGAGACGGCTATGTAATGCGGAGGCGGAGATATCAGTGTTGGTCAGCGCGTTCATCGAAGCCAGATTCTCTGCTGAAATATTACGGCTGAGGGGGCCAAAGGGTGTTCCGGGGCCGCCGCTACCGGGGCCTGGTGTGCGGTAGCCGCTGGGGTCCAGTTCGCTATACAGCTGATCGAATTGGTGTTCGCCGTAAAGCGGCGGGGCCTGGTTGGCGAACTCGTCTACCGTTCGGCGAGCGGCGACGGGTGTTTGATCACGAAGGTTGTTGTTCTCGTCAATGGGCATGTTGGGGGAGATGAAGATGGATACGGGGAGGGTCGCTCGGAGCTGCATCGCGCAAGAGTTAGTTTGGACAGGAGTGATGGCGAGCGTCTCCAAACTCACCTCGCTGACATGACCATCAGGGTTGTGTAGTTGAATGCGGAACTTCATCTTATGGCGAATCTTGATGCCCATAGTGTCCGTATCCTGGAGACACCGGGTCAATGTCTGCGGCATATCGAGATAGCGCGTAAACTGATAGCCCTCGGCGGCCTCATCGATTATCTCGACACGATCCTCATCTACCTCATGCTCGTCCGTCAAGATTGTCCGTGTAATTTTGTACGTATTGCGAATCGAGTCGGGATCTTCCGGGTTTAGCGTGAGGTCGTGGCTTTCGATGAGCTGTGACGTAATCTGTCCGATGCGTAGACCCTTCAGTAGTGGGATCAACTTGAAGTCGACCCGAATGGAAGTACCGAATACGACAGCCTTGGTCGGAGTGCTGATGGAGTATTCGATCTTGTTTGGCCAGATGTTGTCCACGGACTGTCAGACCCTATTAGCATATATTCTTACGGGCCCGGGTCCGGCGCCGATCGCAAACTCACCATCGCGTGGGACAGCTCCAGGGCGCTGGGATCGAGGGTTCGGATGATCCGCAAGGGTTTCCTTGCAACGATATCTTTGGCATATTTGCGCCCGATCTCGGCCTTGAAGCGGTACATCACCCAGGTCTCCGACAACCCCTCCACACTCTCAGGCATGGATCCCTCAAGCACCACGTCGAATGGGTATTCGTAGTTGCCCGCCGCCAGGATCTCAGTCTTGCCTTTGCCAGGATCACGGAATCGCCATGTCTTATCGTAAAAGACTCGTTCTCTCCATGACTTGCGGCCGCCGGCGGTCGAACTAGAGGGGAGGTGCCAACTATAGAAGCCCAGATGGTTAGCATTCAAAGTAATTTTCGGATTTCTTGCGACCGCGGGGTCCGCCGCCGGGCGGAGGGGTTCACATACCAAACGCGCGACATGCCCGTGAGCTGTAGCCGGATGTGCTTGATAGTGAGCGGCTCCGACAGACAGAGCACTAGAGTCCCTTTCAGATGAGCGCTGGCGGCTTCATGCTCGCCTCCACGAAATACGATGTACTCATCGTTCAAGCTGGATGTGTGTCAGCGCCGATACTTGCGCGCGCGCACGAGGGGGGGTGGTCCCACTCACCGAATGTCGAAGTATTTGGCATTGCTGGCGCTTCCGGTACCACTAAAGAAGCTGAGCGCCATGTTCAAGTTATCTGCCCGCCGCTGCGATGGGGCAGCGATTGGATCACTGAAAGAAAAGGCCGATGAGAGGGAAAGGTAGAGTGACAATCGCAGTGTCGGGTTTGAAAGTTCGCACAGTTCAAGAAACCCTTCGGGCGGGATGATGGAAGGACCAAAGCAAAGTAAAAGATCAAGGAGCGGGAAAAAAATAAATGGGCCAGGTTATGACTCGAATTTTACCCTATCCTGATCTACGGGACCATGTCCAGAATGGCCCTCCGGTCCGACTAAACGGGTCCCACTGAAGTCGAAGTGGAGTGGTGCCGTTTCCGGTCCGTACAAAGTGGCGATAGGGACGGAGATGATGCGAGATTTGCTTGACTAAGCTGGTAGGCCAAAGATAAGGATGAAACTTGGACGAGGTCAAGAGGATAAATAACAAAGCCAGAGGATTCACTAAATATAGGGAAATTATTAAGAGGAAAAATGAACAGACAGATGTCAGCCGGGATTATTCTCGGTTGACGTTGATCTGGCACAATTGCGTCTTTACGTCAGCGCATCATATGAAGGTCAACCGAGCCAGAGAAGCACGTGTTAGATAGTTGACTGCTTGTATAGTAGCATCTAAGATATAGAGCTATTTACCTACTGATGTTAATTAGTGAACAATTTTCTCTTCTCCTCAACAACAGTACGACTAGATTCACAGGATACGTCTGATCAGCCCATCTGCCGCGGGGCCGACCTTTATCCATTTCTCCCATCACGCCATTTCGTCGGGATCACCCTTCCCGCACAGTCCTCTAGTTCTAGGGCTTCGATAGGTCCCGTTTGACGATCCGGATGCTGCAAGTCACATCCAGGTTACACAACACAATCATGCTTGCTTTCTCGGAGCTATTATCTGTACCCCACTGAGATACATGCATGTTAACCTCTTACAACATGCAACATCTGATGAGTACCATACATGATCTGTAATGTCTGATGAAACACGACCTGCCAGCCATGCGTTCGTGCGACCGGTCGACCTGCAGATAGGCTAGTCTCATATTCATATAGTGGTGCCCTGACATGCAGGTCCAGGCCTTGTGGTGGTGATTGCGTAGATTTATAGGGGCATTGGAAAGTGTGCTACACTAACTACCGAGGAGTATCCCGTGGTCCAGGCCCTGGTCAATACTGCGGGAGAAGGGTACGCAATGCATTTTGCACATGCGACTGGCTTTTGACGCTTTTTCGACCAAACATCACCCGAAAGCCATGTGGACAACCCGTGTGTCTATGATGGTCTTTTGCGTAATTTGTAGGAGTAGCCTGATTCTCGGTTTTAAAGACAGAGCTATCCAATCAACCAAGCTCCACTTCTACCCAACCACTGTCTAGCTGGGCCTCACCTACAGTAGCATTTGTCTTTGAAAAACTGGCGCAATGAAAGTAAGTATATCCTAAAAAAGAGATTGATCTGCCTCAAAAGGGCCCACCAAACATGTCAAAATGTTCACCGGCTACCTACCAAAACACCCACACCTCCCGAACTTCCCTGGCCGGACAATAATAACTGACTTGCTCTGACGTGAATGGTCTCTGAGAACCAGGGCCAGAGGGGGCCACAGACCTATCCACCCAAGATAAGGTCTCGGGCACTGTATGGATCCCTTTTGCTTGTTGATGGGGCTCTCTGATGTGGCGTTCTGATTTTGATTTTGATTTTGATTTTTTTCGTGGAACCAACCTGGCCAGTGAAATTGACCAAAGGGCTCAACGAAGTTCTTTTGTACGACAGTACTGCACACCATGATCACCATGATTGCGTACAGATCGAACACCTCCGATGCACTGGCCGCTCAGCCCCTGACCCTAGTCCCCCTGGCGACTCGCCGTCTCCGTCTCGGCCTGGATGCCGACTACGGGCCCTATCGGGATGCCTTCACATGCGGGCTCGGGCATTCCCGCTCCACCGGAATCCCGATTTTGTCCCGGTTTCTCTCCTCCGATGCCATTGCGCGTCCGTCTCGCCATCACGATAATGCATTGGCGTTTCACGATTTCGCTATTAAAGTTGAAACTGGCATTACATACCTAGGCGATGGCCCTAACATGGAAGACAAAGAATTTATCGCCGACCTCCTTCTAAGCAGACATCGTCTTCTAATGAAGAACAAGGCATAAAGAAAAGGCTAAAGTGCAAACATATTCAGTCTAGAAAAAACCGTAATTGCCTAAGATCTTCTATGTAGCTCGAAAATTCGTTCTGGCTCCCGTTCCAAGGTCTTCAGGGTTTTCCTGGCCCGGTCAGCCCCACTCCGAAGCAGATCATCAACGGTGAGCTTTTTTTCTCCCCCTAGTCCATGAAAGGAGTATACATACATACTCTGTACGGCAGCTACATTCAGTACTCGGTGTACAACTACACTCCAGTTCTAACAAAGCACTGCAGGAAGGACCTTCCAGCCTAAAACCCGGTTTCTTGATAAGCGGATTCTATTGCATCATCGAAGTCATCAAACCTAATTTTGTGGGCATCGTGTTACGGTGATTGAAATTCTCAACTCTATAAAACAGTGTGCAAGATCTAACCATACCTGAGAACATACGCTCTGTACTCCGTAGATAGGCCCTTTCGGTATGTATAGTATGTACTCGGTACGGCACCTGCAACGCCGCCTTTAGCCACGCGGTAAAGTGACATCTCTATTGGTGGCAATTCCTCATTCAAGCACGCCATGCCCCGCACCAGGAAACCCGCCGACAGCGCGCGGAAAATCATAGTTCAGGCACGAACAAGAATGTCAAAATATCCGGTCTTGGAGAGCCTTATCAGCTCGGTTGATATCCTCCGAGATTACCCTTGCCAATAACGACAATACCAAATACTAAGTGGTGAAGTACTATACATGCTCTATTTAGAAAGTACTTTACTGTACGAAGCAAGTATGCGATGCTTGAGCATGCGCCCGGCCTTGCTGGTGGGGTTCCGTAGTGTTCATTTGCAATGCCAATTGCCGTTCAGAGGTGCGGCACGCCAGACCTACGGTACTCAGATCGTGACCCACCGCGGGTATGATTAAGGCAGCTCTGGCGTATAGCTACAATATTTTTTTTTTCCAGCGAGTATCGGCGTCTTCGGGTGAAGAGAATAATGGCCTTCTTTTTTTCTTTTCTGTGTAGCCGTAGTTTCCATCCAATTCGTAGCTGTAGTATTCAGATAGATATGCTCACGTGTTGTCAGCTGGCTACACTTGAGCAGTGACAAGTTTCGTCATTTCGGAATAATGAATCCCGAGGGTGGCTGGCTGCTTCATCGATTGTTGCTATTTCGCCGCAAAAAGGGGGCCTTCCTGTACGGAGTACATACATAGTGACATACCTAGTTTTGGAGAGCTACGGTAGATAGCCGGGAATCAGCCGAGCTGAAGAGAGACCCGAGCTTTGCGTTAAAAATTCGGGCAGATCGCCCAGCTGCCAAGGAGGAGGGATAAGAGCTTTTGCGCTGTCAACGGCACCAATCGTGCCATGCGATCGCTCCACATGGGACACAGCTGCAGAAAATAGGGTCTTCTTCGGGAAGTCCGCTAGTGTGGGACGGACTGCCTTTTTGTGTCCACTGCTTATGGGTTTTAAGAGCTGAAGCATATCGGTTTATTCTGGTTTTAGCTGCAAGCACTCCGTACAAGGGCGGAGGATGGACTTCTAGGTTGTCGAACAAAGAAATCAGCATCGCCTTGAGGCACAACGAGGCTGAGCCCTCTACACAGCCCACACACTTTATCCCGGTAGTTTTCTAAAGCTGAACAGCAAGTTGCCCAATTAAAGACCAGGTTCTATTCAATATTGTCATCATCACCAAATCTATGTTGGTTCAACCCAACTTGGCTTATCAAAAGTGGGAAGACACTTGACCATCGCCGGCGGCGCACACTGCCAACTAACAATCTCCTCCTGGTCGAGCATGGACCTCGACACATTGACATGATCATGCACATAGCCTCGAACATCCTTCGTTTTAATCGCCTCATCATTCGAATAAGCAAGATTAACCGTTGGCACAGCAAGAATCTTGCCCCGCCCTCTCCGATAAAGGTCCTTCGCCAAAAGCGTCGGCTCCCCCATCAAGCACTCTCCAGGCTTCGAAGACCGAAAAGTGACTACACCTTCAGCAAATGGTACCGCGTCTAGAACGGCCACCCCACCCCAGCACGAGTATACCTGGAAAGGCTGGAACGCCTCGAACCGGTGCCTACCGTCAGGATCATCCCAGAATAGATCCTGGCTGTAAGACAACGAGCCATCATGCGGGATCTCAAAGAAAGTATTCCCAACCAGTGAGCGCGAAACCCAAACATCGTAGAACTGTGTCCCATCCACAATCCAATCAAAAGCACAGGTCATATGCGCGCCCTGGTTGACATGCTGGAAGACCAATTCGAGAATATCCTCCGGGCAGAGCGCGACGTCATTGATGAAAATAATACGCGCATCTGGCGAGAACATGCCGTCCAATTCGTTGATTGGACCCCTCGCAGCGCTGACTTTGAGGGGCTCGAGTGCTTTGTTACGCAGCTCGGACGAACGCCCGATACGGTCTTGTCCTTTTTCCTTGGGGTTGATGGTGCTGGTAGAGAGGAAGAAGTGCGCGCCCATAGCTTCGACGTGCATCTTGAGTGCTGCGAGGATTTCATATGTCCCATCGTCGGAACGGCCTTCTACGACTGAAATCGCGCAATGCTCTGGTCCCAGAAACCGAATCGCTTCGACGATGCTGCTCATCAGACGTGAGATGACTCCGGTTGACTGGTGTAGGTTCAGCGCAAAGAAGAATCGCACCTGTCCGCTACCCGCTGCCTGGTCACGGAGCAGACTATACCGGGATCCCATTTTCGACGGACATGATACCCGCTCGAAGCCGGGGCTAGAATCATTCTCGAAGTCTAGAATCGATCGAACGTATTTTGCGACTGTGGCGTGCGATATGTGATTCGTTGGCAGGGTCCAGCCTGTAGATACCGATGCAGGCGTCGGCACTGGTTTTGAAATGTTAGGCCAAAGGTTCTTATCATCCCAGGCGTCATCCCACTGTCTGGTGCGCGTTTCTGACGGAATAATATCTGCTGGTTTGCTTGTTGGCGTTGTTTGGGACGTGGGATTCGAGTCTTCTCTATCTGGCTGACGCAGTACTTGTTTGTCATCTGCAGCATACTCTGGGATTGGAGGAAGATTGCCATGGAAGATAGCAAGGCCGTTATGGCTGTGTGGACGAACCAGCTGCGCGAGCAGGAATAGTAGAACCGATGCCACAGCCGCCCCGGCGAGTAAGGCTTGATAATGCCGGCCCTTCATCATGATAACATTTCAACACCAGATAAGCGGCGAATGGTCAATAGCAAGGAACGCGCAATAGAAGCTTCGTCGATAATACCCACGCCTTGTATGCTGTCCTGGTGAGTTACTCAAGCAGCATAAGTCGATGCAGTTCCCATAAATCATGTCGTGACACATTCCTCCGCATCCATCTCGAGCCCTGAATGACCTACCCTAAAGATCATATTGAACCAACGATTTCCGCTTTAAGCTAGCACTCGTGTAGGGTTCTCGAATTGTTTGGCCCGCCGTATTTGGGGGCAGTACGCCGGTTCCGAGAACAGCATTCCTGGGAGTGGGGAGCTCGGTGGATCCGCACCGCCGGAAGAGACAAGGGCTTGGCAGATGCGTTTACTGATGCCGATGTTTATAGTCACGCTGTCGTGTATCACTGATTTTCGGTGGCGGCCCCCTTGGTATGATGCTTTATGGTTTGACAGGTCTAGAGTGAGTGGTACACCTTTGCCGTCAGATGGTGTGGAATAGTCCGCCACCAAGAGAACTAATGGAATGAATGCCTCGGTGTAGCGGTCTTGAACCACTTCAAGGAAATAACATGACAAGCTGTGGAATTATTCGAACAGCACTTATGTTCACAAATAACAGCAGAATATTAGTAACACAGAATCAAAGTAACCTGGAGACAAGGCTCTCGAAGACCAAATGCAAGATGTAATGCGCAAGCTATTTCCTCCGCACTAAAGACAACTCCGCTAGGTGGTTGGCAGAATTCGTAAGGACATCAATCAAAAGACCGAGAGGTTGTATGATAACAAATATGTGGCGACTGATTCATCGTACTGCAGGCTCGGGCCTAGCATGCATTGTGGCGGGTAGACGAAAGTCAACATTAGGTATGGCCCACGTCGGAGAGACAGATATTACTGTTCTAAAAAGAGATAGGAGGACATGGCTCGATACACGGCAGTCATTGGCGTATAGAAAATTATCTCGGCCAGCGAGATTTTTGACCGTTGGCTGTAGCGGGGAAGCCGAGGGGTGACAACAAGGGGAGGAGGAGTCGGAGTCACCAAGTCGATGTTCGGAGAAAGGCCAACACTCAGAAGATCCAGCCAAGGATGAGGTAGATAAGGAATACGGCAGCAATGCATATACCGGCAACCTTCAGTACTGCGACAGTGTCGCCTTGTTTTGCCATCCGTGTCAGGCGGGAAGCGCTGCCTTTAAGGTTCGTCGAGAAGGAAGAGAAGACTTCGCTCTACGCGTAAATTCCATGTCAGCAATACTCAGGACCTAATCCACCGTTGAGAGTAGCCTCCCAATCTTTTTTCTGGCTCGTATCCTCGTCGTTCAAGACGTACCGTGTGGTCGATCGTATCTTGATCCCGCGCATTGTCGTGGATATCGATGGTTACAGATCGGAGAGCAGAGACTTTAGAGGAAAGGCCACTGAGGAGTGCATTGTTCTGCCTGTAGATCGATTGTTAGCGACTTGCGCTTGGGCGACATTTGGCTTGAGAAAGGTGGATTGAGGGTGGTCTCAGCACTAGCCAGCACCACTCCATGGTCCCCAGTAGAGAGAATAACTTACTGCTCACGTTCGTAGGCGTCACTCATATTGTATGATCTTGAGGGCCCTGTGGTCCTTCTTGCGAGCTATTTGAAGTCTTGACAATCCGTTGAGCAGCGAAATAGGTTGAGGCGACGGTGGCTCGGCCGGGGATAACGGGGTTGACCGGTCATGTGACCCACGAGCCGTGTGGGGAAACGACTGGCCCTCACTGGAGCTTCCTCCCTAGCGTGCTTTCTGTATTTTGACTTCAGTATCAGGGCTGACCATCTTCAGATAATTCATCGTCCAACATAGCTTTCTATTGTACAGTCTCCTTAATCTGTCATCGTATCATGAATCATATACAACACACGAGCATAATCGGCCATCCAATGTGTTCCCACTTCATCCAGAAGGCTGGCAAATTCAAGAATAATTCGCTGGGCATGACGAGCGCCGGGATGATACAACTTTCGATCAATCAAAATTGGTCCGCCGAATCGGATAAAGTTGACAGCCTCGTTGTCGGTGATTGCCATGTCCTTTGGGGTCGAGGATTCTGTAGATGAAAACCCTTCGTCTCCAACGACCTTCCAGTCAACTTGACCATTAGCCAGATCAAAGGAGGTCTCATTATCAATATCATCTGGCAGAGGTAATGCCGAGCCAGTCAGGATGTATAACCCAAGAACTAGGGCAGCCATGAATAATGTGCGTACCGACTGGAACGCCGTTCCGTCGGCAGGCTTTCGATGGGATAGGATCCTGAATGTCTGAGCTGCATGAAGACACGCTCGCCGTGCAGAGGCGGTTTGCGCCCAGGAAGTCAAAGCTTTGCGGGCTTCGACTATCGACTCGGCGCCATCATGACCCGCTGCACATCCAAGGATATCGATATCCACTGTCAGGAGGATACAGACGCTGTGCCAGATCACAATGCAGTTTGGATTGGAGTTCCTGAACGTATCTTCATAGAGGCAGATCATCTCTGTAAGAAGAGGAGCAGAAATACTGGCTCTTCTATCTAGTCGGAGGATATTGCAAGGCACATATCGATGTTGTTCCGGAAGGACCAAGTCAGAACTTCGAATCAAGCGATGGGTATCTGCAGTCACACGAAGCAAAGCGGTACAAAGAACCCCGTACAAGGAGAAAATATGTATTCTGCCTGGTAGACATGGGAGCTCAAATTTATGAGCTGCCAAATTAAGAGTTTGGGTGACGAAAAATGCATCTCGCGAGAGCTGGGCCCACTTGCTGCTTGTTTGTGCCAGATAAAAGGTGTCCTCTTGGGGAAGCGAAAGAGATATGGCATCCGTTCGGATTATAGGACTTATCGTATATAGGTCTGAAAGCCAAGAGTCGTGCAAAAGAAGACCTATGATCAATCTGCAAAAGTAAGAAGGTTAGAGCCTAAATGTGACTAGATTCAAACAAACAACACACTTTTTGGTTGATTCTACCCTACTCCAGGCCCTCCACCTCACCGCCGTCTCTAGATGTGAAGGCAACAATTGCTCGTAGTTTTCGTCTTTTCTGAGACCGAAAAAATCATATTGTTGCGCAGTCTGTTGAATTTATCAGTCTTTCGACTCAGAGTGACTTGCCCGGCTACATCTCTTACCATCATGGTGTGTAGATACAGAGTTTTTGACATTTCTGGAGCGAGGTTTCCCTGATAGCATATTTAGACTTGAAACTAAGAGCGTGTACTGTTAATTTACTCACTCCGGTTGAAATAAACATAAAAAGGACATGATGGGCAAGCACCAGATGGTTCAGGATCTCGGTGGGTGCTCGAGACTGCGTTGACGCAATAAGAAACTGAGTGAAAGCCTCGGCCAAAATCACCTAACACGAAATTAGTCACGCCACACTATTGGGAAATCATCAGATCGGCATACCGGATATGTTCGTCGGATGAAGGTTGCCGCGTCTTCAGTTTTGAGAAGTGAGATTCCAATCATGCACATAACGAATAACAAGAGATCTGAAGTATTTTCAGGCTTGAAAGTAGCGGGGTGTAAGACTGGATACAACGGCTGATATTTGTGTAGGTAAAGATAAAGTCCTTGGTCGAAGACTTGAGTCGTATTTGTACAAAGATAACGCTGTCCACATGTTGTCTGGTCAATGAACACACTATCACAGGGGCATGTGAGAGTTTTCTTTTTCAAGTGCCGAAGGCGTTCTTTGACCTCTCCAGTGAGATTGATGTCAACGGTATTAATATGATCGGTCTCAGCTTGAGCAGGCTCGATGCAGCCTCTGATATCGTAGCCGGAGAAAATGTTCTCCGGGGAATCGAACGCAATCTCGTGCCAGAAATGGGGTCGTGCGGTTGATCGTAGATTTCTTGGCCAAATCGGCCCGATTTCGCCCAAAACCTGACCAGTGTTCCGCGCATTGGTGATGGGTCCAATATTATTGGAATCTTCCATCGCGAGATGAACAAGACTCGGGATCCCCATGTCCCCCGAAGCGCAACCCCCCCAGGTACCACCGGACGTGAACTGGTCGTTGAATGGAGGGCTGAAAAGCATATTCAAGAAATCATTATTCGAGTCTCGATTCATTCCCATATTCGATGTTGTAGAACCATCTGTCGGTGTCTCCACCGATCCTGGGAATTGATATTCCGCCGTTACCGGTGCGTTAGCGTCCCCCTCAATGTGGCCGTTGATGATGATGTCGGGAGACCCATCTTGAGGGTCTTGTGCAAGGTTCTCGCCTTGCAGTCCTGGATCGGTCTGCTTTTCGGGTCAATATTATACGCTCCGTAGCAATCATGGGGTTTTGAAAAGCGTACAAGCGGGTTCTCTCGATCCTCTGACGAGTGATTCCGGCGATGACGAAGGAGGACATCTCTGGTCGACCAAATCAATAGATGATCACGCAAAATGGAAACAGCATATATCTACCTCCGAGCAAAGTGCTTTGTGCAGATTGAACACTTGTATGGGCGCTCTCCGGTGTCTAGGCAAAGATGTTTTAGCGCGATTTGTCTTTTCAGGACCTCTCAACCCCGATTAAATCATGCAACGTACGGGCCAATTGATGACGATTCAAATGCTCCACCTTGGAGAACGTTTTATCGCATTTTGCACAGGGGATCCTATACGGTAGGTTCCTGCGTCTTTGTCGCATATTGCCGAGGTGGAGGTAAAGAAGGACCACCGTATCCGCCGGTAAATGAACAGCCCCGGTAGGGCTATCTCCATGCGGGGTAACCTGGGTGCCATGTTTGTGAGGCACCAGTATATCTACTTCCTGATGTCACTTTTTTTGAAAATGAAAATGGCTTTTTTGATGATTGCTAAGAGATAGTTATTAAAGAGGTCTGTTGAATAGTCACTGATAAATCTCTTGTGGTTGTAGCACGTCTAAATAGTAGATACCTACCCTGGATCTCTCTTCTCTGAACGTCATTTACCGAAGGGGCTCCACGATGATTGCAAAATATGAAAGGAATGAATATTATGAAGGCTTCCTATTTCATCTCCTTCCGCATCTACATACAGAATCAAGAGAGCAACGTCCAGAATGATGCCACCAAACCAGCGCGCGTTCCTGAAACTGGTGGCTTTGTGTGGGGAACAAAGTTCCCCACATATTCTCTCGCACATCAAATCTAGAGTGCGGGGGATCGATCGCCTCCAATAGGTGAGTAAGCATGCTATATGGCTATTGCCATATCTCCGAAGATGTGGCATGCAGTATGAAGAACGGGATGGCGGGGATTGTCGTCCCACAATTTCAAGATATATATAAGGACCATAGATCTCTCCTGTGTCAGTATATTCTTAGTGTCAAATTCGAGCAGTTACACACTATGGCAGTCAGTTATATTTTCGATCACCCCTTTGAAACAGCTCTTGGGACCCTCGTCGTCGGTGTCGTCAGCTATATCCTCCACCAACGATTTTTTCACCCCCTTGCCAGATACCCGGGGCCATTGCTTGCCTCCCTCACCGACTTATGGCAGGTGCATCAATTCATGACGTTGAAACAACCGTACAATTTGACAGAACTTCACGAAAAACATGGATCTATTGTTCGCTATGGACCCGACAAGTTGAGCATCACTGACGAAGAAGCCATTAAATTGATCTATCAGAGCGGGGCAAAGTACATGCCGAAGACTGAGTTTTACGATGCCTATGGAGCAGCTCACCCTAACATCTTTGGGATGCGTGATGAATCTGTCAGACCTATATTTCTCAAAGAATGCAACCTTGATTTGTCTAACGTTTCATAGGCTCATTCCATTCGGCGCCGTCATATGAGCCATTCGTTCTCGATCAGTTATGTCAAAGAGATGGAAGGCTATCTCGACGCAAACATCAAGATCCTCCGAGACAAGATATCCGAATTCGCAGCGAATGACCAGAACTTTGATCTCAAGAAAGCTTTGCATCATTATGTCATTGACACGCTCGGTGAATTGGCTTTTAGTCAGACCTTTGGCATTCAAGTATGTGATGATGAGTCCCGAGTCCCACCCGTCATTCAGCATAGCCTACTCGCCGCGGTGACCGGTGCTTGGCCGATGATGACCGCAAGGCTGAAGAGATGGCTGCCAGTTGTTCCACATAAAGGTCTGAGTGCTTTGTTTGAGGGACGGCAAGCCTGTGCAGATCTAGCCTCACGTTGCGTGAATGTCCGGTTGAACGCGTTGAGAAACTCTAGCCAGAGCCAAACAATTGCACCCGAGCGAAAGGATATCCTCACGAGTCTCATAAACGCCAAGCATCCTGATACGGGCAAGCATCTGACGCAGACTGATCTTGAGACGGAGGCATTCGGTTTCATGTGGGTGCCTCCTCTACGAAATTCCTATCCGTGCGGCTTGGTAGAGACTAATCTTGCATTCAACTAGCATTGCTGGAACTCATACTACAAGTGCCACTACAACTCTACTTTTTTACCACCTCCTTCATCATCCTGACCTAATGGCAAAATGCGTCGCAGAGGTTGACACGAATCTTCCACCCTTACATAAAGATGAAGGTGCATACTCTGTTTCTGCGGCTGAAAGCTACTTGCCGTATCTGAAGAACTGCATAAAGGAGAACTTTCGTGTCACACCAGTGTTTACAATGCCCCTGGCGAGAAGAGTTCTGAAACGGGAAGGTATTATCATTGCTGGCAACCATATACCTTACGGTGTGAGTATACTTCAATGCCTATGTTTCACTACAAAGAGGCTTCCCATGGCTAATTGTGTTGATATAGACATCAATCGCGGTATGCAATCATGCCTTCCACCACAACCCCAAGATATTTGGCGCCAATCACAATGATTTCGATCCTTCACGATGGGATGAGCCGGAGATTGCGAACAAGTCTAAGCTACTGATGCATTTTGGTCTTGGGGGCCGTCAATGCTTAGGTAAAACTGTTGCTATGACGAACATCTATAAGCTGATGAGCACGCTCTTGAGCGAGTTTGAGTTTAAGTTGGCAGAGGAGAAAGGATGCGATACAACGACCATGAAACCGGCATGTAGTGACGTCCCAGAGTTGATCAGTGTCGGAATCAGCGATCTCGCTAAGCCTTTGATGGTGAAAGCCACGACACGGACGCGAGTTGATCTCTGAGTAAGCGGCTGTTCCTGTGCAACTATTTTTACTAGGAAGCGCTTGAAGTAACGCCCCATCAACGACAAGAGAGACATGACTATCAGTTTATTGGTGTTTTTTTACTATTTTCATGTGTTACTACAGAATGTTGAGGGATGAGACCGAACGTAACCCCTATACAATTTGGTGTATGAACAAGCCGTCACAATCGGGATAAAATTGACAGGACTTTTGTATTTATAGCTTGGCCTTCTCCATTGTGGTAAGCTTCCGCAGGGGCGGACCAGCGCGACTACCATCACCTTCCATGCCATTGCCACTGGGTGCATCGCGAGGTGGCGGCTGGAGTCGCCACTTCTGTCGTAGTTCCTCAGATGCTTTATTCTCGAAGCAGTCTGCAATGTATTTACCCAGGATAGGGAGAAATTTGAAACCACTGGGAAGAATGTTAGTATGGAATTTCCTTCAAACAGGATTGGAATATTTGGCGGCGGAAACGTACTGTCCTGCTCCTCCAGTAGCCACGAAGAGGCCCTGCAGATTCGGGTGGTTGTCGATAATGAAATCACCCTTGGGAGTATCCGTGTACCAACACAAACGGCGGTTCATCCAGGGTCGATCGGCAAACTGGGGGAAGAACTGACGTAGACCCTTCCTCAGATCCTCGTCGGCATCCTCGGGCAGGTATCCGGTCTCCGAGTTGCTGCTATCGAATTTGGGCGATGAGATGGTGCGCTTCTCCCCGTCCACCTGGACGGTCACCTCGTTGGCATATCCATATCCGTGACGTGCAAGCTTCAAGATATTGCTACCAGGGCTTGGAGGGAACACGAACACGCCAGTGGTCATATTGATCATGACAGGCGTGTTATCCAGAGAGCGTGCTTCCTCCTGGGTCAATTGAATGAAACCGACAGGTTGTCCAGAAGACGATGCAGCATGTGCCACGTTCAGAAGGCGGGGCGTCCATGCACCTGTGCTCAAGATAAGCTGAGAAGCACGCAGAGAGCTTCCATCGATAAGTTTGACTCCCACGACCCGGGAGCCCTCCCGGAGGAGAGATACCACACTTCCACGAGGCCCAGTGATGATGGAGATACCTTCTACACTGCAGCGGGAAGCCAACTTTTGAATGCTTCCAGCGGCGTCTGCCCATCCACCCCTGCGGTTGAGGTATCCGCTCATGCCAGCCAAATTGGATTGGATATTGGGGTATGACTTGAGCAGGCTTGACGCATCATCTAGATCTTCAACAGTTCCACCATTGGCCCGCACGGTCGCTGCGGACTTTGTAATCCAGTCGTTCTCTGGCGTCTCTGACAAAAGCGCAAAGCCGGATTCGTAGTAGTGCTCCTTGTATTCGGTCTTCCAGCCCTGGTATGCCTCATAGGCCATTTGACAATAGACTGGGTCGGCATAATCAATTCGAATGATGCGCGAGATATCCACACTGCTCCCGTCGACAGCGGGAGGGTTGTACCGGTCCAGAACGGTTATATCAGTATAGCCCCGGCGCTTCAGCTCTAGGGCAGTGCTGAGGCCGAATACACCAGCACCAACAATGATGATCGAATCAGTCTTGGATGGAGGCATTCTGGTTAAATGATTAGTCAATTATCGATAGAGTTCGTGACAAGGGCGTCATTTTCATAAAAAGGTTCGGGGTGGAGGTGTGACACGGAGAACGCGGCATCGACCGTGTTCTTGGCACGCGGAAATCCCGGAAGCGGGCCATGGCTCCGCGCTTCTAGCAGACCTTGCAATATCAGACAGCCAACGTGAGGGGTAAATTTCACGCTGGATTGAGGCTAAGCCAGTCTTCAAAGGCCTTTCCGTAATCTTGCATCTGTAAAAACAATGTCTCCTCGCCGACAAACGGTAAACTGGAATCTTCCGCAGGGTTTGTCATAGGCACGGCCGGTGATAATTGGCCTAGTTCATGTTGCAACTGAGTGGAATGCTCGGTTTGCTCGGGCGGATAGGTCACACATTCTGGCACCACAGTCTTATGGCCTGATATCCCAGCGGACCCGATCAACGCGAAATCGGGCTCAGAGATTTCATTGGTGGATGAGATGCCTGAGTATGCAATGCTGTCCTTGGCGAGCTCTGGCCCAAAGATATCCCCGCCAGGACTTGGAGCTTTGCTTGCATGAGAGTATACAAGAACCTTCCATAAGAGCTGAAGATTGACAGACCATTTCTGGCGCTTGTTAGGAGTTGTCTCTGTTTCCGTCATGACACCTCCGGATGATATGCTATCACGCAGCTGTTCTAATTGACGAGCCTAATAAGAGTTAACACAAATATCACAGCCGACATGTAAAGGATCTTTTTGATACAAAACACACCTGTTGATCAACGTGCGGCCATCGATGACCCACTTTGTGTAGAAATCGAAGGCATTTTTCGAACCCTGTCTGCGCCTTCGTACTAAAGTTGTGGTCCTCAACAAAGCTGTGTTGGAGATAGATAGTCCCCACAATAGCAACACAGTGACCAAGTGTAGGATCTGATACCTCAAAGTTCTTCGACTCGATGAGCTCAAGGAAGTGTACGATCCAGCCCGAGTGCAAGGTGAGCTGTTCAAAAGAGTTACGGAGGAATGATTGCGGCATCGTGCGACGGAAATTCCGCAGGCGCATGGACAGTAAGAAAGGGTGGTTGAGTAAGCAAGGCACGGCATGCCAGACGATCTGGAAGAAAAGCCAGGGACTCCAATAATCACGATTCGCTTGCAGATTCTCAGGTGTCTGCTCGGAGAATCGACTTGCATGTAGGCGGAATCTCAAAGGCATGCAGCTCTCGTGCTCGGTATGCCAGTAACTGATCGTCAAATAGTCCGATTGGGGATGCCAAGGTGGGTTCGTGTCGAAATTTCCATGGTTGATGGCATACTTGCATGCCAGCGACCACAGCTCGCTAGTGCACATGTTGGCGGAGATGATACCAATGTCGAGTTTTGAGTCACTAACATCTCTGCGAGAATATCTCTGCGCTATAGATTTTTCGAAAGACGGTGTCGCAAGTGTGGAGTCACCTTGCTGGTCGTTGCTCTCTCCGAGACACCACGACTGTGAGGTACCTTGGAGATTCTGCAGCATCATGATACTTGCGTAACACAGTCTCTTCTCGTCTCTCTCCGCGTCCAAGTTGTCCAAGAAGGTCTCTTGGTCACCCATTCGGATATTACGAATGAAGTAACTCGCCGTTCTGGTATAGAATCCCGCCCGCACGATGTGTCCCGCTAATTGCCGTCAGTTAGCTAGAAATCACCCATTGGATTACTGACCTTACCTGTAAATTCAAGCAAGCTCAAGAGACAGAGGGCTTGGATCGTTGAAAGCTCTACACTTCCATCAGCCAGGCGGTCGATGACAAGCCGGCTGGCGCGTTCCGTCTTTGCTTTGATCTCGAGTTCAATCTCCCTATCTTTAATTCCCAGTCCACGAAACCGAATGCAATGTGCGTCCATGGCAAGTAGAAGTTCTGGGTCTCTGCCCCTGAGGGATGCAAGTGATACGCTTTGCGCGAATAACGGCAGTGGTTGGGAGTTGCAGAACGTGAGAAATAGCTCAGCGTTTGAAGGCTCTGACGGTTGTCCTCTTTTGTGGTCGTTAGTTACACTACTAAAAATCAAGGTAAAGAGGAACGCACGCGAGGGCTTGACCCTGGGATGGCACCTCGGAGCCCCGGTTGACATAGGAGTTTGAATCATGGCTGACGACTGGAGTGGAACTCCTGTCTTGACTAGGTTGCCGGCTGTATCGGGTGTCAGATAGGGGCGATGAAGAGGAATGAAGTTTGACTTACGCGATGTACCTAACGAGCTGTTCCAGTTTCCCCTCAATTCTGGAGACACGATCATCCTGGATGAAATGATCAGGCTTGCGATAGATCCGGAAGCCGGTGAGGATTTCCTACCATATTCTTCAAATGCAACCCCTCGTCTACGACCTCGGTTCCTGAATAGACGCAGGTCTGGCCGAGCCGGGTGCAGAAGGAACAAACGGGCTTCTCGCCGGGGCATCTCGTCTTCTTCCGTCTGGCTAGCAATCAGCTTCCATGCACGAAGCAGTAAACAGCCGTACTCACCGACAACCATCGCAAGCCTGTCTGGCTCGCTTCGCTGGTCGCTCTTCGCCAGGGGGCGCCATCGTGGTCACGTGCCTATTATTGGTACCCAAGGATACGCAAGCTGTGAGTGGATAGAGTCTGACTGGCTTGATTGAGCGGCCTACTCCTGTCTCGACCTCGATCGATCACGAAGTGACATCCATAGGGCAGGATCAGACTGAAAAAACGTGTGGGGACGGAAGTGGGTCGGGAATGCCGGGAAGCGCCTAAAGGGGCGGCACCACCAAGATCTCTATGTGGAGTGGATTCTCCTCTTTATTTACTTTAAGGTCGGTTTACTAGGTCGTTAGTTAAGACTTGATGGCTCACTGGTGATGAAATCAATTACTTTCGTGTTCAGAGCACAGTCTTAACCTCGATTGCCGACACCAACGGATGACCGTATACTTAGTGTTTGCTAATACCGAGCAACATTTATTGTCAGAAACAGGCATCGTGCACTGCCAGACAGATGCATACAGAAGGAAGGGAAAAATGAGGCAATTATTATACACAACCATGACGCTAAGGCAATCTCGACTGGAATTCCTCGAAATAAAAAATTCTGGTCCTCAGGAACCCACGGCAACAGGTTTTAGTCAAAGCTTCGAATCTGTATCGCGACAATACGTTCCAGTGACAGTCTCATCGGCTGTGGATACACCAACTGAAGGAGTGGAATCCTTGTTGGCTGTCTTTTTCAGATCAAAGTCCGAAACAGTAGCCAGGGCACTTTCGACTGGAGGCTTCTTGGAAGAGATCGCTGAACGACGAATTGTCCGAATGCCGGTTTCCAACTCTTCATCCAGCTTATCAACGTAATCATAGGCAGCTTTGCCCGCAATCGCTAGCCTTTCGTAGGAGTCCAAACCTCCCAGCTTCCATTCAGGCAACGGCTTGAGACAACCGCCAATTTCATATTCGAAGAAAGGCTTCCCATCCTTGCCCACCACTTTCCGACGTTCGTACTTGAGCTTTGGATGGATGGGTTTGTAGATAGGATGTGAAGAGTCCTTTTCGTTCTGTTCCTTGAACCAGTTCACTCGGAAATTGACAACTGGGTGGATGTATTCACAGGTCTCGCCTATGGAGTTCCCGTTGTCTTTGGCATATTCGCCTGGCGTGCGTCTTTTTTGTCCGTTTAACCAGTAGGCCAGGGTGAAGCTGTCTTCCAAGATGCCCGTACCCCAGCCAATTTCTCGGGCCTTTTCTTCGGTTGCCTGTTGAATCGCTTTGAATGGAAGACTGATTGTGGCCACTGCAGTTTTGGCAAATGAGACTGTCCGCTTCACTAAGGACTGGGGCTTAGGTTTTGGAGATGTGAGCTTGAGATCTGTCTTCCTACGCTGCAAGTTCAACTCCTCGATGTGCCGTTCACGGTCATTTTGTTCATCGCTGACCACTTGCTCATTGACTGAGACATGATCCTTGATTTGATCAAGCATCCAAGCAAATGCGATGTTCGACATGTTTTCCATATCACCTTCGTCTTTGAGAGTGTCGTTCGACCCTCCGCCGATGTTGATGTGGAAACCAGGAATCCAAACTTGTCTCAAAACTGGGTGCTGCTCCAGTCGATTTTGATATCTGACTCGCTTTCTGGCAGCCTTATTCCAGGCTCTCGCAGCCACATTGACCTCTCGGGCAGCTGCATTGACTGCCTTGTCCGTGGCTCCACCACTAGCTTTAAGGTCCTTGGCATGCTGCAAGACGTCCCAGTAGCGCTTTTCAGCCAGTTTCTCATCTTCCATATGAGCTTCTACCTGTTCTTTGGTTGCCGTCTTTTTGTTGAGATACCAGAGAGTTGGTGAGAATGCCTTCCTTCGCTCATCTAAGGCTAGGCATTGGAATGCATTTGGGATATCTGATAAATCTAGTGTTAGCCTTGAAAGGTGAAGAAAGCTAAATGCAATTTGGAGAAAGTCAAAGACTTACTAGGAGATAGACCAACATTGTGCCATCCTTCACTTGATGGGAGCTTGATTCCTAGGACTTCCGGCATCCCCAAAGCACCGACGGTATCATACACGCCGACCACCTCCACCTCTCGAGACCCCTCCTGTGCCCAGTCACCTTGAGGAGCTTTCTCGTATACAAATTCTCTGTGATCCTTATCTCCAGCACCCTGATTCTCGTCTGCTTTACCCCACATCCAGTCGAACCAAAGCTCACTGCGGTGGAATCGTTTCCCGGGCTCCAGCTTCTTATAGACGGCCCATAGATCCGGGAACTTGTTGAGATCGGTCTTCTGACATATTCCAATGTCGGAAATGAGCCCAGCAATGGTTCTGGCGGTGTAAGCCCCTCGAGAGAACCCAAAGCACATGATTTTGTCTCCAGGGTTGTAATTGAGGACAGCGAAATTGTACGCTTCGATGATGTTGGTTTCCATGCCTGCACCGGTCGCACCTTCGAAAGCATCGCCTAATGCCAGTGCAGTGGTGCCAACTCCAGAATCATACCAGACAACTTGCTGCCATTGATTACCATCCTTGTCCGTTCCGACGGGATTCAGAGAGCGACATAGGCGGGTGACATTCGAAGGGACATTTTTCTTTCCCGAAACTGCAGACTGCCAGGTGCCATCGCAGCATATAATAATACGTTTTCGCACGGGGGTGAGCTTCGTGTCCTCCCTTTGCCGAAGAGGCTCATCGCCGAGCAGTTCACTGATGTCTACTGCACCCATTTTGCATCAAAAAAATTCAGGGGAAGTCGCGACAGTGGCTGCTAAAGAAGCGTGCAACCTTTCAGAGGTGAAAACTTCTCTCCATCTGGGCTGCAGAGGCTTTTATTTATGCCCTGCTTGCTTACAGACTTTTTTTCAGCTCCTCCTAGAGGCTTAGGCTGACTCCATCATCCTTGATCCATCACCTCTACAGTCCGTGTGTGCATGAAGCTACAGGACGCTTACCCCTTTTCAGCGCGTGCGGACGAACTGGTAATCCACAGTCAAGGCGTGTCGGGACGCTTAGCCAACTTGGGATCATTCGGCTTCCCCGCCATTTGTCTGACTGTTTGGACCCTACATAATACGATGGTGGCTGGCATTGTTATCAGCTGAGTATAGAATCATGAGGGCCAATCGTTGGGGGCGGTTTTTGGGGATGTGTCAACCTCGATTCTGTCATTGGTAGACACTCCACATGAACTTTCTTCACGATTCCTCGTCGGTGCGCAGTGTGGTAGTACAGGGTCCACATTGTGCGAGGCCCACGCGCTCGTACGTGGAAGATCGGCACCTCGGTAAAAGTCAAAGTGGGCGAAGGGTCGGGCGTCCCAACTCAGCCTTGTGGCATCGAGTTAGGCTGACAGCGGTTGGCTGTGCACAGCTGAAAGACTAGGGCTGAGTCTTTAAAATAGACGTCAGATATACAACTCAGCCCATCTACGGTCAATTACGCCCGTCATTTTTATCAATTCTCCGCGTGCGCCGCATGAAATGAAGGTAGCTAACAAGGTATAGATGAACAAAGGAAATTGCATTGACTGTCAGGATTGAAGCTGTTTTTGAAAATGTATGTACCGACACCCAAGTCGATGGCCACGAGCAACACTGAATGTAGTTACCCTTCCCGCTCCGAGACAACTTGCTCAAATGTCTTCTGAACGGTGACTCCGCTTTGCGAGAAGACTGGCATGAGCTCGGGATTTAAAGCTTCCTGACTGCTGTTGGTATAGCGGAAGGAATTTAGTCGGGGCGAAGATACTGTGTTCACAAGCCCACTGTTGTCATTGACGTCCAAATCCGGTCTCCAATTGCTGGGGTCGCTGGAGGCTTTCAGTTGTTCGCTTCTCAAGCTGGAGAGTGGGTACTTTGCCGGGCTTGCTGCATTCCGCCCGTAGGCCATACTTCCATCAAGAAGCCAGCGAAAGAGTGGACGAAGGGTGATCAAACTTCCTGCCGTAATCCCGAGACCTGTTTCAATCACGGACCAAATGGCGATTTGATATGTGTTGCCTGTGAGTCATTAGCGTGTGACTTCATTTGGCATTCCCATAGAAAGTTAACAAAGAGGAGTGGGGCTAGAGAAACTCACGAAGGAAATCCATATCCGCGTAATAATGTAGGAATGGGAGTCGGATGATCACAGCAACACTCGCACTAGTTGGTGTTAGCCTGGCTGTTCTCGGGACTAGAAGGAACTTCACGTACATTGCGCCCAGACTTAGAATTCCTCCAACTGCAATCTTGGTCCTGTGATTCATCTGCAACTTCCATATAAGGAAAATTGGCAAGATTCCTAGGGCCAAGTCGCAGATGATCGTCAGAGCGCTGTAGAGATATGCGATGTCGAGAAGTATTTGGACTGATAGGCAAGTTCCCGAATTTCTCGGGTCCACTCGGTTCCAAAAGTAGGAAATGGGATGACAGTCGAAGAGCAGCACAAGCCAAAACAACAGACCAATGACTATAACTGTACCGATAATACCCCAGAGAAAAAAACGATGAGCTCTCTTGACGGTCAATCGTAAGAGAGCGAGGGCAATCGATGTCTTGGCAACAGCAGATGCCCAAATATATAGCATTTGACCGAGCCACCACCACTAAATGAGAGCAGAATTGTGATTAGCCAGTAACTGGTGAATGATTGAGGGGTACAGTTTACCAGTAGCGCCGTCTTGTAGACTTCAAGGCTGGTGAAGTCGGCATAAGAGTGACCGACTCCATCTGCTGAAGCAATCATGCAACATACGGTCAGGGTTATGAACAAGGCCTAGTGGCTGTTAGAAGGTATATCTCGGAGAATCCTTGACTGACAATCATACCAGGGCTGCGACCATCAGGGTATCATCCCATCCGAAACCTCGAACAAGGTATACTCGAACGAATACCCTTAATGAGACAGCCACAATGGACATAATCATCATCACAAGGGACACGACGAAGATTGCGAGGCTTCGGCCCACGAGGGGCATAGGGAAAGCCATCTTGAAGCGAGGTGCGTCTCGAATCCGTGAACACCTGATGATCGCTACTTAGATCGGGCTGACAGGACTCTCATGATCCTGTATTATGTTCTTATCCCAAGCAGCCTGGAGGAGGGAGAGCACGGCAAGAGGTTTGCCAGAAGAAGTTCAGACTTTGAACCGCAGATCCTCGGGCCTAATGAATACCCCGACCATAGCTAGAAATTCAGAATCAGCCAAGAGAGTGACGCGGGATGGCGGCTGGGTTAAGTGGAGTTTCAGATCATTGGCCAGAGAGCCATTCTTGATCGATTAGGTTAATATACACGATGGTCGAAGTCATAGGGCCACATAGCTAACCGAATTCGAGGTTAACTCCGTGCGCTAGGGCGTAATGAGATTCCACCAAGGGCACATTGCATATTCTAGGATCTTGAAATTGAGGACACGGACCAAAATTCGCGTTTGCGGTCCAGTCAGGATGGATGGACCCTCTCCACTTTCGCAGCTATCGGTTGGAGGATCGTGTTTCAGGGGGAATATTTGCCGAGGGGTTTGCGCGGCACTCGGGGATTCGCTTCGATCCGAGATCTAGAGCTCCACATACTCCTCCAAGTCCCACAAGTTGCGGCTCTTAGCGGTCCATTTCAGGAACGAGCATGACTCGTGATAAATGGCCATTGAGAGTATCCTCCTGTGATTGAATATGGTGGATCCACTCGTCAAGGGTCTGAAACATTGTTAGTACATAGCTCTGGAGCGCGGCGAGGCCCGACGAAACAAAACAATAACACCTCGGCTTATTCAATGCCACATTTTATGAGCTAGTGAACCACTTGCAGGACAACCCCATGGTGAGCAAAGCCATCGTACTAGTTGGTCCCACTGAAGCCACAATTTCGGTTCCGTGGGTTGGTGGTGTGTAGCTTTTTGAGGAATCTTATCTTCGTGGATCCTGAATCTTGGTTATACTTCCAGCCGGCATGTACCAATAGACAAAACAGACATAGGGAAAGCGATATATCATCTTGTACGTTCGATCTGTGTATAAAGACAACTCCTTTGACTTGAATTCCAACAAGGCCACATGGTCGCCAAAATCAAGTAAACGAAAAGCGAAGACGAGAGCAGCAGAAACATATCACCACCATGGATGGGCAGAAGGTTGGCCAAGATTTAACGGATATACAGAAGAGCACAGGATTATCCACAGGCTAGACTTCACCGGGCCGAAGAATCTTCTCCCGGGTTGCCGGTCTTGACTTGACATTCGACGCAGTCCCCTCGGCAAAGCTACCGTCATCGCAGATGGTCCACTCATCGGGTCTCAACCAGTACTGGTCGTGAGAAACGTGCCCTTTCAACTTTCCCTGAAAGTCAAGAGGGTCGATGAAAGTCTCCCATGGATCACGGTGATCAATCCACCCAGGGCCCATACGCTCGGTGCGACCATCAGTGTCAAGATAACGCATCTTATTCCGAGGCAAATAGCGACCGGGATGAAGCGAGTTCAGCCAGAAAGTGAAGATCAACATAGGTCCCAACTCAAAGGCAAATAGATACCACTCATTACTGAGAATCGGGCCACAGTTCTCGGTGCAGCCGAGATTGTCAAACATTTCAAACGACTCCACAGCGCGGAAGATGCAGCGGAGCAAGACGAGCGTCGAAGTGCCGTATAACGTCATGCAGAGAGTTTTCACGTTTCGAGGGACCTCTCCTGCTTTGGCAGCTCGAGTATGGACCATTCCGACGACGGCGATTACTAGGCCTTCAACGACGGCCTGAAGGATGAGACCAACGGCGATTAGAACGCCACCACTCTTGTATTTATCTAGGTCATCACCGGCTGCTGCATTCTTGGCTGCGCCTGCGACGGTGATACCTTCAACCGCAGCACCGGCATACACGAAAACCATGAGGACGCGATTGGGATGAAACACGGCGTGCATGGGAAGGTAGTTCATCAGTCGGCCGACAATATTGTACGCGGCAGCGGAGTAGACGGGAGGAGCAAGGTAGATGAAGACAGATTGTGCGATGAACAGATTCTTATTTGCGGGATGATAGCTGCTGATGCATCGCAGGATCCAGCCTATCGTGAAGATTAGACCGCCCCAAAATGCCCAGAAGGTCACTCTCCAAAAGTGATATCGACTATTGACTAGTTAGCATAAAGAATAGTGAGGGCTAGAAGGGTGTTTTTTTCAACGCTTACAAGTTTTGCCAAATGTGCGCGACCAAACTAAGGAATACAACGCCTGCAAACACCGCAGGCAGCACATGGCTGGGGTCGTATCTGTAGTAGCTAACCACTTCGTCGTTAGGACTCATTTTTTTCGAGCTTGTAGTGATGGTTGTAGCTGTTCGTGGTTTCGAATGGCATTTTTATACTCTAAATACTATTCTTCCTCGTGTCCATGGCCACAACGAAGGTGAGCTACTCTAAATGAACGCGCGACATAGATCCAAGATGAGAAAATGATCGCCCCCTCTGCGCCCCAGAATTCTGCAAAGCAAGCCTCATAGACCCATTTAATCCAAGATTGTCGGACCTTTGATCCCTCATTGCTGTTAGAAACTCAGATACGCTTGCCAGAGGCTGAACTGGCCCCCAAACAGCAATGCCCACATACATCAATATCAACCAATCAGCATTCATGGCCTCAGCTGGGGCGGCGGCACATACGACCTAAAGCGGTTAGACCACGCGCCGAGCCATCAACCAAGATGACGCTGATGGCTGTGTCCTCCGCCCCGACATCTTCAAATAATTACAGCACCGAAGAGTTGAGCGTTCCATCCGACTCAAAATGGACAGGAACGGGTCACATTATTCGGTTAAACTCAACAATCGTTCCTGAAGATCCGACGTCAAGGCCTACACGCTACGCCCGCAACTAGGCACATTGGTTCGCTGTTACCCCACATTTCGCGCTTTTGAGATCCACTAGGGGGGATAGAACATGCCTGGCGTTCCATCGGGGAAGGCTTGCGAAGCATGCCGCAAACAGAAGAAGAAGGTATGTATGTGTAGTATTGTCTAATACAGTATCGAGGAATTGACCCGGTAGGTATAGTGCGACGAGAAGCAGCCAACCTGCGGACGATGCCTGCGCCTGAAGATCCCTTGCGTGGGGTCGGGCCAACAACGCTTCAAATTTCAAGAAGAAAAACAATTCACCAAGCAGATCCGGCGAGAATTTAAGAATGGGACTTTGTCCACACCCGGTACATCCAAGACCTCATCATCGAATGGCACACCCTCGCCTCCTGGGCAACTCCTCTTCATCCAGGCCAGACCGAGCAGTAGCACCACGCGCTTAGCGCACGCCTTCACCCAAGCCATCCAGCGCTCCACCGATATCCGGTACAACCTAGGAAGTACTTTTGGCTTGTTCCTCGAAGAGGTTCCCCGTCGACTAGGCACGAATGACGCGCTAGACCGTGCCGTCGATGCGATAACGAGCGCCCATACGGACTTCTGTACCCGAAAGCACGGATCTGTGCAGGCGTTGACTAAGTACTCGGCTGCACTCCGGACTTTGCGGGTCTATCTAAATGATCCGATCCACGCGCAGGAAACGAATACGCTAGCCGCAGTAATGATACTGCTTATTTGTCAGTCGATCATGGGGCAGACTACCAAGGGGCAGTGGTGGTCTGGGCATGCAGAGGGCGCCATGCAGATTCTCAAGGCTCGGAAGGAGTTTGGACCACAGAATGAATTCGAAGCTAAGATGTACATGTCCCTGCGAGGGAGCGTGGTACGTTGATCCTTGTCGTCTTCTATACCCCGTGAAGCTTATACCAATGACGTCATAGCTATTTGAAGGGCTCTTCAATCATCGAATCCAACTCAGCGAAAAAGAATGGGATTCTCTCATCGTGAATGACTACGACAAAGCCAATCCCGAAGGTCGACTTCTACAGACTCTCTCTCGAGCCCCGGGTATAATGCGTCGTGCCCGAATCTTCCTGCGAACGGGATCCGATCCAACCGGTGTCCAAGATGAACTATGGGCACTGTACCAAGCCTGCAAGCTGGACGTTGACAAGCTCAAACAGTCCAGCGTCAACAAAGATCTTTCTCTCGCGCAAGCTCTCCCCCATGGATTCCACCGGACCTGGCTCGAACGAGTACTGACCGTCCACTACGATCGCATATACGGCATCGGCCTGGTAATAACGCTGTTCTTCAACTGCATGGTCCAAGCCCTAGAAATACACAGCGACGCCGTCCAAGCAGACGCGCACCACTTCACCGAGGAAATCCTGGTGCTCGCAGAGACATCGGAAAATCTTCGACCCGTCGGGTCTGGTTATCTGATTATCTGTCTGATTACCGCGTGGGCCGCGACGAGAGATCCCGAGCTGCGGGGGAGAGTTTTCGAGTGGTTGTGTGAATATCAGAGTGATTTTAGTAGTCGGCAAGTAAGCCAATTCCAGCAGGAGCTTCAGTGGACGGCGGAGCATTTGTGTTTGGGCGATCCGTTGGGGTTAAGGCAAGAACTGGATTATATGGACTATTTGCTTGATTAATGGATGTAGAGGGATGGTGTCATGTGTGAATACCCCAATTTATTAGAGCGCGGAGATGTATTCGAGGATCAAATTTCAAGCGCTTCTCTTCGGGTAAAGATCTACGGGAGGAAGTAGTGAGGTCTTCAATCGATAGGGGTGTTCCTGGTACAAAGGCATCTTGACCTATGGAGCATGAATGCCGTGTGCGCACTTTGAGGCCTTTACCAGGACGACATAGCCATTAGCGTTCAGATGATATCTGTAAGATTCGGTCCCGACCGGCCAACTCGATAATTATGATAAAAAGAGCAACCAAGAAAATTTTCACTAATTCATATGGAGAAAGGTAATAATTTAGTTTAAGGAAAAGAATACAGAAATGGTCCTGGATGTATGGTTGGGACTCAAAGTAGAACCAAAAAAAACGAGGGTTCAAAAACAAAAGACGAAAAAGGAAGAAACAAGAGAAGAAGAGAGAGTCCAAAACAAACCCCGGACGCTATGCGAAAAGAGAAATGAGACCATGTGTGTGTGAACAGACTATATGGCAATGCACAGGCCACGGCCGCCAAAGCTGGAGTAGAGACTGTTGGAAATCCAGCAGAATGAGATGGAAAAGGGTGAAAGTACGGGGTATCGCCCTAGACTCCAATGTCCATGGGATAACACGAACTGAATCAGATATGGGTAATGATATGAGGCCGCCACTGAAACGAATGGATGCCGGCATTGAGCGGGATATAGGTCGTGAGATGCCACGACGGAGAAAAAGAAGGACGGGAAGACTGGGTAATGGGAGGAAGACAGGACTTGTGTATAGTTCCTCTGGACGACCAGAACAGATCAAGGCAAGGGTATTTCCGTGCAGAGGCAGAAAAAAAGAAACCGAGAAATGCAGAGAGACACGCAAAACAGCTTGGATAAGAGAAAAATGAATGACCGTCAGCTTCTGAATCACCACATATCATCGTCGTCGTCGTCATCCAGCTGGACGTCGTCACCAAAAGACGAGTGTCCATACTGGTAGTGGCCCGAGTTGTAAGAGTGGCCATTTTCGTAGCCATGCTGACTAGCCCCGCCATGGCCCTGGTAGCGATCGTGCGGATCATCGTCGTAGTCGTACATGGACTCATCGTATGTACTATCCCCGTACTGTTGCTGCTCTTGTGCCTACCAAACACCGTTAATCATCCAAATCTTCATGGACAGAAAATCAGGCTCCACTTACTTCTTGGTATCGCTGATATTGCAGGTACTCGTCTGGCTGATCCCGAGATTTGGACGACCTCTGCGAGCCAGAGGAAGCCGCCATCATCGGAGATTGCATCTGCTGCACTTTTTCCAGATATGAGTACATAAAGTTACTCAGCAAAACTTGAGAGTATAGAGCCCGGCGCGGATTGGCAAGCTTGATGTGGGCCATACGATAGATAGCTCGCTCTTCCAGTATGGAAAATCGAGTCCAAGGATAGTCCACATCGGCCCGCAGTTCCCGCATGGGAGGATCGGGAGAGAGGTTTCGAGACGAGTTCTTGCGGTGATGGCCCTCTCCACTGTGTTTTTTGCGTCCACCTCCAAAGATCGAGGAGAAGATGCCGTCTTTTTCTTTCTTGGAGTCGCCAGAAGCTCGGCGCGCACCGTCTTTTCGTCGTTCCTCCTCCAATTTCGGATCGAGGCGGTCCAGTATGAGGCTTTCCCTACCCTTTGGGGTGGTATCCATTGACGACTGCAAGACGTCCATTCGTGCATTGCTGTGAGATTTCTCCGTATATTTAGACTTATTCTTCTTCGAGTCGCTCTCTTTCTCCTTCTTCTTCTCCTTCTCTTCGCTACCCAGCAGCCAGTGCCAGCTGGACTTGCGGCCTTCGGAATCCTTCTTTGACTTTTTACCTTCCGACTTGCGTTCCTCCGGTTTCCGCTCTTCCGGCATGGTTGGAATGAACGAAAGGCTGTCTGTTCGCATGCTGTTACCAGGTATCATCTGAGGTTGATTGGCTAACTCATCAAGAGTGGACGCCGTTTCTTTCCCAGACTGTGGACCCATCGGGGATCGCTTGCTAGGCGTTGAATCATGTACCGGAGAGGTCTTGCCAGAGTAAATGGAGGGCACATCTCGGTCGGGTGATCGGGCGGGCAGAGGACTTGAGCTCGGAGATGGACGGTTGTTGTCAGGTGGAGGAGTTTCGACGATTGAAGGAACTTTTTGTTCGGTTGGGGGAGTGACCAGTGTTGAGCGGCCGTTGGAACTGATACGCGAATGCCATTGTCGTGATTGAGAGCTTGCATTGCTTCCGAAGGGATCCGATCGATCGAAAGACGCTTCAGACTGATTATAAGACGAGAATTGATCTTGCTGCTCAGCCCCGGGACTATCAACAACCGAGTCAAATGTCGAGCTCGTGGTGGTGGAGCCCGGCGGGTATGCTGTGCCACGGGACGAAGTAGATGGAGACCGAACTGCTGATCCTCCAGCGGCGGAAGACGGATCTGTAGCCACTCGAGTCGTTCCAAGTATTGGCTGTTCCTCAGAGGCGGGAATGATCGCAGGGGGCCCTGTATGCGTAGACTCTGAAAGCGCTCTGCCAACGCGTTTCGAATATGGCGCCTTTTCTCCCTTTTTCAAGCTTCCCTTCTTATATTGCGTCCGAGTTGATCGTCGTAGACTGTGACCCGGGGGCGCTGGCGGTAGAATCGGCCTATCCTCACTAGCCGCAATGCTCGCATTCTGCATCCCTCGCACCAAAAGATCCTTGCTATCCAGCTTGGTATCGTCCACCAGCGACTCCAGCTCCTGCAAGTTGGGACTCAACATGCCATCCCGTCGACTCGTTTGCGAACGCTGACGCTCCAACCGCTCAGCGCCATCTTTATAACCAGAGGAATCATCAATCTGCTTAGAGAGCATTGATCGCTTTCGGCGGAGCCCGCTCCCCGATCCCTGACGCTCGGGTGATAAGGACGAACCAAAGTCGCCCGATTTTCGCTTGATCACGTCGGCCTTACTCTCGAGGAATGATTTGAATTCCTTCGGTGCCAACTCCGGGTGCAAGCTTGCCGGAACCCAGAATAACCGTGACGCGTCGTTTTCATCGGCCGAGGGTGAGGGGGGTAAGGAAGGAATCGTAAAGTTGCTGCCGAACGAGGGAAGGTCGGGATCACCTGCCGCCGCAACATCCATGGACATGCGCCGAATCGCAGCTAGGTTGTTCAGCTCCTGGACGACCGCGGCGGGGTCGGACTCGTAGTCGATATCGTTCAGAGGGAAGGAAGATGTGGCGGTTTCGGATGGCGACCGCACCGAGTCTGGGGACCCAGGCTCGCTGTCCCGGTCAAAAGACCTTTGGCCCACGAGGGAGGGCCGTAAATGTCCATTGGGCTGTTTCGATGGTCCTTCCGTTGGCGACCGCAGTGGAGGTGTCGAGGGCAACAAAGAAGACTCGGAACCGGCGGCGTGTCGCGGGATAGTTGTAATTGCCTCGCCGTGGGGGGTAGTTATATAGCTCAGCCGCCGGGGGTCGTTGCGATCATAGTCATCACCGTACATATGTCCAATAGCTTCCGTCACATGGTGGCTAGGGTCGCTAATCGAGAGATGGGTTGCATGGCCTCTCCGCGTCGTGTGTCCTCCGCCAGCCTCAGGGGCGCCCGTGGAAGCCTAACCGATAGGGGGAAAAAAAGATTAGCAAAGGTCGACTCGCGTGCTTTGCCGTCCTTGATTGCGCTATTAAACTCAATGGTATGGTGTAGAAGGCCATACAGACACCCCTCAAGAACGAGGGGTTCAGCCAAGGCAGGAAATTGTACGGCGCGTCCAGGATCTCGGGGCAGCCCAGCCAGCAAGGGAGACAAAAAATTGATTTGAAGAGACGCACCTGCATGGGAACCAGCTATACAGGAACCAAAAGAGCCCAAAATAACCCTGAAGACCGAAGGCGGGCACAGCCTGGAGGGAGGGGAGGAGGGGGGATCAATGTACCACCTGGGGAAGAAGATGAACGATCATCGAAGCGGGGGACACGGAAAGAAAGAGTCGGGGGTGGTGGGCTATCCGGTAGCTACCGTGCTCGAGCTGTCATTTGTGGGACAGTAAGAAAGGATGAAAGGACCAGGTTCAAAGCGGTGAATGAGAACAAGAACTCCAAGGCGAAACAGAGCAAAAAAAAAACGGAGTATGCAAAAAGTGATGTTCGGTTTCCAGAGAGGGGAAGGGGATTTGGAGGTTTGAATGAGTTTGGGGAATCGGCGGGCGGAGAGCGAGTGAGAGGGCTCTTCGGTCGCAGCACCTGATCATCCGCAAAGTCATCCCAACTGGACTTGTCGCCCTTTTACAAATGGCTGAGACTCGACGTTTAGGGAACACGCGCATGATAAACGCCTTTGTCTTGTTCATTCTTCGCACGCGGCCCTGCTGAGGCTCCACTCTTGGGCTCTTCTACGGGCACAATACGGTCAGAAGTTCAGAACGCCTGGGCCATCGTTGACTCCACGGTCACTCTCTCCATGTGGACGATCACCACCCAGATTTCCCTGGCCTGGCTGGGTCTGGTTGGAGGGAACCCGCAGATCTACACGCGACCCTCTTTCTGGACCTCGTTCTAGCAAGATTTCTCGGGACTCGATCTGCTCCATTACTTCGTGTATACATCATTGACATCTATCTCTCTGTCTTGCCTCGGCTTCCCGCCTTTGTCACATCTCAGTCTCTATGCATTGCGCCAATCGTATATGATCTACAGCGGGCAAGCGGTTCATCTCGGTCCAGATTCCAACCTCGTCGGACGTGAATTATACAAGTACGACCATGCGAACAGGCAGGCAGCGCCGTCCCCGGTGTTTGTACTTCCCTTGATTCGTGGTACGGGTAGTATGCAGGTGGAGGCTGAGAGCTTCGCCTCTTTCGGACAGAGAAAGCCTCGCGCTCAGCCCCATTGACATGGATCGATGTTATTGTGATGATGCCGGGAGTTTTCAATGGGGGCCAGATTGATAAGAATCACGAGCCATCCCACCTCTTTTTCCTCGAGCCAGTGCCCTCGCTGTTTGGACAAGGGTCCAGCAACTCTCAGGGGCCGCCTGGATGTTCCGCTCCCAATCGCATGGGGAGTATACATCTGCAGTGTCACTCGACTACGGGCAGCGGGAACCGAAGAGCGTAGGCACCGGTGGGGAGTGTCGGCGTAAGCGACGTCCCGAGCGCAATAATTGTGGTGAATGACGAGAAAGTGAAATAGATTCGATTGCGCCAAAGCTGAATAAAAGGACGGCTAGCTGGCTTAGGGCTGAAAAGCATAGATAAGTATGTGGCGGGTAAGAAAAGAAAAAAAGGTTATTTCCACTCCGTTAAGACGGGTATGGGGTGAAATGAAAACCTCTAGGAACGTGCTGCATGCAAGGAAGGCGCCACTACGCGCATAACCACACGCTTAGAAAATGACTAGAACCCGAATGAACCAAGAACCTTGCTAAACATAAAAATGAGAACCACAAAGACTCCAGCGCTCAAGAGGGTGAAGCGAATACGGGTCCAGAAAGACGACGATGACATGGATCCAACGCCCCAGTATATTCAAGCCAACCAATCAAGCCCTGTATGTTCATGAAGGGGAGGGGAATCAAGTAAGTGCAGCTGACGACCTGAAAATCGTAGAGTCAAGTATAAGTCAGCAGAACGAGAAGAACACGGAAGAACAAAAGTGCCTACGACGAGGCATCAACGTAGTTGCTGTACAAACATCGAATTAGCTCAGACCTTGAACCTCTTGGAAGAATGTGGGAGACGCTTTACTTACCTGGGGAAAATGCCAACGCGATCACCAATACGACCAGTCCACCAATCCTCGGCCTTCTCGGTACGCTTCAGAATCGTGATGATATCGCCCTTCTTGAATCCCAAGTCGCCATCTTGGTCCGCATCGAACGTGTAGAGTGCGATCGCCTGGTCCGACCGCAGAGCCGCACCTTGACCCGTCCGTTGCCCAAAGACCGGCTTGGGAGCAGTCGGGCGGGAAGGGCGGCGGTCGGAGTAGCTGTACTCATCGTCGAGTGGCGTGGTGTTGCTGCGACTACGTCCATAGTCGCCAAATGAGTCACCGCGAGTAGTTTCCGAGCGTCCCAAACCCCCTGCAGGTCGATCATAAACATCATCATCCCAGGATGTATTCGCACGGCGGGGCTTGTCGCGGTATTCGTAACCACCGGCTGTGTCATCAAAAGTGCTCGCCCGGCTGCGATTGGTGCGCGAGCCCTGACCGTAGGCCTCGCCTCTTCGTCCTTCCCAGACAACATCGTCATGGCTGTCATCGTAGACTGGTGTGTCATTGTACATCGCGTCGCCGCCTGCACGCGCGCTGCCTTGGAACGCACGCGAGTTGAGGACGCGCATCAGTGCATCGGTCGAAGGCGGCGGTCGCACACTACCGGTCAGAAGCTGGGCGGCGCTGACACGGCTTTGATACATCTTCTCATTGGCATCCTTGCGCTCCACGAGCATGCTGCCCTCCAAACTGACACCGGCGAAGAGACCCTTGGTCTTTGAGTACGAGAAGACCGCCGCGACTCCCTTGGTGCTGGCCGCACCGGCAGCCTCTGCATTGCGTCCGACCGGACCAGCGGCCAGAGAGACGTTACCACCCAGTGTGAGTGTTCCAAATTGCGAGAATGCGCGGACAGCCGAGGCGTCATTAAGAATGAAGACGAAATCGGTCAGCTCGAATCCGATCTGTCCACCCACACCCGCGCCGGCAGTGACGATGGCGGAGGGAGCCGACCAGGAGCCATCGGCAAGACGGGCAACGACGATACCGGATCCAAATCGACCAGAGCCAATGAATCCGGCCTTAAGAACTGTGAGAATGGCAAGACCCTAGAGAAGGTCAAGTGTCAGCCGACATGAGCGTCTTCTTCGCTACCCCGCGCCAGGGCAGAGCCCTCCGTACCTTTGCACCAGCGAGAATCTCTGGTGGAATGACCTTGTCTGGACCGAAAGCCTGCCTTGGGTCCACAAAGGATGTCAAGATTTTGGCCGCCTTTTTGCATTCACCTGTTCAGATGGAGAGGGTCACGGGTTAGCCGGAGGTGCCGCGAGGCAATTGCGGGGAAGCGGGCAGGGGAAATCAGGACACATACTGCTCAAAGACGACGGCAGCGGGTTATGGATACCCAAAGGCATCGTGGCGGTGAGTTGAGGAAAAGGTTGAATAAGGAAGGATTGAGAGAGAAAGAAGGGAGGGGGGAAGAGGGGAGAAAGACGAGGCTGATGCTCCAACTCCGGGCAAAGGTCGGGCTGTTAGTAAGATGGGGCGGATCCACGGGCATCCATCCATGTGGGCCTGAGTGATGGCTGACGCCGGTTCGTGTAGTTGGTTGGATTTCTATGTTTTTTATGAAGTAACCTCTGAATGTTTATAGCTATAACCTCTATTCTATCACTACCACTATTTACTATCGTGTTCCTCTATCGGCATCTTTACTCGAGTTCTGGTAGTTGTTGTCCTCTTGACTACTATTCGCTAAGCCTCGCTTCTCTGTCGCCAAGGCCCTTAAGGATGAATCGCATACGAGAAGTCTTATAGGATGCTTGCATTAAAGTATTTAGAAGCAACCGATTATTAAATCATCGCAATTCTACCGTGCACGACACTTGGAAGATAAAAAGGGGGAAGTGGCTAGATCCAACGCTCTAGGACACCTAGCCCTACTGAAACTGCTTAGACGAGAATATCTATCCTTGGGGTTCTATTCAAACATTGATAGCCTGGGAAGGTAAGATGAAGAGCACAAAATCTTTCACCAAGTAGACAAATCGTTTATCCAGACCCTGGATTAGCCTTATTAGGTGAGACTCCTTGAACGATGAGAGAAAAGACTAATGAGACCTAAGGAACAGCTTAAATTCAAACTTAACGACAGCGCCCCTCAATCCCAACATTTCCTCCTCACCTTTCCTTCCCTATGGATATCCGGCTTCCCCCAGAAGCGGAACTCGCTAACCATGGCGGGTTCCCAATTCCTTGTGGAATGGCAACAGCCAGAATTGAGAAATTGCGTTCTTTGTGCGCCGATAATAATTTCCAAGGATTTCAGAACGCGATGCACTCCGAGATTCCCGATATAGCGGACCTTCACGATGTGATGATGGAAGCAATTCAACTAGACCGAGTCGAATTCGTTTCAACACTTCTCTCTCATGGCTTCCTGATAAGGCCTTCTTTTGCTCGAAAGGCAACAGTGTGCAAGACGAAGCGCGTTCTCGAATGCTTTCTCGGAGCTGGATGGGACATAAATGAGCCAGTTAATATTCTAATACCTCCTGTGCTTTGGTATGTTGGTTCCGCTACCCGAAAAGATAATCCAATGACGAGAGATCGATTTTCTTAGCTACGCGGTAAGAGACGCCGAGATGGCCAGTTGGTTTCTGGAACATAGTGCGAACCCGAATACGCGATGCGAGGTAGACTGCACCCCGTTGTCCTATGCTGTTCGAAATGCACCTCTGAGTGTTATCGAACTAATGCTAGACCGTGGAGCGGATGTGGAGAAAGGACAACTTCTTCAGTATGCCGTTTATCGAGACGAGGAGCTTAAAGATGTTATTTCCCTACTTGTCGAAAGAGGTGCCCCTTTGAATGCGACAATGTGTCAGGATGGCCCGACATTGATGCGATTCTTTCCTATGAGCCTAGGGACTGCGTTGCACGTGGCAACAGAGCAGAGAAAGACGAATGCAATCCGCCTTCTGATTCATCTCGGGGCAGACACTGAGGTGAAGGACGCGAACGGTGATACTGCTTTAGAATGGGCACAAAAATGGAATAAAGCAGAAATGGTGGGGCTGTTGAGAGACTTGGGAGCCCGTTCCTAAATATGTTCCAAAATTGAAGATAGGGATGAATTGAGACAAGTGACGACACTACATTCTTCTTTTAAGTACGTCCGTGTGTTTGTGAGTGCTCACAGTCCCTATCACCCTAGACGGCGTTCAAGCTTCGCCTGGCTTTTATTCTGCCCGATGATGATGATGACGACGGTCTATCCAAAGATCTAAGCTACAGTAAAATGAATATATGTACTCGTGTTTCCCAGGGCTAATCTTCTGATCGTGCAGGCAAGACGACACTTGCATAAAATAGGGAATCTGCAAGAGGTCTCATGGCACGATTTCCAGATAATATTTCGAAAATGGTTCATGGGCAAGCTGAAACTCTTTATTGTTAGATTGCCATGTTTGAAAGCCCTAAAGTTGGATGGTTGGGCGTAGAGTCCTCGCAACTAAACAGACTCCAAACGTTATCTGCCAAGTCCTTTCCACTCGAAAACTCCATTATAGCGCAGAGCTCTATGAAGTATGCGAGAGGGAAGATAAACGCTGAATGGTGGCTATACTTTCTGTACAGCATGAAATCAAAAGTGAGGTCATGGGCGCTAGGGCCCCGGATCCACATGTCGGCTTGGCACTGGCCATGCGCGACCACGTCCCGTTATCGCATCGCTATCCCTAAACACTCCTCGGAGCCTCGGATTTGAGGGCCACGGTCATGCTGAGAGTATAGTGGCAGTTAAGATCGCTTTGAATTGGACATGGCGACCGGTCAGTTGGATCTTGTCAACCCAAACCACCTCATGCTGACATCTCCCAGTCCGGATCTGCGTCTGCGGCGATGAAGGCACCGGCAAGTCCAGCCTCATTACCTCATTGGTGAAGGGTGTCTTTGTCACGAACAAGATCCAGCCTATCCTCCCCCAGATCACCATACCCCCCACGATTGGAACTCCTGAAAATGTTACTACAACCACAGTCGTTGACACCTCGGCCGTCCCGCAGGAGAGGAACAATCTGGCGCGAGAGATCCGGAAATCCAACGTCATACTCCTCGTCTATTCCGACCACTATAGCTACGAGCGTGTTGCGTTGTTCTGGCTCCCCTACTTCCGATCACTGGGAGTCAATGTACCCGTTGTGCTGTGCGCGAACAAATCGGACCTGGCGGCGGAGCACAGTGAGGCACAGGTCATTGAGGAGGAGATGCTACCCTTGATGTCGGAGTTCAAGGAAATTGACTCGTGCATTCGAACAAGTGCTCGTGAACACAGAAATGTCAACGAGGCATTCTTCGTCTGCCAGAAAGCCGTCACCCATCCGATTGCGCCCTTGTTCGATTCCAAGGAGGCCGCCCTGAAGCCCGCAGCCGTCTCTGCACTACAGCGCATCTTCTACCTCAGCGACAAAGACCGTGATGGATATCTGTCGGATAAGGAGATTGGGGATTTCCAGACCCGTTGCTTTGGAAAGCCACTGAGTGACGAGGATCTGGCACACATCAAGGAAACCATCCAGAAGGGGTATCCGGAGTCCGTGACCGAGTCTGGAATCGACTGCCAGGGGTTCATTTATTTGAACAAGCTTTACGCGGAAAAGGGACGCCACGAGACGGTATGGATCATCTTGCGCGCGTTCCAATACACCGACAATCTTTCGTTGCAAGAGAATTTCCTCCACCCCCGGTTTGAAGTCCCGCCATTCGCGTCGGCCGAGCTCTCCCCGGAAGGTTATCGCTTCTTCGTGAACCTGTTCCTGCTGTCTGACAAGGACAATGATGGTGGATTGAACGACGCAGAGCTGGCGTCTCTGTTTGCTCCGACGCCGGGTCTCCCTGCGTCATGGGCGGATGGTTCGTTCCCGTCTTCGACCGTCCGCAACGAAGCGGGCCACGTTACTCTCCAGGGGTGGTTGGCGCAATGGAGTATGACTACTTTTATGTCCCCGAAAACAACACTGGAATACCTGGCATACCTGGGCTTTGAGTCATCCGATCGCAGCAACCTCTCTACTACAGCCGCATTGAAGGTAACAAGACCTCGCAAGCGTCGGCGGCGCCCGGGCCGGGTTGGACGAAACGTCGTTCAATGTCATGTCCTTGGAGCGCCCGGCTCAGGCAAGTCGGCATTACTCGATGCCCTCCTGTCGCGAGGCTTCAGCACGACATACCATCCCACCATTCAGCCCCGTACGGCTGTCAACACGGTTGAACTTCCCGGTGGCAAGCAGTGCTACCTTATTATGGATGAGCTAGGCGAACTGGAGCCGGCTATTCTGGAAAATCAAGCGAAGCTGCTTGACCAGTGTGATGTTATCGCATACACCTACGACTCCTCCGACCCGGACTCCTTTGCATATATCCCGGCTCTGCGAGCCAAATATCCCCACTTAGAAGAGTTACCCAGCGTGTTCATCGCGCTCAAGGCGGACTTGGACCGCACGACTCAACGGGCCGAGCACCAGCCCCACGAGTACACTGCCATGCTCAATATCCCTAGCCCGCCCCTCCACGTCAGTGTCACTTGGACTTCGATCCAGGAGGTATTTGTGCATATTGCAGAAGCTGCTATGGAGCCTAGCACTGCATTCCCTCGCAGTGAAGAAGATGTCGAGGGCAAATGGATGGCGTGGGGCATCGCTTTTGGGGCGGTTGTCTGCGCGGGGGCCGCCGCGGTAATGATTTGGCGACGAGTTAGTGGTAGCGGGCCGTAAATGTTCTTGGATAGTCTTACTTCAAATAATACCCCATTGATGATCACCTTCTTCAGTTTAGCCGTAGGGTTTCCAGTAATCAGTTAGCAGTTCTTCAATGGTTGACTGGACTTTGTAGTTCTGCCAAGATCGGCTCGCGCGGAGTTCGCCCGGGCCCCCGCCAGGCACGAGACTTGCGTTTCTCCGCTCGACTTTACCCCGGACATCGCCTCGCTGATCTCAACGCCTCCTCTCCCACTGCCGACCTCCATATTCCTCCCTCAGCCCTCGGATCACCGCCAATTTGTACATACAGTGCCGAGTACACTCATTGCACACCAGAAAATCCTATCGGCCCTTCACGAACCGCCGCCGACCATTCCACCACCCGGCGCAACGAGCGTACCGGCTCTCTCTCTCTCCCTCCACCACCCGAACCAGTACCGTCCACGTACTCACATCCAATCAGAGACTCTGTTCAGCCTTGCTTTGGCTCAGATTTTGGTCAATCTTGGTTCTATTTGCGATAAGGAGCATCGATCAGGGATCATTTTCGGTCTGCAGACCACAGAGCGGCTTATTCTGTGTCACCTCGATTCGTATTGGTGCGAATCGCAAGTATAAGCCTACCAACCCGTAACCATGTTGTAAGACATCCTCCTCTTCCCATCTCTGTTTTTGGCATTGTTTCTTAAGTAGAGAGCACGTCCACTACACCGAATACGTCACCTCATAGCTCCACGCTACCCTGGCATCATACCACATTGGGTGTCGGAGCACGCAATTGTTAGCGGCGATTGAAGCTCAACTTTTGCGCTCTACCGGCATCACCTCTGGCGCGAAAGCTTACCGTTCGTACTCCCAACTAATTCGATCACCAGTGTCCTACCACCACCCCCTCCTCGCTACACTATCCCTGTCGCTTATGCGGCGGGGGCTGCCAACGGCATGGCGGTTCCAGTTGTCGAGACGAATAATACAATCTCTCATCCGGAAAATGGATGCCCACTGCAAGTCGGAGAAGGTAAGTCTCCACACGGAAGTGACTGGCCTTCGTAGCTCTCAAACATAACCCCTCGCAGCCGAGTTGGCGTCACCTCGCTAACCTTAAATCTTATCTTTCTTGATAGGCACTTACACACTCAAGGATGACCTTCTGCTGGCAACACCACCTCCTCATCCCTCGGAAGCACCAATCATCAACCCGAATCCTCTTGCGACAGTCCCGTCACCTCCCACTACTGGTGTCAAGGTCTCCCTCGTGAGCCTCGACCCGCGCAAGAAGCCTCCCACTTTCCTGAAGTCTGGCGTCACGGCCCCGCCATTTGGAGAGGGAAATGCTGCTCTTGCGCCGCCGGCTGTCCCAGCAAAGGACGCAGCTAAGCGCCGAAAACCCAAGAACAACATCATCAAGAGCAGCTCTTCGTTCGTCTCCAGAGTGATCACACACGAGACTTCGGCAAAGCGTCTCAGCGATCGCGACCCGAATGGCGTCTTTGCTTTTGCAAACATCAACCGCGCCTTCCAGTGGCTAGATCTCAATTCAGCTCAGAAGGAGGAGCATCTCACCAAGGTGCTGTTTACCAAGGCTCATATGCTTTGCCACGATATCAACGAAACGACCAAGACCTCGTCACATCTGGATATCGTGATGGGCTCTTCCGCTGGAGATATCATTTGGTATGAGCCCATGTCGCAAAAGTACGCTCGTATCAATAAGAACGGGGTGATCAACAATTCCCCCGTCACCAACATCAAGTGGCTGCCTGGGTCGGAGAATCTTTTCCTGGCATCGCACGCCAATGGTGTCATGGTGGTTTATGACAAGGAAAAGGAGGATGCTTTGTTCACTCCCGAACCCACTGTTCAATCTGGCTCTGGCAGACTACCCATCGAAATTCTCAAGTCGGTCAATTCGAAGAATCAAAAGACCAACCCGGTAGCGTTTTGGAAACTGGCGAACCAGCGAATTTCACACTTTTCGTTCTCGCCCGACCAGCGGCACTTGGCTGTCGTCTTGGATGACGGTTCTCTTCGTCTTATGGACTACCTGAAAGAAGAGTATGTTTCAAACACTTTTTGTTTCCCAGTCTACGTATCTTGCTAACGCCAAACTAGGGTCTTGGACGTCTTCCGCAGCTATTACGGTGGTTTGATCTGCGTCTGCTGGTCCCCCGATGGCAAGTACATAGTGACAGGAGGCCAGGATGACTTGGTCACGATCTGGTCTTTCCCTGAGCGCCGAATCGTTGCCAGATGCCAAGGTCATAACTCCTGGGTCTCTGCAGTTGCCTTTGACCCATGGCGCTGTGACCAGAAGACCTACCGGTTTGGTAGCGTTGGAGATGACTGCCGTCTTCTACTGTGGGATTTCAGTGTAGGCATGTTGCATCGTCCTCGTGCTGTAAGATCCCAATATACTCCATCTGTACTCGTTCGGCCTAACAAGTTGAGCAGCACCATCAAGCATCCACTCGTCATCGCAGCAGTCTCGTCGTGCCCGGTACCCAGACATCGAACCGTCACCGAGCTGATAGCGGCGGTAATCGAATGCGATCAGACTCGGATCGGACTGAGAAGTTTGATGGGGATGTGGATCCCCTGGCCAGTCACCCCGTTGAGCCCCGTGCTCGGACTGCCCTGCTTCCTCCTATCATGGTTGGTCTTCTATCCGGTGCTTTCGTTTTTGATTCGAGCTAACCAAGCATTTAGTCTAAAATCGTGGGTGAGGACCCTATCTGCTGGCTTGGCTTCCAGAATGATTGCATTATGACATCCTCTCTTGAAGGTATGTTTCGTTTCAAGATTGACTGAATAAGAGCTTTACTGATATGTCTGGACAGGTCACATTCGAACCTGGGACCGACCCAACGACAGTGTCGTCAAGCATGACCCTCGTCTCTGACCAAAAAAACGGCAGACATGATTAACTCACCACGTGCTTCGTTGTTGGCCCTCAATCAGAGAGCGCATGTTCCTCAAATAATTTCAGATACCCAAATAATCAAGCAAATTCATTTTTTTTCGTTTATTTTTTAGCCGGTCTAGTTTCGTGCATATCCATATGAATACGCTTCCATACCAGGAAGTCTAGTTCGTGGCGTAGTTTGAATGCACACCATATCACAGCTTCGAAGGCCCCAGCCCTTCTACATCAAACTCAGTCGTACACAACAAGAATGTATCACGAAGCGCCTGGACAAGTCAGCATATATCAACCTGGCGATCTCAGTCATCTCTATCTGTGGTATAACTCACCGACAACCGATACTTCTCATTAATCTCCTGGTAATCCTCCCCGGCCAACATATCACAAAAATGGCGAATCGACGGATAATGCACAATCGAAATCTCATTCCACCACTCCTGCTGCGGTCTCTCCCTCGAACCTCTCGAATCCTCCAACTGGCCCTCTCCGGGCGCCACCACATTACCCACTAACTTTGCATCACCGCCGCGCTTCCCCGCAACGGGGATAAATGCCTGCCCATACTGGTAGTAGCTCTTTTTACCATTGGGATGGTGGAATTGCAACAGATTCAGCATGGTGACGGGCCCGGTGTGCGTTTTTGTAAGCTCGGTCATGAACTGCAGCAGCTGGGGCGATACTTCTAGGTTCTGCGAGGAATCCTTGCTTCCTTCGCGGAGGATCTTGTCGAGGGAACCTGTGAGGGGGATTGATAATGCGTTTTGTTTGAGTTGGGCATTTCGGGCTGCGTAGGTTGAGAGGAGCTTGGAGGGGATGCCGGTTGTTAGTTTGTACTCGGCTGTGATTGAATGGCGAAGGTTGGATGGAATAGGGTCCTCATTGTTGACCGCTTGAGTGGTTGTGAGGAGGACTAAAAGATCCCACGAGTTCGTTGCAAGGGGATTCTTGTCGAGTGTTGTTGGGTGGATTACGACATGACGTGGACGAGAGGCAACGATGACTTTGATGTTTGGGGATTGCTTGAGATTGTGGAGGAAGGATTGGGGATCGGTGGATTTTGTCAGGGAGAGGAGGTGTAAGGTTGCCACGGGCATGATTATGGTATGTTTTGAACTTGATAGTAAGAATCAAGAGATTATGAAGACGAAAAAGGAATCTGGGGATTGAGCTGGCGATAAACCTGATCTGTTCGAGTTCAGCGGGGAAGCCGTTGGGGTCAACCGGATGGACCGAGGTTCACCGGACTGCACGCTGATTGGCTGCGGGGGAGTATATCGTGCCTTCCCAAACAGGCCACGCCTTGAACGGTGATTTCCTTTCCGCTTGATAGAACCTGAAGGGGACCATCAGTTCTGGCAAGCATCATTGTTATTTGAGCCCTCAAATTCCTCTTCGTCTTCAATCCTCCGTTCCTTCACGCCTCCCCCTTTCAATTTCCACGCTCACCTTTATCTGTTTTTCATCCACACTCACACTATCAACTTCATCTGTGACATTCGAATTATCCTTTCTCCAATCATCGCCATCATGGCCCCGACTCCTGGGTTCAACGCCGAGGTTGACGAGCATCTCAAGCTTCTCAGCCGCGATGAATCCAATGCTGCGAACTCATCCTCGAATGGCAAGCCGCAGCTGCCAGAAGAGGTGGTCACCGCCCCACTCTTTTCCATTCCTGCACGTACAGTTCTCTCAATCGAATACAAGAGAAAGTACACGAAGAATACCGATGATTCCGTGTTTCCTCAATACGGCCTCCTCGGTCATCGTGTCGACGACTCCCGGGATGTCATCCAGAATTCTCTCGTGTATACCAACACGGCGGCTCCTTGGTCGACGTTTATCTGTGGAAGCCAAGGTAGTGGAAAGAGCCATACGCTTTCGTGCCTGCTAGAGAACTGCCTGATTGCGTCTTCGCCTGCCGGAAGATTGACTGCACCGCTCGCCGGTGTGGTCTTTCACTACGACAAATTCACGGGCTTCTCAAATACCCAGCTCTGTGAGGCTGCATACCTTTGCTCCTCTAAGATTCCAGTCCGTGTCCTTGTCTCTCCGACAAATTTCCAGGCAATGAAGAGCGCATACACAACTCTGGCGGGGTTGGGAAACGTTTCCAACATGCTGAAGGTTGAGCCGATGTACCTTCCAATGAAGGGGCTCAACATCAGCATGGTGAAAACGTTAATGGGTGTTGATAACATCTCAGAACAGCCTCTCTACATTGAAGTGAGTGTATCAATATTCAGTGTTCGCAGTGAAAGGATGGCTAACTCATTCTTTTCACAGGTGATGATGAAGATTCTTCGGGATATGGCGATTGCCAATCAAGGCCGAGAGAGATTCGACTACGGGATGTTCCGGAGACAACTTGATGCCGAGAACCTCATGAAAGGCCAGCAGGTTCCCCTACAGATGCGGCTGGATGTTCTCGAATCCTTCTTCGAGCCGGGAACAATGCCGAACGGCAAAGGGAAGCCCCAGAAGAAGTCCCGTACAGATGATATCTGGAAATTTCCCAAAGGCACTCTGACTATCATTGATCTGAGCTGCCCATTTGTTGGCCCGGATGATGCATGCGCACTATTCAATATCTGCATCTCACTTGCCCTAAAGGATTGCCATGAATCGGGTAGAGTCCTGGCGTTTGATGAGGCACACAAGGCAAGTAATTAATCTAATAGGAGGGAAATCCAGGCTTCAAGTTGATATTAACGATCCTTTAGTTCTTGACCGCAACGTCATCCGAAGCAATGGAGTTGACGGAAACCCTCCTTTCCATTGTGCGACAGCAACGTCACTTGGGGATACGCGTCGTCATCGCCACCCAAGAGCCTACCCTTTCACCCACCCTCCTCGATCTTTGCAATTTGACCATAATCCACCGGTTCACCTCCCCAGCCTGGTTCAAAGCAATCAAAGCTCACATCGCAGGGGCCACCGAAAATGCCGAGGCCAAAGACGCCTTGGAGCGTGATCTCTTCCGAAAAATCGTTCAGCTTCGTACAGGCGAAGCATTACTTTTCTGCCCGACTGCACTGTTGAATGTCATGAGACGAGGTGATGCGGATGGCAGGGAGTGGGACTCTAGCGACGCCGACCGGATTACGGATGATGAGGATTTCACAACTGGAAACCATCATGCCGTTCAACTGGGGGCTGGTCATGTCCGTGTTCGTGTGCGCAAGCGTGTCACTGCAGACGGTGGTCGAAGTTTCATTGCGCAGTGACAAGTTTGTGACAACACTATCATCTGTACGATTTATGGAATATTGTGTACGATGAATAGGAACAGGGGGTGTGCATGTTCGAGTATCTCAGTTGAAATCTAAGAGTATGACGTTAAATTTGAAGTTGACAAGAACTCACTGTGTGATTCATGTACAAGGCACAAGGACATATGTAAAACTCATGATCTAGCTTTCAAGCAAGCCGCATAATTTGACGTGAGGCTGGTCCGACCATCATGTATGCCCGAGGAGCACAAACGCGCGTCAAGTTCGGCAGTGGATTTTACCCAGTTGACAATCACGATAGGTACAGAAGGTGCAACATAGTCCTCCGATGGAAGTCTGCTATTAGTCTCCAGGCTGAACAATTTCAATCCTCTCCAGGTGGTGCGGTTCCCAATCAAAATTATTCCAATGTAGCACAGATGATCGGCCCCTCAATGGCCTCTCCAGTAATGGCTAGTCCGAGGTGAGCTTTGTCGTCGCTTAATAATGTTGAAACAATTACAAGACTTACACTTGAAGCTGATCTCTTTGGCGAAAGTAGACAACATGTGTTTGTACCGATAGCATGTATTTTGTCAGGGCGGGAGTGAGGCTGTAAGAATGAATGGGCCTCGAGGATTTGCCCTGTCCTATCTCAATCCATGGCTATCAATTCAGACCATGGACAGGGTATGATTTTGTTTTTGATGGGCTAGGGCCCCTTAGAATTGCTGGCTGACGGGCCCAACATTAGATGGCCAATCTAGAGTCGGTGCCTCGCCCAATTCACTATCCATATGCTGACAGACTAGAGCTACTTTCCCAAAAGTTGAAGCTCAAACCATCCAAAATCTTTCGCGATGATTGATAGTTTATTCAACCCCAATATCGTACGTTCAAAGAGGTTATCCCTGAGTGACAAACTACCTGGCTCCGATCGGCTTGGTAGATCCTCGCCCTGAAACGGCTGTAGTGGTAATCCCAGTCTCAGAGTATTATGAGGGACTGCCTCGATGCTTGAAATGTAGAGAACATGTCGCTCTTGCAACACCGACAGGTGCCAAGAAGGTAACATGATGCGCGGCTAGTTCGGGTCGTGTAGGCTGTGCAGCACGACTTCGCCGCCTACATATTCCAGTTCAGGCCAGATTGTGTTCTTCCAGCCTTTCGGCACTCGCAAGATTTATTTCCTCAGGTATATACCCAAACAAGCTGTATGTCGGGCCTAGGTCTATTGGTTTGTGACTCCATCGGAGGGGGAAGATACAAGATATGACGTACCGAGCTGGAACTCCCGAGAGTTCGTTCCCTTGAGCTCAGATGGTAGTTTTTAGATAGAGCCTGTGCCGGTATAAAGGTCATAAGCATTGCCCCTCCCGGAGATTGCCTTCACTCGGTCTCTCTTTTCTCATCTGAGCCCCTCTAATTTCTGTCATTCGCTTGAAGGTTTCTGAGGCTCAAGGATACTAGGCACAATCACTATAGTAATTGATTGGTTAATAGTCAATCACAATGCGGGTCGCTTTTCTATCTGGCTTGGTGGTCTTTACTGCCACAACTACAGGTATTATACGCCATTGCTCACAGAACATGACTATCATTAACCATATCTCTAGCAATTCTCGTTACATACCCACCAAAGGGTGCGAATATCGACTGGAGCAAGCCAGTCACAATCAAGTGGGACTCGGTGCAGTAAGTTTGCTCGTTATTGAGATAGTTCCACTTGATTATGAATGAGTATTAACTACGAAGCCTAGGACGGACCCTTCCACCTTTGATCTATATCTTGTCAATCAAGCTGTCAACCCTAGTGTCTCGACGCTCGTCGCTGCCGATGTAGACACTTCGAAGGGCTCATACACCATCAAAGCCAATGACAAGGATTTGACTAATTCCGATTCTGGGTACCATGACCATCCCGTTCACAACTAGGCTCGACTGCTTTGGCTGACCGATTTATAGCGGTGGTTATCAGATCGACCTCAAGTCCAGTAGCGGCGATGGCATTCTCGCTCAGTCGCAGCAATTCAAAGTGACGGATGCAAAGGCTGAATCTGCATCAGCCTCTAGCTCTGGTAAGGAAACCAGTACCGCTAGTGAATCTTTGCCTACCTCTGCTTTGTCGACTTCTTCCATGCTTTCTACTTCTACGGAGGCGTCGACTACTGCCAGTACTTCCTCGACGTCTGCCTCTTTGACTTCCTCTTCGACCGCTTCTTCCACTTCTCCGACTACTACTTACACCTCCACCAGTGCGCCTACCCACACCACTTCTTCTTCATCTATTAGTTCACCCACTTCTATTTCTACCTCTTCTTCATCTTCTATGACGAGTTCTTCTACCAGTGCGTCTACTCCCAGTTCCTCTTCCTTGTCTTCTTCTACCCTTTCTACTACTCCAATGTCCTCATCCACTACTTCTACTTCTGCTTCGAGTTCTACCTCAACTACGTCTACATCATCAAAGACTACACATTCAAGTACTACACACTCTACTCATACAAAGACTCATTCATCTACTTCTTCAGCTCCCACGTCAACTTCGAAGTCTACTTCTACCTCTTCCTCAACTCCCACATCCCATTCCACTACGAAGACCCTTACTACCACACATTCCTCCACTGTCTCTACAAGCACCAGTACACCTGGTCAGTATATGGTGCCATGTCTTGACTTGCGTTCTTGCTTTATGCCTCAACGATTTGGTAAACAAGTAGCTAACTTTTCTTGTTCAAAGAAACCACTTCGTCGACCACCTCGACTTCGACTTCCACCAAATTGACTACGTCGACTACTCAGCACACCAAAACAATGGAAACTACCTCTACAGCTTCGGCGTCTACGACATCCAACGCAGCTGGTTTGCTTATGCCTCCCAATAAAGCCGGCAGTTTACTTTTGGGCCTGGTCGCTCTCGCTCTCTGAAAATTCCCCTTGGCTTGCAACTGGTCCTATTCGTGGTTCAATCAGGATCACTCAATGTTATGATTTCTAGGTCACTTTATTAGGCATGCTGTTATTGGATGTTAGGAAGAAATAATGATGGATCGGGCATTCTATAGGTATTGGCTGATAATGATGGATCTTCGGTGATGAGTATGGATCTATGTATGTCCTTAATCAATATGAATTGAATACATGAATATTTGTGGTTGTGACCATGGCGGTTGTCACATCAATAGGCCCTACGCTTGAAATATATACCACAGCCGCTGGGTACCTGAACAAATTCATCATCGAATTCGGCAAGACATTCTATATTGATTGAATTGCCTCAAATTTGTGAGAGAATCACAAGATTACCTACTCAACACTATCTAGGCCATACGATTCACTGCTTGTGTTATCAGTGTGGGTTTGCAAGTTGTCTCGGCCAGCACTTGAGGGTCGCACAGCGCCCATATCAGCATTATCCGGAAGATCATTGGCTGTTTCTGATGGATTTCTGTCGAAGATGCAGGATCTTTCCGACCAGCCCAAGCCCACATTAGCCATCGCAAGACCACAGAGCCAGTTCATAGGTCTTTTGGAAGGCGGTGAGATGTTGCCATGGATAACTAGGCGGAGAAGGAGGGGATTCTCCGCGCCAACGGCAGAAAAGAGGTGCGGGTGGTCCCAGTTATGTCATCTTCCCTTTCTTTTGTCAAGATTGTCTATGCGCGTCACAATCCGTGTTCCACAGTGCTGATTGACAAATATCTATCTTCACGACTCTGGGCAGAACCCTAGAAAGACTGGTTCATATCCATTTACCATTGTCACCGTGGCCAGGCCCACATCGTGGCAGAGAAGGCGCACCATACCCCGCGTTATCCCTCAAAGCGCGTGCATATTTCGGCATGGGGTCCTACAGCGATGATCTGAGAAATGTAAGTACTTCTGGGATGACTCAAGGTACCTCTTGGTCCTTTATTCGCTGACACATCTGGCATCTGCAGGAGCTGGAGAAGGAGTACTGTCCTCCAGTGGACTCTGCCTTATTTGCTGCAATCACCACCGATTTTGACTTGACGAACCCCGATGAGGTCAACACGCTGCGCGAGACGCTGGACTCTATCAGAGATTTAGCAATTCAGCAAGAAGATCTCCCCTTTGACCCATCAGGAACAGCCAATGATCCTCTTGATGATGCTGATATGAGCGCCGCGCGACCCTCAAGTGCTGGCCAAGACAACCTGCAACCCCACACTGATAACACAGGCAGTGAATCGTATGGCCTAGATAGGAGTGACACCAGAAGCTCAAAATCGCAGACCACTTCTCACTCAACATACACAATTGCTGCCGATGGGTCTCTTCAGTTTGTCGGTGGTAGCGACAAAGAGAAGGTGAATTTGCTGGTGCACATGTTCCCAGACATCTCAGCATTCAATATCGAGCAGAGTTTGAAGAAGAGCAATGGTGACATTGAAAAATCAATGGACATACTTCTCAATCTATCTTTCTTCGAAGCAACGGCTGATGAAGATCAAGTCGCTATCCCTAAAGGAGTGGAGGGGTTCATGGAAGAGATCCCCGACATTGGCCGCCACAAAGGGCGGAAGAAAAAGCGCAACAAGAATAACAAGGTCACCTTTGACCAAAGGCTGCCTTCTGATGATCCCCCTGCCACGAACAAGTGGGAGAAAGGCCAAGCTGACGTTGAGTTCATTTGCTCGCGCACGCCTGACCTTCCACGGCACAAGGTTGCATCCGCATATACGGCCAATAATAGGTCTTTGCCAGGGACAATAAAGGCCCTAGCGACTGCTCATCTCACGGAGGATAATGATGAGCCTGCAATGGAACCAGTCATCCAGTCTCAGCTGGACGAGCTTGTGGGTGATTACCCTAATGTTTCTGAAAACACCCTAGTTGGGTTACTCAGAATCACCCGCAACATGATGTCCGCCGCAAGTGAGCTGGTAGCTGAGATGGTCCGCCAACCGTCAGACATTTCTGTGTCCGACTTGATCAAGATCACGGCTCCGAAACTCAACCTCGACGATGAGGCGAACGTTGTCGATTCCCGAAGTCGCCAGAAGAAGGAGAATCTCCGTGGCATGCTTGACTATGAGGACGAGCAAGCAGTTGCAAATGCCTATTTCGCTGCCAAAACCACGGCAAATATGCAAGCAGCACAGGCCGCCCGGAAAGCCAAGTCTGACCCCTTGTATGGAGGTGCCTCACAATACTATCGTGAGGTTGCGCAGCAACAGCGGGAGCTTGCCATGCGGCACCTCTGTGTGGCCTCTGAGCGGCTTGTGGATAGGCAATCCACCAACGGCGACGTTGATCTGCACGGCTGCCAGGTCCCCCAGGCGATTCGCATCGCGCGCGAGAGAGTCGAGGCTTGGTGGGACGGCCTGGGAGATACGAAGCACGTCCGTGGTGGAGGCAAGCAAGTCCACGGCGGCTTCAAGATCATCACCGGCGTTGGTCTTCACAGCCGAGATGGTAAATCTCGCCTGGGCCCTGCTGTGAGCAAGGCTTTGATTAGTGATGGCTGGCGCGTGGAGATCGGCCGAGGTTTCGTGACCGTAGTTGGCGTTGCTCGGCGTTAGCAAGGAGGGTGTAAATACCTGGATCAACAGGTGTTTCTGAGCAGGATCCGTCACTGAGTGGAAGGTGATAGGAATAACTCTGTCTTCTCGCCATTTTCATCTTCAGTTCTCTCACTGCTTGCGATCGGCTTCACTTCACTAGTGGGGAGGTATTGGCATTCGGGGTGGGCGAGGTCGTTACGTGCTATGGCGAATGGCTGGGTTGCGAGCGGTTGTTTCCTGCATATGTTGCTTGCATTTACACTTGATACCCCATCATAAATCGGCGGAGTTTTCATATTTTACAGTCGCAATCAAAGCATTTTGACTACTTTGAATCTATAAAAGCCGTATAGATAGACTTTAAAAGGGGCACCACAAGTAGGATATCAAGTATACTCAATACTCCGTGGCTCTCCAGTGTTTGTACTTCGCGCTTTACGACGGAGCTCTCGGAAGCTTATCGGGAAGGGTAATTTCCCCGCATGATGACGTAAAAGGGCTGGATCCCGACGAGTCTTTTGGCTTCCACCCCTCTAGTCCACTCAAGCTGCTTAACGCTTACTTTTCTAGCTTACTATCATAGTCACCTTCATGCGATCGCAAGCAATCCGTGCAGCCACTCCTCTTAGGCAACGTGTCCTAGGCCAACCTACCCTACCTTTCCGCCTCTATTCCACCTCCTCTCGAAAGAGTCCTCGTCTGACGCCCGGAGCCAAGGCGCTTAGAGCTGCACCAACAATCCCGTTCTTGGGCGCTCTGTTCAGCTCGAAAGGCAACGCCGAAGAATCTGGAGCCATGTCATACCCTGATCAACGAAGCGAGGATCAATGGCGAGCTGTTTTGAGCCCCGGTTTGTCATCTCCGACTAGCATCTCAGGTTGCGTCGAACTAATTTGAATTAATACAGAGCAGTTCCGCGTGCTCCGTGAGAAGGGCACCGAACGCCCCGGCACAGGAGAGTACGACTCCCATTACCCGTCCAAGGGCGTGTATACTTGCGCTGGCTGCAATGCCCCTCTCTACACGGCCGACCACAAGTTCAAATCCGGCTGTGGCTGGCCAGCATACTTTGACTCCATCCCTGGCGCTGTGAAGCGACATGTGGACAATACCCTTGGAATGAAGCGCACAGAAATTGTCTGCAGCAACTGTGGTGGCCATCTTGGCCATGTCTTTGAGGGCGAGGGATACCCAACCCCTACCGATGAAAGACATTGCGTGAACAGCGTCAGTCTGCGGTTTACTGAGGATGCGGACGCAGCATCAAAGGGCTCAAATGAGAAGGCCAAGGCGTGATTGGATGAAGATGTAGATGAATTATGAAGTTTGTTTAAAGTAGTCTAGAAAACGAGGCTGGGGCACACTTTAAGCGCTGCCGAAGGACCTACGGGGTTAGTAGATCTGCTAGGGACGTCCAACCACGTTGCAGGGAGAGATAAATCTCATGAATCAGGGTGATTTGGGGTTGCATATCCCCGACTGAACCTTCCATGTCTCTTCTAGAAATCTTCGAACAACTAATTTCCGGTAGGGTTCACCTCCAATTTACATCGAACTGCACGGCTGGCACTCACCGCCCACCGTAAGCCCCGGCAGCCTTAGGCCGCATTGCCGACCGCCACCTGCGCATGCGAGCGAAAGACGTTCCATTGTTTCTCCTTTTCCACTTTCCTCACTCACTCAAATCGGCCGCTTTCAATTATGTCTCGACGCGTTACGCCGGGCCAGGCGGCTCAGAACCAGCAGACTATCAAAAGTCTGCTGAAACTCGAGTCCAACAAGATATGTGCCGACTGTAAACGCAACAAGCGTGAGTGTCCAATTCCCCCTCCGCGATGCCCGTCCGCTCACGCGGTACCACGTCGCCTTCTCTTGAATGTGGGTTACTAACATTTTACGCTTAGATCCGCGATGGGCTTCTTGGAATCTCGGTATCTTCATTTGCATTCGTTGCTCGGGCATTCACCGTGGTATGGGTACACACATCAGTCGGGTCAAGTCCGTGGACCTTGATGCCTGGACCGATGAACAACTCCAGAGTGTGGTGAGATGGGGCAATGGGCGAGCAAATAAGTCGGTCACTCTCAATTGGTTATGTTAGGCTTGTGCTAAAGTTCTACTAGGTATTGGGAGGCCAAGTTGGCACCCGGACACGTTCCGTCGGAAGCGTAAGTCGATGGTGACAGCGGTACCTTTAAAGACCGTCTGCTAATCCCATACTTGTACAGTAAGATTGAAAACTTCATTCGAACCAAGTACGAGGCCAAGCGCTGGGTCATGGATGGAGGAATGCCAGACCCCTCCACCCTGGATGACGGAGACGATGATGTGGTGAGTGATGAAACAAAGACCATACAATCAGGATAGCCATCGCTGACCGATTAGCCTCTTGCTGTGGTACAGGAGAAGGCCAAGATCGAACGTTCCGCATCGCAGCGAGTCGCCGCACCCAGCCAACCCCCGGCGCAACGCCAAAAAGCCCCGATTGACCTCTTTGGTGACGATATGATCTCTGCCCCGCCTCGCCCGAGCACAACCGAGCCTACACCTCGTGCGCCTCCCAGGCAAGCGCCGCCTCCGCAGCAAAAGACTCACAAGCCGGCTGATTCATTGCTCGGTCTGGACTTCTTTGGCAGCACCCAGCCTTCGGCGGGCAGCCGGCCCTCAAGCACTGCTTCTACACCCGCTGCTCCCACCGGCATGTCCCGACCAGACTTGAAACAATCCATTCTATCCTTGTACTCCAAGCCCCAACCGGCTCCTGTTCAACATGCGCGTACCAATTCCTTTGGCGACCTGGCCTCTCCGCCAGCGACCTCTACGACATCGAACATGGGTGGTCTTACGGATGCCTTCAGCGGGCTCAGCTTCCCCACTACAGCTTCTCCTCCCCACGCCCAGCCAGCCGAGAAGTCCTCTCCATTTGCTAATCTCGCCAATTTCTCGAATGCCAAGTCGACGCCCGCGGCGCCTAGGGTGACCTCGCCTTCGGGGTCCGCTAGTGGTGATCTATTCGATAGCTTGACCTCCCCTACTCTGTCAGCACATAACTCCCAGTCGCGCAATGCCTCTATCTCTAGTGGACAGGACTTTGGCTTTGGCGGGTTTGCCTCCCCGACTACCAAGCCCGCAAAGCCCAACCCTCCCTCTTCGTCTCTGTCGAACGACCTGTTCGGCATGTCTTCACCACCTCCCGCTCCCGCCGCACCTGCGCCACGTCCTAAGCCCGCTGTTTCCTCCCCTCAATATGACATGAGCTCTGCGTTCAACCTCTCCAGTCCTCCCATCCAGCCTTCAGCTCCCGCCAAGCCTACAGTGCCGGTCGCAACTGCTGCCGCTGCTGGCGTCATGTCTGCTAGCATGGATCCCTGGGGTGGTAATGCTTGGGGAACCCCAGACCCGGTACCTGCGCCTGCACCCGCCCCGTCCGCGTCCTCTGCATCTAACATGATGAAACTCCCCGATACTTTGACCGCCAATGACATTGGCAGTGGCTGGGGTGCACCATCCAAGCCCACTCCCACCGTCGCTGCGGATGAGGATTTCGGTGGCTGGACCAGCGCCGCCCCCGTTTCCTCTGGAACTACTTCGACCACGACCTCCAAGCCGGCTGGCGGGTTTGGTACTGGATCTGACGACCTCTTCTCCAATGTGTGGGAATAAATGCACTTTCTTCCCCATCTCCATAGTGAATTAAGACATGAGTTATTAATTGTGGTGGCTATATGTTATGTCTAGCGTCATGGTAGTACTGCGCATTGGATGTTGCACATAGGCCTGGTGTTTTGTCATCTCGAGACCTGGGTTGCTAGCTATGGACCCCTACGAATCCCCTTTGTTTTAGCATGCATGTTCTTACTATTCCTCTCGTTCCTAGATATGAAATGGGCTGGAACTTTGCGATAAGATTATTGTACGTTTAAATTCTGTTGTATGTTGAGTCGTATTTTGTGGATGAATTCACGTAGACTTGGAAGGCGTATTCTGCCACTGCATGAGATTGGATGTCCAGAGCACCGGTCAAGTATGTATATCGGTCTCTTCGCCAAAAGAACCAATTTTTGAGAAGGAACCCTCGCCATGCACCATGATCCTACACGCACTTATCATCATCACAGAACGAACTCCATGACAAGCTTTATGGTCAACGACCTTTCTCCCACCACTCTTCTCGAAAATTATGTACAGTAGAGTAAAACGTAGATATAAAAAAGAATGGACTCAACCAAGGGACATCAACAAGAAAAAAAAAAAAAAAAAAAGGGGGATATCAAGAAGAAAGAAAAAAGGTATAAAAAGAGAGCGTCCATTAAGAAACAACAAACATTCAAGTCATAACAAACCCATTCAAAAGCTATGCTTACGCACAAGATCCTTCGTACTCCCCGTCTCCTCGTTCGTCACTTGCTGCGAAATCGACTCCTGCGTAACGAACGTAGTCACCTTGATTCCCGAAAGCCCCTCCTTGCCCTCACTGTACTTTTCATTGGTGCGGAAAGATGCCGTCGAAGGTGAGAGCTTGTCGAGGTCATAGTCTCGGTCGTCGAGGCCGCCGATGACGGAGGCTTGCACTTGGGTGTTCGTGATCGTGCCGGTGAGATGGCTCCGGCCTATGCGGGAGGGACGCGTGGTCCGGCTGTGGTAGCCGTTGCTGCCGGTCGAGAAGACGTGCGGGAGTAGGTTGGACAGGAATGCGCGGGTGCTGGGGAGGGAAGCGCAGATGATGGCGACATTGCATTCGATGGCGGACCACTCGGCGGCGCCGACGTTGTCGTCTGGAAGTTATGAGGTTAGAGTGATATTTTTCAAAGGGGGTGAGATCAGTGGGGTGAAGGACTCACAGGTTGGATCGGTGGAGTTGGAAATTACGAGAAGACTGCTGAGACGGAGGATACTGGTGATCAAGACGCTGGAAGTTTGTGTTAGCATATTTCGAATAGGGGGCATTGCTGGGAGTAGGACGTACAATCCACCGAGGGCAAAGACACCTATCAACGCAAACTTTTGTCTCTTCGGCAGTTGGAGAGACTTGAGCACCGGCATGGGATACACCAAAATCAAGATATCCGATAAGATGTGGATGGCAGAGTTGGAAAACCACAGTGCCTTCTTATCGAAGCAGAACCCCGGAACGGTAGGATCCCAGAATTTCTCAAGAGGGACACAATTGGCCCAAGCACTGAGGATCGTCCATGTTCCGTACACGGCGAGGAACGCAATCAGAAGATTACAAGCGAGGCGCATTCTCGGCGTGGAAAAGACTCGGCGGTATTGCAGGAGAATGGACATTTTGGTGGTGATCAGACTGGTTTGGTAGATTGGGACTGATGCCCAGAAGCACTAGATGGGTTGATGTGATGAGCGGACGTTCTGGATACGGCGGACCATGTATTTTGATGTGGAGGGCTTACGAGCATCTGCATTTTGTAGATTGCCGGTGGAATGAGGGCGTAATGTTCGCCCATGCCGTGGTAGACCTCTGCGTAGAAGTTAGAGAATGTCAAGCTCATTGGCTCAGTAGATGGAACATACCACCAACGAACAGACCGAAGAAAACCCATGAGAAAGCCTAGAGTCAAATATGAGTCAAATGAAGCTCCAAAGGCACGTTGCTATTCTGTGAATTTGCTTACTAGAGCAACCAAGATAGTATAGTCGTCCGCTCCCATTTGCTTCACCAAAATCGTTCGAGTATAAACCCGGACCAAGACTATGGCCGTAGCCAGACAAGTAAAGACGATGCTGACGGCCAGAGCCGAGCGGCCTCGGGAGGTAGAGAGTGTAGTCATCGTCGCATATAGAGTGTAAGGAGTGTGATAGAGGCCCGGAAACGAACGAGTGGGAATCCAGGTGGGGGAGGAGAGAAAGAAGATCACAACCCAAAGCCAGGACCACTTTCTTTTAATGTCAGACTCCGTCAGTGATAGTCCACCGTCCACCGGAGAATGCGAGTAGTTCTGGTTCCTGGCCACGAGACGCTAACGCGATCGTGGGGCTTATTGGGCGGGTCCCCTGTTCTCCTGACGCGAAGCTCAATGAGGAAAGAAAAGCAGATCTATCGATTGAAATAGCTGAGGCAGCGCACAAATGACGACTAGCCGTGCACTCGTCTTTGGCGAAAAGGGGAAAAATCCAGTTCTTAAGACTACCCTGACAGCCACCGAGGGCGCTATCGCATATAAGCTTGTAAATTTGTGGAAGCGAGAGCGGACATCGACAGGGATGTGATTTTTTTGGGAATATTGTTTAAGTCTTGGTGGCCCGGTGTGTATACCGGTATTGCAGCTGTACTCGCTGCAGGGCCCGAACCCCTCCGTTTATTCGTTCAGGCCACATGAGGCAACCGCGCCAACAGAGTTCGTCCGTCTTAGCGCCTCGTGGGAATTGGAAAATGGGAATTGGGAATTGCGGAGAATGTGTGTCAACGACGATTCGGGTGGCCAACGACCTGACAGGGCCCTATCAGCCAGAAAACCTTGTCTGCGTTCCCGGGCCCGGACGGCCAGTGGAGATAGACAGCCCATAACTATACAGGTAATATTATGATGAACAGTTTTGTATGAAATTCTTGAAATGCATTTGGGTCCACAGGATGATCCCTCGCGGAAGGTGACAAGCGGGCGGGCCCATCGTAGTGCGGAGTTCCATTGCCATGCATGGGATCCTCAATTGCCAATAAAATTGTCAATGGTATCGTTGTTTATAGGGTTAACGGTGTTGGGCTTCATGGACTGGCGGGCCAGTGGAGACTTTGGGCATGACGCGGTCTTCGGGGTCTCTTTGCTTTGACATTTCGATTCACGGTTGCCCGTTCTCGTTGGCATCAACCTTGATCCATGGAACCTCTTCGCTCTAGTCCGAGCATAATTTTCTGTCTTGCCGTTGGCAGCCTCCACTACAAGACCACGTTGGGGGTTTCGATATTGTATTTCGTTTTTGTGGCCCCTCCTACAGTACAGAACGAGCAATGTACATACAGTCGCACTCCGGTGATGATGATCATCTCACAGTGATTTGATATTGTATCTATAAGCCAATGGTCATAGCCGGAACAATTAACAGGTCAAGTGGGTTATATTCCTTAGCGTAGTTCCCAAGACTCGATTCAGGTACGAAAGGAATTCCCGGAACCAATACGAGCATGCGAAGGGCCCCTGGTTTTGCCCTGGCGGCTAAAATGATGACTATCGGGCGAGCTAAGCTGCTTTAGCTAGCCCGTTTCTTTTCTGGTACGGGATCCATTCCTACTGTATTGCACTCTGAACCATGGCTGTCCTGCGCTTGCGCCTGTCATCCTCGCCCGCGCATCCCGTCCCAACTGGCTTGGGACTGGGTGGCTGGCGCTAGATTTCAATAGCGCAATAAAGGCTACCCCCAAGGCCTGTGGGCCATCAATAGGGTGATCTCTGCAGAACTTGCTCTTGTACCGAGGCACGAACTCAGCCTTAACTCTACTGCGAGAAAAAGAAATATGCAGAATGACGCCCAAAATCAGTTCGTGGGGTTTCCGGCCGTAGTTCTGAAGTTGCTTTGTTCCCTGCGCCCGGAAGTTCGCCACTGACAAGCCCTGCATACAAAGTACGGCCTAGCCAGAACGAACCGACAGTCCCGTTATTTATCGCGCAAACGCAACTGTCGAATGTCGATCACCACCATCTTACCCGAAGTCCCTGTTCTCCGCCTATCCGGTTGATACGCTCGGTTCACCTCCATAGAGAAACAATCGAGGGCCCGGCGCTGCTGCTGCTGCAACGTAAAGGCCCGGCATGACATTACCCATGCAGGATAATTTCCTCCTAGGCCAGGATGATCGTGATTTCCTATGCATGCGCCATGATCGCTAGAGCTTTGAGGGGACCTCCACTTGGCGCTGTGTCCGCGTTGAGTCCGCGTCGAGTCCGCCTGGAGGGGGGCAGGGGGGGCAAAGGGCGATCAAGGAGCTCGGTTCCCTTTGAGCGAAGATCTTCACCGGTGTCTCCACTGTTCATGGAGCGAGGACTTTTTTCGGTGAAACTGCCTTTTCGCGATAGTGATAGCCGTGACGTGCTGTAGACGAGGGAAAGGGGTCGCGCCGATCATTTTACCTCAAAAGCGAATAGGATTGCTCGTTTGATGGTGAATGGCATTGTCATGAGCGGGGGACTTGGACCGTGCTGGTGCACTAGTGATCTTATCATGAGACTGTAACCAAGAACCGTTCGATCGATGAGGAGATTATCGAATTTTCTGTGCACGAGGTCAAGGATGATATATTGTCATGCGCATCTTTCACTGGAGCTAGCGTCAGCCGCTATCGTTTATTGATTTCGATTTGGGGGATGCTATACATTTTCGCGGAGGAATGGAACATGCAAAGAAAAACTCAATCGAGTTCAATGGCTCGTGCTCGAGACCTGGAATAGTTGATTCGTTCACAAACGTCGAACACGTCCACTTTGAGACGCTGAGGGTGCTGATCGCTGGGAATTGGCGTTGAGATTGTGAAGTTGGCATTCTCGGCTGACCATCTAGTTCAAGCGAGCGTTATCTGAGATGGCAATGGGGAGCTGGGGAAAACGCTGGAAACCGATTCCGCTTGTTACAGTATAGTTTTCGAAATCAGTTATACCTCCACACTCTTGCGACTTCGTTCCCGGAAAATAAATCCGTCATATGTAAGCTCTGATTGGATCAGGTATCTCCGGCCTCCTTTAGACCGCTTTCTATAATGGTCGCCATTTTTTATGATACAACTGTCATGTTGCGAGGGATGTATTTTACACGAAATCACCATACACATGCTACCTCTACTGCCCCTCCATTCCCCCTCCTTCATATAAAGCCTTCCAGATTAAACTGACTTGGAAGTTAGCTAACAAGTCAGATTGTCACGAAGGAGAACTCGGTCCAAGCTGTCTGTATCTAAGATTTTGCTGCAATTCGAACATATCATCATCCGATTGGCCATGACTTAGTACTTGGCTGAACAACTGGGGTTCCGAATTTAGATACAATCCGCTGTATCATGCGACCGCTCCCAATCTGCTGCAACCACACGTCTCGGCTCTTCCTACTATGTATTCCTCTTCTGATCGGACTACATTCAGCTACTCTTTATGCAACTTGGATATTAGTGGTCACTGAATAGGCAATATCACCAGCAAATTGAATAAGGACCCAGCTTCACTGAAATCTCTCAGAGCATGGAACATGGAACAAGTCACGCCACAGGCACCTCGGTCACCTACGAATGCATGCGTTGCATGTACACGTAGTAAAAGAAGGTGTGATAGAGCAATACCAAGTTGTTCCTATTGTGTGCGGTAAATGAAGAGAATATATTCTTCCAATTCGTCTTCATCATTTTGGTAGCTACGGTGCTAACGAACACCAGAGTAAAGCGACAATGCGCTTACGACGAAGCCCCCGTCCACACTTTTGCGACACCACCAGGTGGTGTGTCTACAGACTCTGCAGTACTATTGGTAGTTCTACCATTCCGGTCAGATTATTTTACTTGCCTAATCATGCCCTCACCAGGAACCGTGGGCAGCTGCAATCATCGCTCATTACCGAACGAATGCTCTTAGTGCCCTTGGATCCGTGGAAAAGACACGCAGAACGTCTCGTGCGTACTTTAGCTCGACTCATTATAAGCTGGCTGTTCTATCTGAAAAGAAATTCTACGAGCGCCTGCCTAGCCTTTTCACGTCCGCAGATTCAAGTTTCATCACGCTCTGCCTATGCATACATCTGCTACAACAAATCCCTTCGCGTTCGGGTGATAGCATGGTTTCGTCACTTTACGCCCTCGCTAAGACAGGCATCAATCAACTGGAAATGCTGCGTTGCTGTTCAATCGACACGATTCAAAGCATGCTATTGATAGCACTCTATGAAGTGGGTCATGGAATCTACCCGGCAGCTTCTATATCAATGGCATCTTGCGCGAGAGCAGCCCGTAACCTCGGTCTGCACAAAATCAGATCTGAGCCACTTTCTGGAATAGGCGATGATATTGGCGAGAAAAGAAGGACCTGGTGGGCAATCCATAATCTGGATAGGTACGTTTAATGGCGAATCACCGTTACCGCAATACCACAAATTGTTTGAACGGTGTTAATGAAAGAATCGTTGGGACAATGGGCTGATAAATCGAGAAGGTTCATAAATCTCTTCAATGGAGATGCCATCTTTAACAGTGAAGATGCTGGTAGAGAGGATCCTTTACCTCCTGATGACGGGTCTCCTCCCTTAGAAGTCAGCATGACCTTTCGCTTTCCCGGACAATATTGAAGGCACATCGAACATTTTAACTAACATTAACACGGTGAGATAGATTCTTTCTAGTCAAAGTATACCCACCATTGCCACACCTACACCCTTCAGGCTAGGCCAATTTGCACGAGAATGCCAGGTAGCACACCTTGTCGGAAGGGTTGTGCATCATGTCTTCAATCCTGTTTCGGACGCCCACTTCCACGAAGAGGAGGCAATACAACTTAAACGCACGCTGTTATCCTTTCTTCCTCTCTTGATTGAGGAAGAACTTCAATTTAGCAACTATTGCGGGGCTCTGTCGACCTGCGTAAGGTAATCCTGCCCGTTCCACATCAACTATTGTCACATCATGTATTGGTACTCTAACAAACTCTCCATATGACTAGCTCCCTATTTACACTATACTCGGCTCCACTGTTTCGTGCCCAGCACCGAAGTCTCGATGAACCTCGCACCTTGATCGCTATGGAACAGCTTTCCGCTAGAATGGCTGAAATTTCGGATTACTTCTTGGGCGTCGCTCGGGACGAAAACAAGCGCTTTATGCTATCGCCTTTCGTGCCGTATGCATTGTACCAGACCGCAGTCATAGAATCGCGGCTGTGGGAGCAGGAGGGTAATTCACAACACAAGGAAAGAGCATACAGAATGGTGGAATTACTCCGATATTTTAGTAACCGCTGGGCTATTGCTGGTAAGTAAGCTATTTGGCAACCCGCAATATCTTCCATCTACAGAGGGCTGATACAGCAGCTTGTGGACTCAGGAAAGTACATAGCCGTCTTGGACTCCCCTCATCCGCCGGTGACCCTACCAGCGCAGGAATTTTACATCAGCGAGGAAGCCCGTGTACATGAGCCCTAGGGCAGAAACAAAATCAAAAAGGCAGCATTTCTATAATCATGAAAATTCATTTAACCACTTCGTTTGGTACTGGTCTTGAGTTGCTCGAACAAACCCGGGTTCATGAAATGCGCGTTTCTCACTCACCTTCGACGCCTAAACCACCTCTTTTTGAAGATAAGATAAGGAATAAATCCTCTCGAATACGCCGCAGTCCTGGATAGATGCATTCTGAACTCTGATTTTTGTTTTTCTTGCAGGTAAATATGATTGTAGTATAGCGAATATTCTGACTAGTGCATAAGAAAACGTAGTCACAGGAACATGATGAAATATATTTTTGATAAGCCTCAAACAAGAGCGGTACCCAAGCATTACGCATATTTCACTTTACCATCCTAGCTCAGCCCTCGAGCTACCCTAAGAAAGAGATGATCTCGTCAGCAATCTCCTCGGCGTGACTCTCTGACGCAAAATGACCGGCGTCGAGAAACTTGACTTGCGCACGAGGTAGGTCTTTCTTATATGCTTCAGCCCCACTGGGAATGAAGAAAACATCGTTCTTTCCCCAGATAGCCAGGAGCGGTAATTGAGAGGACCTGAAATACTCTTGAAACTTCTCGTAGAGCGCAACATTGTTCTGGTAATCCATAAACAAATCAAGCTGAACATCCTTGTTTCCAAGACGTTCCATCAACGCATAATCTAGCGTATAAGATTCCGGGGCAATACTACTAGGGTCTGGTGTGCCATTCAGGTACTGGAACTTCGTAATGTCGTATGTCAACATTGCATCCGCCACTTTGGCTCGATCTGCGGCAGTATTCTTGCTGGCCCAGAACGCTTGGATGGGACCCCAGACGTCGCCGAATCCCTCTACATAGGCGTTGCCATTCTGAGAGATAATGGCCTCGATCGCGTCCGTACGACGGAGCGCCAGACGAAGCCCAACCGGGGCACCGTAGTCGAAGATATAAACCGAGAATTTCGAAAGGGATATGGCGTCCAGAAATTCTTCAATTGTGTCGGTGAGCGTCTCAAAAGAATATTTGAATTCCTTCGGTACTTCCGTGAAGCCGAAGCCTGGGAGATCCGGTGCCACAACTCGGTATTTGGCGGCAAGGAGAGGCATCAACTTTCTATATTGATGGGATGAAGAAGGAAAGCCGTGAAGGAGAAGAATTGTTTTCTCATGAATCCTTTCGCCAAGTTCCCGGTAGAACATGCGTACTTGACTCTTTGGTAAGATGATTGTCTGAAGTTGGGCAGACATTATAAAAAGCAGTTTGTAAATCGCTTTACAGATCACTTTCTATGAAAGAAGAGGCTTGTGAGGTGTAGTTGGGTCGCCGGCCGGAAAGAGCGCTATCAGGATGAGAAGAGGGATGACCAGATAGATAGGGTCTTGTTTCCAATGGTCAGAGTGGTTCTTAAAAATCAGCGGTCATTCCTCTCCCTTATATACTTGCGTAGGTATAGAGCAACTTATTGTCCATCATTCTCATTCGCTGTTGCCACTTGATCAAAATAGACCAATGTTGCATAGAGAGAACAGACGTCAGCACTTGGCTCTACGGGTCTAGACTACTCCGCACGCTAGTCCGCGCGCTAGTCCGTAAATTAATCTACACGCTAAGCCCCGCGCTAAGCCGCGCACTAACCCGACCGTGCATTGTACCCTCGGTCGTGATCCCTTCTCTGACGTATTCAAAGCTTCTGACGGATTTGACGGAAAAGAAAATTTCTAGTCGCCTTGCAGCAGCGGTCGGGCTCAGAAAGAATCGCTTAGAGCGGCACAATTTGATTTGAAATCAAAACCGTGGAAGAATGTAAATTGTTGAAGCCAGGTAAAACAATCTAAAGTATAAACCCTCCTCCCGCAATATAAATGTACGAGGCAAGTCGGCGATGTATTTCCACTATTCATATCTTCCCAAACAGCAGACGCCCGCATCTTTTCTTCAATCAAATTCCAGACTTGATTTCTCTTCTCTTGATTGACGTGTAACATTCAAAATGAAGGCCATTGTGATTGAAAAGTTTGGGGGACCCGAGTCTCTTGTTATTAAGGACGTTCCCAAGCCCGAACCGGCCAACGGCTACGTGGTGATCCGTGTGAAAGCATTCGGAGTCAACCATGCTGAGATGCACATGCGAAAAGGCGAATGGGCGGAATGGATGCCCATCAGTGGCATTGAGTGCGTCGGCACCGTAGTGGCATGCCCTGGAGGCGAGTTTGCAGAGGGCACTCTGGTGGCGAGTCTCATGGGCGGCCTTGGACGTACTGTCAACGGTAGCTATGCCCAGTTTACTAGGGCTCAAGTCTCAAATGTCGTCGCACTGGGCCCTACAGCTTCCAAACTTTCTTGGGACCAGCTTGCTGCCATTCCCGAAACGTATGCGACGGCATGGACGTGCCTCTTCCGCAACCTTGAGCTTTCGAACGGGCAAAAGCTCTTAATCCGGGGCGGGACCTCGGCGTTTGGCAGAGCAGCTATCAATCTCGCCGTCCAAGCGGGAGCTCATGTTACTGCCACGACTCGCAATGAAGCCCGGGCTGCTCAACTGACAGCTCTTGGGGTGGAGAAAGTGGTGAAAGAAGGACCGAACTTGTCTGAACGCCTTCCCCAAAAGTTCGATTCAATCCTCGAGCTTGTGGGCAATAGCACCATCCTTGACTCTCTGAAAATGGTGCACCGTGGTGGTCGAGTCTGTCTAGCGGGTTTCCTAGGTGGCCTAGCACCTATCTCAGATTTCAATCCGCTTCTGCAAATGGCAAGTGGCGTGCATTTTAGCTTCTTTGGAAGTTTTGCTTTCGGCACACCTGAGTTTCCCCTGTCAGACGTACCCCTCCGAGACATCGTCGCGATGGTTGCAGAGGGTAAAGTGAACGCCAAGCCTTGGAAAGTCTTCAAGTTCAAGGAGATTGGAAAAGCTCACCGTTTGATGGAGAATAATGAAGCTCAGGGTAAAATGGTTGTGCTTGTGGACTAGTCTTGGTGCATAGTTACTATTCGAATCAATAAATCGTGCAGTCAAATCACGACGTTAACAGCGATCCTTGGCAGCTATAGTTGAATTAGGTATCTTGAATAACGACAGCAATGAACTATCCCATTTTCCCTATAGAATGTGCAGTGGCGGTGACGACCCTTGAGTAACCTGGTGTTAGAGCACATTCCTATAGCTTAGGCTCCGTTGAGTAAGATATGTCGTCGACATAATACGGGCTGTGTGCCATCTCCAACAAGCATTCGCAATCCCTAGACCAACCACATTAGCGTATCATTAGAACCACGTATCAACGCGGGCTCGTAATGTATGAAACTCGCAATAGGTGATACAAGCCACGAAATAGAAATGCATATTTCATTGCCGAGCCTCTCATCAGCTATTTCTCTGACCAAGCCCTTATCCTCGCGCGCTGTGCCAGAAACGAAAGACTTGACTGTCGACGATCGCTACTGGAATTTTCTATCCGCCGCCGCCGCGATCGCTTATATCGGACTGAGCGAAGACCGAGGCTTCTTGGACAAGACATCTCTCTTTGGGTTCTCCTCCGCGTTCTTACTGGGTTCGAGATCGTCTTCTCCGTGAGGCTCTGGAAGGGTATGGTCCTAGTCTGTTTTAGGACAGCCGGAATTGTACTAGTAGTGCTGAACTTGCTTCACGATGATACTATACGATTACCACAGCAGACTGCTTCACGGAAACTGCCTTCTGGAAACCTCCCCTGACCTTTGTTTTCCCTTTTATAACACCTTCTTACCTCTAGTCTCCCTCTTATACCCTACTTCTTCCCTACTACTATAACTTCCTGGGAGAGCGCCTTCACTTCTATCTCTTCCAGAAACTCTTATCTCTGGTTAATTTCATACTTTATTAACCATTTTCCCGTGTGCCCCCTATAACCCGACTAACTTAATCTCCTGATAGATATACTTCATATGTCTACCTCGTTAAGCTCTGCTAGCTCTCCCAGCTCTCCCAGCTCTCCCAGCTCTCCCAGCTCTCCCAGCTCTCCCAGCTCTCCCAGCTCTCCCAGCTCTCCCAGCTCTCCCAGCTCTCCCAGCTCTCCCAGCTCTCCCAGCTCTCCCAGCTCTCCCAGCTCTCCCAGCTCTACTTTCTCTCGGGCTAGCGCCCACGCGCTGAGCTTTTACTCTAGTTCGCCATCACGTCCCTCTCCTTTTAGCGGGTAGCGACTAGGTCAATTCGGAAATTCACGACGGCATCGTCAAGCAAGTTCATTTTCGGGAATACCACGCAGCTATAGCCCTCGTGCCATACCAGCGAGTCTGGGCATACGACCAGGTTCAGACCGTCAAGCGAGTGAGTGCTCATCTTGCCCAAGTATCGCCAAATGTGGAAGTTAGATGGTGACTGGGGAGGCATCGTCCACAATGGCGCGACTACACGGTTGAAGCGCTACATGACCGGCGAGAATCTAGATGGCTTTTCACTGCCATGACGGAGGATAAGAATGGAGCACCGCATAATGACCTTAGCCTTCCACGTCGAGCACTCCCAGAGGGCGCACCAATACTGGATAATTTCGTCGCAGGTGATACTTCCGTCAGTATGTCTGCCTATGTGGTTCATCACCAAGAGTCGATTTTCCAAGGATCACGCCACGTATAAGCCTGAGCGCTGGCTGGGTGAGGAGGGTAAGGTAATACAGCCGTTTTTCGATCCTTTTAGCACGGGCGCGCGAGGGTGTATTGGTCGCAATATTAGCTATCTTGATCAGACCGTTTTAGTTAGTTCGCTGGTGCATCGGGAGACAACAAACTTGAGTCCTGGGCCGATGCCGTGGAAGATATGGAAAAGTTTGATGTCATGAAATGGTATATTCACGGTCGGTGCCGGGCTCTCTTGTTTGAAGGGATAAGTCCTGATTATATGCTAATGTTTCAGAAATTTCACAAAATCATCAAATTCAAGAAAAGTGTTGTTCCAATCACGATGGGTCCAGCCTCGCCGTGGCCACCGCAGCCCAGCCCCAAAATAGTTAGCGCCCAATGTAAAACCGCCTTCTGCGCTTCCCCCAGCCTCCCCGTCCAAGAAAAAAGCACATGGCTGGGAAATAGTCAATTTCCCTTAAAACCCCCCCATTCACATTCCAACTGATGTAATATTTCTCCCTTCCCTCATCCTTCTATTCCAAAGCAGTCCTACCCTTGCTGCTGGAATTTCTTCTATCGCAAAGGGGCTATTTCTGTCTGCTTGTGCAACCTGGTCGCCGGTGCGGGTATACTTCGAAGTATACAAACTCCACACCTCCAGCAACAGCTGCCACCGAAGCAGCCAAGGGGTCATTGGTGCTCTTGTTTGCCGTCATCTGCTTCTCTTATTCTTCTAAAATCTACCTCGCGCCGATTACGCACCTTTACCACCACTTACACCTCCTCGATCCCCTCCTCTTGGAGCACTGAACACCTCCAAACAAACTACACCCTCACGGGTCCCCCACCTCTCAAAATGGTCAAACGAAACATCACTGTTGCAATCATCATCATAGTCCTCTTCATCCTTATCTCATTCGGTGTCCTCATCGCCTACGCCATGAAGCACCAACTCGGACCATTCGGCGGCAAGCGCATTTCCGACGAAGAGAGCGAAGGCGGCGGATAATGACTGCCATCCCCAACGTCGGCTCCACGACTGCGGCATCGGCATAATTCATATACACTCCCCGTTGCTGGCTTTTGAAGCACATACTATATTTCCCCCGGAAAAAGAACCCATTGCACAAAAACATGACCCGATACGATACCCCCGCTCTTGCTCACGACTTGACACTGCCGCTATGACGAGCTCGTTATGAATGTCCCCCGGCTCAGCGCGTTTGCTCTTGCTTTTTGATACATTTTACGCCAACCATTGTCAATGATGATATACGTTTGGAATACTTTTGTTTCTCACTATGGCGTTTCATGGATGGGAGTTTTTCTTGATTTTCTACTTTTCTCTTATGTACTTCTCACGAGGACTTTTTGATGGACATGGTCTATTCTACAAACAATGAGATAAATGACTTTTGATGATAAAAAACCTGGCGGAGTAGCTGATAAATCGATGCTGTCTAGTGGTGATTTAATCAATAAATCAACTAGAGCGAAGAAGAGTTGGCCTAATTGATTATTTAACGTTATATGGTGGACAGGTTCCCGAGGGATTTGAAGAGAATGCTAGCTTGGGTGATAGCAAGACTGCATGCTCTCTCAATGGGAAGGTCAGATGGGCTGCTTTCTCGTGGGTTACTCGTGCTTGTGGCGACAGCAACAGCATGCTTCGGTGGAATCAATTTTGCAAATCAATGAGCCGAAGACTTGATAGAAAAGATCAAGACAAGAAGGAAAGGAAATGAGCAGGTTTGGTTCCTCAAATATACTTATGTATGGAATGTTACACGGTTCCGCCGCTAATGGTATCTCCACTAATCCTGATAAACAAATGCAATATAATGCACCCATGCCCCTCAAACCGGTTGGACCAAATTCTCAGAACGCCTAATCAAGAGACCGATATACAGATTAAAAAAAAAAGAAAGAAAGTGAGTACCATCGCCACTTAAAAAACGTAGCTGAGCAGCTCTTGAGCCCGCAGAGCCGTCGCTATATGCCAAGGTAGCGTGTTACCCTGAACACTGCGCATACCCCATGCCCGGGCAAGAGATGACATGTCTCGGTACATGGCAAGTGTGTCACCCAACACGCTCTCGTGTGAGATAGCGGGGCGAAGGGAGTATAGAAGGTTGACAGTCATCGAGAAGACACCATCGCTATCGGTCGGACCTTTGCGCCGAAGGAGATACCCGCTGGCAAGGGCAGGGCGGAGCTCGGTGACGTGGGGAGAGGCATTGAGACGATGCGAGAGGATGACGGCCCAAGAATCATCGCAGATATCGGTCAGAACGACCTCGGAGTCTGGTTCCAGGGACGGCTCTGTGGGTGTCGGCGCGTTATATACTGCACTCGGAGTTGGTGCATTGCCAGTTTGGTCGGGCGAGGCAATGTTGGTGTTTGGGTTGGGGGTCGAGACGGGGGTTGATGAGAAGTGAGGGTTGAGAACGCCCATGCTCATTGGAGAGGCAGGAGTATTGAGAGTGAGGTCGGGGATGGTGTGGACGGCCACGATAGTCAGTTCTAAAGATGCCGGGCGCATCTTGTTTTGTTGATCGGCTAGGTTTGCCCAGGCTATTTGAAAAAGAGTGAGAAAATAACAAATGACATGGGAGAAGGAGGGGAGCTTACCATCAATCTCGTCAGGATCCATCGGGTCGGTACTGACTAGAACAACCTTCCAGCGAGCCTGAAACTTATCCATAATATGCTTCGTAGTAGCCCAGATCTCGTTGCGTACTTCGGAAATCGATCTGGAGGAACCTCTATTACGATAGCGAAGGCAGTAAGACATGCTCATCTGGAGAGACCCGGTTCCATCGGACCACGCTGCCGACACCCAGCGCTGATCACAGCTCTTGGAGTACGCGATATGCAAGCTTCGCCCGTCTTGTAATGGGGAAACCTTGTCAGGGGCAAGACGGAAGTTGAGCGTTTTGGGCAGATTCTCAGCGAGGAGAATTGCTGGAGCGCAAGAAAGAGGATTTGATTCGGCGTCCTTCGGGCGACAGCGACTGTAGACTTCGAAAGCAAGATTCACATACTCAGTTTGCGTAGGCACCACCATGGAGACTCTCGACATGACGAACTCCATTGGGATAATTTGCAGCACTACTTCATTGACTTGTTTGGCCTGACGACGGTCGGCATCAGCCACCAACTGTTGAAAGAGGTTCCAGAAAGCAGCGCAAATATCTGCCAGAGCTGCTGCATGGGGAAATGGGTTGATGATGTAGACAACACTGTTATTTGCGTTGGGAGCAGTGGATTGTGAAAGCTCAGCAGCTAGTTCCTCGCAAAGACCCAGAAGCGCTTGCATCATTGAAGTATAGCCCGGCGACTCCGAGTCCCACGATTTCAGACCATTGTCAAACCCCGTCGACTTGTCGCCTCGTGAATGTGTACCGAAATTGCAGCTTTCGTAGGAGAGGCCAAATCGATCCAGGAAAACATCTGCTGCTTGAGTGGCTGATTGCGGATGAATGCAGTACGCCGAGACATCTTTGGATCCGTGAGCAGGTTCCAGGCCGAACGTCTCCCAGAAGGACATGGCGGGGGGAAGGGTCTCCAGATACCCTTTACCACGACGAACTCGTAAATGCGGCGCAGATAATTTTGAAATCCAACTTTTGCTCAAGTCCTTGGTGGGCTGCTGGGATTGGGAGGAGGTTTCTGTCGTGTCTTCTTGTAATGACGTATACGTCTTCAGGTCCAATTTCTGAATATTACCCAAAAAGGTAACATCGTCAAAGGTTTCTGTAAATGAAGTTGCCTCGCTTTCCAGCGTAAATAATCCGATGTTTCCTCCTAAAGAATGGTCCAGCGAAGATTGTGTAATTTGGTCGACCAGAAGTTGCGCGATTGGAATCTGTTCTTCACGTCGGAGGAGGACAGGGAGTTGTTGGATCTGAAGAGCAGAAAAGTAACCCGTAAAAGTCCAATCGGAGAAGTTGGCAAGGAAATTTCCCAAGAAGGTAGTATTTTCGGCCTTAACTCCCGCAGCCGAGTCGGGGACTACGGACGATATGGCTGGGGATGCCGCAGATTGAATGTCGGATTCCGAGGGAATGCGCTTTCTTTTCAGCTGGGGAAGGGCAACGCCAGTCGATCCATGTTCGTATGGAAGGTCATCGCTGACTTCGTCCTCATCGCTGCTACCTTCAGTGGAATCTGAAGAGTCCCGCTCACAGCCGTCTTCGACAGTTTGCAAAATTGCTTTCCCAACTGGCTTATACCTCCCAGAGATTGAGGTTCGCGCACGATGCGGCAAGCCGACGGTGGGGATCTTATTCAAGTCATTCGCTGAACTTTTAGTTGCACTATCAGCCGAGAAGAAGAATTTCCCCATGGTTCCATACTTTTGGTCCCAGGCCCCCAGCTTCCTTTCAAAGGTGACTGGCTTGTAGTGGCCTTGTTGAGTATGGTTCTCTTCAAAATTTTCTCGATCCCCAGTCCGTGAGCCAGAAAATAGGATCTTCTTAATCTCCACGGGGCTTAACGGTGGACTGATGGTTTGGCTCGGTGGACGCTGGGGTGGTTCTTCTGAAGGTCCTTCTGACTCCATTGGCTCATCAGATTGCTCAGGGTCATCCTCCATGGGAACGGACGGTTCCTCAGGCTTGGGCACTGTCTCCACTTTCGGTGCTTCGTGTAAAGCAATCACGGCTGTTGGTTCATGAGCCTGATCTGCTTCCTCCTCGGGAGGAATTGCCCCCACTGGTTCCTGGGGGGTCTCTTGGGATTGGTCAACGGGCATCTCATCCGCCATATCGTCCATATTGGGATCGTCGAAAAAGCTGAAATCTGCGTCGGTGATTCCCTTCGACCCAAAATCTTTCTCATTCATTTCCCCGAAAAGATCGTCATCGTCACTTGCATCGTAGTGGCCAGTGCCAATGTCAACTTTGGGGGAGGGCTCGGAGTCGGGAATGGGTTTAGTCTCATAAGCCACAGCAGGAGACAGAAGATCGTGGTCTCCAAGATAAGGATCATGCTGGGTGGCGATGTGGACGCCATTTGCTGTAGCACCTTCTGGGGGCGTCGGGTAGACTAGGTTGGTGTTCTGGAGGTCTGGGTATTGCGCCATTCGGGAAAGGCTTTCTAGGCTTTCCCCGTGATCGACTCGGGTGGGGGACAGTCCCTCGTCTTTTTGCTGAGGTTCCTCGAATGCAGGAATATTCTGAGGGCAAGGGGCAGCCTTGATAGATCCTGCATCTGAAGACCATCTCTCCGCAAACTCAAGGGGCTCTTCAAGAGAAGAATCAGGCCACGAAGACCGTATCGACAGACCAGTTCTTCGAAAGCAAAACCTTGCAGGCCAAAGCATACGCTTCAGTGGAAGCGCAGATTGAGGCTCATCGTTTTGGCGCCACGCTTCACCAGCAAGTCGGGCAAAGAATGGCTCCCAAACTTCTACCTCAACCCAAGGTTCCTCGTCGATCGAGTCGATGTGCAAACCAAAATTCGTTAACCACTGCACAACGTCCAACTTCCATTGCCTTCGTTTCGCGAGCGTATCACCGGAGGTAGTAAAACCAGGCGAAGGGACAGTCTGTGATTCGATATTGGCGGTGACAAGTCGGGCGATGGCCCCATTAGGACATAGCCAAAGATCTGTCCCTGGCTGTACTCTGAACAGATCTGATATATCATCGCGGGGAGAACATAATCGCGTGATGCCAGCCTGAACGATCGTCTGTGTCGATATGGTCAATGTTCCCGGCGCATTCAACTGTACGTTCAGCGATGTCAAGCTGGGTGAAGAAAATAAACTCTCGTTATCAATTCGGGGGTTTTCATATCCGGTCTTATCCACTGCGGTAAACAGGGTTCGTGACCCAATGGGTAGGGCACCATGGGTGCGAACAAGATGCAGGCTCAGAGCACCAGTGACGGCTGAAATAAATGCAGAATATACAGCAACAGAGCTACTATACCCATCAGATCGACGCGCAGAAGTTTGAGCTTGCTGCGGACGTTGTGATGGTGTCGGTTGAGAACCTTGTTGATTTTGCCCCTCGGATGAGAGGCCCTTTATCAACTCTTGGCATGCGATACTTCCCGAAGCCGAAACTGCAAGCAAAATGAGCAAAAATGGTCACCACATCACACACTTTACATGTAATGTTAGCTTACCTTTGAGAGTGGTTGTGTCCACAAAAATCTTCGTGGTTTCGACGTCTCCGTCCGTGATGTACACGGGGCCAAGACTTTCAAAAGTCGGGGTAGGAGAGAATACCCAGAGGCCTAGTCGTCTTGGGCATGATGCTAAGCAACCTATATTTCTCAATTGTGCTTCGAGATGCTTGAGGCGACCAAGATGCTTCAAGATCGTATAGCCATTGGCAGGACCTTCCTGGGGATGACTCGTAATACCAGACTCCTCGGTGTAGATCCTCCAGTAGATGGTGGAGAAACCATCCTAGAGTCCCCGGTTAGCTATTGACCACGCCAACCAAGCCAGGACGCTTACTATTAGATGTATGTTGGTGGTTGCGCCTCCGGGAAAGTCCATGATTTCGCAGTTGCGGACAGCCCCCGGAAGCAGGCACGGTTAAACACAGGGTGATCGAGGCTTCTTCGAGGAGTCATTTCCATAGATTAGATGCTCCAAAACGAGGACCCTGAATGCACAGCAGGAAGGGTAGCCCCATCAAGTGTATACGGTCATCGCAGAGGACACAGATAGATCCGATCTCGGATGATTCTCGTCGCAAATGCACAACAACGCCGCGCTGCGTAATTCCGGGGGAAGTTCGAGGGACGCTCAGGCCAATCACCGGGACCCGCACGGGCAGGTCACGTGGCTCCTATCGCTATCTTTTTTTTATCGCCGCGCATTTTTTCTTTACGATCGAGTTGAAGCCGAGTTTCAAGCTTGTTCATCTCGCCACCATGAAGCTGTCAAACCAGTCCGAGGTACCGGTGTATACCATCTCGGGGTCTAATACAGCCCGGCCTTTGCCTGAATGGCTGGCCCGACGCCGTAAGCGCAGCTTGAAAGATGACCCGGAGTATGCGAATCGCATCGAGTTGCTGCAAGACTTTGAGTTTGAGGAGGCCAGTCAGTGTGTAAAGGTCAGCGAAGATGGTGAATGGGTTATGAGTACAGGTATGACCCAACAGTGATCATGGGTATCGCTTCACGCCTAACAGAATCTTTTCTAGGCACATACAAGCCCCAGATTCATGTCCACCAATTGTCGCAACTGTCCCTATCATGGGCACGACACACAGTCGCTCTCAACACGAAATTCCTTCTCCTCTCTTCCGACTATTCTAAATCCCTCCACCTCCAAGGCGACCGCTCTCTTGAATTCCACACCCCACAAGGATGCCACTACGCCACCCGGCTCCCACGGTACGGACGTGATCTTGTGTTTGACCGTCAGTCAACAGAGGCCTTGATTCCCTCGGTCGGTGTCAACGAGAATGGTCTGGGCGAAGTGTTCCGGTTGAACTTGGAGCTTGGTCGATACATGCGGTCTTTCGAGATCGAGGTCGGAGGTGATGATTTTACATCTGCTGGAGGAGGTGCCTTGCAGGGTGGCATTAATACTGGCTCGGTTAACACGGGTGCCATCGCGGAGGAGAGTCACAATCTTCTTGCATTCGGTACGTCTATCGGAACAGTAGAGTTGTGGGATCCCAGAGCCAAGGGCCGCGCGGGCATTCTTCTGCCCCCGACTCAGTCTGTCGGCGACGAAATGCGATCTGAAATTACTGCCCTTGAGTTCCACCGCAACGGGCTGACACTGGGAACCGGCGCGTCCAACGGGTTGATTCACCTTTACGATCTCCGATCTCCAGTTCCTCTGTTGAAGAAGGACCAAGGATATGGCTTCCCTATTCACACCCTTAAATTCCTCCAACCGTCAACCGAAACTCGGGAGGCGACCATGGATCCTAAGATTATGTCGGCCGACAAGAGGATTATCAAGATCTGGGACCCTCGTGACGGTAAACCTTGGACTTCCGTGGAGCCTGCTGTGGACATCAACGACGTGGCCTGGTGCAAGGATAGTGGTATGCTTCTGACTGCCAACGAAGGCCGCCAGCAGCACTCCTTCTTCATTCCCCAGCTCGGACCCGCGCCCAAGTGGTGCTCATTCTTGGACAACTTGGTCGAAGAGATGGCCGAGGACCCGAACGACCCCAACGCATTCACCAGTGCCCAGGCTGGCTCTGTCTACGACAACTTCAAGTTCTTGACCGTGCCCCAACTGCGTACGCTCAACTTGGAACATCTTATCGGTCGCACCAACCTTTTGCGCCCGTACATGCACGGTTACTTCGTTGCTCAGCGCCTGTATGAGGAGGCTAGGTTGATCACCAACCCCTACGTCTGGGAAGAGGAGCGCGCCAAGCGCGTCAAGGAGAAGATTGATAAGGAGCGTGAGAGCCGTATCCGTGGTAAGAAGAAGGTTGCCGTCAAGGTCAACAAGAAGTTGGCCGAGAGGATGCTTCTCGCAGAGGAGAAGCAAGAGCGCCGCAGGGCCAAGCAGGTTCTTGAGCGCGGCGGTGATGCCGATATGGTCGATGCACCTGCAACCGAGATCGAGAAGAATGGCGTTCTGGGCGATAGCCGTTTCAACAAGCTGTTCGAGGACGAAGATTTCGCTGTTGACGAGTTCTCCCATGAGTTCAAGGCTATCAACCCTAGCACTATTCCCGAAGCTCCCGCCAAGAAGGAGCGCGGCCTGACTGCCGTCGAGCAAGAGGCCATTGACGACGTTCCCAACTCGAGCGACGACGACTCAGACTCCGAGAGCGAAGCAGAGAGGCCCGTTAGAGAGAAACCCTCCAACAAGATTTCCTCTACCGACTACAAGCGCACTAAGCGACCCCCACCACGCATGCAAGTCTCCTCCTCAACACGCACAAGCTCCACCCGCGATCGATCATTCGGCTCGCGCGCGCAGAACATGAACACCAAGCAAAGACCAATGCGCAAGAACGGCGTCGTCGGTGAGCGCGAGGTCAGCTTCATGCCCGCTTCCAAGTCGAAGAAGCAAAAGCCGGAAGTCCAATACGACAAGACCGAGTTCCGGGCAAAAGAACGCCGTAGTGCCTCGAACAATACGTTCCGCAAGATGTGAGGTGGTGGTTGTGTTTTTTTTTTGTTTGCACCAAGATGGCGTTAGAAAATGGGGTTTCCATTCGGATTGTTTGGCCTGGTCTTTTGGGCTTGATATGTGTATTCTTATCATGGTTATGTTGCATGACGGTGTCACCTTCTGCATTTAGAGCCTTCTTTTGTTATATACCTCAACCAGCACCCAAAAGTATTATTTTCAACTATGATTCTACGTAGGAATGTAGTTAAGGGGTGACGCTCGTTGTTAACCACGGAGCGAGAATTCCATCTTCTCACGCTGCATTCTCGCCGTAATGACCAAAAGGCAAAGCAACGATAAGTATGCATATTTCGAATTGTAATCTGTCTGCTCTAGGAGAAACGCCCAAGAATCCAGCCTAGCCACGCATATTATGTTATAGCAATCATGAAGCAAAGCGAAAGAAGCCCCATGGCGCGACTAGACAAACTCGAAACCAAGGCATCGCGTTGACAGAAAAGCGGCATTAAGTCGTATCGATCGTGCAGTTTAGCAAATCCATTCCCATGAGAACAATTATCCTGATGGAGATAGACGAGAAAATCAACGTAAGCATGACAGAAACTTAAACAAAAAGCACTCCAATCTCTATGCAACAAGAGAGAAATCAGAAACAAGCTGCTCAGATGAGAGAAAATCCGGTCTATGATAGCAGCGAACTGAAGGCAGAGAAATGATGAAAAGAAAGATACAAGGAGAGATGAAAGTGAACTGTTTTAGATAGAAAAAGGTATTCGAAGTCACCATTCAACCGAAAGAGAAAGGAAAAAGAGCAAAAACAAGGAACAAGGCAGATGGGGGGGTATTGGCTTAAACGGGGCAAACTAGATTCGATGTAGAAAAAGATGTCAACTCCAACAGCGCGAGGCCACTCACTCTCACCCTCACACAACCCTACCAACCACCCGGAAGTCCAGCTCCACGGCGCCCACTGCCTCGGCGCGAACTCCCGCTCGAGTCTGCGCCGTGATTACCATGGCGGTTCTCCTCCAGACTCCGCCGCGAGGCACCAAAGTCGCTCATAGCGAACAGCAGCGGCTCGTCGTCCTCGAAGACGGCTTGTGAGGGCGGGGCCCGACTGGTGCCGGGGCGGTGGATGGATGTGCGGCGGATCTCGGTCGTCGAGTTGCCGCTGTTGCTGCCGCTGGCGTTGCCATCGTGGTCGTCTCGTTCGACCAGATGTGGCGGGATGTTGGCGCCGCGGGCAAGGCTGCTCGACGCCGAGCTGAGGGAGTGGCCGCTAGAGAATCCCCGGCCCCGAGAGCTTGCGAAGCGCGGCTGGTAGACGTTGGACGCGGATGAGGCAGCCGAGGGACCCGTAGTTGTCTGATCGCGAGTAGCTGTTCCGCTGGTCGTGGTAGAGGGGTCCTCGGATGGCCGGCGTCCCGTCGAGGCTTCGGGTTCGGGGTTCTCGTATTGCGGCCGCTGCTGTAGCGGGCCGGGTGTCTCGGCGCCCAAGCTCATGCTCCGGATCACGAGGTTGAAAATCTCCTCGTCGTCGCCCGAGTGAGGTCGGCGGTGCTGGGCAGCGGAGCTTGAGCGGCGGTATGCAGGTGAGAAGACCCGCGGCGAGGTTGGGATGTCTATCGCACCCGCGGTCAAGGTGCCCGCCTGTGTGTTCTCCAGGCTAGGATTCTCTTCCAGCGGCGAGTTGGGCTCCCGGTGCGGTCCTCGACGGTCATGCTCGGTTGGAACCTCGTCCGCAACGCTGTTCGAGCTTAGACGGGATCGGATGGCTGGAGTATGGGGAGTATGGGGGGAAATGGGCTTTCCAGGAGATGAAGCGGTCGAAATAGATGTACCGGAGATCATTGGCGGCACACCAGAAAGCTGCTTGCTTGAGGATGTGGAGGAGCGGTGCAAATGCATAGACGATGACATGGAGTCTGACAGCGCCGCGTTCGAATCTCGCATGCGCTGGAACCGCGCGAGAGCTGCCGAAGTAGCCGTGGGCTTTCGTTGGCCGGACTCGAGCGACGTGGAGTTGCTTCGGTTCATGAGATCCTTTGTCGAATCCAGCATCTTCAAAAACTCGGAGATATTCTCATCGTCAGCGTGGAAGGACTCGGCACTCGTCCCGGTGACTTCTGCAAGCAGACCAGAGCCCGGTTGCACGTTGGACGAAGCCGCACTAGCCTTGCCACTGGAGTTGTCATCCTCGTTCTTGGCCATGCCTGCGGAGGATGGTCGACCACGTCGATGGCTAAAGGAGCTACTGTAGCGGGAGATAGGTGCAGGTTTAGGGGAAGCGGAAGTAGATGATGAGATGGCTTGTTCAGATGCAAAAGTGGCGGGTTTGCGGGCAGAAGCTGCGGAAGAAGGAGGTGGCATCACCCGTGATTCTGCCGAAGTGCCCGTAGGGAGGCGAGCGGATGCGGTACGGGGCGAGACACCAAGAGGAGTGTCCACCAAGGAGGGAGATGCGGAAAGTGGAGGAGCTTTGAAAGCTTGGAATGAGATCGAGGGACGACGAGGGGAGCTTGACAAGCTTTCACTCGCAAGTTGAGCGGCACGTCCGGGTGGGGGTGCGATTCGTGCAGCAGGCAGAAGTCTCTTGGAGTGAGCATCAGATGGAGACGAAGATGCGATGCCAGTGTCTCTGGCCGCACGCAAAGCAGAAATAGGGCTAGTCCCCGTCGGGCCAACGTGGTGAAAGGTAGACAAACTGCCGTACGCGCGTGAACAGTCTGGATTTTCCACGGTCTTTCGCTCTACCGGCACCGACCCAATTTCAGGATTTAAACGACCAACGTCCTCTGACGGTAACGAGGGGCGGAAGATGTCGTCGTCAGCACCCATAAAGCGCGAGCTCAACAATGCCTCTGAATCGTCGACACGGAAATCACAATTCGTCCGGTACGTGACCTGCACTTTGAACGGTCCCGCTGGAGACTCGGTGGTCCCAAAGCTGTACGTTTCCACCGTTTTCTCACTGCCCTCGAAGAGGGGTAGCGTCAAACGATCCCGAGGGGGCCTTGACCGATCACTGCGAGCAGCAGCACTGGGATCAAGTATGCGGTACTTGATCTGCAGTGCAGGACTTCGCCGCACCTTTGTGTTGCGCCGCGAGAACTTCCAAGCCGGCAAAAACTTGGAGTATGTGAATAATGACCGAAACAGGACGATACTCTTCTTGTACACCGTTGGCAGCAAGGATCCTAGCTCAGCCGTGGGCTTGCTAGTAGCCTCACCCAGCTCGATCCTCCACCGTTCCAAAATGACCTCGTCCGTGCCCTGGGGGTATGCATGTGAGCCGGCTCCACGAGATGCTGCAATCGAGTCTTGTACATCCCAACGTTTTCCATTTTCATCCAAAATCACCAGACTTTGGTTGTTCGTGAGTCCCGAGGCGTCCAAATACGTCTCGATGATAAGCGGCGGGGGTCTATTCGTGGAGGCATCGCAGGTCCGCCATGTCCACAACTGTTCGCGAAGGAGATCGGTGTCTTCTAACTCGACATTAAACTGTTTCATCCGATCCGGTATATCAGCATGCGCACTTGACAGCCCAAAAATCAGAGACCGGTCGTGCCGAGACTTACCCAACGGTTCACTTTTGGGGTATCTGAATTCTTAGCATATGCAGGGGGAAGGTCGACACGAGCATGAAGTATGATCAGGGCCGCTTTGGTGTGGTAGTTCTACATCGAGTCGAAACAACGGTCGTCAGTCAAAGCTATCCACATGGAAGATGGCATCTCCCCCCCGCTTGATCACGTACCGAGATGATTTGATTCAACTTTGTCATGGCTTCTTTGCCCGGAGGTCCAAGGTCCTTGGCCGATGGCTCTGATACCGGTTCCGCACTCGCATCGATCCCCAAGCCCCTGGCGGGGTGATACCGGCCGTCGGTGGTGGGGGACGGTGGCACGGAGTCTGAGTCTTTGAGGTCATCTCGAGCGGCAGCAGATTTGGCGGGTAATTTGGGTGCCGACGAGGGTACCGCCGGCGACCGCGGGTGCTGATGCATGACGTGAGTCTATCAAGAGGATGGTTAGGGACGAATTGTGAGGATCCGACGCAGCAGAGCTTACCCCGACAAACGAGGTCGGGAGGCGAGCGCTATCAGCAGTGGCGGAGGGTGTTATCAGGAAGGCAACGAGACGGCGGTGGAGCTGGAGCCGCAGGCATGCTCATGGATATGCAGAAGAAAGAGCCCGATCAAACTCCAGGCAGAGGGTGAAGGGTGAAATATGATTTGCGAATGAATTAGAAGGCCCAGAGCAGGATGCGCGTCGGTTGGCGGTCGGGCTGAGGGCAAGATCGGGGTGGTTGCTCTAGAGGCGGACCTTTGGAGCCTGCAACGGAGCTTCTCCGCATCGACGAGGGCGGAGGCTGTTTCGTCTGAGGGGAGTTCACAGCGCGGGCACGTTGTGGCACCTACGGAACTATGAATGTCATGGTCGGGATTCTGTGGTGAGGATGGGATTTTATGATTATGAGGTCGGGAAAGGGATGAAGACGGAGGAGATGTGGTGAACCAGTGGATGCAGAAGGGGTGGAGAGCGAGGCTTTGGGCTCGTTTCGTCTGTGACGCACACCCGGTGACTCGACAGGTCTCGAGGGTTCAAGTCAGCCTGGAGCGCCACACCACAGCTGATCAGACTGGAGACGGGATGCAGTTAGAATCTGCTTCTTTTCTTTTTTTTCTGCCCTTGTAACTGCAGAATCGGAGAAAAACAAAAGGCCGAACGGGCGTGGTGCATCTCGAGTTGGTACGATCTCCAAGGTGCTTTGGTCTAATCCTCGTACTCCGGTCGCAATACGATACGGTCGATACTTTCGATACTTGCGGAGTCCCGCGAAACACCCAAAGATAAGGAACCCCCGCTGATCTCCCAGCTGATCGTCCGAGCACAATCACGTTTACATACCGAATACCTGACATTGAGGGTCATTCACTATTGGCAGCTTTGTCTATTGTAAGACAAGACACCCCCGTCGGAGGAGTGTTACCGTTGTTATAGTTCATCGTTTTTTGGCACTGGAATGATCCCTACGCTAGCCACTCTCCCCATGAAAGGCCGTGCATGAATGCTACTTATCTCAATGACTGTCCATCTTACTGTCAACAACCTTATGGCTGCCTAACTATGATTCAATCTTCTACGAGGATTACAGTATTGTGGGCGACTACCGCTAGGCAGACCGCCGGGCGCACTGCAGCAGAGCCGCGTTGAATGACGCAAGCGAGCACGGAATAAGGATCATTGAAGTTTAATCCGGGCAGTGGAGGGAAATCATTATTGCCTACATATAGGAGATCCTATCGTACAATGGACGAAAGAAGTCTCGTAATAAAGGATGGACGGGACTAAACACAACGAAACGATGATGATAGATCCATCTTGAAAGAAAGTCCATTCCTACTGCCAGAGAGATACTCTGATACTCTTTCAACTTCACAATCACATGATGTGCCATTGCTAAGCATTCGTTCCGTGTAAAATGGTAATAAAACGAAATGTTAAAGGGGTATAGCTACGTATTATTACTGACCCGTAAATAACCACAACCTATGTATACGTTCACAAAGCCGTCTTTGAAAGGCACTCTCTAAAGCTAGCTAGACAATTAGATTAAGGCCGAGTAGAACGCGTAAGAAGAGACCCATCTTGTACGAAGCGGAATTATTCTAAGAGTCATGTACAATAAGCACCTACACTGGGTTATACTTAAGTCGAGAAAATCTGGATCAACCTAATATTATCAAGTTAAATCAAAATGCTGTAAACCCCTTCCACTTAGTAGACAGATCATTATCATATAGTAAATTATGAAGAGAGGGAATATAATTCGCCAGAGTCGAAATGAAGTGTGAGTGGTCACTCGGGGCCCCAGAGCCTCTATGGTAAATATGACTGGATGGGACATCTCAAAGTCAATGAAAGGCAGGCTCACCAAAAGCTTACCCGCTGTAAGTTCTCAAAAAGGTCTTTAGATTTGGTTGGCTTAACAGTGATTTCCCCATCATTTAGCTTCCTATACCACTCGGCACTCTTCGCCACATCGATGGGTCTCAGGGCCCTTCAAGCTACTAAGACCTTGATATTCTACCACTTGCCATCAGAGAGATTCTGGAAGGACTGATCCCTCACGGATAAGTAGCAGTCACCATCCTCGCAGACACCATCAAACCGGCCCAGCTTAGCCTTGGAATAATCCTTGGTGAGATCTCCGTTGATGTTCTTCGCTTTGACGAGAAAGGATTTGATCCAACTACCAGCTACCACCAATAGCGAACACTTTGAACTGCTTATTGACACTGTGTAGGATCTCAACATTCTTTCTATAATTCGGTTGAATGATGTTGGCAAAAGCGATCCCCTTCAGCAACTTCATCCAGCTTTCGATTCATCACTAGGCCTCCTCTCTAAGGAAATCGTTTGATAATCTTTGGCAAGAAACAGATCTTTATAGCTTTGTCGACCACAGCCAAGAAGCATCATTGAATTGTTCCATTTCGACAACGGACTGCTTACTATTCCTATTGTTTACAGCCGAATCCACCGACGAAAGTAGTGTATTATTTCAAAGTACTGATAAAAAGCAACTTTCCCCACTCCATATTAGGCTTAGCGTTTCATGTGAGTATAGATTGAAACAGCTTCTGTGTCTAGTCATAGAAGGCAATAATGGCCGAAACTGTAGATAAGTGTCTTTATGTACATTTCGTCCACATCCCAATGCATCCATATATGTATAGACATTCAAGACGCCCTTCATTCGATCCATTACTAACCTCGAGTTCATAAACTCTGAGATCCCCCAACGTGACTAAGTTTTCACCAGGTGACCACCTGATTAAGCACATTCAAATTCTGCTTAACTTTCGAGTCACTCTGACCAAGATGAGAAAGCACGTCAATTAGCTTGGTCAGAATCGGCTCAAGCTCAACACCAAGGGCAATGGGATTAAGGATACTGCCAAGCTCGGTATTCTTCGAGCATCCCTTCACTGTTTTACCCGCGAACGCAGCCTCGACGAAATTGATCGCGTCCGGGAGAGCAACCACCTCTGTTGTTGCGTGACCACCAGTAGCGAAAGTGGTGAACTTGACGCTGACACCATTGCTACACCATGAATCAACCATCGTGGATGCGTTGGTGTAGGGGATGACCTCATCTTGCCTCCCATGGTAAACAAAGACTGGCGCCGCGGGAATCTCCGTCTTGTTGACACCCAGCATGTTCTTGCTGAGAATCTTTTGAATAGTCGGTTGGTAGAGCAGACGGTCGCCCAGGCTTTGAATCTCTGTGGACAACAGGGACATCTCAGGGAAGGCAATCAGGTCCCCGACCGCGCAAGTTGTTCTTGCAGTCTCTAGGGCCTTTACACCCTTTGCAGTCAAGATGCTGGTGATAATAGGGTTGAGCTCGGCACCGTAAGCACTAGGCATCGACAGACCCGCAACGGCAGCAGGAAGGAAACCGCTGAATAGCGTGTTATCGATGAAGACCAATGTACCAGTCAAGTTGGCAGGAGTACCGCCCTGCACCCAGCCCTTGATGTCCAGCTCCGGGGCATAAGTGGGCTGCAGTGAAGCTGCCCAACCCGTTGCAATTGCACCACCCGAGTACCCAGTACCCACGATCATAGGTTTGGCACTTGACAGACCTAGCGTCTTGAAATTGGACACGGCTCGCATACTATCTAACACGCCCATCCCCTCCAAGTGACCTGGCGCAAAGGCTGCATCGGGCCCCTCGTAGTCGGGCGAGGTGACAATATAGCCCAAGAGCAGGTAGGCTTGCAGAATCAACTGCTCGGCCGAGGAGATGATGTCGGTTTGTGAGGCACCCAGCTGATAATTGTAGCTAGGGTTACAGATCGTCGCTGAGCTATCGTACGCCGTGTGGAAAGACAAAAATCGATCCTTCTTCGCAGACGAGGGCACGAAGATAGTCGTCACTCCAGCGATAGCCGTGCCATTGATGGCCGTGGTGCGATACAGCAATTGGTATGCCTTGACCGGCTGTGGGATAAATCCCAAGAAAGCCACACTAATCTCCCGCTCCCGTAGGATAATTCCAGGCGCCTCCGACTGGTAGCCAGCTGGCGGCTGATAGAACGGGTCATCGCTAGGAGCCATGGGGGCAGAGCGCGGCAATGTTCTCATAGATGCTGGTCGTGCAGTAGCGATAGCCAGCATGAATGCCAGTAAGGCCACCACAGCCAGGCGCACCGATGAGCCACGATAGGAGGCCATGGCGAGTAGAATTCTCGCCGGATGGTAAGGGTTTCTAGGGATTGAGTCTTTGACGATTCCCACCACAGAAACGAAAATCTCGGAGGGAAAGCCCTATATATTCACCGTCCGACAGATCCAGTGAATGTGATAAGAGCCTCCTACCGAGGTAGCTCAGCCCAACTTTTGGGCGCGATCATTCCCCATTTCCCCTGAAGGAAGCGGTTCCTGCATCACTCTCCTCCAAAAAGACCAATCCATAAGTGCACCCTTCTCGTAACGGAAGTCTATAAACCCGTACAGGGTGTCATAGATATGACCGATATTTTCCGGCCATCTTGCCAAATATAAGGTCTCGTCGGCAAAGAAACCCTTGTGCCTGATCCAATTTTGCGCTGTGGGCGACTCGGGGGGAAATCGTTGGCGAGAAACCACTGGAGAGGATCGGCGGTGACCCCGCAGTCTCGGGGTCCTCTCCATAAATTACTTGGTTAGTAAAAACTCCGCATATACTCCGCAGCCATCCACCCATCATTATTTCGGTTAGGATCGACGCCGCATGGCACCGTGCTCCTGAACGGTGGACGGCTGTCGGAGACAAAGTCGATTGCGATAGGACTAGGTGAGATGGAAATCGGGAGGATAGAGGGACCGATGATGATCAATCTTTATTCTTCGTGACATGTGTTTGCTTATGAGGACCGTGAACTCTGGATTGGTGACCAGGTCGCCAGACAACGGAGGAGTATTCCGGTTAGCCTATCAAGAATCGTATTTTCTCCGTATCCAAAGCGAAGAATCTCCGGAAGGCTAATAAATGAGAAATTTGAAGATTCTTCAAGATTCTATTATCCCCATCTCGTTTAGTGCTATGCCTCTAAATTGAGTTCTACGCCTTCCATAGAGTTTGATCCCTTCCACCGACCCAGCAAGATAGTAATTTTGGTAGAACCGTCCACCCTCTTCCCTATTATAGGTGATTTTATGATCGTTCGGGTCGGGAGATGATTTCTGACCGTTGTACCCACCCAGCTACGTAGATAGGACCCTTTCCAAAGGTCATGGCTGAAGGTACATATTGTAACTCTAGCTGCAAACCGATTCAATTCTTGAAAACATGTTGTGAAGTCATGTGGATGCACGCGAAACTAAGTATGTATCTGGTGATTTTAAAGCATGTCCATCTTCCTGGTTATACTCCCAGGAAGATTCTTTCCATCCGGCTAAGGAGAGCTAACCAAACTCATCGAAAGGAAGTGAGAATGATTATAAATCTTCGAGGGGCTAGTCAGCGGATACTCGCAAGCTTTCTACATTAATAGGTACCGATATGTGTACCGGAGTGCTTCCTAAAAGTACCGACGTGAACTTTGTTCACCCCTGAGGATACATAGGGTAAGCCGGCGAGGTGAATCTTGGGTTACATCGAGACATGGTTGTGTTGAAGAGCCAGGGATTTCACGAGCTCAAGACTTTTGCGAGTGCATTTGATGGAAGACATACCGAAGTCTATCTGTGAATCAGATGAAGCTCTTAGGAAAGGAAGGGAGCTTTTCAAACTCATCATATTGAACAGTGCTCCTTAAGGTTAATGAACACTATTACTCAGTCACTTGCGCAAGATGGTAACGGTATAAAATAAAGATTTGAGATACTACTCCACCCCAGGCACTGTCTTTGACTATCGTCAGGGTCTTGCTTTCGCTAAGACCAACCATATCCACGTTTCAAAGATTCTCTGCAGGATGCGCATGCTATCTTGTCACACCCGGGGCACTTGAAAGCAAAGCGCCGAGTTTCCGTCAAAGAGCGACTACATCTGAAACGCCCTTCAACCTTCATCCACCAGGCTTTATGTTCGCAGACTACTCTCTGAGAGGTGTGTTGTGTGCGTTCTTGAGCCTGTGCCCGCTTTTTGCTTTCCCTCTCTGCCCTTAATTTGGCCAAATGTCGGAGATAGGCCTCTTGGAGAATATTCACGGCCTCTTCCTTTCGCCTTCGAATCTCTAACTCAATCTTGAAGGCTTGTCCAACGTGGCTATCAACGAGTCTGCCAAGGGCTTGTATCTCAGCGTGTAAAGTAGATTGTGCAGCATCTTTGATTCGTCGAGCGGCAAGCCTTTCACGGTATGAACGATCTTGGTCCTGTTTTTGCTGCTCAAGTCGAGTCACTCCGCCTGGGAGGAAGGAGATCAAGTAGTTCCACATGACTTGCCCCGTATATGCCTTCTCTTGCTCCATTGAATGGATCTCATTATTCAAGCGGGCTATATCTGTGCATAGTCTCAACATCCTCTCACGTGCAACGTCGAGACGGCGCTTTGAGTTCCTGATCTCATCTTTGCATTGTCGAAGTTTTGATTCTAAGTCCTTATCTACATCCTTCTCTTTGCTATTATCTGGTCTCTCTCCATTTGACTGGCCCGCTGAGTGCCGGGCCGATGCTTGCTTGAAGGTATGGCATTTGGCATCGTAGGCTTTCCGAGTATTCGGATCAAAAAGGACCGAGTACGCTTCATGAAGCTAATCGAAATTAGCTAATATCAAGTTGAAAGGGAAACTGACTCACAATTTGGAAAGCGGCATTGGCGTTCTTTGCTTTATTCTTATCAGGATGCGTGATCAGGGCTAAACGCTTATAGCTCGACGCGATAGTTTTCGAATCTGCGTCCCTTGAGACTTGAAGCACTTCATAATAATCGGGCTCTTGTGAAGAAAAGGTCATCGTGGAACTGTCAGTGACTGGGATAAACAATCCAAAATACTGCTTGGAGTGGGATGTGCTTTTAGAAGTGGAATTCTGGCGATTTGAATTCAGGGGTCCTGACTTGCCGATTCTCAAGGCGAACTCGATTAACCGCCGAGGCTCTCATTTTGCGTACCTCAGCTGCAGCAAACATGTTGGTGTCCAACCAACCAACACAGTAAATCAATTTTCCAGTAATAATTTCAAATTCGAATAAAGAACTCTTAGCGAATCATTTCTACTAGGCGTCAAGCGTCAATTAGCTTTGCAAATGGCTGAAAAATGTAACACAGACTTGATTCCGATAGAGAATCGTTAAAATCATCTTCAGTCATAGTAAAATGCCCTGGTCGAATTTTCCCTTCGTCTACTAGTAATGAAGAAAGAACTGAGTTCATGCATTACTAATGCAAGTTCAATTGGGGTACGAGGCAAAGAGTCTATATTAGATGGGTGTAGACAATTTTGGTAATGTTGATCGATCGCCCTATTTTACCACCAACAGCGAAATCGTAACTCCACAGCCAGCGGTATAATATCAGTATTGGTAGAAATTGGGCCTATGACGTTTGCAATTATTTCACACGAGTCATGGTGGTGGTGTATTGAATTTGAAGAGTACTGTGCAAATGGAGTACAGTTTAATTATATATCTTGGCTTCAAGACCCGGAATGATCTCCAGAGCCTTCTCTCCGTAGGTGTACTTTCCATCCTTCGACACCTTGACATCCTTGTTGCGCCGTTGTTGCTGAGTCTGTCGCACCTTGACCCACTGCTCTGTAGTGAGATGTTGCCCTAATTCAGTAAACACATTCTGCGTCAGACCCAGCCGATTCAGCAGTGGACTATTCTTGATCGGGTCCAGAACAATATGGTTATTGGGCCTAGAGAAGTAATTAGACATCAAGAATCGCAACTGTACGATACTGAACGTCTGGATGTAATGGGGCTTACCGGGCAAAGTATAAAACACCCAGCCGATCGACATGTGCCTGGTCTGCGGGCGGAGTGTGCACACGATGAACGCTGGACTTGATTAAACCACCAGTGAGAGCCGTCAAAGCATCACAGGTATTGATAGTAATAGTCCCGTCCTCTGGACGCACCCACTTCCATTCTCCATCCGAGTTGAGAATCTGCAGGGCAGCAACGGGCTGGCGGAACAGAAGTGTGATTGAACCCAGGTCAGTGTGGCCAGGGGAGTAGAGACCGCCAACTTTCTCGTTATCTTCCGCACTGCGAGCTGCGTAGTGCATGTAGCGTAGGTGATCCTCGCCTTTGACGTCATACTGGTGGTCACGGACTAGTTGGTCCTCGTCTGGAAGCTCGAGGAGGATGGCGAAAAGGCGAAGTAGCTTTTCCACTACTTCAGTGTGGCATTTCTGTAGAGATATAATGTGAGTGCCTGATCTCTCATGAGTCTAGTTAGGATGCATACGCGACTGAAAGCCTCAATCGTAGCAATATTTTCCGACAGCACTTGAGGCTGCGGCCTCTCATGATAGCCATCGAACTTGGGAATGTTGTACACCTGCACATTATCCTTGATTCCGTTTCCGAGGCTGTGGCTCGGTTCAGCATAAATCCTATAATGTGTGGGAGGCATTCTCACATGCGATGACCGGCAGGTCGATATCCATTGTATTCGCCCCTGACGAGGTCATCCGCGTTATGATACTTGAGCTTCTCCTCGAGCGGCAAAGCGTAAAACTCGCGACCCAAAGCGAATTGCTGATCAACTTCCTCTTGGCTGATGTTAAAGTTCTTCACATAGAAAAATCCTGTTGAAATTCAGGTCAGCAACCGAAAATGGCACTGATCATGGAAGACAAGCTTACCGACATGCTGAACAGCATGCTCTAGCTGTTTAACAAGCTCTTCCTTGCCACCGGGCTGCTCATATTTGCTTAGGTCGAGGGTGATTAGCTCCGCCCAATCCACTGTTTTAAATGAGCGAAAGCCATATCACGCGCATTAGAGCGATCGTATTGTCCGACGTACAATTCTCCTTTGTCACAGGAACGTGATCATATCTGTCGATGATTTTTCCGGGCATATTGACATGAATTCAATGAGTCGGTTGCATATAGAATCGTGATTATGTCCGGTTGTGGGCTTCAATCAAAGCTATACTCGAAGGCGCCCGAACGACCGCAGCATGGTACACCATATAAAACCAACATCTCGGCACCAACAGCCGATCTCAACCCCGCACGACTCGGCACATTATACTGATTGATAAAGCAAGCACGTCATAAATATGTCCGCATGAGTCGTGCGATAACGGGTGATTTTCGGTTGGTGAAATGTTGCTGAAGCCGGGGGCTGCGCACGCCATACCTCGTTAGCATGTCGCGGCCGTCAATCTGACCAGTGCCGTTCTGCATCGACCACTTAGCGTCTTTGCACATTCTCCTTTCTTTATGTCTTGCTTTGATTCATGTTCGACTATTTCTGTGAGGTTTGGTGCCGGACAGACTCCGATGGCCATTGCGATGGCGACACTGTGTGGAGGAATCACAATGAAGACCGCGAATAAAAAACTGCAGATACAAAGCGACGGGATTTGAGAGGCAAATGTTATTTAATCATCTGCAAGGCTATTAAATCTCCATAAAACTATCCGCAAGGCATAATAGATCTCAACGATAGGTGCCGGGTAGATATAGCTATGTGTGAAGCAAAACCAAGGCCTAGAAACTCCGCCCTCGGAGTCTTCAAGGAGATCTTCAACTGGTACCCGTCTCACTATCCGGCTGAGGAGAGAAGGTGAAACAGAATCCTGCATCTAGGATCCGAGCAACGATGTTGATTTTTCTCCAGGTTACTATTCAAACTAGACCTGTCAATCTTGGTCTTTGCTTGCCTGTGCTGTAAGTATCACCAGAAATCCCAAATTGATGTCTGAGACTAACGGGAACAGTTTTTGTCAAATACCTGGGTATGCTGCTCTATGAAACTCTACTAGGAAAATGGAACTGAACCTGGTGACCAGATCAGACAAATATCAGCAATGCCTACGTTAGCGGTCTCAAAGAGGAGTTCTCCCTCTACGGGAATGAACTGAATTACTTCAATGTTTGCTATTTCACAGCCTATGTTGTTTTTCAAGTACCTGGTCTGCTGTTGATGTCCCGTCCCAAACTGTATGTTCGAATATCCGGTTCGTCGTTCATCAGACTGAACAGCCGACTAACGAAAGCAGAGCCCGATGGCTACTTCCTGGACTCGAGATATTATGGGGTATCTGCACCTTCGCTCAGAGTCGCGTCACCAGTGTCAACCAGATCTATGCGCTGCGTTTCCTAGTTGGTATGCTGGAAGCACCTGTCTTCGCGGGAACACATTTTATTCTCGGTAGGGTCAGCTTCAATCACAGGTAGCAGTCTGATACTAACAATAGATGCAGGTTCTTGGTATTCGGGGCCAGAGCTCTTTAAGCGCGCCGGGACATGGTTCATCTGCAATCCACTGGGTACTATGGTCAGTGGCTATCTCCAGGCAGCTGCCTATACCAACCTCTCCGGTATTAGCGGTATGCCAGGCTGGAGATGGCTCTTTATCATTGATGGCATCTTCACCATTCCCGTGGCCTTGATTGGCTTCTTCATATTTCCGGGTATTCCAGACTCACCGCGACCCTTCTATCTAACAGAAGGCGACATAAACTTGGCCAAGGAGAGACTGCGTAGAGCGAAGGTCCGTCGACCAGGGAAGCTGAATGCAGATGTCTTTAAGCGCAGCTTGAAACGCTGGCATATTTGGGTTTTCATTTTCTGCTATGCGTATGTATTAAGCCGTACCTGGTGTGTTTGTTTCAGCATGGGGTGTCCAGAAAACTAACATTGGTGAATTCACTACTAGGTGCATGATTATTTCCTCCTATCCTATGGGTTATATGAATCTGTGGCTCAAGGCTGAGGGTTATTCGGTCACCCAAATCAATCAACTACCCACGGTCACTTATGCAATTACTATCGTTGCCTCATGGCTTGGAAGTACACTTGCAGCCATCTACCCTGAATGGGTGATTTTCTCAATTGGTTCGGTTTGCTGCTTCTTCTCGACGATTTGTATGATTGTGTGGTTTATTCCCACCGGGTTAAAGTAAGTTGATTCTCGTGCGAATGGCTTGAGCCATACATTCCGCTCACCCGTCGTATAGATTTGTTGCATGGTATCTTTTCGGCGTCTCTGGTTGCCTGAGTCCCATCTTGTATTCAACCGTGAATACGATTGTCAAGGATGACTCTGAAGAGAGGGCATTGATTCTGGTATATATTTCCCTCTTCGATCACCATCCGCTATTTATCCAAACCCTAACTTTACGACCTAGGGCTCTATGATGACCTTTGGCTACTCCTTCAACATCTGGGTCCCACTTCTGCTTTTCCCAACTGCAGGCCCTAATGGCGCTCCCCGGTGGAAGAAGGGGTGGCCCGTGGCTTTTGTTTTCTACTTTTTGCTCTGGGCGGGCTTCGTGACCGCTGTGATCATCCATCGACGGTAGGCACATCATGATGAATGCAGGATAAGACGTATACTTACTCTGATACCTAGTGAAAAACGAAAAGAAGCTGCACTGGCCGCCCAGGCCGCGCAGGAAAGCACGGACGAGGACGTGGAAACCATCATTGTTGACCGGGATGCGCATGCTAAAGCCGGGCCACAGGATTAAATTGGCTGAAGTATAGCAGCCTGGACTGACGAAGCGGGGTCTATCGGAATAGTTCAAAGCATATCATACTTCCCACCTTGGTCGAAGTTCCTCATTCCTCAATGATAGGTTCGAGTACAGTCAGATTGTCAGTCCTGCTGACCTCGCAACTATGTCACTCAAGCTGTTACCTATTCGTATAGCAGCTACTATTGCAATCTTGATACCCAAACCTGAGTGCTTATAACCACGAAATTGCCGCTGTGAAATGATAAGATCATGAGCTCATTTCAACTTCGACAGTGCTCTCGATAGCTACATATCTGTAGACATGTCGCGGTCGTGGCGGGGGCAATGGTTCTGTTGAGAGTGCGGGGTGAAGCAACGAGGAGCGGGGGGGATGTAAGAAGATCCTCCTGTAGATCGAAGAATGTCACGCAGATGCAAAGGAGCGCCGACTGGTGCAAATGCATCAATGGCAACAGCCAGCAGTCGGTCCCCATTCCCCCACGGGCTCAATCAGCCCGGATCCGATCGTCACGTCCATCCACCTCTCATGGGGCCGCATGGAGGGACGTGCGGTCGGTCATTGGCCAGAGCGTTCGAGAGGGTCCACGATCCGTGGGAGCATGACGGAGGGCAACGATACGGAAATCCAAGAATTCAGAGAGGAAATCCAACAGTCCCTTGAACAAACTCGAACTCGACTACCTTAGCTCTGCGCCATTGCGATCGTGCCTCGTCCTCTCCCCCTCCTCCCCCTCTTCGTCAGCAGGAGATCCGAATATTCCCGCAACATACCTCACACATAAGGACAACTCATCGCCACCGCGAATACCCTATCCTTGTGAAACCCACAATCGAATTTGTGCCACCGCGCCGTTCTTCAGAACTCATCGGAATCGCATCGTCCACTCCTCCAGAACGCGTCGATCCATCCCGAATCGACTCTCCCATCCTTCGTTCGATTCCCCTCAGAATCCTCTTATCACCCAGCTTCCCCGTCGCAGTTCACCCGGTCGTGGACTCGAGGTGACGGCGACGCTCCGGTGCGGGCTTGGATAAGAGATTCTGCGATCCCACCACTCCGGGCACATGAGTAGCAAGCTTTGGGAATATTTCATTCAAGATGATGTGGAGAGCTTCAGCCGGTACCTGGCGAACGCGACGTTCGCTGGACCGCGAGCTTCTGGAGTGTCTGGCGCAGCAGCTGCCGCGGCCACAGCGGCAACGCTGTCGTCAAAGACTGGAAGCCCCGGGTCAATGATCCCCTCGTCGCCGAATCCAACCAAACAAAGGAAAGCATCCGCGGGGTCGCCAGCAACCTCCGTACCAGACCGATCGGGCTTTCCACGCGGCAACACCGCTCTGTCGCGCGCCGATGTCAATACCCGCGATCATTTCGGCAGGACGCTTCTGCATCATATCGCATCCTCGCCGAAACCCACGGCATCGAGCTTTGCACGTGCGTTGCTCGAGATTCCGTTCCTTGATATTTATGCGCAAGACTGGGAAAGTGGTTGGACCGCATTGCACAGAGCTTTGTATGCCGGGAATGCTACTATTGCTCGAGCTTTGATTGCGCGGGACACGCGGGATATGACGGATTACAGCAAGCCGGGTCACACTAGTCAGAGTGGAAGCCTGATCAAGATCAAAGATCGCGAGGGCTACAGCCCGTTCGACGTCTATGGATCTACCATCACATCTCGGGATATCAAGCAGATCTCGTCAACAAGATGGTCGGAGTCTCTGGCTTCTGATATCGAGGGTAGTGACGCTACTTCCAACCCTGGATCCAATTTTGGAGAGGGAGGTGAAGACGACGCTTATATTGTGCGAAGCGTCCTGAAATCACGAACCGACTTTGCCGCCGACGAAGTTTTTACACTCGGTAGTAACAAGAATCTGAATCTTGGTCTTGGTGACCAGGATGATCGACAGTTTCCAGAAAGAATCGTGCTCACGCGCCCGGATCATTTGCTGAACCGATTCTATCGTGAGTACGAGGAGCAGATGGAGAAACTTGGTCTTGAGGATCTCCTTGACCATGGCAACTCAAACGAACTGCCCACGGTCATCAAGAACAAGCCCATGAAGCTTCAGAATGTGGTCATGTCAAAGCTGCATACTGCCGTGATTACGGATGACCCTGAAGCCAACCTGTTCATCTGTGGCTTTGGCCCTGGGGGTCGTCTTGGCACTGGGGATGAATCTACCCGGTTCAGCTTTGTGTGTATCGAGACGGGTGGATTGGCAGGTAGAAAGGTCATGTCCGTTGCTCTTGGTCAAGACCACAGCTTGGCCATCACCGAGTTCGGTGAGATCTTCAGTTGGGGCAGCAATAAATTTGGTCAGCTCGGGTACAGCCTCCCCAGGACGAGCAACAAGAACGATGTCCCTATCCAGTCAACTCCGCGACAGATCTTCAACCCTTTCAAGAAGGAAACTATCCTCGGAGCGGCCGCTTCGTCCATTCACTCGGTCGTCTTCAGCAACTCGGGTCTTTATACATTCGGCAAGAATGAGGGCCAACTTGGCCTGGTCGACTCGGACGCTCGGTCGCTCGAAGTACAGACTACCCCACGACGTGTTGGTGCTTCTCTCTTCAAGTGCCCCGTCCAGATGGTATCTGCTATCGACCGTGCGACAGCTGTGCTCCTCCAGAACCACGAGGTCTGGGTCTTCTCGCAATATGGCTATTCCAAAATTTCATTCCCCCTCGAGGCAACCTCGAGATTCATCCGGGATAGCTTCATGGCTACGCGATACGACAGTTCCGTGAATCACGTTGTCAAGCTCGCATGTGGCGGCAACACGATCTGCGCCCTGTCCAGCTCTGGTGACGTCTTCACTGTTCATGTGAACAAATCTGAAGATCCATCAGCCCAAACATCTACAACCAACCCTGCCAAGATACGCAATTCACTGGCTACTCCTGAAAGGGCTTGGTCTGTCAAAAAGTCTCACATGGCTGCAAGTGATGTCGATGTTGGTCAAGATGGATCGATTATCATTTGCACCACCTCAGGCTCAGCCTTCAGGAAAGAAAAGCGGACGAAGAACAAGGAGGGTGTATCCAAAGACTACAAGTTCGCTCGGATTCCGGGCCTATCTAGGGCTGTGGCTGTACGCAGCAACGCCTTTGGAGCCTATGCAGTTGCGCAGCGCGACTGCGACGTGACAAGAGAGCAAATTCACATTGATGAGAGTACCCTCTGGGATGACATTCTGCCGCTCTCGCCGTTTATCACCCCTTCTTTCGATGACGTAGAGGTCATTCTGGATGAAGATGCTACCGACAACCCAATGCCGCTGTCCTCAGCAATGGCTATGAAAAGGGCAATTTTTCAATCATCGGAGATCGAAAGCCAATTCCTTTCCATTCGCTCCGAGGGAACTATCTGGGTCACCAGCTCCCTATCCGACGCCCGGATTCCAGTGCATGAGTTCCTGTTAACTGGTCGTAGCCCAGTGCTTCGCAAAGCCTTGCAAGATTTCCGCGAGTTCTATTACGCTTCTGTGCCTGATGTCTTTGACATCGAATACGGTAAAGATGGCATTACCCAGATTCGGCTTCTGGGTACTGATTTTTTGACTGTCATGAATGTGGTGTTTTTCCTGTACACCGACGGCATTCTCGATGTTTGGCATCAAGCTAGGAGCTCACCCGAGAATGCAGCACGATACCGTCAGGTTCGCCTTGAAATCATGAAGGTTGCGACTCATTTGGGTCTTCCAATGCTGGAACGCGCTGCGAGGTTGATGGTAGAGCCCCAAAAGAGTTTGAAAACCGATATGGCTCATGCGATCAACCACCCCTCCTTCTTCAACGATGCGGACCTGGTGGTTGAACTAAACGGGGACGTCGTCAAAGTTCACAGCCAAGTGGTCTGTCAACGATGCCCCTTCTTCGATACTCTGTTCCATGGCCGCTCTGCGGGTGGATGGATTGCATCTCGCCGAAAGAACCCTGCAGACAAGATACACGTCGACCTCAAGCACATTGAGCGGTCCACGTTTGACTTTGTCTTGCGGTATCTGTATGCTGACACGGAAGAACAACTCTTCGATCAAGTCCGAACCAAGTCTCTTGATGAACTCATCGATCTGCTTCTGGACATCGTGTATGTGTCCAACGAATTGATGATCGACCGTTTGTCACAGATATGTCAAAAGATGCTTGGTCGATTCGTCCATACTCGGAACATTTCCTACCTTCTCAATTCGGTTGCACCGATCTTTGTCTCTGAGTTCAAAGAGGCCTCTCTGGAGTACATCTGTCTGAATCTTGAGGCCATGCTTGCCAACCGTTACTTGGAAGAACTAAACGAAGACCTTCTTCAAAAGCTTGACATGATCTGCCATGAGAATCAATTGTCATGCTATCCAGTCTCGCGCGGCCGTAACTCGGAAGACTATGTCCTGGAGAAATATCCGGAGCTAGTGAGCTCCGTCGGAATTGACAAGCAACGTCGCATCGATGCGATGGCCTTGCAGTCTCGCCTCAGTGAAGTGGAATCGTACGACTTCCGACCACGAGGCCCCGCAAATGACAAGATCAATGCATCACCATTGGCGCGGAAGTCAAAGGGCAATGTGCCAAGGGATACTGAGAGTTCTGTCAATAGTCCATTGCTGAAACCAAGACAATCCACGAACGATCTCATGTTCCAGATGGATGATGAAGCTGCTCTTTCACCTGGCGATTCCACCAAAGGAAAAGCCGCCATGCGTGGGCTTGGTATCGACAGCCGGTCTTATCCTGATTCACCGGCGCTGGGGGCAAGTATTCCAGAAGGTGAATCACTCGGCGACGGAGGCTTCCTTGATGAACGAATGTCTTCACCACGGGAGGGTTTGCTCGGGGAATCTCCGACCGAAACGCGCGCAGTCGCAATGCACCAGAAACGAGCTATGGCTTCCCCGTTCGATATAGGCTCTGCGCCATGGGGCTCTCCAGTGACCTTGAATGGCAAGAAGGATCTCAAGGATATTATGGGCGAAACTTCACAATCGAGGGTATCCAACCTCACCTTGGAAATGGAGAACCGACGGGAGAGCAGTGGCAACTTCAATGCCAAACTATCCCAAAAGGAGCGAAAGAAGATGCAGCAACAGCAGATGCAGGAGAAGCTAGCTGCCCAACAAAAGGAAAAAGCTTTCCCAAAGAGCCCCTGGCAATTGCCTCCACCAGCTGCTCCCACGACGCCTGTCAAAGACCCTCTGCCTGGACAGAGTGGGCCCAGTACACCGACATCAAAGCCGTCCAAGGTAGCTCAAAAGCCGGCCATGACCCTTCGGCAAACAGTTGCTGGAACTCCTCCGGCACGCTCCAAGCCAATGGCCACTCCCGTGAAGCCCCAGAATCGCAGCGTCTCGGGCAATGCCGCACCTCCTCCCTTCTCCAAACCGTCCCCTTCATATCCACCAACTTCCCCTCCACAAAACCTACCAAAAGCTTCGCCGCAACCCGCAATCCAATCTATCCGTCACATCCCCCGCCAAGATCCAAACATGCGCTCCCCATCCGGCGGGTCCCACTCTCTTGCAACAATCCTACTCCAACAACAATCTGAAAAAGACGAGATTCGCGAAGCAGCTACTGCTAAGCATAATCTGCAAGAAATCCAAGCCGAGCAGGAGTTCCAACAATGGTGGGACCAGGAAAGTAAACGTGTACAGGGTCTCCTTGAAGTTGAGCCTACTCAGCAGCCTGCTGGTGGGAAAGGTGGCCGCGGTGGGAAAGCCCCTGGTGCAGCTGGAAGCTCGCGCAAGCGCAGAGGCAATAAGAATACCGGGCCCGATGCTGGTTATCGGGATCAAAAGCATACTGCGCCTTCTGCGGCGTCTAGTACGCCTAAGAAGAACGTTAATGCCAATGGTTCTGCCCCGGTGCCTGTGCAGGGATCTGTAGCAGGGAACCATTCTTCTAGTGCGGGAGGTGGGAAGAATGCCCGTCGTGGAGGACATGGAAACCAGCGTGGCAGGGGAAAGGATCGGGTATAAATATCGTGTCTGTTTAATAACCTCACTCCCTATGCATGTCTCGTGACATGGTTTCCAATTGTGTTCTCATGTGCTGCTGTCCTTTCCATCCCGCGCGTCTGAGAGAAGGCTGTGATAACCCCTTCTTTCATGGTAGCCCAACCCGTCCAAACTTACAAATACCCCCCTCCTTTGATTGTTTATCAGCTACTCTCTTCTTTTCGGATGTCAATATATGTGACTAACAACCACGGATACTCTGGCGTTTCACGGTTGATCCTCGTGAGGATTTGATAGACTTGTTGTGCTTGCAATATATTTCTCTTCAACGGGTTACCGTTGTGAATCTTTCTACCATTTTCGTTCTGGTCATCTCTCGTCTAGCATGAACATCCACAAATGCGTATATCCCTCCGGTAGCACCACGAATCGATGGTGGGATCGAAGCCTACCGAAAGAGCTACCTGGCCTCGTGGCATCGCCGACAAGTCTCTTACGAAGCTCGACAATGTTAAGCAATTAGAAGTAGCCCAGGCTGAGGCGGGCTTACTTGAATCAATTACTCTATCGCCTCTTCAAATTCACCCACTGGGCTTTTCAATGACAAAAGCTCGTAACAGGATTTATGAGCAAACCAACTAAACCAAGCATCCTATAGGCTCCGCTCTTATCATCGCGAAAAGCTCGGCCATCGGCATATTGGCAAGATGGCTCGCAAATCCATGGGGACGCAAAGGATAGACGACCGTCCAGCCTTGACACTTTTTGATGGTCTTTTCATCAAGGCTTCCACAGCCTGCGAATAGGTTATCCCAGAATTCGCTGACTAAAGCGTTGTTGTTATCGAATTGCATTCAGCCAACACAAGGGCGGTGGTTACTCATATATTGCTGGAGAGAATGTAGATTGGCTCCAAAGGGACCTATTACTGCTTCGGCCCAGTCGATGACTACTACTAGATTCTAATCATCGGCGTCAACGATCACATTGGACCTGTCGAAACTCTTGTGGAGAAAGACCAATATTATTCCAAAGATGGCAATCAATGCGTCGATTCACTGCTGGATGATTGGGTGGAAGCGATCAGGTAATGCAGGTAAGAGTCGCTGTAGGTCTTTCGCATATTTTGGTTGCATATTTTCACGAGACGAATTTTCAACATTGAGGGTTCCTCCAAGAGAGAGAAAAGAGTGTTGCCTCGTACAATCTTGATATTCGGCCCAGATCTATCTGGTAACCTCAGGATATACTTATGAGCATCACCCGTTTAGACATCTTCAATCCTCATGTCCGAACGAAGCTACAACCCTTAGCGCCGAGAACTATTCTATTTTCTACTTTCGTCCCATGTTTATTGAATAAATTAGAATGATTGAAATACCGACAGTGGCCATTAACAAAAGAGCACCTATTAAACGGAAAAGATATATATAAACAGTCCGCAACATCTACCACCATCATATCTGACGACGTTCCCAACGTACCGTCGCAGGCTGCATTGGACGCGAAAACAGAGACTAGAAACCAAACCAGTCAGTAAGCAACCACAAACAAGATCCAATCCATCTAAGAGCACTCACCGAATAATCCGTCTCGGGAACTCCCTCCCTGTCTTCCGGATTGAAAAACCGAAACTCCCTCACAAGCGTCGCAACTATAACATCAAGATTCAAATACGCAAATTTCTCGCCGATGCACCGATGTCTGCCTGCTCCAAACGGCAAATAAGGACTCTTCGTCCCCTTCGATACGGCACCATACCCATAATCCACTGTATCAGATTCATCTTCGACCTCAACGCGCTCTTCCCATCGATGCGGATTCCAAGTCATCGGGTTACCGAAGTACCGCTCATCACGCGCTGTGACACCAGGTGACGAGAGGAGGGTGTGGGAAGTTGGGATCACATAGTTTGTTCCCGGGATGGTCATGGGGTTTTTCACTTTGCGCATGAGGGTATGGATTGAGGAGTGAATGCGTAGTGTTTCTTTGATGACGTTTTGGAGGAGCGGTAGTTTTTCGAGGTCGCTATATTGCAGGGGGGGCAGGTTCGCGCCTAGGGCGTTGATTTGCTCTTTGTATAACTTCTCTGTCATTTCGGGTTCGGAGGCGAGACGGAGCATTATCCAGCAGCTGATCGCGGAAGAGGAGTGTTGGCCCGCCATGAGCAGGGTGATCATCATATGGGCAATTTCTTTATCCGGAATTGGTCTTCCATCCTTGTAGACGCAGCGCATGAGGTTCCAGATCATATCCTTAGTATGAGATTCTTCGGCTGTGCCAGCCTTGCGTCTTTCGCGGATAATGTCCAGGTAGATCTCGCGCATGCGTGCATGAGCTAGATCCCGTTTGCGATTGTGCGGGAGCGGTGCCCAGGGGAGCATGAAGTTTATAGGTGAGAAGCCGAGGTCAAGATCGTGGTAGAGGTCCGCGAATTCGGAAGTGAGCTTTGCGCGGACTTCATCTCCTTGGAGGGTACGGCCGGCTGTGAAGATGGTGATCTCGGCCATTATGGCGCCGAGGTCAATGGTGCCGGATCGGCCTTTGAATTGTCCAGATGTTTTGATGTATTGGTTAACTTCTTCTTCGATTAAAGGGACGTAGGATTCTAGGGCTTCTTGGCTGAGGCCGAATTTGATGAACTAGTTGCGAGTCGGATGTTAGAAACATTCTTCTTTTCTGTCTCGAGGAAGAGGTCCGGCGATGGAAAGGGGATTTACCTTCTTCTGTTCAATGAGCTTGGAGTTTGGGCAGTCATACACGACATCAGACCCGAAGACCGGCGTGGTCAGCTTGCCATAGACCTCCTCAGCATTGACATCCTTCAGCTTCCCATTGAGAATGAACTCATTCCCATCCGTTCCGAGATACACAGTGGTCTTCTTCCCCAAGAGGATGAATGTGAAGATATCCCCATGCTAGTAGTGGCATTTAGAAATGAGCTCTTGTACCATTAGGTATCTGTTTTTCCACATCAACTGGTACATACCTTCCGTCGACACGACATAAAGAACTGGTACGGATCCATACCGTAGCTAATTGTACTGCCCAAGATAGGGAACCAATGAAACACGACTGGAGGCTCATTCTTGCTGTAAAAGAACAGCTGGTTGACGACGTTTAAAAAAACAGAGATCAAAACCAAAGCGATACCATAGCCCGAAATTCGCAGGACCTGGCCAATGACCAGCTGCGGCAGAGATTCCATTTTTGCTCGATGACTCTCACACAGTTTTGAGAAAACGATTGAAAAGAAATGTATACAAGTTTATACTTGTCTCAAGGGCAAATCAGGCAGACAGGATTAATCATCTTAGGGTTTCGCGGTCACGCCATGGTCGATCCCCCGGAAGGCCGCGCTGCCGAAATCCGAATCCAGTGCGCAAGGGAACTTCAAGAATTGCGTCCAATAGGAGCCAGCATTATTCAGTCACCCATTCCTACTATGACTTTCCACGTATCCTTCACGACTAGTAGCAATTTGGCGTCCTGTTCTAAACCCCTTCAAGCTGGCAAAAGTCTACGAGGGGAGGAAAGGCCCCTGTACTGAAGCAAAATCCCAAGCTAAGGAAAGATTTTATTTGACCTTATTGAAATCTGCCAAGGATAATACAAATGGCATTCTTTTAGAATTATGATTAAGACGTAAATGTGGGCGAATTTGACCGATTTCTTCTTTCTTGAATCCTTGCACAGATTAATTAACAAGAGATTAATCAGAGCTGTTGAACGAGGTGTCTGCAGGAAAATGACTTGTAATTCATCTTCGATACTGGTATGACTTCAAGAATCACACGGTAATGGCGTTGTGAATTGTGACCGGTTGGTGGTTATGGACACAGGCGCGATTGTGGAGGTGGGCAATCCAGCCACATTGGCGCAGGAGGCTACAACCAAATTTGGTGATATGGTAAGAGCAGAGAACAAGTAGGCCTGACGGTGTCGATGCAGTCAATAAAGTATAGTTGTTGGGACAGGGGCGTAGAAGACACGTTTAGAAGTCAGTCATTGGTAGCCCAACATTCTATTCCGTGTTTAGTTCTGTTCTTCATGCCTTGACTTCGGTAACTAAACCAGCCTATTAGTCGACTTTACTACTTGTGAGCATTTAACCATAGTTATTTTCTGATCTTAGTCATTATCGTTCACAGGATACCTTGAGCCTCTTCTGGATTCTTGGACTAGTCAGACTTGGCTGACAGCCCTCTACAAGGAATACCACCGTGCTTCTGACAACAAGCAAGGTTAATATTATACTGGGGAGGCTCGGGTAAAGACAGCCTTATCAACCCAGAGGTAACTTAGGCTTTTGTTCTTGTACAAGAACGGTAGAACTCTGGACTGATAAATTGGTAAGTAAAGGCAATTAGCGACCATGTAGACCGCCGACCTGGATCGTCTAATCTGACTTTGCTGATCTTCTGATGGGGAAGTACAGGTGTTATAAAGGAACCACGGAAAGTATGAAATCTAATGATCGAAACTGATAGTATAATTATCATGATATCTAGAAGTAGTCCAAGATCTTCCGTCTACGTTCCTCATCCGTCATCTTGGAGAAGTGCTCGAGCTCCGTCTCCTTGATCTTCATATACTGTGAGAACAACTCCTCTCCCATCCAGCTTTGCAGATCTTTATCCTCTCTTGCATGGCTCAGCGACACTGCAAATGTCTTGGGCATACGCTCCGTGATGCCGAATTCTCGGAGCCGGCGCCCTGCTTCTTCATAAGAGTTGATGGCAGACGGCACGACAGGGCAGTCAGCGTATGTCAAGACCTGATTCTTCTGTATCCCTGACATGCCAGAAGAAAGAAGAGCAGCCACGAAAAGGTACACATTGGCCGTGGCATCGAGAAACCGGAATTCCCAACGATTAGAACTGACTTGACGGATAGGGAAGTCCTTATTATGAGTTCCCCAGCCTATCCACTCTCCAACATTCCCGCCACCAATCACGCGATGGTAGCTATCGTAGGTTGGCAGACCAAGTGCGCAGAGGGTTTTCATGCTCTGGAGGATACCCGCTAGGAATGAGGAGGCATCCTTGGAGGGGACAGGGTTGAGAGATAAGTGAAGGTGACAGCCACTCGGTGGGCCGTGGAAGGTTGGCCGCGGCGCAGTAGTGGCTTTAAGTCCATGACGGATTGAGATGGTGCGGATTGTCTCCTGGGTCATCATGAGGGCATCAATAGCCTGCATTGGGGAAAGGGGCGACAAGGCGATCTCGAACTGTTCCACGCCTTCTGTGTGGAAATGATAGATCTCAATTCCAGACACCTCAAGGGCATTCACGATTTCTTCCAGGATGACTAGATTGTTCGTTCGAAGGCCAGCTGTCATTGAATATCCAGTCATGCGGTCGAAGGAGGTTGCGGGTTGGAGGGTCTCATCCAGAAGAACGAATTCGATTTCAAAGCTCATCAGCAGCTTCGACTGGCAACTCTCTTGAAAGGTGCGTGCTGTCTTGTGCAGCAAAGTCCTAGGACACCTTGCAACGGGATCCTTGAGGCCGGTGTGCGTAGTGCTGCACATAACCGAGGCATGAGTAGGCGCGAATCCACAAACCATGAGCGACTCCAGGTCTAGGTTCAGTATCCACTGTTCAACGCTATCCGAAGAGCATAAAGGTGCAGTAGAGATCGGGATAATCATGCAATACTGATCCAGATGATAGCAGTCTGTCCCCTGAGCTAGGCGGAGACATCGCGCTTTGGTGATGATTCGTGTGCGCAAGACGCCCGAGTAATCGACCCAGTGAAGACGAACGAACTTGACGCTATTGTTCTTGGTAAAGAACTCTTCAGCCAAATTCGCCACCATTACGAAATGATAAGTGTAGTGTGCTAAGGGCTTCTGGTTTAAAGAGGAGCTAGAGAATTCAAGCGAGATCTACGGAGTGAGAGTGGAACTGCTTCATGAGATAAGTATTCCCGAGTCACGTAAGTAGCTTAGTGATGCAAAACAAAAGCAAGGACACAGCAGCGCTAATTCACCCCAACGCCTAAACAGGGCGCCCTCCACCCGACTACTTCATCCAGTCATGGGCTTCGTATCCAAGCCTTTGGGATATGTCAGCCCAAGGTGCGAGTCATTTACCTTAGTTTGTACAACCCGGGTGTATGCAGCAAGTCCTTCAGGCTTCCCACATGATTCGCTCTGCCTGTGCGGCTTGAGACCATCAGCCGCCATGGCATATTCCTCCTCTTCAGGGGTAAATCAATGAGATATATGAATGACCACTACCGCCACAGCTAACGGACATCGGATGCGCATGTTGACTTTGAGAATGTGAGCTATGGCAGAACAAAAAGCGACCCCCTATAGCTATGCACAGGCAGTCCTCAGACACTCCAGAACGACTCCCGACCGTACACTCTTCCCCGGTCATAATTATCAGGCACTAGCAAAGTTCCTTAACCAACCCTATTTGCCCCAGACGACAGGGGCTCCGTATCCCCAGCTGCGACCGAATCAGCCGCTCGTCGTCCTGCACAGGTTTTCCCAGGATCAAGAGCACCAAGTGCTGCTCTACAACCCAACCACCACCGGACTAGAACAACTGGACCTCGAAACACAAGCTGGCAGCAACTCTGGCAAAATTGTTTTTTTGAATGGGTTCGTACCGCCGGAATGGTTGAATCTTATCGGTGCTCGATACCGCGTGGACCCCGAATTCTATCGACAGCATCTCAGCTTTATGCAGCAGGAGGGCCAGCCAGATTTACCTGGATTACCTTACACATCGAAGAACATCGTGAGGCTGCCTTTGATAAGTATTGGGACATGGGGAACGGACCGGATCTCTCAGAAGGGATGTCTGGCAGGCCAACGGTCCGCAGCTTTCCAGAAGATAAAGTCGTACTTGCGCAGCTTCGACGCAACTACTCTTCCTGGACAGGGCATCGCGCGAAATCTCATTGTGAATGACGCGGTACACTTTACAGTGGAACAAGAAGCCAGTATCTGTGTCGAGAAGAAGGATGGCGGATGGTCAGGTTGGTGTCTATCTCTTTTGCGTCAAGGACTCCTTGTGACTGACAGGAATAATCAGCAATTTGCTGGCTAGACGGCGGCCTTGACTTGGAGTCCCCAATCTTTCATTCCTGGCTGGGCAACCAGAGCTTTCCTCACCACTCACCCTGGATCTTGCCCACGTACATGTATCAGCCTAAGATGGCTCTGATCAACCCGACACAAGTTGACAAAAGTCCACCCCTATCTGATTCATACCGAGCAACCGAGCAAGCATGGCGTGGCTTTGCGTCACTGCCGCGGCTGTACGGCCAGCAACTCGATAGAAACTGCAGTCATCAGGATGCATTCTACGCACTGACACAGCTATTCGCAATCTCAGCATTCTCCGTGAACCAGGGCCTCAACCTAGTCGAGCAGTGTATTGACTCTCAACTCAAGTCCAGCATCGAGGACATGCAAATCTCCCTTGAAAATCTCCATGAGGCAAAAAGCATTGTCCAGAATTACATCTGCGGGTTACAGCGCATCCTCGAATTCATCCAGACCCGGGGGTCTGCGGCAAAATGGCCGCGCGCGACAGCACCAAAACAAAGAGCGTCAGCGGACGCCGCGGCAGAGGAACTGATTCATAACTATCAACACCTCCTTAATAGTGCAATATCGCTTGCGCAACGGATCAGCTCCGAGAGCCAGTGGTTGATGCACAAGGCGATGTTGAATGAGTCGCAGAGAGCCTTCTCTCAGGGCTCTCGTGTGGCGAGACTTACCTTTTTGGCATTCCTATTTATTCCTCTATCTTTCACGTCTTCCTTGTTTGGGATGAATATAGTTGAGCTGGTTGGCGAGGCTGGACCTAAAATCAGTGTCTGGCACTGGGCGGTTCTTACGGCCTTTGTATTTGCCGGAAGTTTGTTGCTCTGGTGGTGGGAAGCGGTGCTGCGTTTCATCAAGTACATTTCTAGTAAGGTCAACGGTAGAACCGCTGTGATCGACAAGGGATCATAATGACCGTACACGGAATGTATTCACACTATCTGATGGGGAGGTCTAAATAGCTAGGATGAAGCTATTCTGTACACATTTACCACTTTGACTTATTGACAGTTGCTTCCTGACAAATCCCTGAAGGTATACTACCGACCATGAACAAACTGTCGTGAAAGATAAGGCAAGAGTCTTGGCATTCCTTAAATATGACATTCAATTTATAGCCGTAACGCGAAAACACAGGTCGAGTCAAATATCTCTATCGCACCTGATGTGTGAGATTTCCCGGACAGCCTTGCGATCCATACGCGCACTATTGCTTGTGCAAAACACCAATAATGACCTTTCTGGATGCCTGCAGCCAAATGTTGAAGCGCCAAGCTGACGGCTAGAACCCTACGGCTGAGTGAGATTTAAGTGTAGCTTGGCGATTCCAGCCTCGTTGTGGATTTCGAGGGACAACGAGCGGCGACCATTACAGAGCGGATGGAGCTTTCTCATTCATCGATATAATACGTATCTTTGTCTAACCTATGGCCACAAAGAAATAAGTATTCCCGTTTACGTGGGTCGACGAACGGTTGATGTTTTCGGGGTTCGAGAGATCCTGCTGGGTTTCCCGCCGTAGTGCGAGCTAATGGCAGGGGTGGCAACGGGGTATGTAGCTAGCCAAAACCGAAAATCAACACGTCGGAAGGAAGAGGAGTGGGGGAGCGTTTGCTGCGGCAAGACTTTTCGGGAATCCTAGTTCCTCAGGAAACGTGTTTTGTTCTGTTGCGTTGTCATGCCAAGGATGGATTCCCGCGAGGCTGCAGATAGCCTCGGGTCCTGCTCTCAACAAGGAGGGAAAGATGTGCCACGAATCCCTTGCTAGACTGACATGGACTAGCTCATCCTGTCAACGCGATGAAAAGTCGGGCAGGCAAGCTATATGGTTTGGCAAAGGCTCAAGCAATTTCTGGCCACAGCTTTACTACAGGGGAAAATTAATTTGAGCCTCGTAGTACCTATCGTGTGAGAGGCAGACATACAGGGCTAGCTTGAACCTCGTCGGACGTCGGACCTATGCATTACTGGACAGGGTCGTGATACCGAGTTAAGTTGGATCTAAACAGTCGTATAAGAATGAACCTCCACCAATTTCTCTCTCTCTCTCTCTCGCAGAGTCTGTTGAACAAACGACCCCCTAAAAGTCACGATGACCCGCAACAATAGTACCCACTTCACCACCCAAATCAGCTTCCCCCGGCGGGATAACCCTGCTCTTGCCTCAGAGAAGCCATACGTCCTTGATTACTTCCCCGGGCGTGGCATCCGTAAAACAAACATAGAGTTCGAAGTTGTCCGCAATATTGAGGTCCAGGACCTCCGCGAAAGCTCTCTCTCCTTTGAGAAGAATGGGGTTGGTGTCACTCAGCTCATGACAGCCATGGAGTACCCGGATTTCCAGGACGTGGAGAAAGTCGAGAGTTGCTATTTGCAGGAGGCGAGGGATGCTATATCTGGCTTTTTGGGGGCGGACGATGTCTATGTTATTGATTATAATGTAACGAAGCTTTGGTGTCCGTTCATCTACTTTGTTTCTTCTGGTACCTAATATGAAGGATTGATTGATAGATCCGACGGCGTGATGCCACGTTCCCGAGCGCAACGGGGTCTTCTTATGATGCGGCACAGCCCGTTGTTGTTGCTCACGGCGGTAAGTGCTACATGCTTCATTTGCTCATAGGAAGGGAAAGAAAATCCACTCACCGATAGCTTAGATTACACTCCTCGAGATGCGTACGAGCGAATCAAGATTCTATTCGAGGAAGAGGCGGAAGCGAAGGCAAAGCAGAGGTTCCAAATCGTGAAGTCAGTGTGCCTATATCCATGTCTTTCCACTGGAGGATGAAGCAATCGCTCTTCTAACAATCCTGGTCACACATAGCCTATGGAAGCCCCTACGTGGACCAGTGCGCGACTGGCCCTTAGCCATCTGTGATCCTCTTACAATTGACCCTGAGCGAGACGTTTTATTAGTTGATGCTGTCTTTAGGGACTCAATCGGGGAGGGATTCAACCTCCATCACCATCCGGACCAGAGATGGTATTATCTTAGTAATCAGACTAGTTGTGAAGCATTGATCTTCAATGGGTATGACTCGAGATTCAAAACAATGTACGGGGTGCCTCATTGTGCCGTGGAATATACTTTACCTGATCGAGATACAACTCCTCGAGAGAGTGTGGAGGTTCGCGCGATTGCCTTTTTCAAAGACGATTAAAGAGATGAGAAAGGACACAAAGAAGCCGAATTACATGAGCGTGAAGTATTGATTGTTATCAAAGCAGTTGCCATTTGATCACCGATAATGTACTGTCGAGACACACAATAAAAAACGTGGGCCAATCCCATACCACCCTAATGAAAGACCTCACTTCTTCTTGATATCAATCAATATTTGCATCCAAAATAGATTGCGCTTGGTCCTCCCTTCTATCTCATTCGCCCATTAGAGTTACTATCCATTACTGCCTCGGCTTGCTGAGACATGTACCTCAACTCAGAATGGTGAAAGAGCGCTGAATAGGTATCAGCAATAAATGCGTCATATGTCAAGAGCGTCATACCAAAGCTCCTGCATTTGACCCTCCTAGGTACATTTAGAAATGGTGGGCATCTCCTTTCCTTCAACTTTATACAACTTGTCTCGCACTCGACCGGCGCCGGGACCCTTGCTGTTCAGCACAAGAGGGTCTTCCTCCAGAGCACCCGAAGAGGTCTCATCCGCTGCGGCTGTCTCTTCTGCTTGTGGGGGCCAATTCTGTAGGTAGGGCTGCTTCTTGCCATCACTAATGGCTTCGGCGAATTTCACCGTACTCCTCTACCGCCCTGTCAGCTTAATCTTCATAGGTAAGAGGGGCGAAGGGCTCTTAGCACATTGCACACGCCGGCCATTGCAGCGAGGATATGTGTGGCTTGTTGTATTAATTTCTTCTGGACTGTGTATGAAGGATATAGAAGCAAATACAGAATTTAGAGCATCTTTCTCAAAAGTTTTGCTGGTCTTATACATGTTTGCACCCAACAATATCTCCGCTAAAATCTCCATTTTCTTTCAAAGAATTTGAGCCTCATTTTCTCCTCCCAGACTTATAGGAGTGTGTGACAGATAAGCGGGGTAAATACGCGGCATTGACTGATTGGAGGCAGGATGAGGCTGACTTAATGTCTAGCGCGAAGGTGATATGCAGCTTCTGTCACAAGAGGAGCGAGTGCAGCAGATAGTCAAAACAAAAAATGGGAGTCAGATGATAAATCTGCGTCGGCTTTTGGTCCCTCATTGGTAACTGCTGCACGCTTCATCCCCGCGTCCGCCTGGTCATCCTTGCGTGGCCCGTTTGGTGCGACATCGATAGGGATTTGTAGCCTTGTCGGAGCCAGCCAAGGAGCGAGCAATGTGAGTTGGCACGCCACCCCCACCTCCCCCCAACCATCCCCTCGATGCATTGGAAAAAAATTGAGTTCTTCGAGGTAACTCTGAGTTGAGCCTCATCCGATTCTCGTTCAGTGGTAAGCCTTATCCATTGTGGACAGTAGCCTTGTCTCGCTGGTTGCTCAACAAAGACCAGGCTCAACCATGGATTTCGCAAATCCAGCCATGTTCAATGCCGGAATCGAGCAGCTGTACCCAGATGCCGAAAAGGCTGGAGATATCAGACCATCCAAGGGACTCAAGTTCGTGGCAACCCTGACGATGGGTTCCGCCCCCCGTTGAGGAGGTTACTGACCGGCTTGCTTCTCATCTCTAGCGTACTGCTCGTTCCAAATATCGGGTCTGGAACTGTGCAAAAATGGTCCAAAAATATCAATGACATTCCCTGGCCGATTCGTCTGTTTCCAGCGCAGTCGGATGGCGTCAGGGTGCTGCAGTTTAAATATAATGCAGAGTTTAGCCGTCAATTCTCCTGGATCAGTTATATCGATTTGGGAAGGGAGCTCCTAGAGTGTCTTCTCAACAATGCCTCTACATATCAGGTCTGTTGTTATCAATAGCCTTCTGGAATTCATGCTAAGCTGCAGCTTATTACTAGCTATGGAGCTACCCATTATTGATAGTGGCTCACGGATTTGGTGGAATACTCGTCAAGAAAGTAAGATCACACCGTTCGCTCGGCATGTTTATGTGAAAGGCTGACTCCCACCCGCCCCAGGTGGTCTCGCTGCTCTGTGACGGGAGTTTTGACCCATCCCTCCGGAGGCTATTGGACACTATCAAAGGACTTGTCTTCCTGGGAACTCCGCATCCGATCTCAGAGGGAGCTGAATCAAAACAGCAATTAGATGAGCTTGTATGCTCATATGGCCGCTTCTCGACAGACACTATACGAAAAGTCAACGAGGAAATTGCGGCTTTATGGACAGTTTCCTCCAAATTCGAAAAGATTTCATTTGCACAGGCTATTTTGTCGGGTTTCGAAACTCTTCCCACGCGCTACCATTATGGCACTTTCATTACGCGTCGAAAGAAAGTGGTAGGGATCCATCCTTGGTGAAATCGTTTAATTTGACACGTCACTAATACTGAATGGCGGACACCCATAGCTTGTCGGCCAATCTCTGGCGGCGACCTGCTTGCCGTCTGAGAAATTGATCGGAATCAGCGCAAACCACAGAGAAGTGTGCAGTGTGCTCGGTGGGTCAAGGATCCATGATGCCGTCACTGAACTCACCACAAGTCTGTTGGAATTTTCAGAGGATGTGACAAGCGATCCAGGTTTGAGAGGTAAGTATCTTAGCGGAAGTATGAAGACTGTGACTACTAATTTTTCAAAAAGAGTCGCTACAAACTCCAAATAGTGCCAAGATGTGGCTAAATACTCCCACTGCCTCAGAAATCGATCCTGCAAAAGGTTAGACTCTTTGTTATGTTTTCCCAACACAACGCCCCTCAGTACTAACCTGAAAAGCTCCGCAAAGCAAAAGCGGACTCGCCAGCCCACAAGTATCTCTCCAGGTAACGGTAGGCTCGGATGATCTCTCTGGTTATGAGATCCTTCCAGCCAAAGGGGGACCTGTCAGCGAGATTCCAGCCGTCAGGCTTCCATGCTATATTTTTGAGAAGGATCATCCGCCAGGGGAATGCTACGGTCGAATGAAAATACTGGACCAACTAGATGAGACTTTACTCCCACCAAAAACCGGCGGGAAACCGTCGGCGGCGGCAGATCGTGTTCGATCATTTGCCCTCTGTGGCCCTGGTGGAATCGGAAAGACCCAGATTGCCGCGGAATTTGTCATGACTCGAAAGGCCGCCTTCGATGCGGTCTTTTGGGTGAATGCAGATAACGAAGTCAAGCTCGCCGAGAATTTCAACCATATCGCTGCGAAATTAGGGTTAGTCAACGAACTTGACCAAGGCGGCGCCGTTGTCAGCCGAGACCGGGTCTTAGAATGGCTCAACAGTCCATCTAAACACGGGAGGAGTGATTCCAACTATGATTTCGGAGTCAAAGAGGAGATTGCCAATTGGCTTCTGGTGTTCGACAATGCAGATACTCCAGAGATACTTGCAGAGTACTGGCCTGTTGCTGGCGTTGGATCAATTCTGGTCACCAGTCGCGACCCAGTGGCTAAAACGCATTTTTACTCTTCTGGCGGCATAGACCTGGAACCGTTCGATCGTATCGAATCGGCAAAATTTCTGCAAACTCTGACCGGGAACGACAATGAGGCAGATTATGAAGAAGCTTTGGTATTAGCTGATCGCTTAGATGGACTGCCTCTAGTCCTCGTTCAAGTGGCATCGGTCCTCCAACAACAAGATCTCTCGTTCAGTGAGTTCCTTAGCTTGTACAACGACCCAAGATTTTTAGCAGACGTTCACACTACGGTGATTGCCGGGCTACGTGAAAAGAATAAGCGAGCGCTCCTTAACGTGTGGCAATTCGAAAATCTCCCGGGCTCCGCACAGCGATTGCTCGACCTGATCACCATGGCAGATCCCGATGCCATCCCGGAAGTCATCTTCATTCATCCCGACCTCGAAGGCTTGTCCGCAGATGTCCCGGTCGACGCACGCACGTTTGAGGTGGCGCGAACAAGCCTGCTTCGGGGCTCCCTTATCCGCAGAATGAAAGAAGAGAAATCCATTAGAATTCACCGAGTGATCCAGGACGCTGCGCGGGCGAGAATGTCACCCGATATGTTCAACGGCGCTTTCAAGTCTTTTGCTGAATTGGTGCACGCCACATGGCCTCGCGGGGCTTTTAATATGAGCCACGAAGTCCAGTATTGGACGCTTTCCGCCAGGCTCCTGCCGCACATTGAACAGTTGAGGCAGATATACTTGGCTCAAGATCACAGGAACAGGCTCAATCTTGCGTCTGTGCACTTTGGGAAACTGCTCATCGACGCAGCGTGGTAAGAGAGAACTAGGAACTTCACATCTACATAAACGCATAGACTAACTTTTGCGGTCAGGTATCATATGGAAAGAGGGAATCATCCCAGCATGCTCCCATTTCTAGAATGTGCCGAGACTGTACTCACAGCTGCGGGTCTTGGATCATCTATGTCAATGGCTCTATGTCATTTCTGCTTCTCTGCCAGCTTGCAGTGGCTGAGGAACTCAGATAAGGTTCGATATCACTGCGAACAGAGCATCCGCATAAGCCTACTGAATCGCGATGATGACAATCTGGCCACTGCGTATACTGAGCTCGGAACGCACTATCTCGCGGTAAACAACTATGAACAGGCACTGGAGTTTTCCAAGCGGTCTATCGACATTCAGAACACATTTTTAAATCAAGTGACGGATCCAGCGACGATCAAAAGTGCGCGGTACCTGGCCACGTTTCCCAAATGCCATTCTGCCTATGCACTGATTGGCCTAGGACGCCCGGATGAGGCAGAAGAGCTGCTTAGACCCCTTGTAAATTGGTATGATAGGGAATGGGGCCTACTAAACAATCGATCATACAAGTAAGAAACCTAAAGTTTTGATGCCTTCTCTGACGTGCCTCTAGCTCTCCACTGACACTTCATACTCCTATGCAGAACTGGAATGGCAATCCGTGCTTTAGCAAATACCCTGGCCGCCCAGAATCGCATGGAAGAAAGTTTTGAGCTCCAGGAACTCGCCCTGCGACAGTATCGACTGACCATCGGAGATAATCATCCCCATACGGCTGGTACGATGCTCAAAGTGTCCGACCGCTATGTCCAGCTTGGAAACCTTGATATCGCAAAGTGAGTCTTATCTTCCCACCTATTGCAATGTCAATTTCAACTTTTGCTGATTCCCACGAAGTGCTCTGCTCGATGAAGCCTTGAAAGTATGGAGTAACCGTCCATATTTCCGACCCGAAAAGGCGTGGACATTATACAAGAAATCGTGTATTGTGCCAGCGGGCGACATTTCGACGGTCAATGATTTATGTGCCCAAGCGCAAACGCTTCTAAGAAGCTTTGCGGAAGATATGAAACTCACGATAATCACCGGTCCATCCGGCGAAATTGAATACCAGAATTATGTGATGTTCTATTTCCGCTGACGACCAAAAGAACATTGCAGAATTGAATGCTATTGATGACCAAATGAGTTGATATTTCTACATTAAATCTACATAAGACCTAGGAACTCTCATTGTAAAATATATTATGAACTTAGAGTCTGCATAAACTTGCCAGATTAAAATTCATTGACTCCCACATCAATTATAGCGCCTTATTTAGGTTAAATCATGTTGGATTAGGGGATGAACAATATACTTTCCCCTAGACTAGGTATTACAAGAGCCGTTGCACTCCAAATATAGCGCCGCACTTGAATAGTATGAATGAGCAGATTTCCTCAGCTATTTGAGATAGACGATATTGCAGAATAAACAAGACGGTTCATAATAGATAAAACTTGATGTAGTATGGATATACCAACCATCTAAACGGCAAATCCTCCTGAACCTGGCTGTCTAGGTTCGGCCGCAGCCTCCAAGGTCCCATTCGGCATCCTCCTGACGACCTGAACATTCGACAGAGCATCACCCCAGATAACATCATGACCTCTGTCCCGCATAGCAGCTACAGTGTCATTGGAGAAAGTTTGTTCGAGGTACATCTAATGATACCAAAGGTTAATTCAAGATACCGCAATAGCAGGCGGAGGGAAATCAATAGAGCCAGGACTATACACTATTTGGGATCAGCTGATCATGCCACCTTGGAGCTTCAAGAGCTTCAATCAAGGACATCTTCTGGTCGAGGACGCGCCATAGACTCAAGGCTGTTGCCGTGATTATTCTGGACCCGCCAGCTCCCCCAGTGACGAAGTAGGATGTCTGAGATTTGGTCTCATCGTTCAAGGAGTCCACGATTACGGGAGTTATCGAGGACAGCGGTCGCTTTCTGGGCCGAATGAAATTCTCTGGAGAGGGAACATATCCGTATTCGTTGGTGGTGTTGGGGACTGAGAAGTCGTTCATTTCGTTGTTGAGTATCAGCCCTGTTTCGGGTACCATAACGAGAGATCCGAAATTCAGGTTTATTGTGCTCGTCAAGCTTACGGCCATGCCACTTTGGTCAATTACTGAGAGATGTGAGGTACCATGGCTGCAAATTTATTAGCATGCTTTTCCATTTCAAATAGCGACGCCTGAGGAAGAGGAGGGGGGGGGGGAAAGGAAATCCAGAAATTGTATAGTCATCTTACGTGATTAAGGACTCCAATCCGTCGGGATTGTATGCGGATATGGGCTGGGTTGAATTATCAAGTATCCGGTTTCGAATTTCGGCCGCAACATAGAGATTCAGCATGCGCGCCTCATAATCAGCCATACCCTCTACGAACTCCGGGTCCCCGAGGTAAGCGCGCTAGACCTGTCAGTAAAGACTATGGGATCGTATAGAAGCCCCTGCACACTCACGGAAGCAAAAGCAAAACGCATAGCCTCATCAAGCCGGTGAACACTTAAATTCAGTGAATCCAATCGGCCAATGTCGGCATACCCGTTAACAATATTCATGATCTGAAGAAGCACCGCTCCGCCAGCGGGAGAGCCACAGCTCGCGAGCCGATAGCCACGGTAATCAGTCATCACAGGTGCCCGTCGTAGGACACGGTAGTCTGCGAGATCATCTATGGTCATAATCCCGCCCTTGGATTGAATTGCACGGATTGTGGCATCTGCGATATCCCCCGTGTAGAAAGCCTCGGGTCCTTTTCGAGCAATGGTATCCAGAAGGCGGCCGTAGCGTTTCCTTGTCATGATATCGCCGAGACCGAGTCTGGTTCCATTAGGGGCGAAATCAATACTCCATAGAGGATCCTTTGTGAGGATGCTGTCCGGACCAAGTCGGTCCATAGCCTTGACCAATCTCTTGCCAACGCGGAAGCCTTCTCGGGCCACTTTGCTAGCTGGACGTATCAACTGATCCCAAGGGAGTGTGCCGTAATGTCTATGAAGATACTCCAGACCCTGCAACTCACCAGGTACACCCCTAGGTTTGTGGTTAACATGACGTGTTGGACAGGCGGAAGAAGCGTAAATGACTACCTACACCGCTAGACCTCCGTATACCGATGCCTCGATATTATCCTGGTACATATCCTCGGAGGCCTGAGCAGGAGCAGATTCTCGGAAGTCAATTGCATCGAACGAGCCATTTGATGCGCGGACCAGGGCAAATCCTCCGCCACCAAGACCCGTTAATTCCATCCCTAAATTTCGAGGTGAGAAAATACCCGAGAAGTGTGTGCCAGTAAAGGAGGGCCATCTACCAGTCACACCCAGGCAGAATTGTGTAGCTATTGCCTATGAAGCAGTCAGACGCCTATTTTTCGAAAGCATAGTCAATCTAACGATTGCTCCGGTGGGAGGGCTGCCTTACTGCATCGACAGCATTCCCACCAATTTGCAATATGTTCGTTCCGATACGACTGCATAGCGCACTCAGTGATGCAACAGCTCCCAACCTGTCACGACTTTTGGCGCTGTGGTGAACCAACGGGACATGTCTATTGAAAGGAAAGGTAGTAGTGAGAGCGAACAGAGAGATAGAAAAAAAGGTTGAGAAAGTTAAAAACACTAGAAAACACGTCCTGTACATCCTGACAGTGTAACTGGGTATATCCCGTGTAGTTTGAATATTATGGGAGTGAAAAAGGGGGAGGCTTGTTAATGATTAGGATGAGGGGCACGAGCTGACGACAGGACAGTAGGGGTTGCCTGAGTTTTGGGTAGGGTGTCTCGTCAGAGCCTCAGTAGGGTGGTTGGCCTGGTTGCACCATATGATTAGCGTTCCAATATAAAAACCCAGTAACCTTGCATTCCACAAACATAAACGGTGGCGTATCTTGGATTATTTATACAACACCCTAATAGAAAGGAAGAGTAGAAGGGCCAAAAGCAGAGAAGTTGGAGCGGCGATGAAGGGGACTAAATAGAAACACGCAAGGTGACCACTACGCGCAGGAAGGCGCTAAACCCGAACGGGCACGCTCAACTCACACCGTATTATGCAGACTATCAATAAAGAGGGCTACAAGGTATCGAAGTAGTCAAAAGGTTCAGTATTATGAAACGCGTTCCATGTTTGCATTCCATGTTTGCATATCGAAAATAGTATTAGCATCAAGAGCTCCGGAAAGAACAAATATGTCCATGCGCGTCCAAATGAAGGGTCAAGTCTGAATGACCGTGCATGATAATGATAATGCGCCACTGACACCGGGGAATTGCAAACGGAAAAAAAAGGTCAAGTCATTAACATGAGGATGAGGGAGCAGTGCAAAAGAGTCATAATCAACCGGACGTGGCCACCTCCCGAGTCTCCCACATTCGCCGAATCATCAAATCGGTCTCGCTCAGGTTTGGGAAGTCGTCCGAGGAATGATCGCCAGTCAGGCCATGCGCAGCCTCATCGGAGGTTGACAAGATCCGATGCGAGGGGTGGGAGAATGTAGCTGCTTGGGTGGTATCGGTGGACTCGCTATGCGTTGCGGGGTCCTCGGAGGCCGAGGAGTGCGGATCAGGCAACTGCGACCTTGTCTCGGGACTCGAGCCCAGCCGAGTAGGTCGATTCCCTTGCTGGAGAAGAGTGAGGGAGGGGGCGGATTTGACAGGTTTGCCCAATGCATGTGCATTCTCGGTACTGACGGCGGCTGCGCGTGCTACTGCACGAAGGCGGTAAAAGCTGTCCGCCGTCGGAGACTGGAATCGACGTGCCACCATCAGCTCCAACGATATCTTCTCGTACGCCTTACGAATTTGACGCGCTTCGGTATCATGGCCCGGCACTCCAGCCCGACCGCTGCCATTCATGCCTCGGCCACCGTCAAAGTTCGATCCGGCGCGGGAGTGACCGCCGGGAACAAAGGCCGGGTCAATATTCGATGGTGATACAGTTGTGGATACGCCATGAGAGTCGGGCGGGGAGTTGTTCAGAGTAGCCGTGCGTTGAAGCCAGAGCTTCTGCTGGGTTCGCGAGGGCAGATCGACGCCGCGAGGACGTGCTGGCGATGCGGTGGACTTGCCATTAGCACGGTTCGGAGATGGCGGTGTTTGCGGATGGTAGTGAGGCAAGAATGAGGATGGAGTGTTCGGGTCTGAGTCCATTCGGGAGGAGGAATGCAGGCCGGTCTTGTTGCTCATAATGAATCTGGATACGCCACCTTCCATAGAGGAGGATGTGGCTTGTGGTTGGCTGCCCGGTATTTGGGCCATGTTGAGGTTGGATGTAGAATAATTACGCCGAGCCGCATCCAGGCCACCGGTCAGGTTGAGAGAAGTGCTGCGCGAGGTCGCATCTGATGGTTTGGCCATCGCCGAGATGGAAGACATAGCAGGCGGTGCCTTGGCCGAATGTGAGGGGCTCAGGAGGCGGTTCGCGATATCGCCCTGGTCCGCCGGTTGACTGGGGCCCTGTGTGTCGTCGGAGTTGTCCTCCTCGTCCTCCTGTTCCTCGTCCTCTTCGTGGTCTTGGTCGGGCTGATCCCGTAGGAGTTTGCTCGTGATGGAATCAGGCAAACTGGTTGCGCGGGAAATTTGCGGATATGGCCGCTTCACGAACGTAAGAGGATCGACCAAGACCTGATTGTTATCTGCGCTATGGTTGGAGGGGGCAACGGAATTGCGCCTCGTACTTTCGGGTGATTGTGTGGTATCTTCCCACTCGGCGTCGTCGTTGTCATCGTCGTCACCCAATTCAAATCCGACCGACTTCTTCTTTCCCGCGCTCGTGTGTGGCGGCTCCGTCACCAAGGTCTTCTTGACGATCGCTGAGTTATTCCGTCGAAGTACGGGGGTCGAGTAATTTCTCTTCATCGATTCCTTGGGATGGTCGTCCACCGCCCCAGCCCAGTGTACGTGTGCTTGGCCCTTGGGGCTGCCGATAGGAGTAGCGGGGGCCGACTTCTTGCGCTGATGATGTCGGCCGGTGGTCTCGGGACCTAGTTGGAAGCGCTGGAGTTTATTCAGATTCTTTCCAAAGGAAGGGTTTCGGAGGTGGTTGCGGTGACCACCGCCCACGACATGAGCTCGGTGAGGCTTATGGTGCACAGTAGTGGTCCTGGAGGAGTGAGATTGCGACAGCTCGTTCGGGTTGGCGCCAGTGTTGGAGTTAGTCCTCGTGACGACCGCATGTGAAGACACAGCGCGGCGGCCCAGGCCGGGGCGCTTGACAGGGGAGGATGTATTGGTTGGCATGGCGGCAAAGTCTCCCCAGAGAGCGGCGGGTGAATCAGCAATGTACCGGGGGCATGGAAGGGGATTGGCCGAGGCAAAGAGCAGGTATCACGGCAGCTGGGACGTGCAGACGAAAAAGCAACAAGATCGCAATAGATCGAATGCAGGGAGGCGTTCACACCGCCCCGCTCGAGCCTACGGGTTGTGGAACAACCGTTTGGCGACGTGGGAGGGGAAAGAATGTGCTGGGAGATGAGCGGGAGGATGCGAGGAGGAGCTGGGGAAAGCTGGAGGAAAGAAGAACGGAGGAAGAAAGATGGAAGTCGATCTCGCTGTCTTCGGCGATGGGGGGGGGGGCTCCCGACTCGGGTAATATTACGGTACGGCCCCAACAAGTGGTGGACCCTTTTGACTTTGAATCTTCCGAGGGATTCTGGTCAATGTTGCTCATAAGATCTTTGGAATTACAGGAGACATTTTTTAACAGGAAATCCCTTGTGGAAAGTCTCTCGATAGACCATAATACTCCGTCACTTCTAGGACTACTTCATGCATGGTTTCAAATGTCTATGGTGTCACTAGAACGAACCTTGGACATTATTGGTCCGTGTGGGGAAGTTTGAGTTTCCATACTTCTCGATTCTCTCCCGATATGGGGCTAAGCGGCGAGTATGTCACAGCATAGTAATTATAGATACATTCTGCAATGGAATTACCAAAAAAAAAAAAGAAACAAAGATCGAATAATCTCAGGTATCATCGAGTACGTAGACCACCAAAAGGGGAAGAGCAAAACAGAGACAAAGGCAGTGAATTAGACTCAAAACGCCGTAAGAGAAATGCATCTACGTTATAGCTCAATCAGGCTCTCCTCCACAGGCCGGGAAGGTTGGTGTGAGGCGGGTGGCTGCGCTTGGGAGGCGTCTGGATATGCGCCCGGTTGGCCCGCAGCCATTGGAGGATAACCCGAAGGCACTGCACTGGGCTGCTGAGGTTGATAATAATAAGATTGAGGAGGTGCCTCAGTATGCTGCTGTTGTAGCGCGGGCCCTACTGGAGGCACACTGGAGTAAGTAGGTGAGTGGACTTGCTCGGGCGAGTGCGGTTCGGGGGCACTGGGGGTAAGACCAGCGGGAGGTGCGCTGGCCTGGTATTGTGAGTCTCGCCGCATGACGGGTGACGGGTGATAGGAGGTTTCGGAGAATTGCAATTGAGAGGGATCTTGCTCCGCCTGAGGGACGTAGTACTGGGGTGCGCCAGCCGGTCCAGGTGCAACCTGGTTGTTGGGAATAGCATTGCTTTGCGGTGGAGGCGATCCCAGCGATGGGTATGGGTTCTGGCCCCAATTATTATGCGCGTGTTGCGAGTAGGCCGGATTCGTCACTCCACCAGGAGGCGCATCATAGCCACTGCCGCTGACCTGACGAGGCACATATGTGGATGCACGGGGAGTGTCTGGCGCGTTCGTGTAATAATAGTTCTCAGCGCTAGACTTCGTATCTGGTGCATGAGAGGGCACACCGGGCATGACTGGGTACTGTGCGGCACCAGGAATAGCTCCGTAGCCCAGGTTCTGTTGAGAATAGGCACTAGACAATCGCTCTTCCAGCATTCGGTCGTAGTAACGAACGACAGTAGAGAGCTTGGAGTGTAGATCAAGGAGTGTATCTAGTGTAGCATTTTAGCTTTGTGTCAAAGCAAGCCTTGAGTTTGCGAGTTTCGCTTACCATGCTTGCTCATTGTTTCTCCATAACTGCGGGCTAATTTTGGCCGAAGTGTACCAATGCTCTCGTAGAGTTCTTGAATTTGGGGTTCTCGAAGAATAGTTCCAGGCGGCTGGTGTTGTAGTCGATCGACAAGAGTAGAAAAAAGGTGGATATTCTCTGCCTCCACAGCACTGAGCTCGTATGGGTTCTTTGGTAGGGGGGTTGACGTGGTGGATGAATCATGGAAAGCAGTGGATGGTGGAGGATTGCTCTTCAACGCAGCCGCATGTTTCTGCTTATGCTCTTCCATATCCCGGAGGGAAGCTTCAATTGCAGCCTTCAGATCCGCATCTTCTTCTTCCACATTCGAAGGGCCAGGAGCAGGAGCAGTATGTGGCTTAGGCTGTTCGGGGGCATTACCGGTCTGCGGCACAAATCCAGTGGGTCCTCTTCCTTCGGCCTCCTCGAGGCTCATCTGCAATGCCCGACGAAGATCGTCATCGAAACTAGTATCCGCTTTGGCACCACGGGGCTCCATATTATTGGATTTGGTAATGGAATGATTCTTAAATGCAGAGCGATCGGACAGGCCAGCTGGCGTGTATGACTTCGATGTCAATTTAGCGTAGCATCCATCGTCGACTCGGACGGGCTGAAGGATTCCGAGATGTGGAAGCGGGAGGGTCTTGCTCGAGCATTGTTGATCAAAGACGTTGCCACAGTTTCGACAATGGTGTTTCCTATTCATAAAGCTAAAAGCCGTGCGGCATCGCATGCACACGTCTGAATCAATCCACTCTGGTGGCTAAGGTGGGGGGAATTAGCCCAAGTTCCAGGTTGCGAGTTGGACACTGGAAATCAATGATGGAAATTCTACACTTACCGCATTGCTTTCCAACATAGAACCGCTCATTTCCGTCTTTGGAGGAAACTGGAATCCTTCGTTTTGCAGCTTCCTGTACGTTTCCCCCAGATAGATCAAGTCCATCCGGCCCTGTGCCGCCATCGCCCAGTTCTGGATAAGCTCCAAGATCTTTCGTTGAACATCGGGGTTCAATGGAGCGCCTTCAGATTTGAGTAGCGACACTAGATTGTCCATGAATTCACGGGATGCGATCTCGGCAAGGAAGTGGGTGCCACCGTTTTTGACACATGTATCGGTCAACTAGTGACGAGGGCACATGTCAGCATTCGGTATTCATATTCAGATCAAGGCAAGGAAAAAGCACCAACCTTCAAAGTTGCTAGCTGAACGTTCGGGTTTCGATTCTCCAATCGACGCTTCAGAGACCTCATAGCATCCTTGGGCTGGACACTCTTCGATCGAACCATATCTGAGATCTCCAGATTCAGAGCGATGTCCTCCCTAGCACGTTGGTCAGTCTCTGGTACTCGACAAGTTCATATCAACGCGCAGATTGGCAACCCAAATCCGTTAGGCAGCAGATAGGTGAATGCTGGGTATTAACGTACAGCGAGGAGCCGGTCGCCCGCTCGATCTGCTCGTCGAGCGGCGACGTTGAGGAGAACCAGCCGGCCATGGTAGAGAGCTGAGGGCAACACGCAAGAAACGCGCGCAATCTTGCAAAGGATAAACAGAAGCAGCCAAGACAAGACAGTCGCGCTGAGTGAGTCCAGGATGAGATGGAGCTCCAGGCAGCCCGCAGTGGCCGCAGTGACTAAGCTCCTGGCGTCATAGGCGCGGGGGCGGTGAGAGTATTGTCACTCCGTTGTACCCCAGACCCGCCGTGGTTTCCAGTTCCTGGATCATTGGATTGATCTTGGCTTGCTCGTTCTTTCGTTCTCGTTGGTGCCTTGTCGGCCTGTTACAGACTTTCTTTCCCTTCTCATCAACCATGCGCTAAGAATACTTGTCCTTATACCACTCTCGCTGCCTCGACCATGCCCACCGATGCGGCGGCTTTACCTACTCCACCAAACATACCACCGTGGAAGGACAGCCGTCCTTACTCGGTGGGGGGCAACATGCATTCCAACGACCAGGTCACCAGACCAGGCTTTCATTCGAACGGCGCTCTGCCAGGACCACAACCCAGATTTCCCAGTATCAAAGACCTGCAGGATCAGGCCACTCTATTAGCAGTGAATGAGAATACGCCGGTGAGTACAATTCATGAGCATGGACCGCCGCGGAGAAGGACACTTGGCTCATAGACGCCTCCTAGATCGAAGTCCTACTACGAACCGCGGCTGCGGCTTTCGAACAAGCGAAGATCCTCGCGGACGGTGACGACTCCGACAAGGCCTATGTACAGTACCTGCGCGCATCAGAGATCACCATCAATATTATACCCCACCATCCCGAATATAGGACGATACAAACCCGAGGTCCTGAACTGTACAAGGAATTTGCCGCTTTGATGATGGTACGTTCTTCCAATATAAAGGCTTGGCCCACTGCAAGCGCTTGACAATGTGCGTTGTCGAGCACGTTATATGTACAAGAAGTTGACCCCACGATTTCAACACAGGCGGTGCGAAGCAAGCAAGCGACGATGGATGCGATCAAGCGGGAGATTATCGAGGACAACTTGAATAATAATGTGCAGCCGACTGGATCTTTCACGTCCACTTCGCTGCCAGTCGGTAGCTATTTGCGTGGTCGCGAGAATAACGAGTCTACAAACGCCTCGGTGAGAATGCCGAGTCCAACCCAGTTTCAGCGGATGCCCGATCCTCAAATGCAGCCCAAGCGGTTCTCCGTCCCCGCAAGTGATGCCCTGGCCGAACGCTTTTCGAAATTGAAAACCTCTCAGGCTCGCGATGGGTCAGTCTCCGGTGTTGGGAACTCCACCGTGCAGGCCACCGCTAGTCAATTCTCTGCATACACGGCCAACACACCTACAACAAACCATGGCTCCCCTTACGGATCACCGGCAAGGCGCCCACTGGGCCCTCGCAGCATGGGGTCCTCGAGTCATGTCCCATCCATCCCTCCCAAGATTCCGCTGAACACTTCTATGCCGCGCGCTCCCGACCCTGCCTATAGTCCGATTTACACGGTGCCCACACAGCCTCCTCCAAATCCACCCCGAACATCTACCGAAAGCACGCGATCTTTCAACCAGCGATATTCCCAGTTCACTAATTCTCCGCGCGGAAGCCCAAGTCGCAGCCTGGATGATCACCCCTACCGATCGCGAACTCCAAATGGAGTCGATTCTAGGCGTGAGACACGGAGTAACTCTCCCGACTTGCCCTACAACACGCATATTACAGCCGAAACCCTGATGGATTACTTGAAAAAGTTCAACGTCTTGGTTATTGATGTTCGTCCCCGAGACCAGTATGACAATGGTCACATCTACGCCAAATCGATCATTTGCATTGAGCCGGTCGTGCTAAAAGAAAACGTGTCGGCCGAAGAGCTTGAAGAACGCCTCGTCGTGTCCCCCGAATATGAACAGACATTGTTCGAGCGGCGCAACGAATTTGATCTCGTGGTCTACTATGATCAAAAGACGGCCTCTGTCAGCTATCTTGCAGGATCTCCCGTAGGAACATCCGCGCCGCACTTGAGAGCGCTTTACGACACTCTGTACGAGTTCAATGAGTACAAGCCCTTGAAGGCAGGACGGCCGCCTGCGCTGCTACTTGGTGGACTGGACGCATGGATGGACCTTCTGGGGCAGCAATCGCTTGCTACGTCTTCTACTGCTGCTGTCATGGGATCTTTACAGGCCAAAAAGCCTGTTCCAAGGCCCGGGCGGCCCCTTGGGCGGGTTCCCACCATGGCCAGTGCTAATTCTAGCTTTGAAGTACGCAAAAGGAGGTTACGCGAGTTCACGCCGCTCAATCCGGAAGAGCTGTCGGCATGGTTGGAAAGGTCGAAGAAAGAAGAAATCGACACCAGTCACTATCTGGAGGAGGAACCGCTGGTCGAGGAGCCGCAGGAGGAAGGGGATCAGTCAGAACCTACTACGCCATTTGTACAAACTTATGAAGCCTTCTTACGCCGCTTCCCGGAGCCACATCATGTCCAGCAGTCCATGACGCATCCAGAATCTCGAGCGTCTCCCCCTCCTATGTCGAACTACCCTGCTCCAGTTCCGCTAGCCCTTTCACGGCCACCTCCTGCAGTGGCTCGTCCGAGCTATAGTGGTGTCTCTGACGTTCGCCACACCCAGCCCCATCTACAGCGGCAAAACTCAGCAAACCGCGTTGCCTTGTACACATCAAACTCATATCTGAGCCGTCTGAAGCTTCCACGAACGGGTCTGCACAATTTCGGTGTCACCTGTTACATGAATTCGACTATACAGTGTCTCAGTGCGACCAGCATGATGAGCAAGTTCTTTATCGACGATCGGTACCGGTATTACGTGCAGAAGAATTGGAAGGGCTCGCAAGGCGTGATGCCGGGTTTGTATGCCAATCTCATTCGGTCTCTCTGGAAAGGCGACGTTGAGGTCATCATGCCTACTTCTTTCCGCAATTTCTGCGGCCGCTTGAACCGGGAATGGGCAATTGATCGACAACAAGATGCGAAGGAATTTTTTGATTTCCTTGTGGACTGTCTCCACGAAGATCTCAATATCAATTGGCAGCGCAATCCATTGCGGCCCTTGACCTTTTCCGAAGAAATGCAACGTGAACGGATGCCCGTGCAGAAGGTATCGGGGATTGAATGGAACCGGTACTGCCATCGGGAAGACTCTTTCATCTCGTCACTCTTTGCTGGTCAGCACGCCAGTCGATTGAGATGCACCACCTGTCGTCAGACATCCACCACCTACGAAGCGTTTTACAGTATCAGCGTTGAGATCCCCCCGGACGGCACGGGTGACATCTACCAATGTCTCCGAAGCTACTGCCAGGAGGAGATGCTCAGTGGGGATGAGGTCTGGAAGTGTCCACACTGTAAATGTAACCGCATTGCGACCAAACAAATCATCATCACGCGTGCCCCTCAGATCCTCGTTATCCATTTCAAGCGCTTCTCTGCGTCCAAGACGCAGAGTGCGCGCAAGATTCACACTCCGATCGAGTTTCCCCTCCACGGCCTCCGAATGGATGACTTTGTCGTTTCATACCCGACCTCCGGCCCACCAGCCGAGTCCGGTACACCCGCTATTATGGGTTCGACCACGCCTCCCTTCACATACGATGCCTTCGGGGTGTTGCGGCACATCGGGTCGTCTATGGGTAGTGGACACTATATCTCGCTGGTGCGCGACGCAGAACGGCAGTGCTGGCGGAAGTTTGACGACGAGCGGACCACCGACTTTAACCCGCGGGACCTGCGGGCGCGCGACCGGCTGCAGAATGAGCAGGCGTACATTGTGTTTTATGAGCGAGTTCCAGCGAAATGAGCGTTCACGTTTATTCTGATTGTTCTGTATTGTTTCTCAGGTCCCACTATTCCTATGTTGTCCACCTCCGACCTTTCCGGTCCTTGTGGCCCCGAACCGTGTTTTCGATGCCTTGGGACATTCGTGGTTTCTAGTTTTCTCCATTCGAGAGCATTTTTGTTAAGTTTTGCATGTCACGATAATCATGATTGGATAGAAGTGGCGCTAGGGACATTCTGGAGGTATCAGCGTACTCGCATTTGGGTAGTGTTGGAAATGCATTATGCCGTGAGGGCCGTCTATGATTTGAAATGTTTTGAACTGGTAGGAGTAGCGTGCTGGAGATAAAAGACATTTAAACGTATATTCTGTCCTATCTAGAATGAACACCTCTACCGATCTGTTGTCGCTGGTGTTTCATCACTGATAAGTCGAGGTGAACCCCTCGGAATATCAGTGTACAAGTACCCATCGTAACGGTGACACGAATAGAGCCGATTTTCCGGCCGTTTACCAATACAGTAAATAGCCATCAACACGGTGAAGAATGCAGGTGGTACAAAGATGAGCTCATTGAGCGGGTTATGCACCATCTCACTAGAATAATGATCCCATCAGGAGCTAGAGCGGGAAGGATGGGGGTTTAGGCTGAGGCCCGAGGATTCCATCCAATTCCGCGGGCGCGGAAAGCGGGGACTGAAGCTGACGATGTGCGGAGATGGAACGGAACGGGCTGTTTCTGGGTACCGGGGCCATTACCCGGGTGGTGGTTGACCGAGGGTAATGGGAGGGGGTGGGTACGAAGGCTGGCACTTGAGTCTGGGGTTGGTGGTATGACAGCATTGAGTATGAATATTTATCCTCGCTATCAACTTATTTAGTGGGCTACTATCTGGTGGAAAGAAGACCGAAACGGGAAAGTTCATCTCCCGACGCGCAGACCGGATTCCGAGGCGCAGAGGGAGGTTGTACTAGAGTGTATTTACTGAAAGGCATGTTAGATAGTCGATCTATGAGAGTGGATAAAGTGCTCCGTAGATATTGAACATGTAGTTTCCAGTGATCAATCCTTTTTGCACGCCCCCGTGATAGATCAACGGTGATCGCAAGAATGGCAGTCTTCCTCTTCATATGCGCCGAGGCATCAAATAAGCTGCCGCTGATAGGCTCGTCCGGCATCGGATCATACAAGTCTGGGCCCCGGTCACACAAGTCAATCCCGGGACATCTTACTGCTTAGAAGAATGTAAGATCGACCCCGCCTCCCCCAATTTCTTACCTGCCAGTACACAGTAACACAGTAGTTTCATCCATGAAAATCACTCCTATAGCCCCGGCTAACCTCGTGGCCAGTTCGCCTCCGGGAGAAATTCACGGCAGGGGAAAACGTCTGTTAGTCAGGGCCGTGTTAGTAATAATGCCGTTCTGCCCAGTAGTAAACAAGCAAAAGGGTTCAGAGTCGAGGAACGATCCCATTTGGGCTCCACCCTGGAGTGACCGCCTTCGACGGGGGGAAATCCGTAGGGGGGAATGATAATCCAGTGGTCAACTCGACTGCTTTCTCTCCTCCAATTTCTTCCTTCTTTCGTCCCGGCCTTGTCATTCTTGCTTAGACTTTCTCTCTCTGTTTCTGTCGCTTGTCCAACGTGAGTACGATCCTCCCCACACCCTCATCACTCCTCCTGGTTTGTTGGGATGTCGGCCTCCTATCGGGCTTTTTTTGTTGGCCCCGTCGGAGAGAGAGGATTCCATACTACTCTCCTGCCCATCGCCCATCCGAGCCCCTCTTATTGTGACCCTGTCAGGAGGTGACAGCGTCTTGCTTTGTTCGGAGAGGTCTCTCAATCGGTCTTGTGATACCGGGCTAATTTCTCTTGCGATCGCGCAATCCATTAGGCTTTCTTTCTACCCTCACCGTCACCATGTCTGCCACCAAGGAATTCACCCTCAATGAGGTCGCCACCCACAACACCAAGAAGGACCTGTACATGGTTATCCATGACAAGGTCTACGACTGCACCAGCTTCGTCGATGAGCACCCGTACGTCTCGTCTCTCCTCCTTCCTTCTTAGCACGGGGGGCTGGCCCTTGCGCCAAATCGCATCGGCGTGACGGTGGACCCCTATCGCAACGGCATGGCTGCGAATCATCCAACTCTCGCCTCTTTCCTACCCCACGATTTCCCCAGGATGCCCGATTACCCGTGAATCTTACTTGAGAAACTGAATCACTGACAATCGCCCTACAGCGGTGGTGAGGAGGTCCTTCTGGATGTCGGTGGCCAGGACGGCTCCGAGGCCTTCGAGGATGTCGGCCACTCCGATGAGGCCCGTGAGATCCTCGACGGTCTCCTCGTCGGCAGCGTGAAGCGCCTGGTATGTTATACACTGACTCCGTCTACCTCTCTACCTAGCAATGCCCCCCATGCCCTACACTTCTTGCTGACACGTTTCCAGCCCGGTGACCCCGCCCCCAAGGCCCATGCTTCTACCGGCTCTTCTTCCGCCTCCTCTTCCTCTTCCGCCGGCGGCTTCGGTGTCGGCCTCTACGCCGTCATCCTCATCGGTGGTGCCATCGCCTACGGTGCCTACAACTACCTCCAGGCCCAGCAGCAGCAGGCCCAGTAAATTTCCCGCTATCTGGGAAATTGGCCCGCGCAATGGAGGAGGGGATGAGCATAGAATTGTGATGATAAGCGTATGAGTCAAACCAAAGAGAGAAAGGACTTTGGAAAACCGGCGGCCGTAGGAACAGAATCCCCCCGTCCGTCGGGTTTTCATCCGAGAGGGGGTTAAGTTCAAGGCGCTGCGAATTCCAAAGGAGGGCGGAATAATAGACTGCGGGGGAATGAGGAGAGGAACATGGAGATTTGGAGATTTGAGAAAATACTTGAACCCGTACCCGCGACCTGTCATGATCCGTCATTCATAAATGGGGTTCAATGGGCTTCTTACTTTGTTCGGGATTTTTCTAACTTTTTACTTGTTTATGATTGGCAGAGTTTTTTCCTGTTTTTATTTTTTTTTGTGTTTGTTTCATGGAGTACCCCTTCTACTATTCCCGCAGAATCTCGAGCTCTGCGCATCGACTCTTGCTAAACCTTTTCCTTGCCTTGCCTATGCACTATCCTTTCGTGCTCTGTATGTGCTTGTGCTGTCCTTCCAGCTATTCGGGGTTCATTTTCTCCGGATCGTGGAACCCTTCTGGCGCGCGATAACTCAACGATTGTCCTCTTTCGCGCGATAGCGGGATTGTTTGCCTCTTTGGGCGTGCCGTTCCGGGGGTAAGAGGAAGAAGAAGGGTGCGATACCACACGGGTGGGGGCCTGGATTTTCCTTGGGGTTGGGGAGATGAGGGGCAGTGGAAAGGTGAGAAAGTGTATTTCGGCGTTCTTTTGGTTTCTTTGCATATATTTATAGATTAGTCTGCATGACTTTATCTATGCTTTAGGTGCCCGGTGAGCTGATTGGAGATATAAGCTGTTGTAAGGACTACATGGAAATTCAGTAGGACCTCGTCCGCTTTAACGTTGGTTATGTCTGCTACTAGTGTTCTGGTTTCATCCGGTCTATTAGCCTTTTAGGCTAGCGAGGTCATGTCCGAGTCGTGACAGTCTCTCATCGCCAAAATTTAGTGGCCGTTCATTAGTATTTAAAGCAAGGAACTTCTGCCTACTAGCAAAAAGACCGGTGGTGCAGGTACCATGTTCCAAATACCAATGTTCGCTGACTGTAAGTTGCGGAGGTTTACTGTAGGAATTGATGTTGAAAGTACGATCGATTCGCCTCTACATTTTCGCTGGTAACAAGATTCAATTCGAAATAAATGACATTAGCAAGTAGATACTGCTCACTCGTTCACCGATATTCGTGGTGATTGATTTCGATCCACTTTCCAGTGAAAGGATCCCTAATCTCCGTAGGGAGACCTCGAGTCCTTAGGTCATCCAGAGCCGATCTCACCTGTTCAAGATCACTTCCGAAGGTGGCATACTCCCGAGCTAGCGAAGCAAACTTTTAATATTCTCCTTCAAAAAATCCTTCAACTGACGCCTGAGCTATCACCAAACGCACTCGATGGCCTTGAGGCAAACAGCCCGCCGAACGGACGTGCTGTTCAGTAAGCACGTAGGTGTTCACATCCATGTCTGGGGACTCCTCCGTGGGAGGTTTCGGGTTCGCAAGAAGCACCCGTGCAATGTAGTCCGCCATCTCGGTCTCCAGTTCGTCAACATTGAACATATCTACCCATCGGGAGAGTTCGATGGCGGCGGTGATCAGCGCTTCGGGCTCGACCGTATCAAACCGGATGCGGCGGTGGTATAGCCATTGCAGGAACGCCGGGAAGCTTCGTGCTGAGATGACACCTTCGATCTCCTCCATCTCTACGGTCTGCGTCTGTCCCTCAATGAAGTTGCTTTCGAACATTGCGGCAAAATACGGGGATTCTTTGCAGAGGAGCGGCTTGGAGACTGTGTATTCGGTGTCGGCCTTGAGTTTGATTTTGACGAAGGGACCATGGTAGAGGTGGCAAATGCTAGAGGGTATTTTGTGAGATACGGGGAACTTCATTGTATATTGATAATATGGTACGTACTGCTGCGCAAATTCGCTAGCGGTTTTGTCGAGGAAGTCGATCATGATGCCGGTTTTGGGAAGATATGAGATGGGAGTGGTGGAACAGGATTTTGCAAGGCAGGTCGTTCTTGCGTCTGATATACGTCGGGGTGTCGAGGGAGAGGTACGTGGTGTGATGAAGTGATTCGAAAGACTGATAGAGATATTGGAAAGAATGAGAGATTAGAATGAATGAAAGAAGAGGATGGGTGCTGCGTGGTGGTGAGGAAAAGGATATCAGAAAGGAAGAAACGCTTTTCGGTCTAGGCACGCAGTTGCCTCATCAAGCTCTAATTATGGAAGGAAAGAAGTATGGCAGATGGGGAGGTAAAAAGGTCAGTTCTTCCCTAGAAATGCCACGGATATCGTACTGAGGGAAAGCATCTCAGATGACGAAGTGATTGATTAGCAAAGCCGTCTACATGGGGAAAGCTCTGTGGAATAGCTGATAATGGGAAATTATCTGGTCTTCTTATTTTCGTTTTACTTGTGGTTCGCAACGAAGAAAATACAATCTCAGGACGAATTAGATACTAGCGAGGTCATCTTTTAGGTGTTCCGAGTCGATGGCTTCTGAGCGGGCTCTCTGTAAAACCCCTTTGAATTTAGATCGTTATATTTTCATGATCGTTGCAGAAACCGATAGCAATTCGAAGACTATCAGGTATATATGCGTCGATGCTGTCAACTTTCAGGATCCGAGAGCAGCGCTGAGAGAGTCCTCATGCAGTCTATCAGTCTTCGTGCAGAACTTCTTGCAGAAGTTCCATTTCGAAGACCAGCTCTAAGGTGAGGTGTGAATCATCTAGCGTTGTTGGCCTAGACAGTGTCGAACACTCACTCTATTGAACTTGTAAAGTTGCTGACCGAGTCAATACATACCAATTATGGAAGGGAAATGAAAATATGCAAATATATAGCGAGAAGCAGCCTGTTGTAATTTGTCTCGAAATTGTCCCAGGAAGAAGGACGGGAAAATGGGGACTGCAACCCATAATCAGGCCAATTATAGATCCCAAAGTGGAATTCTCCAGCAAATAACAGATGAGCTGGCCCTGGAAATGTTCATTGGGCGTTATATTCCCGTCGGGTATCATAAGGACACAATACACAGAGTACGAAGCTAGATGTTGTAGTACAAAATATCGATACAAACTATAGTCATGAACTAGTCCTACTTTGATGAGTATACTAGAAGGGAATGCCTGTGTCGTCCATTTGACTGAGTATGTTTTTGTACACGGTATCTTTAAGCATGGATATAGCCTGGCTTTCAGAGATATTTGCTCTGAAGTGTGGCCAATATTTCAGCTACAGTAAGTAACTCGTGCGTTTATGGATGACAGGAAGTACACGAATTCTTCAAATGATTCGGCACAAAGACCTCCCATAAGAGGCTTCGTCAATATTGCAATTGCAAGGTCAATTATCATCAAGTTTAAAGAATGCAAGTCTATACGGCCTGGCCGGGCCCGGCCGGTGTCCGCTACCCCGCTATAGTTCGAAAGGGTCATTTCCACTGTTCACCGCAATCCGTCTAGTATCGACTTCCAGTATTACCAGCAGATCTCCTAAACGAGCTTATCGTAACCTCGCGGCCGAAACTAGGGTTTCATTCGCACCGTCCTTGTCAATCCTGTAACTCCTCTTGGCCGCTACCTGATAAATCATCTCAAGGCTCACCAACACCAACTATCCAAACCTTCCCAGGAATTGATATACTTCGGTCATTCAACCGTCGCCTCTCACTACTCCAACTCCAATACCCTCCAATACAATCCTACGAAACCCGCCAAACCAATCAAATAAACACAATGCCACTATCCAGCACAGATACAGCCTTCCTCAACCGCAGCATCCAACTAGCCCAAGAAGCCCTCGAAGCCGGCGACGACCCCTTCGGCTCCCTCCTCGTAGACGCCCACAACAAAATCCTCCAAGAAGACCGCAACCGCATCCACACCGAATCAAACCTCAGCCTACACCCAGAATTCACCCTCGCACTCTGGGCCCAAGAGAATCTCTCTTCCGCCGACCGCGCCGCCGCCACGGTCTATACCTCCGGCGAGCATTGTCCCATGTGTGCGGCTGCGCATGCGTATGCGGGATTGGGCCGGATTGTGTATGCCAGTTCGGCGAGGCAGTTTGCGGGCTGGATGGAGGAGTTGGGGGTTGGGAAGGGGCCGGTTGCGCCGTTGGGGATTCGGGATGTGGCGCCCGAGTTGGTTGTTGATGGGCCGGCGCCTGATTTGTCGGGGTTGGTTTTTGAGTTGCATCGGTTGAGGAAGGAGAGGGTTCGTGATATGGCGTAGATGAACTGGATTTTGTGGAGTTCGAAGTTGATTGGATTTTATAAGAGGTAGCTGCGGTACTTGGTGCTCTGCTGGGATGGATACGATCATGCCTAGGCAGCGGAGCGAGAAAATATGTTGGTGTTGATGCTGACTTGTATACCGATATATCCATTTCTTGGATCTGCAAATCTACAACCATTCATGCAAGTCACTGAAGAAACTCTTTGGAATGTAAGAAAATCCTTTGTCTAACCTAAAACTCCGTACAATACATGGGGAATCCAAATCAAGTCTGCTCAATGCAGGGATATCTAGTTGATCCACCCCTTAGGTCCAGCCCAGTTACCCTTCACCATGGCATTGTAGTACACCCAGGGGAAGAAGTCCTTCTTCAAGTAATAGAAGGAACGGCGGGGCTTCGCCTGGTCAATACCAAACCAATCACCAAACGTCTCCTTGGGCTCACCGCCATACTTGAACTCCGCCAGGAGCACCTTGCCGTACTCGGTCAACAGCGGGCAAGAGGTGTACCCATCGTAAATCGCATCGGGTTCCTTGCCCTCCATCGCCTGCAGCAGGTTGCGCACGACAACGGGGGACTGCGAAGTCACGGCTGCGGCGGTCTTGGAGGTTGGCAGGGACGAGGCATCACCGGCGGACCAGACATTGGCGAACTTCTTGTGGCGGGTGGTACCGTCGTCGACGTCGACGAAACCAGCCTCGTTGGCGAGGGGGCTGTTCTTCACAAAGGCGGGGGAACCCATCTTGGGAGCAACGTGGAGCAGGTCGAATGGCTTGGTGACCTGTTCCTGGCCATCGGGGCGGGCGAAAGTCGCCGTGTTACCGTCAATAGCGACCAGGTCGTGCTGGAAGAGACCGTTCACACCGCGCTCTTGTTGCAGGTCGGTCAGGGCCTTGTTATACTTGGGCACGCCGAACATCACTGGCAAGCCGGTGGCGAAGCTAATGTTGATAGGCGAGCTGGCCGGGTCGGCCGGGTCGTAGAGACCAGCGCGCTTCCAGTGGTCCAGAGCGAGCCACATAATTTTCTGCGGGGCTCCGGCGCACTTGATCACGCCGGCGGGTTGGGTGAAAATGGCATTGCCCTTTTCGAGCTTCTTGATGGTGCCAAACACCTTGCTGACGGAGTCGTAGCCGTAGATGGAGGAAACCGGGGCGGTGGGGTCGGCCAGGGCCTCGGGGAGACCCTTGATAGCACCCCAGTTCAGGGCCAGGCCGGGGGCTACGATAAGCTGCTCGTAGCTGAGGTTGTCGCCATTGCCGAGAGTGACAAAGTTCTTTTCGGGCGTAAAATTAGCCACGCTTTCGGCGTAGAGCTTCAATTTGGAATCGGCCAGATCCTTGAGTGGTCGGCGCAATTCCTCCTTGGTCTTGAGGCCACCGCCGACCAGCGTCCAACCGGGCTGGTAGTGGTGCCACTCCGCGGGATCGACGATGGCGATCTCGTCCTGCGAGAATTTGCCAGACTGTAGCAGCTGATGGCTAATTGCCATGCCGGCAGAGCCACCGCCGACCACGACGACCTTGTGGGTGCGACCAGTCGCGGCGACTGGTGAGGCTGTCGCGAATTTTCGGATGCTTGGCATTGCGTGCGCAGTGCGGCCAGCCGCACGGGCTGCCGATGATACTTGGCGGCCGAGCATTATGCACACTCTAGGAGAAGAATGTCAGGGATTATTTTGCGGTGAGTTGGGGAATAAAGGAGGAAGAGAGAAGAGAAGAAAAGCAACGGCGAGTTTCCTGCTATTATTAAAGGAAGAAACAGCTCGTCTCGGCCGTGATCGACCGGTAACTTTACGATACGCCATGCTTACGGGACCCACTGGTTGCGGCTAGCATGGCAAGATCCGGGGGATGGGCCCGGACAATGCTGGGAAAAGGGCGAATAGTAATGAATATGGGATTGGAATTAGAGGCTTAAAACATCTGATTTATTAGTCTCCGCTCTGCCGGAGACATTTTCATCATCAATCGCCGACTCGGTGGCAATCGGCGACCGGAGAGTCATAGGAAAGCCCGATCCCGTGGTACTTTTAAGCTTATTCCCTTGTAGCTCCATCAACCTCTGGACGTCGCGTCTTTCTTTCGAGTCACGGATTATTGAAAAATTGATGATGAAGTCCTTACAAATACAAGTTTCTCGTCGCCTGTCTTCTGTAGCTGGTCTACGATTAACGTCCAGCGCAGCATTCATCCCTTGTTGTCAGAACGTCCATCTACAACTCCAGCAAGGCAATCGGGCAACATACGCGACTCAAAGGCTTCGAAGGACAGACTCTGCCTTCAATCGAGTCTCTTCAATATCTAATTGTTGCACACAATGTTCCACTGCCAATATCCACCCAAGCAGGCTATATCAACAAGAAGCAACATACAGTACCACCGCCACCACAGCAAAGCAACCAACCATCCACAACGTCTTCGAGTCCAAGACCGGAACATGGCAATATATCGTAGCGGATGCAACCACCTCAAAAGCCGTCATCATCGATCCAGTGCTCGATTACGATCCTTGCACACAGACTATCACCACAACCTCTGCCGATGCCTTGCTCACCCTCGTCAAGGAAAAGGGCTACACGATTGACCGTATCCTCGAAACCCACGCCCACGCAGATCACTTGACGGCCTCGTCCTATCTGCAAAGACAGCTCACTCAAATCCAAAGTTTCAAGCCGCCCATCGGCATCGGCAAACGCATCGAGCAGGTGCAAAAGTTATTCGGTCATCGCTACGGACTCGCCCTGGACGAATGGCTCGGTGTATTCGATAAACTATTCGACGATGACGAAACCTTTACCGTGGGCGAAATATCCGCAAAAGCGATTCATCTCCCGGGTCATACACCCGATCACTTGGGTTATCAGATTGGAGGTAAGCCCCATTCAACCATTTCGTTCTGGGAAAAGGAAAAAGATTCTTCTATAAGCCGCGCATGAGCACAACTAACGGTATCCCCAGACAATGTCTTCTGCGGTGATTCTCTCTTCCACGCAGACATCGGCACCGCCCGCTGCGACTTCCCCGGCGGCGACGCAAAACACCTCTATCAATCCGGCCGTCGCCTCCTCAATTTAGACGATCACGTCAAAATCTGGCCTGGTCATGATTATCCGCCCGAGGGCCGGGACCCGGTACCCTGGATGAGTGTGCGAGATCAAAGAAAGCAAAACAAGCATTTGAAGGCTGCGATTAGTGAGGAGGAGTTCGTGGAGATGCGGACGGAAAGGGATAGGAATCTTAGTGCACCAAGGTTGTTGCATCAGTCGTTGCAGGTTAACATTCGAGCTGGACGGTTGCCGAGGGAGGCGGAGGGGCATCGGATGTTGAGGTTGCCGTTGAAATTGAATGGGTTGGATTGGTAAACGATCGTGGGATTATATTTGATTGTTGGATGCTGTGCCGCTCGTCTGGGATGGTGGTGGTTTGGATGTACTCATATTTCGTCGGTGTGTAAACTTGCATGTTGTATATCGTACCCGAAGCTCGAGCTACCCGACCACCTTAGTGATGACCCTACCACCCAACCCAGTCAATAAATCTTTTTTCAGTGGAAAAGCATCTAGGGGTCTACGGCATATCCATATACTTGACTCTCGACATTAAATAGTCGTAATGACCCACCAAACTCGTAACGTTAACGATACCTGTATGATAGCGATGGCATCATCGCTTCTCGCCCGAGTGACCCATTTCTCGCCCGAGCTCTGATCTTCTCGTCCGAGTAGACCTCCCACACTTCCGAGTCTTATACAACGAATCGCCGATATAATCGTACGACACGAAAGGGATGAATTCGACAGTGTAGAAGCAGTTCCGGGCTTGAAATGAAGTGTTTCGACATAAAATCAATGCCTCGGGGTTCTGGGCCCTCGGGGGGGGGGGGTAGTGCAGGGGTGTGGGGGGGTATTGGCGTCCAATCAGAAGTGGTGTGATTGAAGAGGGTCTTTTGAGGTGATGGAACCACGGACGTCATGGGAAGGAAAGCTCCGCCGAGAATTGTAGTTTTTACGCTATATTTTGATCGAACGCAGAGATCATACGAGCTAGAAGAAATGGTGGATCTTGACTCTTGAATTGAAGAGTCTCCACATATGTCAATCGGCGTTTACGTGCCCGGACTCTAGTAAAATAATGTTGACAACGATGTAAATTAGCAGGATACGGTCATCAACAGACCCAATCCGCGCAATTCCCTACGCGTGGCACCGCCGATCTTCCCAAGTCCATCACATTACATTCGATGACCTTGAACTTCATGAAGCTTCAAGTATCCCAATCTTTCCTAGCCATACAGTCTCTTTGGACCCCTTGCCGTGCCAAATGACGTCTCTCCTCCGACGCCTCCTCCCCACACGCATCCCCAACACAGGCTCCCAACAACGCGACCACCACGCCAACGAACGCACCTTCCTCTCATGGATCCGCGCGGGCCTCGGGTTCGCCGCAATGGCACTCGCCCTAGACCGTCTCGACAAAATCGATCAAATGCTATCCTCAAAATTTAACCTGGGGGCTATATTATCACCGCAGACGCATTCGCAAGTGGAACTCCAAGAATTAGAATCGGTGTCTCACTCTGCACACGCGAATCTGTCGCCAATCAAATCTACACCGGGGACAATAGTAAACGTCCGCGATTGCAAGTCTAGCGCCGTGATGCTGTCACATTCTTTCTCTGCATCTAGACTGTGCCAGTTACTCGGGCTATGGTCATTAGGGTACGGGTTCTTCCGGTATTGGTCGATGAGGCGGTATTTACTTTTAGGGCAATTTGTGCCTGCGTTTTGGGGGCCGGTGTTTATGACTGCGGGCAGTTTTGGGGCGTTTATGATGTTGGGGGTGCAGATGGATCGGCGGCATGGACATCGGGAATGAAGGGTGAAGGAAAGATGGTGGATCGAGGCTGGTCTGCGTCTATTTTGAAATAACAAGGATGATACAAGTTGGTCGAAAGAGGACTTGTGGCGCTGGGAGCACCCATCCTGCTAGTTGCCGATAGAAGGCTGCGTAATAATAGAGAGACATGCCTGCTGAAGCTTGATCAAAACAACTTAACGATACACATCAAAACACAGCCCTGCAACCTCCATCGATTAGACGAATAATGTATATTCAATATTTGAGAAAAGATGATCGTTCTTTTAAAAAGGGAAATAAACTAGATACCATGGTCAAGTGTGATCAAAAAGTGCAAAAAGACAAGTTCGAGAAAAGAAACAAGAATGCCTCGTGACCTCCCCAACTACACAGAGGGGAATCGAGACGAGAAGAAAAAGAAAAGGGGGGATGAAAGGAGGTGGTGTATATGTCGGGTGCAAATATGTCCTGTCGACTCTCCAGCCTCAATCTCGCTCATTTAACCACACGAAAATGTTCGCAACGGGGGTGGGGGGGGGGGGGGAACACCGGGGTGGATTGTCCAACCAGTCACGCATCGATAAGCTCAATTGTCTATGACCGAGCAGAGCCGTTCAGGCCGTTCTGGACAGCCTCCAGGATCATGTCCCGAGCCTCGTCGAGGCTAGCGGCGCTGCCGCGGATCTCGATTGCCTCACCCTGAGCCTGGTTCTTGGGCACATTAATACGGCACCCGGTCTTCTTGCGGATGGCGTTGATCTGGCTGCCACCCTGACCAACCACGAAGCGGTAGGTCTTGGGGTCCGGCAGAATCAGATAGCCAGTAGCAGATTGCTGGCCGGAGGAGGCAATGGCCTTTTCGATGGCGGCACGGGCCTTGGCAACGTTCTCCGGAGAGCCGGTGAGGACCCAGGGGAAGGGAGAAGCGTCAGCATCGCCGGCGGCGCTGGTATCGACGACCTTCCACGAATGGGCATCCGTAGCAGTGCTAGGGTCGTCGGTGATCAGAGGCAGAGAGGTGCCATTGGCACCGCTGCGAGTCTCCTCGGTGGCAGGGTTCGCGGGGACAGCCTGGCCAGCGTGGTCGACGGTGACCTGGAAGTCGTTCCGCAGGCGGCGGAAGATAGCGCCGTTGTCGGCCACGGCGTGGTGCAGGTTGCGGGGAACCTCGACGGTCTCGGCGTGCTGCTCCTTCAGCATACCCTGAATGTGCGCCTTGGCCTCGGCCACGGCGGTGCTGGGACCCTTCAGCTTGACATCGGTGCGGCCGGAGCCCTGCTTAGGGATATCCAGGGTGACATTGAACTTGGACTCGATGCCACGGCGGGTCTCACCACCACGGCCGATCAGCATACGGTGCTGGGCGTTGGGGACATCCAGAGTCTCGGAAACTTGGTCCTCGCGCTCCTTGACGAACTGTTCAATGGCAGCGACAATGTTGTCCACAATCTTGCCATTACCTTCCAGGCGGATGGTAGACTCGGTGCTGTCGGGACGAGGGAAGCGGACCATGCGAGCAGCGCTGCCATCGTTGGGGCCACCAGCGTCGGCGACGATCTTGCGGATGTTGGCACCTATTGTAACACAAGTTAGCACAACTCATAGAGAGAAAAGGGCTGAGGGGGGGAAACATACCGCCACCACCAATGAGAGCCTTGTGGTACTTCTTGTCCACATCGATCGTCTTGGTGACGGTTGCATCAAACTCGGAAGCACGCTGCTGCAAGACCTTCTTGGCCTCGGCAACCTGTTGCTTGGTACCCTTGACACGGATCTGCACACGGCCCGAAGCATCGGGGGCGTCGTTTGCGCTGGGGACATCAATCTGAGCGCCAGTGTCCGCACGAAGCTTGTCCATCTCACGACCACGCTGGCCAATCAGAGAAGCGACCTGGCTCTGGGCGACAGAGATAGTAGCGGAGTGCGAGTGGTCAACGACCCACTGGAGCAGACTCATAATCTCATCACGAGCCTGATCAGCACCCTTGCTAGGTCCCTTGATCAGAACCTCGTCGGCAGCCTGCTGGGGGCGACTAGGGCGGGCAGCACCGGCATCGCTAGCAGCATCGCCAACGGACTGGTCATCGGCAGGGGCAGTGGCGCGAGGGAACTGCACACGAACCGAGTAACGGTCCTGAAGACGGTTGACCTGGTTGCCACGCTGGCCGATAAGCTCACGGTGGTACTGGGCAGGAATCTTCAGAATGTGAGTAGTCTCGTCCTCCAGCTTCTTACCCAGGTTGATGATGCGCATGCGAGCAGCATCGGCCTTGGCCTTGGGACCCTTGACCTCAACCTTGCCGTTCTCGACCTTGATGTCGACGTCAAACTCCTCACGCAGCTTGTTGATGTTCTCACCGCGCTTGCCAATCAGGAAGTTAGCATACTTCTGAGGGAAATCGAAGGAGGTGGTATATCCACGCTCCAAGTCGTCCTGCTCCTGCTCTACGACAAAGGCACCCAGCTTGACGGCAAGATCAACAACCGACTCGGTGGGTCCACGGAGCGCAACCTCACACACTCCATCCTTGGCATCGCCAACGAGAGCACGAACAGGGATGCTGTCCTGGTCCTTGGATTCCTGCTCGCGGAGAAGGAACTTGCGGGTCTTCTCTTGGTACTTGGCAGGAACAGAGACACTCTGTGTGACAATATTTTGCTGGTCTCCAAGTGCACTTAGCAGGTACTCCTGAGCCTCCTGCAGCGACTTCTCAAAGGCCGCGATTTCGGCCGGAGACGGACGTTGCCTGGGAACCTCAAAGTTGGCCGCGGAAGCGGACGGGCCCTCGTAGACAAGGACCACATCGGAGCTGTTGATGTCCTCGGGAACCATCAAGTGAACACCAAAGTCATCCTGGAGCTTGGACGCACTGCGAGAACGCAGGTACGGGTGATAGTAAGGGTCAACCGGAACGTGACGGAGACGCGAGGGAGGATGAGCCTGGACCAGGTTCATAATGTCAGACCGGGCACGGATAGTGTTCTTGCCATCACGAGAGTAGACCTCCCAAGTGACGGGCCCATCAATGCTCGGGGGCAGAGCAATTCGGGCGTCATATGCGGCCTCAAGCTGCCTGATGATGCGGCGGTGGCGGAGATACTGGGTCAGAGCACGGGCGTGGGCATTTGAGCCAGCAGGGGCATTGGGATGCTGGCGGGACAGGTCAATGCTCGCCATCTGCATGCTGGTAGCAAGATCCATGGCATGGTTGATACCGGCCTCAATCTGATCCAGGGGTCCAGTGATGGTGAGGAACTCGCTCTCATCATTGTCAGGAGGAAGGACAATACCACAGCCAGTCTGCGCGAGGAACTGGTGCAGAGCATCAGCCTCATTTCCGAGGATGAACTGATGCTGGCCACGGTTGATTGCGAGCTGGCGGAGGGTCAGCTTGCGCTGAAGATCAGCGGCCAGGCGCTCGATCTCAGCACGGGCCTCTTGTGCGGCGGCGCGCTCTCCGGAGATGAGAATGTGCTTGTCAGCGCAAGGGACAAACTGCACGTGGCCGGGGTTGGCCTCCTGGGGAGGGGGCTGGGTGGACCATGTGTCGTAGCGGGGCACGTTGACCTGAGCCTTTGTGCGCTCCTCAATTTCTCGCAATTGCGCATCGTGGGCACCAGCAATGAAGGGGAAGAACTCTGGAGGGATCGTCTTCAAGCGCAGGCTCATGTTCGAGCCCCGTTCCTTCACAATCGCCTCGATCTCGCGGCGCGCCATCTCAGCAGCCACCGCATCACCCTCAATCAAGACATCAATAGTATCATCGTCATCATCCTCCTGGGCAGCACCGTTGTCGTCGGCACGGGGGACTTGCACACGAGCACCCGTGCGGGTCTGGATATCCTGGACTACGGAGCCCTGGCGGCCAATGATGTGGGCTCGTGCGGAGGTAGGGATAGGAACGCGAACGGATTGCTAAACAGGTAGAGATATCAAGTTAGATATACGAACGTTGGTCCCAGGATATTTTTGTCGGACGTACCTTAGATCCGACCTGCTGCGCAACTTCCTTGAGTGCCTGACGAACAGCATCTACAGAACCCTTGCCTTCGAAGATGATCGAGCCACCAGGGCCACCGCGCATATCAACGGTAGCCTTGGATCGCCGAGAGATATCGCGCAGGATATCTCTGATGGGCTTCTTCAGCTGCCCGCGGGGCTGCATCTGGGATGGGGCGAGTCGGAGCTGCTCCATGTGCTTTCCGGGGAGGGACATGACCCGAGGGACATCTGTTTCGAGGAATCGTCAGACACAGCGCATCATACGTTAGAATGAGTATTCTTGTAATCGTCACGTACCCATTGGCTGAGATGGGCGACCATTGGCGACAGCCGAAGCGGCAGAGGGCTTCTTCGCACCCCACGTAGCCGCCGCGGGAGCAGCAGGCTTGGGTCCGCTGCCGAGAGCAGGGAACAGCTCCTCCGATTGTACATCAAATGCAGGAGCCTTCTTGGGTGCGGGTTTCGCGGCAAGTGGGACGGTCTCGGCGGGGGTCAAGGACTCGTCGGCTGGGGACAGGACAGGGGGCAAGGTTTGGTTGTCCGCAGTCGCCGAAGGGGGAGGGTGCTTGAGGTCCTCCTCATCCACAACTTCCTCAACGGTGGGCTTGTGAGACTCATCGCGGGCGTGTTGCTCCTCCAGCATAGCGGCGAGAGACTTGGAAGCGCCGTTGGTGGCGGTCGATGCTTCAGCAGCCATGGTGAGCGAGGGGAGTTGAGCGGTAGACGAGAGAGAGAACGGGCGACAGAACGGCGATGGGGCTGTGCAGGGAAGCTGCCTTCAATCAGAACTGGTTTTGGTCAGTATGAGCATGAGACGCAACGCCAACAGTCGGGGGGGAAGCAAGAGAAGCCAGAAAGACAGGCTGGATAGAATTGGAACTCACAGATTGAGTAGTCACCTTGCTAATTGAAGATGGGGAAGGATCCGATGCCCGAGTTGTCAACTTGGCTGAGGGCAATTCCCCGGAGAGAATGGGGGGGGGACCGGTATGTGTGAGAAATCTGGGGAAGCTGGACCAAGCACCAGGATGAATTAAACCCAGAAGCAGGAGCCCCGAAAGGAAATAGAAAGGGGGGAGAAGGGAAAGAAAAAAGAAAACGGAGGTGAGGTGATGGGGAGGGGGTAGAGGTGGGAGGAGAAATAGAGGTGAAGTCCAGAGAGGAACCCCAGACGTACACAAAGTGACCGAAAAGGCCAGCTCGAGGCTCCGGGGAAGTTTTCTCCGAGTCCGACGGGCCACGAGAAACGGCAACTGGTCACCACGCCAAAGGCAGGACTGATTGTGTGCTTGAAAGAAGTATTAAAAATAAATAAAACAAAGGGTCAAAATATAGTTGGTCCTTTCGACAGGGTCATACATGTGAAAAGTTGCAGCGAATCTGACTCTTCCTCGTAAACAGGTAAAGTCGCTAGTTCGTTATCTATGGTAATTCCACTCTCCGAGGACCCTATAAGTATCATTACTGTCTTTTTGAATATTGTATATATGCAATTGAGCTCCTAATTCAAATTTGTACCACTTCAAAGACTGTTCTGTGTAAATGTCCAATTGATCGAAAACCCGGGTTGACAGTGCGAACACCAGGCGGGCCACGTGCCGGTGGGCGGAGGCAACGCTCCTTCTTGGCAGTCATTCTATTGACTGATTATTATACGGGCTATATTTCATGCAGACTAAACATTGGTTTCGTGACTGTGAACAGAAATTGGATATTTCCATTGGACACGGCAAATATGCATGTCCCAAATTCAAATAGTGCCAACAAGTGCCAATTGAGGGGGGTCGGAGAGTTGGCGAAAGCAGCCACTGACCAACTATGAGATGCTTGAGCGTCAGGTGATCAATCAGCAGTAAATAGCCAAGGTGGGACATCAGCCTCAAGCCCACAGACCTACAATATCCTATCCAATGGCATATTCCTATTACGATACTGTATGAACCGTCCTGGCTCCCTATCAGAACGTACCGATCGAATCAGCAGTCTCGGCGACATCTGACCCCACCTGATAACGGAAGAATTTTCTGTCGGACCGCCCAAAGCTTAACCCAAAGCTGATCCTTGCCTGATGTTGAACCTGACGAAACTAGACCTAGAGACGATTAAACGCTCTTATTGATCAAAGCTGCACCACATGTTGTTATATCGAGCTATAGTCGTATATTCTAGACAAGTAATACAACCATATTCCATAAGCTAATCCATTGGAACCAAAGCAAATTAGTCAGTGGCAAATGTGAGAAAAAAAAAAAGACAAGGAAAAGGTCCTCGTGCACAACCCGATCAGACAGCCTATGGCCCACTACAAAACGGGCCATCCAACAAAAAGATTCTCCGACTAAAGAACAGCCCCAGATTTCGGCTCGTCTAGTCGTGTGTGGAGAGGTCTAGAAGAAAAAAAAAAGTTGCAATTGACAATTTTTCCTTCTTTCCACTCTCCATCCTTCCCACCTTCCCTCCAGACACGCGAGCCCTAACCGCGCCGCGACATTCGCCCGCCGTCGCAGCCATGGCCACTCCCACCGCTGAGGACATGGAGAAGAAGCTGCACACCGAGCTGGCCGTGTCGCCGGTCGACGAGGCCGAGCCCGAGAAGACTTCCAACCCGCGCGGTATCCTTGCGACGATTCGATACTATGAGGAATACTTGGATCGCAAGATGGGCATCGAGTCGCATAGTTTGGATCGTGTGCACCCCGAGAACCGCGACTCGCCTAGCCCCGTGGTTATGGGATTGATGTGGGCGTCTGCCACGATGAATATCAGTTGTTTTAGTACTGGGTTCTTGGGAAATGAGTTTGGGTTGTCGCTGGGTCAGACGATTCCGATTGTGATTTTTTCGACGCTGTTGGGTGCTGCTGTTACGGTGAGCCTACGATTTTCCAATTTGGCTTCTTTCGGTATCGCGCGAGACTACTGCAATTGCTCTTACTCTTGATGCGCTGGAAAGATGCTAACCGTCTGCGTGTGGCTATAGGGTTGGTGCGCTACCATGGGCCCCGGTACTGGTCTGCGCCAGGTCGCCATCTCCCGATACTCGCTGGGCTTCTATCCATCCTCCATCATCGCGCTGCTGAACGTGATCGAACAGCTAGGCTGGGCCTCGGTCAACTGTATCACCGGCGGTCTCGCGCTCAGCGCCGTGTCAGACGGCCGTGTCTCCATCGCAGTCGGTGTCGTGATCATCGCGTGTGTTAGTCTACTCTTCAGCTTCATCGGACTGCGCGGCGTCTTGCTGTACGAGAAGTATGCTTGGATCATGTTTTTCATCATCTTCATGATCATCTACGGCGAGGCAGCTCACCGTGCGAACCTCGCCGCGCCACCTACCGTCACTGGTATGACGGCCTCGGGCAATGTGCTGAGTCTGATCAGTGTGGTGTACGGATCTAGTGCGTCGTGGAGTTCGATTGTCTCTGACTTCTATGTGCACTATCCCGTGAATACCTCGAAGACCAAGATCTTCTTGTATACTACCCTTGGTATCACGATCCCCACGTGCATCGGCATGTTGCTGGGTGCGTGTATCAGCTCGGCGCTTGATACAAACCCCGAGTGGGCTGCTGCGTATGAGAATGGCATTGGCGAGATTCTCAAGACGATTATCTACCCGAGCGGGTTTGCCAAGTTCCTCCTAGTCCTGTTGGTCCTGTCTGGCAGTATGTTCCATCTCACATTCAAAACGGGCCACGGAATTTCTCGAGTACTAACTCTAACCCTACAGTCGGCGTTAATTGCATTGCCATCTACTCTGGCGCGCTCTCCGCACAACTTTTCGCCGCCCCCTTCGCCAAGGTTCCCCGTGTGATCTGGTCTATCCTCGTATTCGGCGGGATTCTTGCCCTCGGTATCGCGGGCCGCGACCACCTACTAGATGTGCTGGAGAACTTCCTCTCACTGCTGGGCTACTGGAACACCTCGTTCTTTGTGATCCTCTTCATTGAACACTACTACTTCCGCGAGGGCAGTCTGGCGAACTATGACCTCGACGCCTGGAACACCCCCTCCAAGATGCCCGTTGGGTACGCTGGACTCACGGCATTCCTTTGCGGCGCGGCTGGGTGGATCGTCGGCATGGTTGAGACATACTATGTTGGTGCGCTCGCGGCGAAGATCGGTGCCGACGGCGGCGACATTGCCAATGAGCTTGCGCTCGTTTTCACCGCCGTCTCATATCTGCCCCTGCGCACGTTGGAACTCAAGTACATAGGGCGGTAAGTGGGATTTGATGGTGGAATGGCATACGCGCCAAGCATGCTATATACAACAGCAAAATTGGCAAGTGAGCCGATAGAGGGAGATGACCATACACGGTCATACTCATGGATGAAAGGTGCATACAATAAACGTTAATAGACAGACAGGTACGGGTGGGTCCCAGTGGACAAACAAAATATAGACTAGCGACGAAGAAACGAGTGTTTTATTCAGATCTTTCTATCATATGCAGATCTTCTCATCCATCATAGTGACTGTGCATATCCCGACAGGGCCACGCCCAACGAAGTGAAATTAACCGCCCGGATGAAACGACATTAAGATGTAGAAATTAGTATAAAAGCACCTGTCAGACAAGTGCGCGCCGCCCAAGCAGCCGCCATGCATTGGGGTATCCCAGAATAAATGAATGCAGTGGTACTCAAAAAGAAGATAGGGTAAGTATCAGTATACATCCCCCGAACCATTGACAGAAAGAAAGTATGCGAAAGAAAAACAAGGCGACCACCGGAACTGCTAGTCAAAGCCGTCCGTGATTCCCCACATGCGATATGTATAAAATATATATAAATAAAATCGTGGCTAAGGACGAGATTAAACGGCCTTGACGACTGGCCAGCCAGTCGAAAAGTCCAGCTCATTCCAGCCGTACAGGTAGCCAGAGACACCGGTGCCGCCGGCCGCTTTCGCCTTGAGCGAGTAGTAGTGGTAATATAGCACAGGGCCAAGGTCCTTATCGGTAAGAACACCCCTGTAACATGTGTTAGAGCTCCGATCTCATTCTCGCCTTGTATCGGCAGGGATTAGTTCTGCGGGGGGGGGGGGGGGGGGGGGGGCAACTTACTGTCCACCGGGGGCATAAACCTGATTGTGGCTAGCAAGGATGATAGTACCGCCCGATTCCAAACAAGAAGTTCCAGCCTCATCAACCTATCAAACAGAGTCATTAGTCAAGATTCACGCGGACGCATCCAGACAGTAATGTCTAGCGTCGCCGATCACGAATCCACTTACAAAGCCCCCGGTTCCAGTCGACGAGCGGCAGACGTGGATACGGTATTCCTCGCCCTGGGCAGGGTAAGTCGCCGTATACGAGCCCGCAATTCCACCGCTGAAGAACAAGTAGTAATAGCTGCCGTGCTGATACAAGAACGCGCCCTCAACGCGGTGATTCAGACTAGCGTTGTACGCGAGTTGGTGCGGCGTGTTAGACCCGACCTGCAGCGGGGTTTCGAGAGCAACTTGGTAAATGTCCTGCCAGTAGGAGCCGAATTGGATGTATTGCTTGCCGCCGATGGTGATCCAGTTAGGGTCAATGCGATTGTAGGCGCTGTTGGCGGGGATGCCGATGATGCCGTGATCGGTCCAGGAGCCGGGTTCCAATGTTGTGGAGGTCGCCACACCGATTTGCGAGGTTTGAGTGCCGAGTTTGGAGAGGACGTAGTACATGTAGTACGTTCCACCCTGGTAATGTACGTCGGGGGCCTGGACAGGGGTGTTAGCGTTCTTGGGATTTTTGGTTCGTGGGGGGCTTGGGTGTATCGGTATAATTAAAAACAGCCTCAGGCGAACCTTGACTTGCATAATAAAGTCCGGGCCTTCGACACTGCTTTTGAAATCCGAATTTCTTTTGTACATACCCAAATGTTGCTGCTGTCTACACCGTCGAGAGTGATCTTGGAACCGTTCGGCAGAGCCTCACCGATGTCCGTCCATGGTCCCGTCAGGGAAGACGAAGTCTGCGTATTGACACCCGTTCCTGTGGAGAATCGGAAGTACGTGCCATCAGACTCGCGCTGGATGATAGAAGGATCATGAGTCCAGCAGTCTCCCGTACAAGGGCCTCGCGCCGGGTAGGCGCTAGCCAGAGCTATAAACAAGGCGAAGAAAATAGCCAACATCGTGGCAGTAAATAAGAAAGACGGGAGATCGACCAGCGCGCGACGACGAGGAAATAGAAATTAGGAATGTCGAAAAGAGGTCGCGATTGTTCTATTCAACTTCACACACTACTTTAGTGGGAGGGGAGGGCAGGTTATTTATGTTGATCTTTTTGCTTATTCCCTTCCCCCCCTCTCGGACTTTTAGATCTAGGGCTCATGGCCTTTCTGCCATGGAGGGTCATGCAGATGTCGTCTTTGTGGGTGCGTCTTTCGCCTTGGTAGTCAAGAAGAGGGTCGTGGGACCACTGGAGCAGTGTGGACTCACCAATCAGTGCTTCATTCTCCGTGCATATTCATCCTATGAATGTAAGGCACATGTCAGTATCAGTCGTTAGGCTGGGCCCCCCGACGTGGCTCGGGCGCCATGGCAGGGATAGTGCCGAAAGCCAAGGGGAGTTGGGGATAGGAGAGATGGGAGATGTGGATCATCGATGTTCTGGGTATTTTGCCAACAGACCCGCTTCCTATGTATGGAATCGGGATTGATTCTCATAGGAGGATCTATTTAACAGTGATCCCAAGGTACAGGCCGGATACAGTGAGTATACAATGTATAACGAGTTTAGATACGCGCAGACGTGTGTACTTTGCAACTTTCATGCACTATCTACTTTAGAAATGCACAGCAGGAGTTAGTTGTCAATAGTCTAGTAGACTGTGTAAGTATAGATGTAAGATTGTATGAGAGATCAGGCGAACTGTGCCGAGCTATCCCTTTTGTGATGCCTCGCATCAAGAGCGCACCAAATTGATACTCTTTTACTGCACCGAGGAAGAACGCTAAGAAAGTACCTCCTATCCACTTCCATGTCCAAGTCAGAATCGAGAATCTTGGTAGCGGGCCCTGATGCATAGCCCTCTATCGTGGGACCGGAGGGGTTGAAGGGGAGATGTTGCCGACGGTGCATGATTCGCAATTTCTGAACAGCGTGCGGCCGCATGGGCCCACATTCTCTCCTGGGAAAAGTAAATACAAAGAAAAATAAAACCAAAAAAACCAAAAAATCTAGGAGTCCATGGTTATCAGCAAGGGGATTATCCGTGCAGGAATACGCTATTGGCTTTTTCCTTGTTGGTTAACCTTGTTATTCTTCTTCTTGAAATGTTTATCAGTAGTTGAAGTTGTTGGGACTCGATTCAACCGTGTGGGGGGTACAGTACTCTAATCATGGATTGTACGAGGTACAACGAACAATCTACTGTGAAAGCAATACATCAATAAATGCAACAAAGTACTCGACCCACGCCACTCTTTCACCATGCCTCGTTGCTATGCCAGATTGAAGCCCTTCAGCATCACTTGCGGCATCGGTCATCTGCACTCTCAGACGTCGGGCAATTAATTTCTACCTTCCCCCAATTTCCCATCAATTTTGACTTCTAAGGCTTTGGGCCCGAAGTGACTCCAGTCCGGGGAGGCTGATGATCGGCCCCATGTGGGGACATTCCCGGCACAGGGTGCGCCAATAAGCTTAGCCGACTTGCTCGCTCGATCGCCAGCTGAACTGAGCTCGGTCGCAAGAGCCGGTGCTGACCGTCTAGGATCGACTTGGACGGTTGGCTTTCTGCTAGTGATGGTGTTGGGGATTGTCGGTCACAAAACGGAGGAGATCTTGGAAGATCGCCCCGTTGATCGACTGAGGCATATTACGCTGGATCTTTTGCTCGATCCCATGCTGCGAGGAGGTGGACTAGGCCACCAGCTAGTGAGGGGAGCTTGATACCCTTCTTCCGCAGGGTCAAAGGGGTTGTGCGACCGCTCGACTGTCAGGGCCTTTGAGAGGGGAACACATCCGAGGAGCTGAGCGGTGTTGACCTGCATCTACATCTGCACCTCTCTTCCCGTGGTGCTGGCAAAAAGGGAGCCTTACAAAGCGAGACAGACAGGCGTGGCAGAGCAGTAGTGCCGCGCGAGATGTAGTCATCGACAGTTCGCTTCCACGCTCATAGTCATTCCTGCATGAATGTCGTAGTTTGGTCCTCGGAGGATTGGGGGCCAACTACACCGACCTTCCGGGCGCAGTCATTCGCCGTACCAAGCAGCCTCTTGGCTGTTGTCAGCGTCCTTGGCTTGTGTGTACATCTCAAGATTTTCTATCTGTCAGATGTTAGATGGTGGGAAAACCTCCGCGGACCCGGTAGCCGATGGCCGACCTTGGCCATCGTCATGCAGCATCGCCAGTCGGGAAATCAGTCGTCGTTGGTTGGGTAAGTTTCCATTTCTCCATGATGTTTGCGAGCGTTTCTGAGCCGATGTCATCACGCGAGTCATGGGGAAAGTTACGAGATGGGCGCGATGTGGAGAAGCGGCGCAGTTTAGAGCTGACAAGCCACCACCTAAGTTAATCCCAGTCAATGACCAACTTGGTTTTCCCCCGCTATGACATTGCAGTACCACGGTTCAATATCCTAATGGTAGTATAAGTGTGGTTAAATCGCAAACTGTTGATGTCCCGTTGTATATTCCGCATCGCTCATCATGCATGACAGCCATCCATCGGGGTGACTCCAAACACGAGACTCATGGCGTGCTCGGGTCGCCCATCAAGGTTAGCCAAAGGCGTCCACAGCCGTCCCCAGCGCTCCATAGAGAAGTCTCGCTGGCCCTCCTTCTCCCGCCTCCATCAATCTGACTTTCCGGGATTCCCCTTCCGTGAGATAGAAGACGGCATGGTGATCAAGTGTAATTCTGACATCAGACAGCCAGCCGATGGTAAATGCGTGATGCAGGTCAAGAGTGACAATGGAAAGGCTCGGGTATCGCCTTGGACATGTCCTCAAGTGCCCAAAGCTCTTCTCGAGATGATCCTTCTTGGCTTTGCGGGGACCCCGCGACCGCAGCTAGTCATGTTGTAGACAATATAGAAAGTATGATCAACCATTCGACTAGCATACGTTGACATCAGCCACACTATACTATCTGTTTTGCTTTGCTTTGCAGCCAGGTTTTTATTCTTCTGCTCAACTTCATCTTTCGATTCGGTTATCCTCACATCCAATATCATCGCGATCGACAGCCTTGATGCAGGCACCGTGTCCACGTTGACGAGACATTCCTCAAATTTAAGCTTGTTTACGAAGAAACCATCCTCATCACTGGATGACGCGGCAGGGGCGCTCGAAGTGCTTCCACCTCGAAGCTTGATTTGGCCACATCCAATAGTACCTCGGATGTGCCCGGATTGGCATCCCATAGCAACTTCAAGAGGTTTAGAATCCAGGTACGATAAAAAGATCTTGCAAACCCAAAGCCAATGTTTAGTTGAGTGTGCTTCAAATAATCGATGGTTCTGTCACACCATCAGCCCCCTGTACAGCCAGGATGACGATCTACGATCCTAGTCTAAGATCGCGATCTTCTATATACGTCATGTATGTCTGCGAGACATATCACCTTCATCCATAACGTTCGATAATCACGCCATCGCCATCTTTCTTTCTCTGCACACTTCGTATATATCCCGTACCGCATCCCTTATCCTAGAATAGCGTCCCATGCACGGTGCGGTTCAATTGTGCCGCAAATAGCTTATTCTCATTCAGGATGAACATGCGCCCGTTACGTCCGAACGAAAAATTGGACGTCCCATTCTTAATCAGGATCTTGCCCAGTAGGATACCTCCGGCGGACCAGACATTCACGCCATCTTTGCAGCCCGCGTAGACATTGCCATTTTGGTCGACTTTGATTCCGTCCGGGATTCCGTCGCCCGGCATGGCGAAGACGCGCCGGTTGGTTAGGAATGGTTGTCCGTGGATGGTGGTCACGTCGAATGCGTAGCTGGATAGATCAGAATGAGTTTTTGGATTCAACCTTCCCTAATGAAGTAGTATAGCCGCGCGTATCCCGCAAGGGGTAGTAACGAGAGTTGAGCTTACATAGTCGCTGGCAGCAATAGATCAGTGGTCCCACCCCCAATAGTCTCCGCCGTATCACTGATATACATCGTCTTCTGATCCGGCGAAAAGGAAATCCCATTCGGCCGACCAAACCCATCGGCAACGACGCGCACATCCTTCGTCACCGGATCATACCGATACACCTGATTCGGCAACTGCGGCTTTGGACGAACACCCTGCTTCCAAGCATAAATGGGATCGGTAAACCAGTACGCGCCGTCCCGAGCCACGACCACATCATTAACGGAATTGAACTCGCGCCCGTAGTAGTCACCGGTAATCAGCTCTGATTTGTACGGTGCGGTCGCGGACATTTGGAACAGCCCACCCGTCTCGTTGAGGGTCCCTTGGCCAGCCCAGAGGATACCGTTACCATTATTGACACCGCCATTGGGCAAAGGGATCGTCGTGTTGATGATTTCGGCCGTGACGGGGTGTGCGCTCACATTGACTTTGGTAACCCTGATGGTGGATTTGTTGGTAATTGGGTCGACGAAGAGATTACTCGACATGAAAAGGGAGTCTGTGCTTGGGATGTACACGCTCGCCTCGTGCGCGAAGGGGAAATCATCGTTCTCGAGGAGAAGTTCCAGCTTCGGCGCCGAGCCGAGGATATGCAGGAAGTCGGCGTTGTAGATACTGAAATTGGAGGGGATGGTGGACGCGTTGGCCTGCAGGCTCGCGTGGGATATGCCGGTTACCATGTCTGCGTGACTGCTCAGAGCTCTGATTTCCGATTGTTTGCTTGCGCGTCCAATCCGATTGTGAGAGAGATCTCGAGGCTCGTTTTTGTGGTTGCCCTTTTTTTTTTTCCTCCAGAGGGAGAATTATGTGGGGAGCTTGCGCAGGCTAATAAATGATGTCAGATCTAATCACTTCCGGCCTAAACTCAATCGCGTTGGATAGTTATAGCTGCGCCGTGGTTTTTGACTCGGGAGGTCCTTCGGCCAGGGCTGGGAACTGCTGCGATCGGCGAGCCAAGATCCACATTGAGAATTTTCCCGAAATTGTGCCATGGCGGGCTTCCTATCAACACGGTTGATGTCTTACTTTGTTGACAGACAGATTCAGGGGAGGCTTCTTGGACGGAGGACACTGTAGGGCAATTCTGAGGTGTATTCAAAGTTGGGCCGACCTAAAGTGAGCGGCACAGCGATATAGCCGCAACCTGAAATTTGGCTCGATGACTGGGACAAGACTAAACAGACTAGTGCCAGCTTACAATTCCCCATTTGATAAGACCGAAAATTGTCAATTCAACCACTCAGAACCGAGTAGGAAACGGTCATAGCCTGTGACACAGTTCCGTATTTAACAAAACTTTGACCCACCTCAGCTTGCGGTAGCTGCTGTAAACTTCACCTAGTAGACAAATCCAATCCTTGTTCGCTCGCATCTCATGCAAGGTTATCACAAGAAAAGAACGCATGGGCCTTAAAGTACCTGAATGGTGGCCGATATGACAGGTCCAGCGCACGCTTATCAGCACTATCTCGAAGACAAAACTGCCGACCTCCCAACCTAAAGCGAAGCACCTTGTCCAACACCTTCGTGAGTGGTACTGTACAGTGCCCAAACCATTCGACGGCGCAGATCAGGGGTGGAGCCTAGGGTGTGAATTACAACGTAATGTACTTTCGTGATTACTTTCTTGATCGTCTGCACCGGGGGACTAATATCTGCGGTGTGCGAAGGGTATAACTTGAAGGCTGTCGCATCGCGAAGCATTGGTTCCTCTGAAAAGCTATGCGTCCAATTGAAGGATCTGGCAATGGCAGCATGCAAGTTGAAGGTTTTGAGTCCTATCATTGGAAATGTGATGTATATAAAGAGATGGAATCTCGACCGAACTATCCATCTATATTGTGAAGTTGTAATGAGCAGAGATAGGATCAATCCAGCACCGATCGGGATTGTCGGCGTAGTCAACATCGCGATACTAACGACTGTAATATTTGGAACGTTGCTCGCTTTAGTCTTGATGACTACCTATTGAAGAAGTTTGGGAAGGAGAGGTCTGTGATCTAGCTGATTCCCAAGATGCCGCATCACTGATCCAATTCAGAAGGCGAGTTTCCTTCTCAAGCCCATCTAGAGGGACGCCCTTTGATTTGGACATTCAGCGCCCTCAATTCCGTTAATGTACTTTTCGTACCTGTGCAGTCAGGACATTATGAAACCGTATCAACACGTTTCTTCAAATTAAACTGCCCTATTCCTCTGTCAATCTAAAATCAGTGACCTGTAAAGCTACGCTTCAATATACCCCCAATCATATTCTTCGGCACGGCAGCTTCCACGGGTTGCGATGACTCTAATCGCATCTGTTCAGTGACTGAAGCCAATGGCCCATCAACGCCTTGAGGTCTACTAAAGAACGTCACGTCGTAGATAGAACTCTGACCCCGTGGCGTGGGCCGCGAGTCGACCAGAAAGTCGCAAATCCGCACATCTTCCGGAGGTAACCAGTCGTCGTCCGGCCGTACACCTGGCAGCAGACCACAGCCCGCTTCTTCGATTTCCATAATCCGGGAGAAAATAGCATGGTAATGCCGAGCCTCAAAAAGCCATTCCCGCCTCGTTGTTCGTAGCAACAAGTCCAACCCCTGCCGGCGCAACCTGGGCCAACGGCACTTCCACGCTACAGCATGCAAAGGGAATATGAAGCCAAAATCCAGACTGAATGTGCGAGACAGTTCATCCGGGAAACGCACTCGATCCGAGACAAGAGCGTCAGCGAGACGGATCAAGTCCTCGTACTCGGCTCGATGCATATCCCATTCACACTCGGATTTGGCTTCGTACGCTCGTATACCAAATGTCGTAGAAAGTCGGACAATGCTCAGAGCGTCGGCAATTTGCTGCTCTTTCGAATCCCAGGTACATTTCTGTCTGTGGACTAGGTCATCCACTTTAAGTTGCCATCGCTCGAGATTTTGCCGCACGGAGTGAGAGACTGCCACGGCGTCAATGTCAGCGAGCGGTCTCTGGATGGGACCGTCATCTAGCCCGTTACAGACGCACGTCGCGTCGGTGATCATATCTACGAGTCCGATGCGAGCCTCGGCGAGGGTCTCGAAGCGAGTGGCGAGGAGTAATGCGCCGTTGTCGTCTATCGGATTCAAAAGGAATTTACTGGGGGGTCCACCCGCACCCTCGATCGCGTTGGTGTTGAACGAGCTCAGTAACGGTGCAACCTCTGTTTCCATAAAGCGCGCCTCGAAGGAGGTATACTTTTGACCCCAGGGTGAGCTTGGTGCCCCATTCTTTTCGCGCCAGGCTTGTAATAGTCTAATTCCCCCGGTGATCTGGGCCGCGGCTGCTTTCGCATCGCCCTGGATGATCTCAAGGCAGATGAAGAGTACGTTTGTCATTGCGAGGAATGAAGTTGCGTTTTCGCTGGCGGTAATCTTATCGAGGACTGCGCGAATGGATCGGTTGTATAGCTTGATGTGGATATTGGGTAGGGATTTCCTCGACTGTGTGCCATGTCTAGCTGTCGCTGTTTGCTGGTGCAAAAGACCAATGGCTGCGATTGCCAGGCGGATGGCTGGTTCGGAGAGACTTTGCTGAAGCACGCTCTGCTGGAAGAAGGCGCTTCCGAAGAATCCCGCTAGCTGCGGTGCAGTCTTGATGAAGAAGAACTCCAGCGCCGGCGGTTCGATGGCATCGTCGACTGCTGGCGCGGGGGCCAGTGATCTGGGCATGGGGGTTGCCGGTTTGGGCGTTCCATATCCCTCGCATTTTCGCCCGGCCTTGGCACATCTGCAATGTCGTTAGTCGTCGAGCATGATCTGACAGATGAGGGAATCAGAAAAAGATAGTCAAGGGAAGTCAGGAAAACAAGGCGATCCAACCGAGTAAAAGTGGGTGACCCGTCGAGTCCTAGATTCAGAATGAGTGCCTGGGTTCAATAGATTAAGTGCAAATTATTACCAAGACTGCCAAGGGTCGGGATCAACTAACTTGCAGGTCTTGCAGCCAGTGCGCACCTTGGGCTTACTCAGTCTCGTGCGCTTCTGCTTGGAGGCCGGGTCCTCGAGCGGCATCTTCAAGCCACCATGATGAGTGTGGAGTCGGATCGGGAGTGACATGTTCTGAAGTTCATCTATATGATCTGGCTGATGGGAGATTCAGTTGGATGGACAGATCTTTGGGCCTCATATCAATGATTCATATGCCTGGGCGAAGCGTGGGGGCCCGAGAATCATGGGCGGTCAGCAGAAGTTCTCATCTTGCGGATTAGGCGATCTCGCTTGGTAGGGCAACATGCAAGTATGCAGGAGAAGATGGGGGTAAGCAAGCAGTGCAGTGTGTACCTGCAGAAAAAGAGGTTAACTCTTAGCATCGTTCGGTTCTGTCAGTTGGCTGATAGAGTATGAACTCTGTAGAGCCAAGATCGGATCAATTGCCACTTTGGGGGCTCGTGCTTTGTAAACAATCAGAGTGGAAGGACGAGTACGACTGAGCTTCCCGACTACCTACGACTATCTATAGCCACTACTCCGATCGAAAATGTCCAGTGACGCTACGAAGGAGAATCATTTCCATCATTCCAGAATTGGTTTAGCCGGTGGAAGCAACCCACTTCCGTTCTTGTCCCGCGTTTGGTCAATGCCCACCGTTGAGTGTCCACTTGCTGCCCACTTTAGCCCCGTTCATCCACTCGGGTGAAATGAGGAAATGAGCAGTCCAGGGGAGAGAAGGGGCCTCGAACATCTAGAATGCTTCGGACAAATTAGATTGTGATGAGAGCAACGGGAGAGGTCCGTGACCTCGGGGTGCTTGTTTCTAGTAGGGAGTACCGAGAACATAGTAGGAGGATGCTGTGATCAAGGAGGATGGCTATGATCCTATATCCGATAGTCCAGAACAGATTACGTCAGGTGGTTACAAGGAGATGCTAATAATATATTCAAATCTTCAAGCATTGGACTCCATATTTCACCCAGAAACCCTCATTTAATATATCACTCCAGTACAGTCACTCTTCTCGACCTGCCAAACCTGCCAAAATCTGCCACCCGGTCCCCCGCGTCATCGTCCTAAAAAACCAGCCACCAGTCCTTCTTCGCTCGTCGCTCGTCCATTTTCAACTCCGCTTTCCACGTGCCGGCCACTTTTGACCTCTGGATTCTCTCTCTGATCATTCACCTGCCCCCTTCTATTATTTTTTTTCCTTTCTTCATTCCAGACCTCCTCCTCCTCCTCCCTCCCAAATTTTGACGACCCTCCCCCAGACTTTTGGGACCGCCACAACCACGTTATTATAATCCTCCGCCGAATCAGAGAATTACTGCCGGTCTCGGTCTGCCCGCCCCGACCGTGGCCTCTACGGGTCGCTGTCAATTCACCCCCCAATTGGCCTTGGAAAATTCTCCTGATTCTCCCCCCTCTCCTCGGCCCAATTCCAATCTTAATCTTGTCCTGTCACCCCCCAACTCCGACAGCGACCAACCCGACCTGCCCACCATGAGTTCGGAAAGTAATTTCTCGTTGAAATTCCGGCGCCCCTCCAGCAAATTGCACAAGGATCCCCCTAGCTTCAGTTCGCGCATTCTTCGAAGTCATCAAAGCGCCACCTCGCTCAAGCGTCACCCCTCTGCCCCCGTTTACCCGCGCTCCTCTCCCAGTGGCAGTCGCGAGCACGTCCGATCGCGATCCAACGCGGCGTTTGGCTCTTCATCCTCCTCCCTCGAACAGCATAGCCAACATAGCCAGCATAGTGCTGGCCCGTCCCCCGTCGTTGATGAGGGGTCCTCGACCTATTTCCCCAGTTTCTCCAGCTCCTCGCGCTCCCGGACTCGAAGCTCCAACCGCTTCTCCTATAACGAACGCAGCTCGGATGACAATAATTCCTCCTTTGAAACGCGGGGCATGCTCAGTGCGCTAGATGAGAATATCGCCGAACCCGATCATCTGCCCCAGCATTATCAACCGCACCCACAGCCTCCGACATTGCGCTCCCATCACACCAGTCCCGACGATCCTCGCGGCCGCCAGACTCTCCGACAATCGGCCAGCTTCACGGCCCTTCCGAATCGGATGATGGACTCCTTTGCGCATCGGGAGACGGAGCGATCTCACCACGATAAACGCTATTCCGATGAGGTTCATAATGGCAGCCCGGCCCCAACCCCTCCTCGGGCGGGAAGAAGCAAAAAAGCCAGCTTCTCCAGTTTCGTTAACAGCATGCTCGGTTCGCCCCGCAACATCAAGATTTCGGCCCCGGAGAATCCGGTGCATGTAACGCATGTGGGATATGATAATCAGACCGGCCAGTTCACCGGTCTGCCCAAGGAATGGCAGCGGCTGCTGCAGGAGAACGGTATCTCCAAGAAGGAACAGGAGGAGCACCCGCAGACAATGGTGGATATTATGCGATTCTACGAAAAGAATACGCGGGGGGATGATGACGAAGTATGGCACAAGTTCGATAACGCATCATACAAGCCCTCCACAACGACTCCAGCGACGGGAACATCGCCCCCCGGTAGCCCCCGATTCCCTCAGAATCACGAAGGCAGCTTTGAAAACCCACGATCGCCGCCTCCCATTCCTCGTGGTCCTCCCGCAGTGTCGCCAGCTACCGCCATGTCTCCACCTTTGGGTGGTCTGGTCCCGCATCGTGCGCCTCCAAAGCCTCCGACCGGGATGACCCCATCCCGTCCACCACCACAACCTCCCGTATCGCAAGCCTATGGTGCTCCACCGCAGCGAGCGACTCAAGATCCATATGGCGCATCATTTGCTGCACCACCCATGCCCGACGCAGTGCCCACGACCTCCGGATCGCCCAAGCCCAGTCGCTCCAACTCCCGCGCTGGTGTCCCGGCTCCAAAGCACAACGTGATCGCTTCGCCGACACAATACCAGCAGCAACAAGAGCAGGTGATGGCAGCTGCCCAGCAGGCCATTGCCTCGAAACAGCTCGATCGGAGCACGAGTCAGCGCACGCAGCAGCAACCACCTCAACCACCACCCTTGGCTACGAATATCGGCCCCTCGTCCGCGGATCCTTCGCCTGTTTCTGCTTCGCCCAACACCCGTGCTCCGCCCGCAGCTCGCCCACGGCAACGCCAGCAGCGTCAGAGCAATATTATGGATGTACGCCATCGTCTGCTTCAGATTTGCCATCCCGGAGATCCCACACAATTATATCACAGCTTGAACAAGATCGGCCAGGGTGCTTCCGGTGGTGTTTATACAGCGTATGAGACCGGTACCAACAACTGCGTGGCCATCAAGCAGATGAATCTCGACCTCCAGCCGAAGAAGGATCTAATCATCAACGAAATCCTTGTGATGAAGGATAGCAAGCACAAGAACATCGTCAACTTCTTGGAGAGCTTCTTGCACGGGCTGGATTTGTGGGTTGTTATGGAGTATATGGAGGGTGGCAGTTTGACGGATGTGGTCACCTTCAACATTATGAGTGAAGGGCAGATCGCCGCTGTCTGTCGCGAGGTATGTCTTTCAAATGCCTCTTATTTTTTGGAGTCCGAATTACGAATTGCTGACGAATTATTTTTTTCTAGACCTTGAGTGGCCTTCAGCATCTGCATTCCAAGGGTGTCATTCATCGTGACATCAAATCCGACAACATCCTGCTCTCGTTGGATGGTAACATCAAGCTAAGTATGAGCTGATTCTAATGTCCTATCTCTATCTACCTTGCAACCGCAATGCTAATACTTCATATAGCCGATTTCGGTTTCTGTGCCCAGATCAATGACTCCCACAACAAGCGCAACACCATGGTCGGAACCCCCTATTGGATGGCGCCCGAGGTCGTCACTCGTAAGGAGTACGGTCGCAAGGTCGACATTTGGAGTTTGGGTATCATGGCCATTGAGATGATTGAGGGCGAGCCGCCTTATCTGACCGAATCGCCACTTCGCGCTCTCTACTTAATTGCCACGAACGGAACCCCCAAAATTAAAGATGAGCATCAGCTGTCACACATTTTCCGCGACTTCCTCCACTTGGCCCTGAAGGTCGACCCGGAGAAGCGTGCTTCTGCTCACGACTTGTTGAAGGTATGTCGCGCTCCTGGATTCCAAATACTCTGTTATCCATTTGAGTCAGCCCACTAACATCTTCATAGCATCCCTTCATGGGCCTGTGCTCTCCACTATCTCACCTCGCTCCGCTGGTCAAGGCTGCGCGTATCAGCCGCGCCCAAGAGAAAGCGCAGAAAGGTGGCGCTTAAACGACTAGATTTCCCTTCCTTCTTCGATGTCAATGTTTCGGTTCCTCATTTCCTTGATATTTCATTACGTCTCCCTCTTCCCGTCTCGTTCAGATACCCCGTCACTCCCGATGTTCTTTTCTTCTAGATTCCGGCATGTCAATATATTTCGCATCACCATGTCGTTGGAGTCCGTCTCTTTTTTTTTCTACTGATCCTTCCATTATATTCCCATTCAATTATTCCATTTTCATATCCACCCGCCTATTTCCATTTCCTTGTGACGAACATTGTCCTTATGCGATGAAAAAATAAAGATCTACTCGATCTTATGCCTTTTTTTGTGACTTATGGTCTCTGAAGGCTAGGGCGAAGCTGGGCTTTCTTTCTCTCTCTACTCTGTCCATCTCATTCTATCTTCCGCCCTTTTTGTTGTGTTTCTACTCTTCCCTTCAACGGGGGTGTTTGTAGCATTATATAGTTCTATTCTCTGGCATTTTGCCGTGCAATCGGAGTATAATCTCTAGAAGGCGACCGAAAAGAGGGTTGATTCTCGTCTATTGCTTCCTCTGCTGCTTTTGCGTCATATGTCCTGATCTCCTGGCTCTCTGCGGAGTGGGATGAGAGTGCGCTTGGTTGCGCTTTTGGCGTTTTCGGAGGCTCGATATATGTGGCCTTTAGCTCTGGGAAGACTTGTTCCTCACGTATAGGTGTGATCATATATTAGGCCTTTTGAGGGCAATTCCATCGAACATAATCCCATTAAGTGTTCTCGTAAATGTTTGCCGGGCCATCTTTCAATATCTCCGTAAATAATGCAAATGTCAGACCGGATATTTGTCTTCACAGCCACAGACTGCACGAGCCTAATACGGGAGCGTCTACGGTACTGGTACCTTTTTTCTGTCAAGTAGATGTGGATATATATTTCTCTCAGCCACAGCGCTATCCAACAAATCAAACCCACCAAAAAGCCGGAGCCTAGGTCTGATAGATTTCAAAAGGGGGGCGAAATTGAGTAACCCGACATCAAAGCCACAATAAAATAGAAAATCTTTTCTCGAAGATCCTTCACATTCTCTCAAGGCAGACACCATTCCCGTGGACCTTCAGCTAAGAATATCCGGGCTCCCCACGTCCAAGTGCCCACCGTCGTCATCGGTCCTGCTGACTCAGTTCCGCCCGGACACAGCAGAGAGCAGTGCCAACACGCAGCCTTCCCTGATCATCGCCTGAGATAACTGCCGTTCGTCAAGACAAATCGCAGCACTTCTTTTCGAAATACCTTCTTCCATTCTCGTCTTCCTTTTCCCTCGCCATCCACCCATACTCTCGTGCAAGCCGGTGTTGCCACAAACCCATTTCAGCCTCACGCCGGTTGTCCTCCCCCGTCCCCGCATCTAGTGGCTGAACCTCCGACTGCTGCAATATTGTGCTTGATACTCTCGGTTTTAGAAGAGACTTTGACTCGGGTTCATCGCGACAAGGGATTTTAGTACACCCTTTGGAGGTTTCTTTGGCAGAGGCGTGACTGAACTGCCTAGCTCGAGCTCAGAGTTGGTGCCTGACAGACCTATCGATTACGATACTACACGTGCTGCATACATCCCGTGACAATTTCGTTCGGCTTTGCTGGGGGGAAATACCGTGGCAATGTTTCGCGCGCAACAGAATGCTTTTGATGATGCCGTCGGTGAGTCGTCTATGTTTCTTGTTTTGTTTGGGGGTTCCCGTCGTTGGTCGCATGCTGGAACTTATGCCGGAATTGCGGCGGAGTGCGAGGGGCTCGTTAACGTAGGCATTGTGGACATATGCTAACCTGCGATTGCCACTACAGCAAAGGCGACGGATGAGAATCTGACATCTGAGAATTGGGAATACATTCTGGTGCGTGCCCCAGGCTACCAGGATATTACGGCTCACGGTTGAGGAGGTTGGGGATTTCGGAGCTGACCTGGATTGACGGCGATACAGGATGTCTGTGATAAGGTCGGTGCGGAAGAGTCGGGGTACGTGATCTACATTCGCGCTCAATGGATTGAGTGGTATGATGCTATGGAGGGACTGCATGCTGACTACGGATTTTGTTCAATAGGGCGAAAGAGGCTGTCGCTGCTATGATCAAGAGGCTGGCGCATAGGAATGCCAACGTGCAGCTTTATACTTTGGAGGTACGTATCTTGTACCTGAGGTTGTGGATTGCGAGGACCGGGAATGGTGTTTACTAATTTGGATTGTCTAGCTCGGCAATTCGCTGTCGCAAAACTGTGGTCCCAAGATCCATCGCGAGCTGGCCTCGAGGAGCTTTACCGATGCGCTCTTGCGCTTGGCAGCTGATCGTGTGAGCAGAATTGATACGTGCTTTGAGAATACGGTTCATGATGACTGACGTATATATTAGAACACACATCAACAAGTCAAGTCGAAAATCCTCGAACGGATGCAGGATTGGACGGAGATGTTTGCTTCAAACCCGGATTTTGGCATCATGGAACAGGCGTATATGAAGTTGAAGACTCAAAGTCGGTACCCTCTTTCCTTACAACTCGTATGGTTCAATGCTGACAGATCCCTATATAGACCCCAATTTGCAGCCGCCGTCGAAGCCCGTCAAGAGTGCAATGACCGATGTTGACCGACAGAAAGAAGAAGAGGAATTGCAAATGGCGCTTGCACTCTCCATTAAGGATAAGAACCCACCACCAGGCCCAGCACCTCAAGCCGAGTCGTCCACTGCGGCTGCTGCATCTACATCCGCCGCAGCCCCAACGAACACAGCCGAAGCTGCTGTGGCCCAGCCCGTTCCCTCGGGCACATCCGCGGCCACCGTCTCGCGCGTCAGAGCTCTGTTTGACTTCCAGCCCTCGGAGCCCGGAGAGCTTCAATTCCGGAAAGGCGATATCATTGCGGTCTTGGAATCGGTGTACAAGGATTGGTGGAAGGGCTCTTTACGTGGGCAGACGGGTATCTTCCCTCTGAACTATGTAGAAAAGCTTCCCGACCCGACCGTGGAAGAGCTACACCGAGAGGCCCAGATGGAAGGCGAGGTCTTTGGCCAGATTAAGAATGTCGAGAAGCTCCTGACTCTGCTAAGCACTCGAAGCGCGGACTTGAATGTTCAGGAGAACGAGGAGATTACCACCCTTTATCACTCCACGTTGGCCATTCGCCCCAAACTGATTGAGCTTATTGGGAAGTACTCACAGAAAAAAGGTATGTGTTTCGTTCCTAGCTATGGTCGTCACTTGCTATGAAGCCTGCATACTGACCATGATATAGATGAGTTCACTCAATTGAATGAGAAATTCATCAAGGCGCGCCGTGACTACGAGTCGTTGTTGGAGGCTTCAATGGCTCATCCACCACAAGCTCAGTACGGACGTCCTGGTCAGCCGCCATATGGGTATCCTGGCGCCGCCCCTGTTGGATACCCCCAAGGTCCCCCTCAAGGTGCTCCCCAGCCGGAACAGCGATACTTTAGCCCTCGACCCCAAGGTATGTCCACCCATGTTCACCCCAAGTTACAACCTGATTGAGTATTTGCTCATTGAACCTTTAGACACGCCCACCCCGCAGGCACAGCCCAATGCGTACTACGGTGCGGAGCAGTCAATGCCTTACCGACCTGCATCTCATTCCCCCGATCCTCGCACTCAGTACCCAGGTGGAACTCAACCGCTATCGCAGCCGCTGGTTCAGCAGCAGCCCCCTCAGTCCGACATCTACCAGCCTGTACACCACCGCCCTCAGTCTACATATGATTCACCGCAAGAACTTGGAACATCGGTCTATGACTCGCCCGTGGATCATCCAAACGCTGCCAACCAACGTCCCCCCTACCCTCCCTCTGGTCAAGCTCCTCCAAGTGCCCACCAGCAATTCCAGCAACAGCAGCAGCAACAACAACAAGACTACTCGCCATCCGTCTATTCCCCCGATGACCCCGTGCAGCTGCAATCTGCGTCTGGAATGCCCCAGCAACCCCCGCATCAGTATCCCCAGCAGCAACAGGCACAGCAAGCTCCCTACCCAACCTCCCCACCACACCAACAAGCCCCACCGTCACATCAACCACCCCCTGTCCCGGGTGGTGCTTCCCAGCCTACCCAGTACGCCGCCTTCAATCCAGCGCCCTCGGCCCCACCAACCGGAGAATACCAGGCATACCAGCCCTCGCAGGCCGGCGTACCTGCCTCAAACCCTGCTTCCTTTTACAGATAAAACATGGCCTTGCGATTCCTATCTTAATTGCCGTTGATTGATACCTCGACACCAATGGATTGAAAATGTCCGTTATACTTCCTTTCCTTTTGCCTGCGGGGGTTCTGGATGAGGGTTGATTTCTGCGTTTCTCTTTTCTCTTACTGGGCCTTTTTGTTGTATTTAGCCGAATGATGACAGACGGTCCAAGTGGTTTGCCAGTACATATGCTTCTTATACCTAGGGATGTTTAGCAATATGATTGATTTGCTAGTTTAGCCTGCGGAGGTGTTCTCGGATTCGTAGTTTGGTTTGAAGTAGAATTATCCCTTTTTGCGTGGGTTTAGGACCTCTTCTTATTTAGACCTTGAATGTAGGTCTGAAAAATTCTGTGAGTATATATCCATATCATCCCTTGAAATTCCACTCTGCTCCTCTTGAAGCAACTGGTATGGCACATGCTTAACATTATTCTGCTTCATAGAAGTTCATACTCCCTGCGTTATCGGACACCAATCACGTGACCATATCGACATCTCAATCCCGCGACGGTGTCCAGGAGGACGACAACAAGTATCGACAAACCCCGGCGGACTTTCCCTTCAGTGTCGCATTGAGGAGGGATTGGTCAAAGTCTTTTAATCCGATAGCTCACTCCGCTACCTTTTTCCACGCGCTATCTCGTCGACGCACGGCCTCCCAAGGCATCTGATAGCTTCCCCGCAATCGCGTCCTCTCGAAGACAATGCTCGGACTCGGTCTTTTCTCCTCTGGGTGAAGGTCGCAGATCCCGAGCCAGCATCATTTTTTGATACAGGTGCTATCATATATTGAAATCTGGGTCACTCCGTCTGGAGTAGCCTGCCGTCGCGATGGAGGCAGATTGGGACGAGCTGTCGCGCATCCCGGTGCCACCGCCGAGTGTGCACGGGCTACCTACGATTGCGACGACGGTGGCGTTTGACGATGTGATGGAACTTTTATGGACTGGTAATGAATATGTGAGTTTCACTTTTATGTGAGAAAACGTAGTAGTTAAATGAGCTGATCGTGTTTCTCTTTCTTTTCTTTAGGGTAGAGTGTCCTCTTTTTTTGGTCCGGAACTTCAGCGGTATACCTCCGTTCGCGCGCACCCTGTCTCCGAAGGCCCGGTGCGGCAGATCATATTTCATGAACGCGGTGTGATATCATTGTCTTCGAAGAGTGTGCATATGATCACGCGGCGCGGCTTGACACAATGGCACATAGCACACGAGGAGATGGTTGATCTCCGCTGCATGAGCTTTACGGCACAGACGAATCGGATTCTGGTAGCGGGTTGTCAACGTGCGATGTTCACGATCGATATCGATAAGGGTGTCATCGTTGACAAGTTGCATACTGATTCGAACTATACTCTCATGAAAAAGAGCCGGTATCTCTGCGCGGCTACAGATACGGGATCCGTGAACGCGATTAGTATGACGGATTTCAAGGTCGTCAAGTCGTGGAAGGCCCATGGTACTGCTGTCAATGATATGGATGCGCGGAATGACTTGCTTGTCACTTGTGGCTTTTCGGTCCGCCATCTCGGGTCCCCGATTGTTGACCCCTTGGCAAACGTATATGATTTAAAGACCTTGTCACCGCTGCCGCCTATACCGTTCCATGCGGGTGCAGCTTATGTGCGGATGCATCCAAAGCTGCACACGACAAGTTTTGTGGCTTCGCAGACCGGTCAACTCCAGGTGGTGGATTTGATGAATCCAAACGCGATCAATCTCCGACAAGCCAATGTTTCTTTCATGCTGGGCCTTGACCTTTCACCATCGGGTGAGGCGCTTGCTATCAATGATGCGGAATGCTCTATTCATCTCTGGGGCTCACCTAACAAGGTTCACTTCAATGAGATGAGTAAAGAGATTGAATTCGCCGACGTACCTACCCGACCACCTCCCATCGACTGGTCCCCCGAAACCCCCTTGAATATGGTTGGTATGCCCTACTACCACGACCGTCTCTTCTCGGCATGGCCTAGCCATTTCCTCTTCGAAGTCGGTAGCCCTCCGCCTCAATTGGACCAGTCACTCCTTCCATATCTACGCCCAGCTGAAGTCGGGCACGGGGCGCCAAACCCTCGAAAGACTCGCCGTTACCAAGTCGAGAATACCCGTGCACTAACTGCAGCCGAGCCTGCTCTCATGGCACCTAAGTTCCTGAGCGAGAAGGCTCGGGATCAGAGCAAGTCGGACTTGAAGGGCTCTGTTAATGACGCGGCGGAAGCCCTGGCAGGCGCAAAGATCAATGGCGAGAGTGAAGACGATCCCCTCCTCAAGTATAGCAATGTTGAGATCAAGTACAGTCGATTCGGTGTCGATGATTTCGACTTCCGCTTTTACAACCAGACCACTTTCTCTGGTCTTGAAACTCACATCGCAAACTCTTTCACAAATTCCCTCCTCCAACTCCTCAAATTCATCCCCCTCTTCCGGAATCTTGCCCTGACACATGCTGCGGGCTCTTGCATCTTTGAACACTGCCTTCTGTGTGAATTGGGATATCTGTTCGACATGTTGGAGAAAGCCAATGGCCAGAATTGCCAGGCTACCAACTTGTTGAAAACGTTCAGCAGTTTCCGCGAGGCTTCCAATCTGGGTCTCCTGGAAGAGAATCTCACCAACAAATCCCTTTCGACCGCAATCCAGGCCGTGAATCGCTTCTTTCTGACGCAGATTGCCCACGATTTCCGCATGATCCAGCCCAGCTCCGAGGAACTGGATCAGCGCCTGGCCACCATTGCGTCCGAGTCTATTCGTTGCATGTTCTGCCAGAACGAGACTGTACGCCCGGGTAACTCTCTTGCGAACGAGCTTCTCTATCCTAATCTGGACATCAAACATGCTCGGCGCAACCCCGCATTCCGATTCTCTAGCATTCTGCGTGCCAGTATAGAGCGTGAAACGCAGAACCGTGGATGGTGCAACTATTGTCGTCGCTACCAGCAAGTAATGATTCGAAAGACTGTCCACCGGATGCCTCTCATCCTTGTGCTGAATGCGGCCTTAACGAATCCCATCTGTCGTCGCCTATGGTCTATTCCCGGATGGCTCCCGGACGCTGTCGGTGTCGTGATCGACAATGGACAGGTGATGTGTTTCGAGGGCGATGAGCTTCGAGCACGCGAGCAGAGTAACACACCTGGGCTTGTGGTGTATGATCTGGTGGGCCTGGTTGCGGAGATTGATATTCCAGAGCATCAAAAACCACATCTGGTCTCGTTTATCAATGTTTCCCTTTCGGAGCCGGAAACCCAGGAACCACAGGATAAGTGGCACCTTTTCAATGATTTCTTGGTTACCGAGGTGGATCGTGACGAAGCCCTTCGCTTCACGCAACCTTGGAAGCAGCCCTGTGTGTTGGCTTTCCAAGTGAGGAGTGCGCGCCATGTTGTCGATGACTCTTGGAAGAGCAGCTTGGATACCACTCTGCTCTTCCGCGAGTGGTCTTTGAAGTAAGTATCGGCTGTCATTATTCAGTCTAAATTCTAGTGAAACAGGGAATGCTAACGTGTGATGTAGTGGTGGTCATCAAGTCGAATCCTGTCGCACACTGACCGAGGACGAGAAGCCACAAGCTGGCACACCCGTGGCCCTTGATACCGAATTTGTGGACCTTGAAAAGGCTGAAATTGACGTCAAGGCTGATGGATCACAGGAGATCGTGCGGCCCAACAAGAGTGGCCTGGCCCGTGTATCGGTCTTGCGGGCTTCGGGCGTAGATGAAGGCGTGCCTTTTATCGACGACTACATCACCATCCGCGAGCCGATCGTGGACTATGTAACGCAATACTCCGGTATCAAACCCGGTGATCTCGACCCGCGAACCAGCGAGCACAATCTCGTTCCCCTCAAGGCAGCATACAAAAAGCTCTGGCTTCTGCTAAACCTGGGATGCATTTTTGTCGGCCACGGCTTGGCCTCTGACTTCCGCAAGATCAACATCCAAGTGCCCAAGTCCCAGACCGTGGACACACAATATCTGTTCTTCCACCCCGGCAAGAACCGCCGTCTCAGTCTACGGTACTTGGCCTGGGCCGTGTTCAAAGAATACATCCAAGAAGAACCCACCTCCGACGTGATTCACGGCCATGACTCCATCGAAGACGCCCGCATGGCTATGCGCCTGTGGAAGAAGTTCCAAGAGTACGAAGACGCCGGTATCGTTGCTCACATGCTCGAAGAGATCTTCCGCGAAGGATCGAAGCATGGATTCCGACCCCCTCCCAAGAACGGTGGTGGTAGCGCGGCGGCCGTTCTCTCACGTCCCGGCACGGCCGTGGCGCTTTCGAACACCAGCGGTCGCAATACACCCAGTACCCCCGACGCGGCTAGTGCATCAGCCACGTCTGCAGCGACATCTGCCCCAGTGAATACATCCACTCCATCAGCTGGGCCTACCAGCGCTCCTACTACACCCCGGCAGGCGTTCCGGCGCTCGATCGCCCTGACTCCTAGCAACGGCACCTTCTCTGGGCCCGGTGCGGGCGACTTTTTCGGTGGCAGTCCACTGCGATGAGAGGGCCCCTTGCACGCTTGGTTCATCTCCCTGATCTGATGAATGCGAAGGCAGATCAGCCAATGATTCTGTCTCTCTTTGCTTTTGGCGACAGCCCTTGTAGCACTTGGCATGGTCTTCGAGTCGAGACTGCATAGACGTAGGGCTTTACTTATTTTATGGTTGCAACAGCAACTGTACACAGTCGCAAATACATTATACTTCTTTCCAACTTTTCAGCTCCATCTAGATCTAAGTATTCTACTCACAGGCTACTTCATATTTGTGCGATAGATAGTCACCTTAGGTTGCTCTCCGTGCTACAGCAAGTTAGCGTATGACAATATCGCGGGACCCTCAGCAACGGCGGTGGAGAATGACGTGGACTGCAGAATCGCTTCAACCCACCAAAACACATTCCACTTCCTGCTCGCTGACTGGCACTTCCTCGGGATTCTCGTCTCAGGAACAACGACATCGACCTGACTTTCTTTTCTTTTATTCTCTCATTTCTCATTGCACTCTACTTTTCACTTCAATTGACCACTCGCCTCTACCCAGGAGCGCTAACCACACCCCTCCCTCTCCACCTCCCCGCCCAAGTCGCGAACACGTTTCCACCCTCCCTCCTCCCTAACCTGCGACAACCAGACCCAATGTCGAGACACCGCGTGAAGAATGTCGGCTACGACGACGATGATTTCGAGGACGACGACGGCTATGACTCACCCGATCCCGAGGAGCAGGAGTTTTTGAAGCAGTGTACTGCTGCGGTCTTGGGACAGCTTCGCGCGGGGCAACCGTCGGTAACGGCCACAACGGAGGAAGTTCAGGAAGCACTATGGCATTATTATAATGATATTGACAAGTCGGTGACTTATTTGAGGGGTACGTTTTTCGAATCTCCGCCCTGTTCCTCATTAGTTGCAGAGATGAGGTAGTTTTAGTGGTGGGGGTGAGCGAGGGTGTTTTATTTTGCTATGACTCGGTTTCTTTTCAGCTAATACTGGAGATGCTCGTGTACAGGGAAGAAGGAGAAGGAGCTTAAGAAGCAGCAAGCTTCTGCTGTTATGAAGCCCAAGGTTCAAGCTGGTAAGTTGCTTGATTTCTTTCCGTTGGTCGAGGTGTCATGGCTGGGCTCGGGATACGAAAATACTCTGCGCGTTCCTCCCGATGGTGGTGATTTGCGCTAAAAAGACCCTCTTGCTCAAGGTATGTGGTCGAGCCTTGTACCCGGTGGTGAAACACCTTGCACTTGTTCACCTAGATTTCAAGACTGACCGTACGGAAGTTTGGACATCGTTCTAACAGGTCTCCCAGAGCCAGGATTCCCAGCACCTCTACCTTCTGCTGCGCACTTTTCAGCGGCCGATTTCTTCCGTGACTGCCCTTGGCTCAACGTTCCTGTCCACCGCAAGGCTGAGATCCTTGTCGAACCGCTGTACCCGCGGCTTGGACTGCTGGGTGGTGCACCTGAATCTGGCGGCAAGATGTCGAAGCTAGCCGCTTTGGCGGCAGCACGAAAGAAGAAGGAAGGCGAAAAGGCTGCTGCTGCTGCCGCACCCGAAGCCCCGTCAATGCCGCAGCCTGAGCGTTCAGAGGCGCCATCGCCCAAACCATCGGGCACATCGTTGTCCCTGAGTGAGAGGCTTGCTGCCAGCAAATTGTCGAAAGCCTCTGAAACAAATGATGGACTACGCCGCCCGGGCAAACTAGGAGCATCTGCTTCTTCGCCAGCTCGCCAGCAGCCAAAGCCTGAGGCTAGCAAACCTCCGCCTCCATCATCTCTCCCAGGGCAAACGCAGAAAGAAGAACCAGAACCCAGGCCAGAGCCCCAACAGCAAATGCCCACTATTCGTGCATCTCCATCCACTTTTGCCAGTGTCATTCTTGGCAACGCAGCAGGACCAACTATGGCCGAGCCCAGCCACCTCAACACAAACAATGTGGACCTGCTTCAAATCTACGGCCAGGACCATGCTGAACCCTTTGACTTTACAGCTCCGAGTCCCGATGACGTGGTTTTAAATGCGCAGAATACAGCAAAAGGTTTGGCGATCCGCAGAAAGGGTTAGTTGCCACTCGCCTAATAAAGTGTAGGATTCAAATCCAAATCAGCTGCTTCCAAGGCAGCTGGCGGTCAGAAGGGCCAGACCGATCTGGCTGGGGGCATGAAGGATCTTGCCGTGGAGGAAAAGGTTTCTGTGAAGAGCAAAAATCTAGATGTCGTGGCGGAATACAACAAGTCTACACGGAAGAAGTCGGCTAATTTTGTGGTGATTGGTGGGTCATTCTTTACGCCAGAGGAGATGGAAATGCATCGCTGACAGGATGCAGGACATGTGGACGCCGGAAAGAGTACACTTATGGGAAGGTTGTTGGCAGATCAAGGAGCGATAGACCAACGTACATTAGAAAAGTATCGGAAAGAGGCCGAGAAGATTGGCAAGGGCTCTTTTGCTCTTGCCTGGGTGATGGATCAGGGTTCTGAGGAGCGTGCACGAGGTGTCACCATCGACATTGCAACCAACAAATTCGAAACCGATACCACTGCCTTTACCATCGTTGATGCACCGGGTCACCGTGACTTCGTACCGAACATGATTGCTGGTGCCAGTCAAGCCGACTTTGCGGTCCTGGTTATCGATTCGAGCGTGGGCAAGTTCGAGTCTGGCTTGAAGGGTCAGACCAAGGAACATGCTCTTCTGGTTCGAAGCATGGGTGTCCAAAAGATCATTGTTGCCGTGAACAAGATGGACACAGTGCAATGGGACACTGGGCGATTCCAAGAGATCGAGCAACAGATATCAGCCTTTTTGACGAACGCAGGTTTCCAAACCAAGAACATCTCCTTTGTGCCCTGCTCTGGTGTGCTGGGCGATAATATCACTCGGCGCAGCGAGGACCCCAAGGCTTCGTGGTACACGGGAAGAACACTACTTGAGGAACTGGAGACCTCGGAGCCGTACACTCACGCGTTGGATAGGCCGCTGCGCATGACTATTGGCGACGTCTTCCGCGGTGGTGTGCAGAACCCCATTTCCATTTCTGGGCGTCTGGATGCTGGTAGTCTTCAAGTGGGCGATCAAATCCTCATCATGCCCAGCGGTGAGAGTGCCTTGATCCGCAGCGTGGAGGTAGACGGCGAGCCCAGCGACTGGGCCGTTGCCGGTCAGAATGTTGTGCTCAACCTGGCCAACATTGACCCGATCCATCTTCGTTCTGGTGACGTGGTCTGTCGAGCCTCGGCTCCGATTAAGACCATCACGAGTTTCACGGCCAAGGTCCTGGCCTTTGAGCACTTGATGCCCATGCAGGTGGATGTGCACCGAGGTCGTCTTCACGTTCCTGGCCGCATCAGCAAGCTCGTTGCTTCACTTGATAAAACCTCGGGGATGGCGCTCAAGAGACGGCCCAAGATCGTGGCTCCCGGGACTGTGGCGCGAGTGATGGTCGAAGTCGACCAGCCTGTGCCCTTGGAGGCGCCTACGAGGATCGTTCTACGTGCTGGAGGCACGACGGTGGCTGCGGGGCTGTTGGAATAATCGGCAGTCCTGTAGACGATGCTATGTCTTTGACCGTGATGATTTGGAAATGGATATAGATACATAAAGCATAGGTATTCATGCATACTACACATTCTGTATAGTTTGACTACACTTGTACACAAAAAATGCAAAACCACTGAGGTTGTATGGCTAGACTATCAAAACGAAGCGCTTGACTATACAAGAACTATACTGTGTTAGAGGCAGCCCGGTCATTCACAACTTAGGAACGTGGCAATATGAACCCACTCTGCCTGGGGCCCCTACCGTGGAGCTTTACGCATGCATACTTTGTAGACCCCGTTCTTCACGTACGAGGCTCTGTAGATCCCCCTGGTCCAAATGGTCGGCCCCGTGCTTTAGGATCGACAAGGAAAATAACACTTCATTCGAACAGTATTCTCTGGACGACCAAGTCATAATATCCATCACTCACACAGTATCAGTCATCATCATAGAAATCGGTCGTACAGGCCACTTGGCTACACAATCTTGAAACGTGGCTCTCGTCTGACGAAATTGAGCCACCCCGAAGAAGGGACGGGGGCGAAACGCTTAGCTGCTTCTAGCAAGTTCGACATCGGTGGCGGTCCCTGAGTGGTTGACCATCGGTTCCTTCCCTGTCCAGGGGTCCATCGGGACTTGCCCGATCTGGTTAAAGCCTAGTTCAAATGGGAAGGCGGTCAATGCCTGTTTAAAGTTGGGTCCTGGCCAGTGCTGACAAATGCGTGACCGACCTACTCCCAGCCAATCAGAGCCCAAGGAGTGACCTCTGAGAAAAGGCCAGCATGGCCGCTGCGCGATGCCGGTCCCTGGGTCTCCATACAAGAGGGCCCTTCGTCGTCTTCTCTCTCTTTCCCTTCTCCATCCCCCTACGCCTTCGGGTCCCTCCCGCCTATTCACCAATTCTTGAGGGTTTAAAAAGAGTCTCTTTCGCGCGACTCACCTGTACACGCGCTTAGAAGCTTACTCGACTCGGCTTCGTTCTTGATACTCGCTTTGTTGCAGAGCATCGACATTTCCTGAACAACTCTCTCTCTGTCCTCTTCTCTCACCCTCATACACCTTTTCACAATGTCGCGACTCACGAGCCGCGATGGTGTGTCCAAGGGCTTCACCTGGACCACCGTCTTCTACCTTCTTCTCGTCTTGATTGCCCCTCTGGCGCTGTTTGGCACCACTGCCCACGCCGAGGAGGACAACTCACCCGAAAACTATGGCACCGTTATTGGTATTGATCTGGGTACCACCTACAGGTTTGTGAACCTCTCGAAAACCCTTGTGAACAGCAATTGAACCCGTCGAGCTAACGCGAAAATTTACAGTTGTGTTGGTGTTATGCAGAACGGCAAGGTTGAGATCCTCGCCAACGATCAAGGAAACCGTATTACTCCCTCCTACGTGGCTTTCACCGATGAGGAGCGCCTCGTCGGTGACGCTGCGAAGAACCAATACGCCGCCAACCCCCAACGGACCGTCTTCGACGTCAAGTGAGTTTTTTTCTCCGTTTACTTCTGGCCAACGTGGCCGGTTTTACCCGATGAGTCCAAGTTAGCTAACAAATAATTTTCCACAGGCGATTGATTGGTCGCAAGTTCGATGACAAGGACATCCAGAAGGACGCCAAGAACTTCCCCTTCAAGGTCGTCAACAAGGATGGCAAGCCCATGGTCAAGGTCGACGTTAATAAGACCCCCAAGGTCTTCACCCCCGAGCAGATCTCCGCCATGATCCTGGAGAAGATGAAGGATGTCGCTGAGAGCTACCTGGGCAAGACGGTCACCCACGCCGTCGTTACCGTTCCCGCCTACTTCAACGACGCTCAGCGTCAGGCCACCAAGGATGCCGGTACCATCGCCGGTCTCAACGTCCTCCGTGTTGTCAACGAGCCCACCGCCGCCGCTATCGCCTACGGTCTGGACAAGACTGGTGATGAGCGCCAGGTTATCGTCTACGATCTCGGTGGTGGTACTTTCGATGTCTCTCTCCTGTCGATTGACAACGGCGTTTTCGAGGTTCTGGCTACCGCTGGTGACACCCACCTTGGTGGCGAGGACTTTGACCACCGCGTCATGGACTACTTCGTTAAGCTCTACAACAAGAAGAACGACGTTGATGTCCGCAAGGATCTGAAGTCCATGGGTAAGCTGAAGCGCGAGGTTGAGAAGGCCAAGCGTACTCTGTCTTCCCAGATGTCCACTCGTATCGAAATCGAGGCCTTCCACAACGGCAACGATTTCTCCGAGACCCTGACCCGCGCCAAGTTCGAGGAGCTGAACATTGATCTGTTCAAGAAGACCCTCAAGCCCGTCGAGCAGGTGCTCAAGGACGCCAAGGTCAAGAAGTCCGAGGTTGACGACATCGTTCTGGTCGGTGGTTCCACCCGTATCCCCAAGGTCCAGGCTCTTCTTGAGGAGTACTTCGGTGGCAAGAAGGCCAGCAAGGGTATCAACCCCGACGAGGCCGTCGCTTTCGGCGCTGCCGTTCAGGCCGGTGTTCTCGGTGGTGATGAGCACTTGACCGAGGTCGTTCTCATGGATGTCAACCCCCTCACTCTGGGTATTGAGACCACCGGTGGTGTCATGACCAAGCTGATTCCCCGTAACTCCGTCATTCCTACCCGCAAGTCCCAGATCTTCTCAACTGCGGCTGATAACCAGCCCACCGTCCTGATCCAGGTCTTCGAGGGTGAGCGTTCCATGACCAAGGATAACAACCTCCTCGGCAAGTTCGAGTTGACCGGTATCCCCCCCGCGCCCCGTGGTGTTCCTCAGATCGAGGTTGCCTTCGACCTCGATGCCAACGGTATCCTCAAGGTTAGCGCCAGTGACAAGGGCACTGGCAAGGCCGAGAGCATCACCATTACCAACGACAAGGGCCGTCTCTCGCAAGAGGAGATTGACCGCATGGTTGCCGAGGCTGAGGAGTATGCCGAGGAGGACAAGGCCATGAAGGCCAAGATCGAGGCCCGCAACGGACTGGAGAACTACGCTTTCTCTCTGAAGGCCCAGGTCGGTGACGAGAACGGCCTCGGCGGTCAGATCGACGAGGACGACAAGCAGACCATCCTGGACGCTGTCAAGGAGGCTATCGACTGGCTCGAGGACAATGCCGCCACTGCTACCGCCGAGGACTTTGAGGAGCAGAAGGAGCAGTTGTCCAGCGTGGCTTACCCCATCACCAGCAAGCTGTATGGCTCTGGTGCTCCTCCCGAGGATGACGAGCCTGTGGACCACGATGAACTGTAAAATTATTCTTTGAGGCATTACCCATGGAGTTTTCTCTTTTTCTTTCTGTTTGCTTTTTTTTTGTGTGCTTCTAGTCCAACCGAACTAAGAACTGCGCGGGTTAATCCTCGTCGCTCGAGCCTGGTTTCTTGAGTGTACCGGCTCTTAAATACCATGATACCTTTGCATACACTACTTTTCTTTCCATATCGTACTCCGTAGTTGTAGAGCTTTTTCTATTCTCGATATCTATACAATCTATCCGCTCAACCGTCTCCACGTCCATCTAACACCCTACTTCTGCTCCTTGATAACCTGCTTGATCGTCTCGGCCACCACCGCATGATCATCCTCCTGCTTCAACCCACTAACAACAACGACAGCAACAACCCCCTCCACCCCCCTCACCCGAATCGGATACCCACCCCCATGAATAGCATACTCATCCGCAACGGCACCCCCACTCGAACTCGCCAGCGCATACTTTTTCAAAAACGCCTCCTCAACCGCACTCGCACTCTCACTGCCGCTCAACCCGGCAAGCACCTTCATCCGCATCGCCCAGCTGGACATCCCAAAGCGCAGCACCGTATTCCGCTTGCGCCGCACCCAGTTCTCGTTATCCGGGATGGTCCCAGATTCCGTCGCGCATTGGAACAGAACGTGTGGTGGGTTGGGGGATGTAGCCGTTGCGAGGGCGATGGAGATCAGGGCGGGTTTGCGTTGGGAGGCTGGGAGGGAGAGCAGGCGGGTTCGGAGGGCGGTACCGAGGGTCCACGCTGTTTCGGCGGTGAAGGTGCGGAATTTGTAGTCTTCGCTGCTTTCTTGGGCGATGAGGGTGTTTGGCTGGACGGGGGTGGGTTAGTAGGTTGGAGATAAGAGGTGAGGGGGTTTAGTATGGAGACTGAGGGGAACGTACGTCTGTGCTTGGGGCGGGGAGAGCCATTGTTGAGGGTATTGATAATGGTGATTGTGACTGAGTTTTGGATTGAAGGATCTGTAGAGGTCAAAGGGAAAGGAGGAAATTGAAGTGTTTAAAGATGGAGAGAGTGGGTGTGGAATTGAATGCTTCCCGCTTTCTACCTCTGGAACTGGTGACGTTGGGGCAAAAGGCTGGACCTTCCCTCGAGCGACGAGTGTGGAGCCCTTCGGGACTTGTCCCGCGGGAATAGATCGAACAGTTTCCAATTATAAATTCTCTTATGCCGCCCCAGTACTATAGGGAGCCAATAGCTTCTATTAACTTATCGTATCGATTCATTAAGGCGCGGCTGAGGCAATGTTTTTCAATGTTATTTTAGCTGTTGATCTTGAAGTCCCAGGAGTTGAATAAACAAAAATGTCGGGTGCTACATGTCCGTTGCGCCTTTTTGCTCTACTGGTCTCTCTGTCATTCCAGGCCAGATCTGGTCATCATTGATATTGCATGGAATAGGAAGCTATAGACGTGGTGCCTTGGAGCCGAGCTGACCCTTTACAACTTTCTTCAGACTCGCCCAAAAGCTCACACGTGGCTTGGTAGCAGCAGCATCATTATCATCATTCATCTTCGATGCATAGGCCGTATCATAGGAGGGAGGGCTTTGGTCAGGCTCCTCGCTGATTCTATCCACCTCTGCTGATAGCGCGACGAACCGGTCACGAGAGAACGAAAGTCGCTCAGTACTGGAGTTTTCGGTCCTCTCTGCTTGTTTGGTAGTCAACGGCTGTTGGGATTCATGCCCAATATCTCTGTTATGATAGTAGCCGCCGTTCGTATGGTCCTGAGCCAGTTTATGTTGTATCCGCTGGTTTAGGCTCGGCTTGGAAGAATCGTAAATTCGGTTGAACTCATTCTCACTGAGTACGGTCATAACTTTACAGAGATCGGGGTGACTCACGGCGCGTTCTTTGGCAACATTTGCTAACTCCGTAAGCAACTGTCCCATCTCTGTGGCTAATCGACTGATGTCCTAATAGAATTCCGCGGCAGCGATGTAACCCAGGGGGCCTCGCGACTGCTTTTTCTCCGTCTTCCGGATCTCGTCAAGCATCTCTGCACCTATATCATCAAGCCGAGTACGTATCTTCCGTCTGTATTGCTCGTTCTCAAGAACGGAGGTGAGTATATCTTCGCTTGGTTGATATACATCGCATTGTGGAGGGTGATCATGGCAACAAGAGACTATCTTTGACTCCTGGTCTTGAGTAGATAACACGGACATTTTTAAAGGATGATTGAACGATTGTATCAGGTGGAAAAATGTTGTTATCACTCAGGAAACTGAATTTTGAAGATTGAGAAATGTAGAATTTATCAACTTTGGCTTCTGCTGCCCCAGCTAGCCGCCGCCCAACATAGACACCAGAGCTATGGTAACCCGCGCTACTAAACTAGTTAGGACTGTGCAAAGCTAGAACAGTTCTGCGTAACCCTTTTCAGATTACCACAGGCCCCTATTTAGGTATAGTACGTGCCAGAGAGTGGCTCCTTACTCCAAAATTGTACGGAATGAATGCAATGGAGTACTTAGAGTAAACTGGGATGTTATTGATTTGTTTAATTAAAGAGACCCTTGCAATCATCAGCGCCCAGCAGAACCTTTACTCAAGGCATCTCAGGTGCCTGCTTAGCATCTGCAACGGGTACAATGTAGTCACGGCGTCTAGTCGCAAACAATTCCAGCGCAATCAGGATGTTAGTCTCCTCGAGACATCCGCTCTTAATCAATGTGATCTCTCCCAGTGCCTCGGGCCGCGAAAACAGGCTAGATCCACAGCCTGTACCATTGCCTATCAGTATATAGCTTTTATTACAGTGAGAAGCTCCACATTGGCTTACCTCCGCAGAAAAAGTGTCGATTTTCCTTGCCAGATACATCTCCATTTCGGACCCAGCTCTTGGGCTCGCCCTTGGTGAGGGAGAAGTTTGTGGTCGGAACGCCCACGTTGGAGGAGAATGCGCTGCCACCCCAGTTCTGGCAGCCTTTGCAGTGGCATAGTGCTGTTAGGGTCGGTTCACCTGCGAATAGGTGACTGGATTAGATCGGGGAAAATGTAAATTTGGGATGGAAAAGAAAAGGTAGCTCACCAGAGTACTGGAACGACACGGTGCCACAAGCGCAACTTCCAAGGCCGGGCATCTTGATGATTTAGTTGAGTTGATTTGGTGCTGATCGCTGGGGAGTTGACTGAATGAATGATTGATCGAGGGTTTCAATCGACTACTTATAGCTTTTAGCAGCGAAATATCCCAGCTCTTTCGTTTCTCAAACCTCTGTGCTGATTCCAAAGTATCGCAGTCAAGTCCGCTCATTTGTGTATATGTGGAGTCTTTTTTACAGATCATCACGTCGCGCCGCTACATGCTTTGGAATCATGTCACTTTTGGAACGCTGGGTTCCACTTACCTTACCAACCCGAGAGTTAGGACCCCTGCACCAAAGTATCGCAACTACGTAGTCAATTCTTTAAGTTGACTTCCACACCTACACATAATGTCCCGTTGGATTGACGTTCTTATGTAATTATCCCATTCCTCACAAAGTACATTACTTAGCATCGTAACTTATTGTCCAAAGATACAATGAAACAAATCTTCAAATACATCGTCCTCAATCAGTGCACCGAACCTATGAGAATCTCGTCAGCAACATGCAAAATACCCTATCATAATAACAATGATAGGTGATCTGATGGATACTATCAGCCCACCAACTAATCTAGCACACTTACCCATAACATTTAACATGTGGGATCATAGCAGACCTCAAGCTCTCCAATTTCGCATCCAAAATCTGCTCCCAATCCAACCGACTGATGATCCGATTCCACGCCTGAACGGGTGTAATGTACCCATCCAACCCAAGACACCCCGAGAGCTCAAACAGCTTCTGCAGTTGCCGGGCGGAAACTTCCCATGTGGACTGATCGTGAAGATCCTGCGGGGCTCCCGAAAGCAGGATTCCTTGCATTGATAATGCATGTCCAGATGGCTCTTCGGTGTTGGGGCAATGGGTGTGGAAGAGACAAGGTCGTTCGATTCTGCGAAGTTAGTGGTTGCAATTATCATTGTTGGAGGCGGTTTACGTACGATAATACGAAATCAATCCCTAGTTGGGCGATATTTAGGCCGCTGTCGTGATATGTTGAGTCACTGGATCGATGAAGTTAGATGAACACTTGGCACGAAAATAGTTGCTAAGACTAGGTCGTACCTTATTCCTGAGACCTCGGTAGAGGCACAATTTGACTGGATAGATGATGGCTCTGTACTGGGCCCTGCGCAATTATCTACCTGCGGGGCAGGTCGTTGATCTGGCAATTTGACTTGTAGACGTTGATCATGACCGCCATTGTTAGTGAACCTCACTTCAGCCCACGACGTATCTTTTGATGGTATGTCTGGAGGCAACGGTTTTGAATGGCGGAGCATAATGTCTCGAAGGATATCATTCTCAGACCGGAGATTCTGCAACTCTTCTTCCGTGGTGATCAGGTTATATAGTCGGTAGAGCTCATCTTCAAGCTGACGACAGTGGTTTTCCTTTCTTTCTCGATGTTTTCTGGAGACGGTTAGCAATATTGGGGTGTACCTGAAGAGAAATGACATACTTTTGTGCTCGTCTGACCTGCTCACGGCGTCTGTCGTAATTAGACTGAGCTTCTGAATGGTCGGTAATTTCCGTGGTGTGGGGAGGCTCTTCCTCGCCGTGGAGCGACTGGGCCATTGCCGCGACGTAAGTTTGGATTGTTTGATGCGACTTCGTTTCGTCAGAACTTGTGTAAGAAATGAATACCGGGGGTGATAGCGCCTTGGACGGTGATAACCCTCGACAGTCTTGCTGCGAGCCGCTAGTTCTGGAGATGGGGGCCGAGTACTATCTCGAATCACACCAGGAGAGAGAACATAATGATAGTATATCCGTCGAGTTCTCGTTACGTGCTTGAGCTGGAATCCTCATCAGATGGTAATTTCTCTTTCTCCTAGCATTGATGCATCAAGATCGATACCGTCGGCACAGAGATAAGTCGTCAGCACTTGGCTCTGGAAGCGGTAAAATCCAGCCACGTAGACTTTCGTTGGCTGTCAGCCAATGAATGCGGAGAGTCCCAGGATCCTTGAGACTTCCACCAATCACTGGGGCCAAACTGGGTTTAATGTGGGGTGGTAATTAATGATTCCAAAGCCAAATGATTCTACATCCAACTTGCCATACATGGAAAAGCTTCCAGAGTGAGTAGATTGTGCCTTCTAAAGGTATTTCGGTTCGGATGCAATGGTGTCTGAGATCATAAGGAGGAGACTAAGTCTGTGACTGCCCCTTTGAGGACTCGTCTGGGTTGGCGGCACTAGATAAGAAGGACCTTCCTGGAGTGTATATCGTACGCAATGTTCATTGGCACATTCGCAGTCCAAAAATTGTCTTGCCCGGTCTTTATCATTGGAGCTAAAAAGATCGGAAGCCTGAAGTATTTAATGAACATGGGCCCAAACCCCGGCCCCGAATCCCACTCCACCATACCCCCTTGGACCATACCCCGACAACCGAGATGCTCCATAACGCCACGCTGATGTACAAAGCCCTAGCCCAGACACACCCAAGAGAAACTAGGAAATCAATAACAGGAAACCGTCTGTACCCTTCCGATATTAAACTTCATCCTTGAGCACAACCCGAGGCATGGAGAAAGACTTGTTATTTCGCACCACCCGGTGAGCACTGGGTGCAGACTCAATATCCTCGATTTGTTGGGCGCCACGATGTGGTGAGCGAACGGTATTTGCGTTCGTCAAAAGAATCTCGCCGCTGGCTTGTTTTCGGAGCCAGTAGGCGCGCATTCTGTCTAGGGCTGTCTTGAAGTCGTCGAGGATGACCGTGTCGCAGAGGCATTTGAAGATGAAGGATAACTGAATCAATTGATACCGACATTAGTGAGGTAAAGGGAGGTGAACGGAGCGTGTGGGTGAGAAAGAGTGTGACAGGGGAACTGAGTAGAAAAGGGAGGGGAAGAATACCTTCCAAAATGGCTCGATACCCTGAGGCAGTGAATCACTGAAAGCATTCAGGACACTGCAGGTATCTACCACGATGAATGCGATAGAGAGACACATCGAGGCGAGCATGATGCCGAAGCGGGGGCTGATGAAGACGAGTTCCCAGAGCCCGAAATTATACTCGCGCTTGATGGTGTAGAAAAGGGACACGGTCGTGAACACCCACCAGGGGTCCCTGAATTATGATTAGCTTCGAAAGAGGATAATCTCACACGAAGGGCTAAGGATGATGATTGAAGAAAGACCTGGGACAAGACAGATATCCATTCTTACCTGAAGATCGGTTCAAGCGGTCGAGTGGTATGAAACAGGTTATTGATATTGTTGAAGTAGGTGAAGTTGGCATAGATCTCGACGATCCAATACGGCCAGGAAAGAATGACGGTGACGATGTAGAACATTGAGACTCGGCGTGATAGAAACGGTCGATTCTTCATCCACGCAATGACATTGTGCAGTGCCCAGGATATATTCAGGCCGATCGCCGTAACAGATAAGTACCAGCCATAGCCGGGCTCTTGCAGGAAAATGAAGGTACCATGACCCATGGCGAGAATTAGCTGTGTGGGGAGGGTTCGGAATTAGCCTCGTGCTCTAGCACATGTTTCATGCAGGTACAAGCCCATGTGGGGGGGGGGGGGACAAGGGAATAAAAGTCTCTTTCTCGTACACCGATCTTGAGGGAACTGGAATATATAAGAGCCATGGTGGATACTTACTTCGGCGAGGATGAGCTTGTGTAGGAGAATGTGTTTCTTCATGTTTGAGAGAGTGATAGCCGCCATGATGAGCAAGCTGCCGATCATGAGGCCCTGGCCCCATGCCTCGAGGACCAGGCCCTCGCCGGTTGGCCGACCAGTATGATCAGACATGGCGATATCTAGTTCATTGCACTGCTATTCGAGGAATGATGCGAATTGAAACGGGCAGTCACAGGAACCGCCGAGGGAGATGGATAATACAGCGAGAGAACCGAGACGGCGATCGTTCGTTGTGCGACGGGGAGGATTGCGAGAAGGAGAAACTGAAGAAATATTTAGAGAAAAGTTCTTTGACTGTTCGAAATGCGCCGTCTTGTAAGGAGAGCCGTTGCACACGAGAGGGCATTAGAGTTCGTTCGACGAGAGAGGGGAGGCAGAAGTGCCCGAGCCAGTCTTGCTAGAAATAGTCTGGCGTGAACGAAGTGGCTTTTAAGCACCAGCTCGGACCAGGCGACCCATTGGTCTTAGCTCAACTTTCAAAAGATGTACAGCACGGGCGAAGCATGCAAGAAGATTGAAAGCAAAGATCGACTTGTTCTTCCGTTAGATGTTGAATCGGACAGGGCGGCCTTGCAGTGTTTTGCTGCTCTCGGCGATAGAAAACGAGAATTCTTCTAAGCAGATGGAGGTTGGTACCCCCATATTAACGAGGGGTTTTTTTCTGCTAAGCGTGTTTGAGGTGGCTTCTAATTTGACTCTGCGTTACGTTATTGTTGGTTATTGTGGGGATATCCGATCGGGTCGAGACTCTGGAGTAGCTTTGCACGATCCACCGTGATCCCGGGGGATCGTAGTTCGGTCGGCTCACAGAGAGGCTTCAGCCATCGCCAATGCACCCAAGAGGTCGCGATGGAATTTGTGGCTCAGAATAAAAGCATATGGTGGCCAGAACCAACCGCATGTCCATCTCGTAGAAGAGGGGCCAGTAGCCATGTATACACTTCCCGGGCCGGTCCAATAGGATGGAACTGGCCCCTAGAACGGGCACAGGGGGAGCGTGGGATCCGACCAATCTGTCGCGTGCTCAAGGCTGGTGCGAAAGCCTGTTTGACAGGCGTCCGGGGGAAACCTGCCATTAGCGACTCGGGCACACGAGAGGATTGGTGCCTGGCCATGGGGGCCGAATCAGTGGCGTCGGCCAGGAAGTTTAAGGAAAACACCGGCTTGCGGGGTTTTTTTTGTTAAAGTTGTTCGAGAACGTTCCCGAGTTCAGACAGAAAAGGGCGCAACAAAAAAGACAAAAGACAAGCTACCACGGTATCCACAAAGTTTAGAAGTAAAGTATAAGAATTTATTACGACCCAAAATGGTTGATGTTCATGACGCCCTGTCACACCTCGCGAAAGAGGATGTTCCTGGATCCCGTCGGGAGAGATCACCTTTGTGCATCGGGAGAGCCGAGAGAGGGAACCCTGTGAGTTTACAACCCTGTCCTGGCCAGTGCCAAGGGCCCGTTTCCGCTATTTTCCCGTCTGCGTGGGGCCGAAAGCCGGGGAAGCTTGCCAATCCACACCCAGAGATCCAGAAATGGCATGAGGCGATGTGGTAATGGGGTTAAATGGGGCTGATTAGCGCCTCGTGTTTGTGGAGTATAAGTGGAAAACAGCGTGGTTCATGAGGGGCATAGAGGCATTAGTACAGAGTATCTATCCATCACTGATTAACGTCGGGATGGCGCCGATGGAACTCGGTGCCCAAGTAGTATCCGAATCCCGACGAGCGGCATTACTAACGAGTTCCTTGATTTAAGGCTTAATTTTGGCCTCTTTGGATGCTGATTCGACGTGCTCCTGGTGGTCGTTACTCTCGACGTGCTTCTCCTCTCTCGGTCCACCGCCAAAGACCTCTTGCATCTCTTCCAGTGAGTGTCGCGATGTCTGTTTGATTCAGTCAACGTGTGTCTTCCATAAAATTGGTGTAAACGGCGTGACATACCTCCTTGAGAACGAGCCAGGAGTACACGATAATGGCGTAGTTGAAAATGGCAAACATCAAGAACATGCGCCAGCCGATATTATTAATCGCATGCGGCGTGACTTGCGACATCATAAAATTGAACAGCCACTGTGACGCAGCGCCCACCGTGACACCCAACTCACGGGTACGACTTGAAAAGATCTCACCCACATAGAGCCAAGGAAGCGGACCCCAGGACATGTTGTAGCTGAAAGCCTCGGCGTAAGTCATGATAATGCACGCAATGCCCGCAGAGCTAGGTCCTGAGGATGTGCTGTTGGTATTGGCCGGGTGCGTGGCCAGGATACATGCGATGATGAGCATGAACGAGCCCATGGCAAAGGCGCCCACCATGAACGGCACCCGACGCCCTATTCGATCCAGGACAAATAGCTGGAAGATGGTGACCCCACACACCTTGACGAGACCGAAGAATCCTGTAACTAACTTGGCCGCACTACCAGCCCCGACGGAGCTGAAAATCTGCGTCGCATAGTATGCCAGCGAGGTGTTGCCGGTAAGCTGGGCAGAGAGTTGGATGGTGACGGCGATGAAGAGACGGTACCGATTCACCGGAAGGAGGAGCTCTTTGAAAGTAAGGTTTTCTTTGATGCGTGCCTCTTCCTCGATACCGGCAAGAATCTCATCGAATTCCTTCTGCAGTTCTTCCGTCTCCTCGCCTCCACGAACCCATTTTAACGACTCCCGCGCTTGATCCAGTTTCCCTCGAGCAGCGAGCCAACGCGCGCTCTCTTTGACTGTGCACATTCCGACTAGCAAAAGCGTCGAACCAAGAAGCTGTAGCCCCAACGCTGTCTGCCACTGACTCGTGCCCGGAGACTGATCCTTATCCACTGCATACGTCACCCAGTACGCGATCATGACCCCAATAGCAAAGAACAGCTGGAAGCACGCCCCAAGTCGACCACGAATCCCCTTCGGCGACATCTCCGCCGAATACATCGGGATCAGCACCGTGGCGGCGCCGATTCCCAAACCCGCAATGACGCGCCCGGCATAGAATGTGGCCAAAGTGCCGGAGTTGATGACCTGCAGGATAGTGCCGAGAGTGAAGACCAGAGAGCTTATGATTAAGCCAGTGCGACGGCCGAAAAACTTGGCAATAGGGGAGACGAGGAAGCAGCCAAAAAAGGCCCCTGCCTGTAGGATGGACACGGCGTTAGAGTTGACATTGGTCTTTTGGGCTTTGGTGTATCCAAAGTCATTCTGGAAGGATTCGAGGGAGAGGACGCCGCCTGTTTGGATGAATATTGTCATTCTATGATGGTACGATGTGACCACTTGGGTATTCGCTCGACCTACTAATGACACCAGTATCGAAGGCAAATGCAAACGAGCCCATGCAACTGGCTGAAGCCAGGTAGGCTGCGCGAAACAGGCCAAGCTTGCGACCCATGGTGGTGCTACACCTCTGCTGAGCAAATGTACGACTTGCGATTTGGAAGAGGAGTGTTCAGTTGGAGTATAGGAAGTCGAGTCGCACAAACTCGCTTCCACGCGAGTGTTGAAAGATATATGCCCAAGTAAATCAAAGATGATTTTGAAAGATGAACCGGTGATTAATCCGGTGGTAAGGAGAGAGCGGAGAAAGGAAGCAAAGACGGGCTACCACGCAGTCTTTATTACCGGCCGATCATTCTGAAAGGCCAAAGATGATGCGCCGCATGGTTGATGTAAGGCCACTGCAAGCAATATCCGCCCGGTAGAAGCTCACTGGCTCAGCTTTGAGGGGGTTAGAGTAGGCAAGCTCTCTCAAAGCCACGCGAGAGCCGACCGGCTCGCAACCGAGTACGTTGTGGTGCACATGCTTGTCATTGGCGGTTGCTGAATAGCTTAGTGGGAGCCAAAGCTCTAGGCCGCGGGGAGGTTGGATGCTGATTTGCGGGGAATTCGTGTGGTGGCCGTGCCAAAGAACGAATGTGGAAGGGGATAGACATGGAAACTGCCGTCTGAGGACGAGCGCATGGGGGTGTTTTTTCGGCAGTGGATGGCCTGTTGCGGTCTGAGACAGCTGGGGCCGTGCCTGGACTGTGGAAATCGGTTCTTCTCCTTGTCACCCTAGAAGGTCTGAGTTCACGAGTTTGATATGGTTCTTGGTTTCAACTTTTCATATGTTTGTCGAGGTGGAGTTGGTATCCCCGCAGCTAAACGCTAACCCCAGATCTACGAGATCTTGTTGCGCCACTAAGAGGTGGACTCGCGCCTTACTTAGCCTTACCAGACTCATTGGAACAACCTACCTTGAGAGGGCGATACTGGATCAGGATAGAACAAAGCTCGAGAGAAAACTATCTAGGGACACAATTCAAAAAATCTTTAGAATGATCGTTATAAAGAGCTGTAGTTAAGATCCTACTAGGCCTTTTCTCTGGTTATTAGAAATCAGGCATCTGGGCACAGAGACAACCAATAGAATTGGATTGAGGTTGTTGTATCGAGACCTGTGTTTAATTCGATCGTTTTATACTCGGCTTATGAGGAACAAAGAGGCCGTCACCACCGTGAGTAATTCCGAACAAGCTTCTGTGTCGTCGCGACGGCTCTCCGGGCTCTCACACGAACATCATTAACATTGAGCCAGCCAGAAGCTTGTAATTCATTGGAAATCGAAGAAACCAACGAATCAAAGAACGAGCGCAGAAGTATTCGGGAAATATAGCATACTTGCGGAGCCCCAAACACTGATAAGGCGTTCCTCGGCCGTAGTTATGCGGCCGTCACGACTTCAATCTACCATACACTTTGATAGCCATCCTACACCAAAATCATCAGCAGTCGTGAGCTGAGTAATGACCCATAGCGTAGCATCCACGGGATCGTAGGGTTTTCAGGTTCCTGAGAACTCTCCTCGATCTCCCACAAGAAAGCCTCCCATCCCGGTAGTACATCAGTAATCGCAAGTTCGTAGAAATCTGGACCTTTGCATACATTCCCGATAATTCATCTCTCGAACTGAGGCGCAGGAAGAGACGCCATGAAAATGGCGAGAATACGGCATTGAAGCTAGGCAAAGCTCGGAGGAAAGGCGAACTGTATTCTAGCTTGGTTCAATAAGATAACGTGGCAGATGGAATTGAAAGCGAGATGTACGGAGTACAAAACCGGGATTGGAGTAGGAGAAAAGCGAAGTCAGGTAGGAGAGGATTAAATTCGAAGGCAAATTGAATGTATTTCATATAATGACCTAGAACCACGGATTATGAGCCTTAAAATCTTAATTTGGACGGCCTGCAGCCAGCAAGTCTCGATGATTGCTCTTGCTTTTGCCCGCAGCACTGCTCAAGATTAGAGTCTTGTGCTCCTCGGATGACGGTATAGACTAGCATTTATGCGTCAGTACCGACAACGCCATGTGTATCCTTTAGCACTGTGCGGACTTGTCATGGCGACTTGATCGCTGGTCACCTGACAAGGGTGCGTGACGACCTGGCATCGTCCGATTGTTCATTTCTCACCGTCGACAACGTGCATGTTCTCATGTTATTTGGTGATTGACAGAGGTGTCGATTTCTTGTCAGCCTCAGTCATGCCAATCAACCCTGGAGCTCCAGCTCCACCAGCTTTCGAGCCGTGCTCTGGTGTGTCCTGCGACGATCCCCGTCGGCCAGGCCGGCGGACTCTACATGGAATTCACTCGGAGAAGCCTGAATGATGGTGGTATTCTCTATCACTTGCTCCGGATATCGCACACCTGGTAAAGCACGGTCTCCCTCCAATATTTTAATTCGAAACTCCCACGCTGGTCTCGACAGTTGCTTCATCCGGGATAGTCGTAGCCGATCGCTACCAGAGATTCTTTTCAGGGGCGACGGAATCGAACAATTCCCAGAGTTCCGCACCCCACTAGTCCCACCACTTACAATACTTTGTCTCTACTCCACAGCGCTGGGCCCAAGGACCGGACAATATGTGTTCCTGGCGACGATTGGGGTCTTTTTCCACGCGACCTGCCACGCAGGCCATGTCCATCCATTGTGGATATTGACTATGCGAAACACGCTGCCAAGACCGATCGGCCCGCCGATCCTCTCGCCTTAGACTGAAGTGTGTTATGAGATATGCGTCGTGGTTGGATGGAATATCGGGACTTGATTGTAACCTACTGATTTCACGTACCCCTGCAGTATCAGATTAGGCCTTCTTACTCGAGGAGGACTATGACCTTATTCACCCACGTCGCAAATTGCAGATGAAACCTCCGTCCGGCCCTGTCGCGGGGACCCTTGATTTTATGTCAAAGATTTGCAGAGAGATGAAGAGCTTTACCGTCGGTCCACCCAATGACGATTGCCAAGCCTGGTTATCCAGACTTTTGAGGTGTCGTTGTTGCGCATAACAAGATAGCCGAGAGACGATCATCTTCGTTGGGCTGCCTGGTTGGATAACGACCAGCAACCAACCCACTAACCATCCACGCGTGGGACGGCAATGATCTTCAGGGCTATCGCTTCTATCACGGAGTTTCGGCGGATGAAGATGGAACGATGCTAGGCTGATTTTTTAAACGAGCAGCTCCCCGAGAACGATGGATGTGCTAGATGTTCTGGAAAAGCACGTCTTTGCAGCTCCCACTGCCGTCACTCTTTTATCTACACTCATCCTCTCGTTTTCATTGATACCCATTGTCCTTCTTTAATAGGCATAGCGCTTAACCCTTGTCTGTACTGAACCTTCCCAACCTGTGAGCGGCTATGGCTCCATGGCGGTATATTGCTGGCAGCACGCTGCTACTGTCCTCACTCAGTGCGGCGGCTTGGCCATACTCGACATATACTTCGATGAACTTCCAGCCGCCGAAACTTGAAGTCAACAAGACCGGCACTGCTGAGCCGGGTTACCTCTTCCTCGGCCCTCGTGGCGGTGTCCAGCCTGCTGGTCAGGCGGCACTAATTTACGACGACGAAGGCAACTTGGTCTATGAAGGCCCTGAAGAGGTAACCGCCAACTTCCGCGTTCAACGACTGAATGGCCAGGACGTTATCACTTTTTGGTCTGGCACAATGATGGACCTGGGCTTCGGATATGGAGCCGTGCACATCCTCGACAACACGTACAAGGAGATCCATACCGTAACTTTGACTGGCGCCTTCGTCACTCCGGACAGCTCGCCCAGGGACTCGTACATTGACTTACACGAGAGCCATATCACTTCTCGCAACACTCTGCTGGTGACTGCCTACAATGTGACACAGCACGATCTGACCACCCTCGGTGGAAACTCTTCAGAGTGGATGCTTGATAGCCACTTCTACGAGATCGACATCTCCACTAACCAGATTCTTTACTCCTGGAGTGCTCTTGACCATGAAGACCAGATTCCCTTGAACTCTTCGCACCAAAAGCTGGGTGCCGACGTTGGCTCCCAGGAGAAGCCTTACGATGCCTACCACATCAACTCTATCACTGCCACCAACAACGGTTACATGGTATCCTTGCGCCACATGTGGTCCGGCTATTATCTCTTCCCCAACGGCAGCATCAACTGGCAGCTGGACGGCGCGAACGGTGGCGAATTTGCACAGGTCGGCAACGCGAACTTCAGCTGGCAGCATGATATGCGTGTGTACAACGAGACCGACGAGGGCCTTGTTCTCAACCTATTTAACAATGCCAACACCCCGACTGACTCCGAGACCCCAACGACTGGTGTCAGCCTGGCCGTTGACCTATTGAACAAGAAGGTTACTGGTTTGCGCTCCCTAACCGATCCGAACGATCCCATCCATTCAGTCAGCCAAGGCAGCTACCAGCTGCTCAACGAGGCCGACGGACACGTCTTCATCGACTACGGCTCTATCTCCAAAGTCAAAGAGTTTGATGGTGACGGCAACGTTGTGTTCAGTGCACAGTTCGGCCCAGATAATGCTGTCGCATCGTACCGCGGCTATCGCTGCCAATGGAGCGCCGTCCCATTCTGGAAACCCTCTTTGACGGTGGACAAGACCAGTGACGGCATCACCGTGTATATGAGCTGGAATGGTGCCACTGACTATGATAACTGGGTTGTCTACTCGGTTGTCTCTGCCACCTCGGTCAATAGGACGCAGATTGACATTGCGAAGCGCACCGGCTTTGAGACTGCGGTTAGTCTTGGTACTCTGTCCTCTAGCTTTGTTCAGGTTGCTGCCCGTCGGGGTTCAACGGTTCTTGGTACCTCCGAGATTGTCTCTTTCTAAGTCGGATGTCCTCTATATATATATACTTTTGCGTGGGTATCTGTAGCTGGGGTGTCTCAATGTGGCTCTTCGAGCCTCTGATCTTTTCTTTCTGTATATATTTCTCCTGAATATAGGCGTAAATAGTCTATTTATTTCCATGCACTCATACTTTATCCCGATGGAAAATATCATAGAGTCATAAATGAGGACACTAACATCAACTCAGAGTCTCAAAGCCAAGTGACGTACGAGTGCTGAGCTAGGCATAGCGCTATTTTCTCAACCTGAACCCCACATACCGACAGTTCTGTCAATGGCATGGCTGGTGGTGAATCCACCGATGATCTTAGTACAGTAAACTCCCGTTTTCGGCACTCCCAGGTTAGGCACACATTTTTATTAGGCACCAAAATTTGTTGGATGGACCCACTTCTTAGAGTTTTCCCATATATAAGAGGCCAACCGGCACACCTTTTTGTCTGGCACACAAAATTCTCTTCAATTTTTGCTTAGTCATATCAACCGACCAATCAGAATGCAGGATTTTACCCCTTCCAACCCTTCCACCCCTTCTTCGGTCGCCCTTTCAGCTAAACTGGCTATACCAAAACAACCCAACAAAGGCATATCCGATGCTCAGAAAAAAGCACTACGTATCTATGCATCGGAGACGCGCCCTAAGCCTACTCAGAGAGAATGCGCTGAGTGGTTTTCATCTCAATTCAATCGTCATATCAACCGTGCGACCGTCTCCAAGATTCTTTCATCTAAATACGAGTACCTTGATACTGGTTTAGCTGGTCAGAACAAACGCCCGTTAGCATCTCGGTGGCCTCTATTAGATGAGGCCCTATATATCTGGCAGCAGCGTCACGAGAATGCCGGCTTTCCTATAACAGGCCCATTGATTCAGAGCAAAGCCGTCGAATATTGGAAGAAAATACCCCAGTATAAAGATCTCGACCCGCCACTTTTCTCTGAAGGGTGGCTATCACGGTTCAAACAGCGCCATTCGATCCGATATCATACCTCCTATGGCGAATCTGCATCGGTTCCAGCTTCGATGTATTCCGACATGGAAGCTATTCGGGCTATCTGCGACCAATATCAGCCAAACGATGTCTATAATATGGATGAAACAGGTCTATTCTGGCGTCGAATGCCAAATGGGGGTCTATCGAGTAAGGGTAGTCCTGGTTATAAAAAAGACAAGACCAGGATTACTCTCGCAGTAACGACCAATGCTACTGGTTTAGATCGAATGCCTCTATGGTTAATAGGCACTGCGAAGATGCCTCGTGCTCTACGAAAACTCAATATCCCAGCACTTGGATGTGTCTGGCGATGGAACAAGAACGCATGGATGCGCGGTAATGTTATGCAAGAATGGTTCCGCTCGTTTTATAGGCATATTGGCACACAAAGACGAGTCGTGCTATTGCTCGATAACTTTAGCGCGCATCTCTCTGCGCTTGAACATGCGCCACCGCCGTCTAATATTAAAGTCGTTTTTTTGCCACCAAACGCGACCTCGGTTTACCAGCCATTAGACCAGGGTATCATCAGAAACCTTAAGCACCATTATCGGAAGAAATGGTTGACATGGATGGTTAATATGATAGACCGCGGCGTCGATCCTACGCAGAGAATGAGCCTCTATTACACACTACATTGGATCACCCAGGCTTGGAGACGTGACGTTCTAGATGAGACTATTCAGAAGTGCTTTATCAAGAGCACGCTTATTAGTCCTAGCACTAATGAGATGAATACGTCTCCGTCTGAGGACCTTCAACTAGGTGATTTATACGCAGAGGTGACCGACCGGCTTCCTGGTACAGAGGTTATGGCATTAGATGAATTTCTAGACCCTCCAGGAGAAAACATCGACGTGGAAGAGCCTGATTTATCTGATATTATCGTTCATTTTTCAGAAGAAAATACAGGTGGGGATAATGGGGTTCAGGATAGCGAGGACGACCAGGACGAATATATATTCGGACCACCGCTGGATATCCTCTCGCGTGTTGAAGCTATTGAATATATGCATAAAGCTCTTCAATTTGCCCAGCACCAAGAGGGAATTACTGAGAGAGATCTACGTGATATAGAGAGGATCGCTCATCTTTTTTCTCGATTCGAGATCAATGGGAGGAAGCAGAGGAGGGTGGATGACTACTTTAGACCAAAAACAGACTAGTTCTTACTATATTAGGGCTAGCGCGATATTAGTGGCACACTTTCATTAGGCACATCGGAATTCTGTTGCACGGAGGCCCGTGCCGAAAACGGGAGTTTACTGTATAACTATTTGGGCAACACTTCTCTTTCACTTAGAATCGGTATTTTAGGGACTCATTGGACGATTGCCAATGGTTACGGAAGGTGTGTTTAGATTAGGTACAAATCAAACAGCTGATTCTGGCGTAAGAATAAACCGATGCTAGATACTGGATATAATTAATGATTCGTTCAATGAAAAGGTACCCGAAACTCCTTGCCACATCTGTAGTCATTTTGTCTTAGGATGTGTTCCCAGACCGAGTGCCAACTCAAGTCCCTGATGATCACAACACATATGGATAGTATTTTAGACTTTTATTGGAAGCATCAAGTCTCCCGAGATGTAGATAATGATGCTAGCATACTGCATCTTCAAATGAGATACGTCAAGGCCGGTGAGAATACCGACATCAAGGTCTTCCACTGTTGCACTGGCTCCGTATTGCGGGTAGGATCGTAGGCCGCGAATGCCTCATCCCATGCCGCCTTGTGATCGACAGTGATCTGCTTCATGGGAGCGGCAGACTCTCCGGGCATCAGAGCTTGAAGGGCAGCGGAATAGTCATCCGCCTCTCGGAACAAAGCTTCCATCATAATTGGCACCAAAAAGCTGACGCCAGCCTTATTCAGTGCTGGTGCCTATTTGTAAAAAATTATTAGACATCGTCATATTGACCGTGATCGAATTGCAAGATTATGTGCGAACCTTTTCACGGTATTCGTCCAGCAATGTTATGGAATCTTGATTCAGGGAGGTGAAATGCTTAACCACCTCGTCGGCCTCCTTTGGTGTGAATTTTGTGTCGGTGAGCTTAGAATGCGCCTCTCTCAGGGCGTACCAGCAATCGTAGTTTTTACGCCCGACGGGAATGGCCGCCAAGGAGCCACCTTGATAGCGACTGATGGCATCTTGGTTTGCCTGTACCGCCTGAGAAACGGCATCGATGCTGCTGAGGACACTATCCTTTTGCGAGGTGGATACGGCCGGGGTCACCATAACCAGCGACGCTAAGGTGACAAGGGTTCTTAGGAAACGCATAGTGTAAATAGGGGGAGGTATGATTTCGTTGGGAAGGAACAAAATTTGACTGGTCGAGAAAGAGCCTAACAGGGCGCGTACAAGAGAAGTCAAATAAATAGATTGCTACAAGCTGTGGAAATCCTACGTGCAACATTCCTTTCGGTAGGGAATCCCAGGGGTTTGTTATTGCATGCGATAAAGTGTGAAACTTCACTAGTTGGTCAATAGGCGGTAAACGTCCGCACGAGCTGTGGAACATGTCCTCGAGGAATTTTATCCATATTTCTATTGAAAACTGTTTGCATGAATTGAGCTATCATGAAAAGAGCATGAAGAGAGCATGAATTGACTGATCAACCACCTTCTTTAGACATGATTAGCCTGGAGCTGCATGATGACCTAACCCAGTGTAGGTAGACATTTTCTGTACATGCAAGGGGCTCTTACCCCTGCATGGGGATGTGACTGAAATGCCCCCGAAATGAACCTGGAGGTTACTATTCCCTGATTTTACAGCAATAGAGAAGAATAGAAATAATTTTCTTAAGAAACAAAGTTCAATAAGTTGTGAGCCTGGCAGCTGATTGACTAACAAGGCTTGTTGGCGCGCCCTAGGACCCTGGGTACGGACGGTCAGAAAAGCCGCCGAGCGATTGCTTTTTCGTAAAGGGTCATTCAGTGGAGGATGGAGATGTGTCACTTTTGACCAATTGTTAAATCTGTAAAAAGTAAACATGTATGTAATTTGCTTGTGGGTCTAGAGGATCCAGTGAATTCTTGGATTTGGTGGGATCAGGAGGTTTGCCATCTGTCTAGCGCAGTTGGCGGTTGGACACTCACGGATTAGACAAGTACTGTATGTCGTTAGGAAGCGCAAAGAAATTCACAAGTAGCATTCCTCTCGCTGTTTACATCTACCAATCTGCTCTAACCAAAATTTCGGAGTCGCGCTCTCGCGACACAGTTTGGCTCAATATTGACGGACATTGTCGAGTTTAGCTCAGACATCGCTATAGTAAAGCCGAGCCGGAAAACATGGCCATCCCTACTGCTGCTGCCGATGCAACGACAGCCTTCAGGGAGTCGCAGCAGAATGTTTCCGCACTCGATCGCCCCAACGAGATTGCCTTTCCAATTGCTATCGTCGGTATGGCGGTGAGGCTTCCTGGAGGGGTGAACACTATAGAGAAATTCTGGGACATGTTGATCAACAAAAAAGATGGCCACTGCAAGGTCCCAAAGACGAGATATGCAGCAGAAGCGTTTTACGATGCCACCCGACCAGGTACCGTGAAGACCTGCCATGGTTATTTTCTACAAGAAGATATTGGTTACATTGACCGGTCATTTTTCTCCATGAGCAAGACCGAGGCAGCAAAGCTGGATCCTCAGCAGAGATTGCTTTTAGAGGTCGTATGGGAATGCATGGAGTCGGGTGGACAGACGAACTGGCGTGGACAAAGCATAGGCTGCTACGTCGGTGTCTTTGGGGAAGATTGGCTGGAAATGTCTAGCAAGGATACCCAACACATGGACCGATTTCACGTCGTAAGTGCAGGAGACTTTGCGCTCTCGAATCGTGTGTCGTACGAATACGATCTACGGGGACCCAGGTGAGTAGTTCAATAAAATTGCATTGCATAGCCTGGATTCTAAGATAAGCTGGTAGTATCACATATCGAACAGCTTGCTCATCTTCTATGGTCGCCCTGCACGATGCCTGTCAGGCACTGTACAGTGGCGAATGTTCCTCCGCTCTTGTCGCTGGATCAAATCTCATATTGACACCCACAATGACCATGTCCATTTCCGACAACATGATCGTATCATCCGATGGGATTTGTAAGACGTTCGATGCTTCCGCCGATGGGTATGGCCGGGGCGAAGCGATTAATGCTATCTATATCAAGCCCTTGGCGGAAGCTCTGCGCCAAGGGGACCCTATTCGTGCAGTAATACGATCCACTGCTGTGAATTGCGATGGAAGAACACCAAGCATCACAACGCCTGGTTCAGAAGCTCAGGAGCGCCTCATTCGACGTGCGTATCAAAAGGCTGGTATTGAGAACATCTCCCAAACAGGGTTCTTTGAATGCCACGGAACCGGAACCATCGCTGGGGATACGGCAGAGACATCTGTCGTGGCCAAGGTCTTTCCTGAGGGTATACACATTGGAGCGGTTAGTAGAGTCGGATTATATTTTATACCTCCATATTTTTGCTAACAATACTTCAGGTCAAACCAAATGTTGGCCATTCAGAAGGTGCATCAGGGCTGACTGCCATTATCAAGTCCGCCCTCGCACTCGAGAAGAGAATTATTCCCCCCAATACGCATTTCACGAACCCAAATCCATCGAGTAGGTATATCCTCAGTACACCTTCTAACGGCAATAACTGACCCTTTTCATGAAGTTCCATTCCAAGAAGCAGGCCTAAAAGTGCCTCTAGACCCTGTCCCATGGCCAGACAGTCGATGTGAACGAGTCAGCGTGAATTCTTTCGGGATAGGCGGTACAAATGCGCATGTATGTGATATAATTGAACAACTGAATTGTTTGACCCTGCTCCTGCTCATACTTGCAAGGTCATCCTTGAATCTTTCTCGTCCATGGTTCCGAACCAGAAAGAACAATCCGCTGGTGAAACAGGCCCTCAGGTCTTGGTTTTGTCTGCAAAAACTGGGAAGTCTTTGCAGAATGCTATTGAGCATATGAGAGAATTTTCTGCGCAGGTGTCATTTCCGGTGAAAGATCTAGCCTATACCCTAGGCTGCAGAAGGGAGCATCTGGGGCATCGAGCATTCGCTATCATTGACCCCGATGGGAAGGTTTCGGATTTTGAGAAGGCCCGTGACTCGCCAGCGGGCATCGCTTTTGTTTTTACTGGTCAAGGAGCACAATGGGCTGGCATGGGGAAAGAGTTAATGTCCACGTCACCGAGCTTCCTAAACAGCATCAGGTTCCTGGATCAGCAGTTGTCGTCGCTGAAGGATCCTCCGAACTGGACCTTGGAGGGTAAGTCCCCAAATGCTAATCAAATGAAAGCAATATTGCTAATGATATGGCAATTACAGAGGAGCTGGCAAAGGATGATAACTCAAGCAGAATTCAGCAACCTGAATTCGCTCAACCGCTCTCTACGGCAGTGCAGCTGGCTCTGGTAGACCTTCTCCAAGAATGGGGCGTACGACCGACATCGGTCATCGGTCACTCGAGTGGTGAGATTGCAGCTGCATATGCTTCTGGTGCAATGACTGCAGGTGTGGCACTGGCTGTATCATACTATCGAGGCAAAGCCGTAAGTGATGCAAACATGAAGACTGGAGGCATGGCTGCCGTTGGTCTTGCAGCCACCGCGGCCAGCAAATACCTCCTCGGAGATGTGGCCGTGGCGTGCGATAATAGCCCCCAAAGTGTGACCCTCTCCGGTACATCAAGTGCTCTCGATGAGGTCCTTGAGAAGCTTCAAGCAGAAGAACCAGAGACATTTTACAAACGGCTCAACGTTTCTGTCGCTTATCACTCTGGTGAGCCTCCCCTTACTATCAGGTTAGGACACTGAATCTAAACTTTTCGCAGAGAATATGAAGAAACCGGGTGTTACTTATGAGCAAATGATGAAGCCTATAATATCCCATAACGACAACATGATACCGTTCTATTCGACTGCAAGAGAAGAAGTTGTAATGGATCCGACCGTGCTGGACTCATCATATTGGCGGGAGAATCTGCAATCCACTGTTTTGTTCAACGGTGCTGTTCAGCGCTTGCTCCGAGAAGCACCATCACCGACGCTGTTTGTAGAGATTGGTCCTCATTCAACTCTCTCAAGCCCCCTACGCCAAATTCTTCGAAAGCACGATTCTGACCAAGCATCCAAGTATATCCCGACCCTACTTTGTGGTCAGCCGCAGTCGAAGGCTCTCCTCATGACTGCTGGTCGGCTTCATATTAATGGAGCCCCTGTCAACCTAGCTGCGGTCAATCAAACCCAGGGAGCTTCGATCCTGAACGATCTACCGGCCTATCCATGGCTGCACGAAGAAAGTTTCCTCAGCGAAACGAGGCTGGTTCGTGAGTGGAGAAACCCCAAAGAACCACATCACGAGTTGCTAGGACCTCGGTCTTTGGAATCGAGTGACTTGGAGCCTTCATGGAGGAGGGTACTCTTTGCCGGACATGTGCCCTGGTTGTGGGACCATGTGTTGGGAAAGGAACTCGTATTTCCGTGTGCCGGATACATTGCCATGGCTGGTGAGGCAATTCGGCAGACAACCGGGACGGAAGACTATACAATCCACAACTTGAGCATGAAGACACCACTGGTGCTCAAAGATGCCGAAGCCGCAGAGCTGGTGACTAGTCTCCGACCCACAAGGCTCACAATAACGACTGATTCTGCTTGGTATGAGTTCACAATCACAGCCTACCAGAACGGGACCTGGAAAAAGCACTGCACTGGGAAGGTGAGAGCCGGAAGTGTTAAACAACACGTCCCTCATGGACGTGTTTCATATCCGCGTGTGCTTCCTTCCAAGACATGGTACGAAGCAATCAAAAGGCGCGGCATGAAATTTGGCCCCGAGTTCCGAAGACTGGAGAATATTTCTGCCAATCCATGTAGTCCTCAGGCCGGCGCCTTTGTCCAGCACAACGACGAGGGGGGGTCCAAAAGCACCAATATTTACGCTCTCCATCCAACCATAATTGATCAGAATCTCCAAATGCTCGGAGTTGCAATGTGTCGCGGATCTCCCCGTCATATGACAAAGCTTTGTATGCCCGTGGCAATCGAAAGCATCTACATCGCTCCAGGTCGTGGAACGATGTTCATTGATGCCTCATGCAACCCCACCGGTGATTCTATTATTGGAAACGCAACGATGATCTCTGAGGACAAGGTTGTTCTTTCAATCGAACGAGGCATGCTTTTCGCCGTTGAAGAGCTGGATGAGACCGAAAGAAATGATTCTCTCATTGCCCGAATCGACTGGAAACCACACATTGACCTAGTCTCGCTGACTGATGAGGTTCTGCCTAAAATCCTGAATAATCGTGGCTTGTATCTGTTGGAAGTTGTCCTTAGATCGATGATCACAGCAACAGCAGATAAGATTCGATCGTTGCATCCAAAGACCGCCCAACTTGAAAAGTACCAACTCTGGGTCTGCTCCCAGGCAGAGGCAATCGAACGCACCACGAGAAGCGCGAGCTCACTTTGTCAAGAGGATAATCTAACAGATGTCACGAAGGAAATTGAGAAAGACTACGTTGAATTGGTGCCTCTCTTAAAAGTCGCACGCAAGATTTCAAGGCTTTCACCTGTCCTAGTAGAGGGGAATATCAGCATTGAGGAAATGGGCAGTCCGCAAGAAGCACTGTCCCTTATTTACAAGTCGTTGTCATCGACCGCCGGGTGTGCCGACTTCTTTTCTCTCCTCGGCCATTCCAACCCGATGCTTCGAGTTCTGACCATTGGCATAGGGAATGGGCTTGCAGTGACTCAAGCTTTATGTGGACTCACGTCAAAAAACGGCACCCCCATGTATTCGAAGTGTATAGTCACTGACAGATCAGAAGACGAGATCCGCCGTGCGAAAGAGACACTATCTTGGGCTCCTGAGATTCAGTACGAACCTCTTGACATTGCCCGTAGCCCTCTTGAGCAGGGATTTGCGGCCGAGAGCTACGATCTTGTCATTGCTTCAGAGGCATTTGATGCTGACATGCCGATGTCACCCACTCTGAAAAACATCTTTACATTACTTGCCCCGGGTGGTCGAGTTTTCCATCAGGGGGTGTTTTCGAGCATTCCTTTGGTCAAATATGTCATGGGTATCTTTTCTGAATGGTGGCTTCAGCAAGATCTGACTTATGCCAAACCCTCCATTACCCCAGAGCAATGGCAGAATGAACTCAAAGAAAATGGTTTCCAAGATTCTGACATGTTGACACTGAACGACAAATCAATCTACCACGCGGGAACAACAATTGCATCGCGACCATATCCATTGCTCAAGCCCAGTTCAAAGCAGATCGCAATACTATATCTGTCCACAATTCCGGAGTGGGCTCAAGCCTTGGCAAAGAGCCTTGAGAAAGATGGCCAGCTTGTGACCTGGGTTGCCTTTTCTCGCGATCCTCTACCAGCAACAGGAGTGATTTCAATCATAGACTTGGAGGGCCCGTTCTTTGACGATCTCTCGTCAGAAAGGCTTTCCCAGTTCCAGCAGTTCGTCAGTCAGATTAAGAACTCTTACATTTTATGGCTCACAGAGAGCACTCAAATTTCCTGCAAAGACTCTCGATTGGGCCTAATTTTGGGAGTTGCCAGGACAATCAGACACGAAGTGACACCGGAGTTTTATACCTTTGAGATCGACGACTTCGATGACGCATCTGTCATGGCCACAACCCAGGTCATAGAACACATCAATCGACAGCGGGATTCCTCAGTACTTGACCCAGACCGTGAATTTGCACTGGAGCAAGGAAAGATTCACGTTAGCAGGGCCCATTGGATTGGTGCTTGCCAGGAGCTGTCCACGGCAAAACCTGCGGTCTGTGACAGTAAGTTCCTAGACATTGGATCGTATGGACTATTAAACACACTTGCATGGTCTGAACGTGAGACCCGCGATATGCAAAGTCATGAAGTTGAAGTCGACATGAAATACATCGGACTAAATTTCCGGGTAAGCAAACCATGTTTAGGAAGGTTCTCCTGTGAAGCATGTCAGCTAACTTTCGATCCCTAGGACATGATGGTCGCTCTTGGTGTGGTGGGTGACAGGAGTGAATTTGGTGTCGAAGCCAGTGGTGTGGTTCGTCGAGTGGGCTCATCAGTGGCACATGTGAGCGTCGGTGACGCGGTTATTGTCATTGGCGATGGGCTTTTGTGTACACGCAAAATTGTCGCTGCGGAGCGGTGCTTCCCTCTTTCGAACGACATCAGCTTGGAAGACGCGGCCACCGTAGCTTGTGTGTATGGGACGGTTATCCTGGCACTAATCCATATTGGTGGTCTCCAGAAAGGTCAATCCGTTTTGATACATTGTGGATGTGGTGGAGTTGGACTAGCAGCCATTCAAATCTGTCAGATGCTAGGGGCCGAGGTACCGCAAGCTCTTTTCAGTCCTCTCTGATGTACTGCAGTGGCTAACTATGACAGATCTTTACCACTGTTGGCAATGATGACAAAGTTCAGTATCTCATGGACACATTTGAAATTCCTCGGAACCGCATTTTTAGTTCTCGGGATCCGTCGTTCTTACATGGAGTGATGGAACAAACTGGAAATCGTGGAGTAGACCTTGTCCTCAACTCTCTTTCCGGTGAACTTCTGCACCTCTCCTGGAGATGTGTGGCTAAATTTGGGAAAATGATCGAGCTGGGAAAGCGCGACCTGCTGGGTTATGGCCAGTTGGACATGGATGTTTTCGCAGGAAACAGGGCTTTCATAGGGGTTGATGCGAAGCAGATCATAGACGAAGACATCAGCCACTTCCAAAGGTAGGTTACTTGTATTGGATGGCTATCTCGCTCAGTAGACTAATCTATCCGGCGATCTAGCATCATGCAAGAGTGTATGGAATTTCTCAGGCAAGGGAAGATCAAGCCCATTCGACCACTTACTGTTTTCGATGCTGCGGAAGTTACCCAAGCTTTCCGCTTCATGCAGACAGGCAGACATATGGGCAAAATCCTTGTGAAAATGCCGGACAATACCTCGGATTTGCATGTTTCCCCCATTTCAACATTTATCTCCCTTCCCTCGGATGCCTCTATCGTGATCGTTGGGGGTTTGGGTGGCTTAGGTCGCACCGTGGCCACTTGGTTAGTCGAGAAGGGAGCGCGAGATTTGGTATTTCTCAGCCGATCAGGAGGAATGTCTCCCAGAGCTCAATCGTTCTTAGACGAAATTCGTAGTCAAGGTTGCTCAGTGACTGCAGTCGCTGGAGATGTGGCCAAGATGGAGGATATCCAACGCGCCTTAACGGCCTGCAAGAGCCGAATTGCAGGGGTCATTCATATGCCCATGATTTTGAAGGTAAGCAAAACTTCCTGTCAAAATATACAATCGGCTAATTGTGCTGGTGGTGCACAGGACCAATTATTGTCGAAAATGACTCATGATGACTGGCACTCGGTGTTGGTTTCGAAGGTCCAAGGAACATTGAATTTGCATAATGCTCTCTGTGACAACAGACTGGACTTCTTTGTGTGTTTTGGCTCCCTGGCAGGTCTCTGTGGAAATGCCGGTCAAACAAACTATGCGGCAGCGAATGCATTCTTAGATGCTTTTGTGCAGTATCGCTTAGGACAAGGACTTGTAGCGAGTGTCATTGACCTGGGTCTCATGAGCGATACAGGATTTGCATACGAAAATGCACCCAAACTGATCCAACGTGCCAAATCGGCATCGATGCGAACTGTTGAAGAGAATGAGCTAGTCCAGGCTCTAGAGTTGGCAATTTGTCGATCAGGTCAGATAGCACTGGGCCTTGGAACCACAAAGCCCCTCTCTAATCCTGGTGTCGTGCCACCTTGGACTCGAGACGCCCGCTATTGCCTGTGGTCCAATATCGTCTCTGCCACCGAGACAGCCGCATCTTCGTTGGACGGAGACCTTAAGGAGTTGATGGAGTCCGTCAAAAGCAACCCGCATATATTGGATGACCCAACTACCATAGAGAGAATCTCCAAAGTTCTTGGTATGGAAATTGGATCTCATTTAGCAAACATCGACGAGATGGACGAGAATGACATAAACAACATGGTGATTGAGTCTTTGGCTATGATTGAAATCCGCAGCTGGTATCGCCGCCACCTCGGCTTGGAATTGCCCCTCGTTGAGATTTCAAATGCGCAAACAATAGGAGGTCTTGGAAAGGTGACAGTCCAGGCGCTACGTGCAAAGTACAAAGAAGCTACCGGCATGGAGACTTCGGCGGTAGACATTACCATTGCAGAACAGGAGAAAGATATCCAGTATCTTCAAGATACGACACTCGGTCGACATATCCAACCTATCTCAGACAAAGTTCCAGAATGGTATGCCAAATCTGAAGGTCATGTGCTTTTGATAGGCGCAACCGGCTTTGTTGGCGCATTCATGTTGTCCATGTTGGTCGCATCACCCGAGGTAAAGACTGTCACTTGCCTGGTCCGCGCCGAGTGTACCACAACGGCGATGAAACGACTCGAAAAAGCATTTTCGAAACTCCGCCTTCCAATGCAATCCTGGGACAAGGTTCGAGCTGTCACCGGCGATATCACCCACGAAGACCTTCATCTGGAAATCACGGAGTTCGTGCGGCTATCTAAGGAATGCAGTGCTATCTTCCACCTTGGCGCTGTTGTCAATTACACTCTTCCATATTCTGCACATCGGACCACGAACGTCTTAGGTCTTTTCAACGTCCTGAAATTTGCCAATACGCATCGTCTCAAGGCTGTTCATTACTTCTCGGGCATGGCAGCATATGGCCCAACTGGCTTCCTGAGTGGCCCCACATACGTGCCTGAAAACGAGAGACCAGTAGCTGGCTCCGGGTCTTTGCGCCACCATACTGGCTACTCGCTCAGCAAATATGTGGCAGAATGCATCGCATGGGAAGCCATTTCAAATGGATTCCCCCTCGCAATCCATCGAGCCGGCTTCGTTCTGGGGCACAGTGTAACAGGGATCGGAAATGCAGATGATGCGGTCAATCGACTGATGTCGACATGTATCAGCCTGGGTGCATACCCGATTCCTCCGGCTCAGCGCAATTGCTTCGTTCCCGTTGACTTTGTGTGCTCAGCGGCTTTGCATATATCTCGGTCCAACAATAATCTCGGCCAAGCGTACAACTTGATTCATCCTGATCAAGATCAGAATATTGACCTATCCACAACATTCCACATGCTCAGTCAATTAGCCTCAACACCACTTCGCGCTGTCGAAATTTCGGAATGGGCAGAGCTGATGTCAAAAGCAATTGGCCATCGCCTGAGTGGCATTGCCCCAATAATTACGGAAAAATTAACTGAAGGCTCGATCTGGTGGAGCAACAAGCAGGACTCGATGGTGATTCATGGAACCGAAAATCTTCACAAAGCTTTAGGAGATCGAACGGACCTTTTGAACTGTAAGACGATGTATGAACTTATGGAGGTATATTTCGTGCAGTGGAGCCAGCTTTCAGAATCCGGTATCTTGATACATGAAACCTGATCCCTGTGGTATCTTTTTTTTGATCGTGTTACTAGCTGGATGAAAAGTTAGCTCAATTGCAAAAAACCGGGCCTGACTAGCATAGATCCCGCTCCACTCGTTAAAGCATTATCCGACTGAATAGATAATTCTTTTATTGATCATAGCCTAAAGATAGCCCAGAGAAAATTCAAACGCTATTCAGAGAGGCATTTCACAGGATATTTAGAAATTTATCTCAAAACAGTGATAGTCAAAGCGTATTTGTCCAGACCTTCTCTCTGTTGGCTAGATTCAGGAATTTAGGCAGGGAGAAACTGAAGAGAAATAGGTTTACTTTGTCCTGCTCGTACCTAGACTGTGCCTTTTCACCGCAGGTCGCAGTATGACATATAGCCTTTGCAAGTGTTAGAACGAGCTTTTGTATCAAGAGTAAATTATATTGCTTCTAAGCCTCATAATAATATCCCATCTGGATACGTAACAAGTGAGAAGTATGACATGTAGACATAGAGTATGGCCTGGTTTTGTAGATAAACTCGTCGATGCCGCGTGATCTTGGCCCCAAGCAAATTTTAAGTGAACTTAATGAGGACTATCTCATCAATCTCGTACTCCATGGAGTTCGAGGAAGTCGATAAGCGGCAAAAAATGCCTCTTGGCCAGGATCATCTAATTGCCAAGGCAATACCAAGAGAAGCCACGTGATTGACGATATGACTTCAATGGTCCAGAGTAAGAACGGACCTGCTACTGAATTCTTTGTCCCTCGAGACACTATCCACTGAGCATTCGCTTTCTGATATATCGTTGCCACGGGCTGAAAACAGTAGGCGATGAAGACTCTTGTTGCAGGTATAACACGCCGGGATGATGTAAACGACGCCATACCATGTGAAGCTGCAGTGATTGCAAACACCACCCAGATATGGGCTTTACTGGAAGTTTCAGATGGCATCAGCCACTGAGCAACAGACCACATTGGACGTCGAAGGATATCATGCCACCAGTTGGCCCAAAAGTCTACGAGGCGAGAATTAGCTTTAGTTCCATGACCTTTTACGCAACACACTTTACCTTTCAGATTAGGCGAAGACAGCCGGAATCCCCCAAACAACGTCGGGTGTGTCCACGTCTCCCCGGCAATATCGTTTGAGATAATTGAGATTACACCAATCGCAACGAGTGAAAAGAATGCGTGAGACCCATCCAGGAAGAATTGGGCGCTGATAATACGTGCAACACGCCCTAGCCAATTGTATATCTCCTGGCTCAAACACATGGTGAGATGGGCTCCAACGCTTTCTGAGATAGTTCGGATTGTCTGTTTTACGAGAAGGCCATCCTCGTGAGCAAATAGCACCAGATAGATATCGAACCATAGATATGCAATCAAAATGCGCCGCGCCTGAGTTAAAATGAAAGACCAACGACTTGGTTTCCAAAATTTGACTGGCTTCCTTGCGAATGGGGCGCTACGCTCGCTGATAATCAGGCTCGCAGGGGGGCGATGAGATACGGGGCCATGACTCCAGCCAATTGCCCGTGGGTTCGCAAGCAAGTCGATGATACAAACGATGCGACGGATGTCATTTGGCGGTGGAAAGGACTCCCAGCAGTAGAGAGGCCCAACTTTTCTGAGACGCCGCATAGAAAGCGGGTTGGAGACGATAAGAAGTTCTATCGCTCGCACAGGATGATACACCGACATAAATCCGGTCATATAGTTAAGGAATGGGCCTGCAGTGGGGTGCTGTACAGAATAACAAGAGTAGAGAACACTGAGCCCACACAAGCCAAATCGAAAGCGATCATATTTCGCGAGTTGCTCGTAAAATAGTAGACCCAGCCCATAAATGCCAAAGGGTACTCCCATCCAAATAATGGGTATGATCAGTGTAAGGTACTCTGATGCCATTTGGGCTGATTGTGGGGATGGTTAACAGATTGAACTGGGCCGTGCAATACAGCAGTAAAAAGATTGTCAGCATCATTAGAATATCCCACAACGGGTGCTTTTTCTCTTTCGGAGCCCTTTAAGCGTGCTGCTTTGTGATCACTGATCGGCAGACCAAGTTTCCCAATTAGATCTGCCCAATACATAGTCAACAAAGTCCTTGCATTGTTATGTATCGAGTGACAGCTGTACATTCCATTCCGTGGGGAGAGCATCATACCAAATCACAACAGGTCAACTTGACGGTCCGTGCGAGTCGAATCTTAATACTTATCTGAGTCGAACAGCACATCAGATAGATCATCTACTGTAAAGTCGCAAGAGTTCTCGGTTGCAGTGAAAATCAATAGTTCATGCATGTCCAGAATTGCTTTTGGGTGCTCAGATTTTGATCGCCCCTTGCATACACGTCAGATTTTGGACGAGTAACTTTGACTTGCAAGTCCTGTTCTCAACCAATTCTAGGAACACGAAAATTATAGACAACCTACCGAGGCTTAGAGGAGCATCAATTGTCCGTTTCATTTTATGTAAAGCGGCACCTTCGACGGACAGCAATCTTCCGAAATCTACTGCACACCGTCGACATGGGCTCTACGACCGTTCACAGGCCTGGGGAAGATGAATCTCATCCTATTGCCATAGTCGGCATGGCAATGCGATTGCCAGGAGGTGTGCGATCTGCTGCCGACTTTTGGCAATTGCTGAGCGAAGGACGTGATGGAAACTGCGTTGTACCGGACTCGCGGTATAGTGAGCAGGGTTTCTACTCAGATTCCATGGCACATTCAGTCAGAATGCAACGTGGCTATTATCTCCACGAGGATCTAGAGACGCTAGACACTTCTTTCTTTGACATCGAGGGTTTACAGCCCTCTCGGATGGACCCACAGCAAAAGATGCTGCTTCAGGTGGTATGGGACTGTCTCGAAAACGCCGGACAAGTTGACTGGCAAGGAAAACCTATCGGCTGCTTTGTCGGTACTTATGGTGGAGATTGGGAAGAGATAGAAGTCAGGGATCCTCAAAATGCACACAACTTCCATATGATCGGACATGGAAAATTTTCGCTCGCAAATGTGATTTCTTATGAGTTTCATTTCAATGGCCCTAGGTAGGCGCACCCCCAAGATTATGGCTAGGTTGTTCTTGCGCTAATACTACGACACAGTATGACCATTGAGACTGGCTGTTCTTCTTCCCTAGTTGCTCTACATCAAGCTTGCCAGTCTCTTATTTTGAAGGATTGTTCTACAGCAATTGTGGCTGGATCTAACTTGATCTTCACGCCCACGGTTGGCATGCATGGCTCGGGTCTAAGCGTATTCTCCCCATCTGGAATATCCAAGTGCTTTGATGCGTCCGCAGATGGATACGGAAGGGGAGAGGCTGTTAATGCAGTCTGTATCAAACGATTGAATGACGCTTTGAGGGACGGAGATCAGATACGAGCTGTCATCCGGTCCTCTATGGTCAATTGCGATGGTCGAAGCCCTGGCATCACTACACCCTCAGCTAAGGCACAAGAGAGATTAATACGGGAAACGTACAAGCGAGCCTTAATCAGTGATCTCTCGCAGACTGCGTTCATCGAGTGCCATGGTACCGGTACACTAGCAGGCGACCCCATCGAATGCTCTGCAATTGCCAAGACCTTCCTCAAAGAAATATACATCGGCTCGGTTCGTGCATACCCCCCCCCCCTTTTTTTTTTGTAGATTTCAGTTGAGAGGTGCTGACTCCCTGATCAACAGGTCAAGGCCAATGTTGGTCACTCTGAAGGGGCCTCGGGGCTTACGAGCCTGATAAAAGCTGTTCTGTCGTTGGAAAATAGGCTAATACCGCCCAATATCCATTTCCATCAACCGAATCCAAGAAGTGTGTTTGACTTGTATCCTTGAATCCTTAACAGTTCACGACTTATAGAGATTATAGTTCCATGGGAAAATGGACGTCTGCGTGTTCCGGAGACGCTTACTGCGTGGCCTGAGAATCGAAAAGAGAGAATCAGCATCAGTAACTTCGGTATCGGTGGCTCAAATGCACACGTGAGAAACTCAGACCCTGACGCAAGCTACCAACAGAGGCAGCACTGACGACTTTTTAGGTCATTCTTGATTCCTCTTCATCTTTCATATCCACCCCTTTGGTAAACAATGAAGTACAAGAATCAAAGCCTTTGCTGCTCGTTGTATCGGCAAACAGCCAGGAGGCCCTGTTGTGTCGAGAACAGAGTCTGCTGAAGTACATGAGCCTGCATCCAAATCGTCTAGGTGATCTTGCATATACCCTCGGTGCTCGTCGTAAGCATCTTTCACATCGAGGATTCTTAGTCAATGCGAATGCTGTATCCCCGAATGTGGGAGCCATCAAGTCTTCCATCGCCAGTCGAGCTCCTGACTTGACTTATGTTTTCACGGGCCAAGGCGCCCAGTGGGCCGGTATGGGTAGAGAATTGATGGAATTCAAGAGCTTCTGCGATGATATACGGTCCTTGGATATTGTGTTGCAGAGCTTGAGAAAGCCACCCTCATGGAGTCTAGAAGGTAACCAACGCCGTCAGATATCGTGAGTCTTGAGAAACTTGCTTACAGGATTCTACAACAGTTGCACTTGCAGATGCCAATATTGAGCAGATAAATACGCCTCAGCTTGCTCAGACTTTGTCTTGTGCATTGCAGATTGCGTTAGTAAATCTCCTCGCGAAGTGGGGAGTCAAGCCCTCAACGGTTGTCGGCCATTCGAGTGGTGAGATCGCAGCTTCATATGCTGCAGGAGCACTTACAGCAGAGTCTGCAATTGCTCTGAGCTACTATCGTGGTCTGCTGGTAGATGAACTCGGTAATGAGGGAGCAATGGCCGCCATCGGCCTTGGCCGAGCGCAAGTTGCTTGCTATCTACGGGATGGCGTTGTCGTCGCTTGCGAAAATAGTCCTAACAGTGTCACTCTATCTGGAGAGTTCCATCAAGTGGATGAGGTGATAAGCAAGATCAAAACAGATCACCCAAACGCACTGTGCAGAATGCTTCGCGTCAATAGAGCATATCATTCAGGTAGTCCATTTCTCGTGCTTGGGGGTGAGCAAGGAGTCAAAAACCGAGTAAGCTAATCATTGGACAGATTCCATGACCGCCGCGGGCAAGGTATACGAGACCAGCATTCAATCCTACATCAAACCTCGGGAAAATATGATTCCAATGTACTCTACCGTGACGGGACAAACGATTGTGGATCCAAAAAAGCTCAATGCCAGGTATTGGGTCCAGAACCTTGTATCTCCTGTTCTTTTCTGGGGCGCCGCCGAGTCCATCATGCAGGATCATCCCCGTTCGTTTTTCTTGGAGATTGGTCCACATTCTGCCCTTGCAGGACCACTGCGTGACGTTTTCAAATCTTTGGCTGATGCCAAGAAGGAAATGTTATATGCTTCCTGCGTTATTCGCGGGCAATCCCAGGAAACATCGCTCTTGACTGCAGCTGGAGAATTGTTCCTTGAAGGCATTGAGCTCGATTTTGAGGCCATCAATGGACACGGAAAGATCTTGACTGATCTTGACCCTTATCCGTGGCAAAGTGGACAGCATGAATGGGCCGAGAGCCGGATAAGTCGAGAGTGGAGATTCCGCAAGCATGCTCACCATGAGCTCTTGGGTTCACGCGTCGTCGAATCGACGCATCTTGAGCCCTCGTGGAGAAATATGCTACATATCGACGACGCTCCTTGGCTTTGGGATCATCGCATCGGGGGATCGACAGTGTTCCCTTGCGCCGGTTATATCGTTATGGCCGGTGAAGCCATGCGTCAGATCACTGGGTGTAAAAGCTATCGCTTGAGAAACCTTCGGCTTTCTAAAGCATTGACCCTTGATGATCGTGGGCGAATAGAGATCTTCTCTAACTTCCGACCGGCTCGACATGCCGAGGAGACTAACGGAGGGTGGTATGAATTCACCATTTCCAGCTTCAGGATGGGCTCGTGGGTGAAACATTGTACAGGACAAGTGCGAAACGAGACTTCCTCGCCTTCTCCACGGGATATCAGAGGTCTGCCAAGACCTGTAGCCTCTCGTACTTGGTATGAAGCCCTTAACGAGCGTGGGCTTGAATATGGACCAAAGTTCAGACTGCTCCAACATATATCTGTTCACCCGACACAACTATTAGCGACAGCCAGCTTAGAGAGAGATGGATCCTCTGAGATTATTGACGCTCCTACAATCGACCAGTGCTTGCAACTTGTTGGGGTTGCCATGTCTAACGGTCTGCCTCGAAGGTCTGATGGAATTGGAATGCCTGTGTATGTTCAGGAAGCCTTTGTCGGCAACACAGGACCCGACGTGTTCCTTGAGGCGACTGCATCAGAAAAGACTATGGGAGTGACCTCTGGCTCTGTATTTTCACAGTGGGGGGCCAAGGTGGGTATTAAAATTGACGGCGTTGAGTTTATGGGCTTCGATAAAGGTTCATCGGAAGATGGCGATCAGAAGCTGTGCTCAAATCTTAGTTGGGCTCCGGACGTGGATTTGTTGCCAGCAGGCTGCCTTCTCTCGCCCTCTAGTCCAGCCAAGCCCACATTCGATGATACCTACGCTCCAAGACAACAATTCTTTGATATGTGCATACTTGAAACCGCACGACGGATTGCTGATTTGGAGCCCGCCTTGGAGCACCTACGCAAGTATCAACATTGGGTGAATGCAAGATCAGCTGCGATCCTCAAAAACATCCACTCTCACGTGCTACCTAAGGATAGGGAGTTCTTGGAAGTGCCTAGAGATAAATGGGCCACAATCATGACCGGCCTTAAATGGCAGATCGATGAAACAATGCCCCTCAGCAGACAGTTCGCGCAACTCTCTTTTGTTGTCATGGAAAACTGTGTCGACATCGTGCAGGGAAGGTGCCAGCCTCTAGGTCTACTACTGGAAGATGATGGATTGTCACAGCTTTATGACACAGGTGACAGCAGAAATTATGAGAAATTCTTGAGGCTCCTGGGCCACTCTCAAGCCGATCTTAAGATCATCGAGATTGGAGCGGGCACCGGAGCAACGACCGCAAAAGCCCTACGATGTCTTCATCCCGAAGGAAGGACGCGTCAGTATTCGCGCTACGTGTTTACTGATATTTCCCCGGCCTTTTTCCAGCCAGCAATGGAAAGATTCAAATCATATGAAGCAATTGAATTTGCGGTGTTAGACATCAGTCAACCTCCAGTGGACCAAGAAATCGAGTCCGGAAACTTTGATCTAGTGATTGCATCGAACGTACGTTTTTCGAGGGTCTTGAGTAAGTTACAGAATACTCACCACGTGCTTGCAGGTACTTCATGCCACATGCAGTATAGGAGAGACTTTGAAAAACATCAGATCTCTTCTCAAGCCCGGTGGGCGGGTTTTGATCGAAGAAATTTGCTCTGGTTAGTAACATGAAATAAAAGGGGACTCGAGAACGATGGCTGACATGATTGAAGAGGCCCAACCGATCGAGCTCATAATGGTAAGTCCTTCCACACTTGGACTCATATGACGAGAAGCGATACTGATAACTGCAGGGTGTGCTCCCTGGGTGGTGGGTAGGTGAAAACGATAACCGTGTCTCCGCTCCGTATATTTCTGTGGATCGTTGGCAGGATGAGCTACGTGAAGCCGGATTCCAAAATGTCCATTCGGCTTCAGGTGAAGCAGATATCTACATGACATCGATAGTGGCATCCATTCCCTTACTATCGCACTGTGAAAAGAGCAATGTGAATATTTTGTACGATTCGCAGCCATCCCGTTGGGAAATTCAAGTTGCCCAAAGGATAGAGGCTTTAGGGTTCCCCGTTCGTTGGTGCACGATCTCCGAGTCACCTCCTACTAACGAAGACGTCATTTCATTCCTCGATATCGAAAGCCCATATCTGTATACCCTTACGGATACGCAGCTCGCGCAGCTTCAGCAGTATCTTTCATCTTGCACATCTACCCGTGTTCTCTGGGTGACCCACAGCTCCCAGATGCGGTGTCCAGATCCGCGTTACGGGTTGACTCTGGGATTCGCCCGGACAATGCGTATGGAATACGAAATGGACTTCGATACAATTGAAGTGGAAGATTTCAATGAAACCTCAGCGGATGCCGTTGTTGATATCTACATGAAGTTTCAACAGCAACGGTGTCGAATGGATACAACAGTGGACCACGAGTATGCCGTCCAGAACGGGTTGATTCATATTCCTCGGTACCACTGGAGTAATTTGTCTGAGAACTTACTCGAAGACCCTTCTCCAGAAGCCCCAAAGACCCTCGCTGTCGAACACCCTGGAATTCTGGACTCTTTGAAGTGGGTCGAGAAGGATTTGAATGCTATGGGAGAAGATGAGGTGGATATTGATGTGAAATTCGTGGGCCTCAACTTCCGCGTAAGAAATTTTCTCACTATGACCATGAGTATCAAAATGTTGACCATATGGGCAGGACTTGATGGTGAGCCTGGGCATGTTGCAAGGTAACACCGATATGGGATTGGAAGGTAGCGGTGTGGTTAGACGAGTCGGAAGTGGCGTTACACATCTCCACGAGGGAGATCAAGTAGTATTTCTTACATCGTCTGCTTTTAACACTCGTGTTGTTGTTCCAGGAGCTCTGGTCGTCGCGATACCTGGGGAGCTCCAGTTGGATCAAGCAGCTACCATCGGATGTGCATATACTACCGCAGCGTACTGTCTGCTAAATGTTGGACGACTACAGAAGGATCAGGTACGATTTTTTCCCGTTCCAGCCGGATTCATCCAGGAAAAATTATTAATCTGTTAATAGTCGGTGTTAATTCACTCTGCCGCGGGTGGAGTTGGCATCGCATCCATCATGCTGTGCCAGGAGCTCGGTGTACAGGTGAGTGCCAACGAGTCGCTATTATTGGCACAAGGTTTGCACCTTCTGACCCCAACAGATTTATGCTACGGTCGGCAATCAAGAAAAGGCACAGTATCTAACAGAAACCTTTGGAATTCGGAAAGAACATATTTTCGATTCTAGGAGTACTTCCTTTGCGACGAATCTGCTAAAAAGAACCCGAGGCCGAGGTGTCGATCTAGTGCTTAATTCGCTAGCAGGAGATCTCTTGCTTGCGTCCTGGGAATGTGTTGCTGAAGGAGGCATAATGGTCGAAATTGGTAAACGCGATTTAATGGGCCACGCTATGTTGCCCATGGACCGGTTCCTCGCCAACAGATCCTTTGTGGGGGTGGACATTCTTTCACTTACCAAATCACGGCCCCAAGTCGTACTAGAGTGAGCCGAGCCATTAGCATTGTAGGATATTGGGTGTTGACTAACATCGGTGAACAGGTGCTTGAAAACAGTTTCGACTCTTTTGGCCAAAAAGTCAATTAAGCCTATTCAGCCAATGCGTATCTTTGCAGCGGGTCAAATTACTGAGGCATTCAAGCATATGCAAGAAGGGAAACACATGGGAAAGATTGTGGTCGAAATGCCGGATGATGCCAACAAACTTCCTTTGTCCAAGACCCCAGGGCATATCTCCTTCGCCAATGACGGTGCCTATCTTCTCGTTGGTGGTCTGGGCGGCCTAGGCCGTGCAGTAGCACAATGGATGGTTGAAAATGGTGCTAAATATCTGGTCTTCCTCTCACGGAATGCAGGCGCCAGGGAAGATGACGCCAAGTTTGTCTATGACCTCCAGCTTCAAGGATGTAATTCCATCTTAATCCAAGGAGATGTTGCTAAGCTGGCCGATGTCAAAAGAGCCGCTGGTGCCAGCTGTAAGCCCGTAAAGGGCGTCATCCACATGGCAATGCTCATGAAGGTAAATCACTATCCCTTATTTCGAAAGATGTCAGAGTGTGGGGCTGAACTAGAATCATCTTCAGGACTCTCCTTTCTTCAGCATGACGCACGAGCAGTGGACGGGAGCCTTAGGTCCAAAAGTGCAAGGCGTGTGGAACTTGCACGAAGCCTTTTTGTCTGACCAGCTCGACTTTTTCCTCATGTTCAGCTCAGTCGCAGCTGCAGCGGGCTCTGCTGGGCAAGCAAATTATACGGCGGCCAACACCTTCCTCGGTGCCTTCGCGCGTTATCGCCAGTCTTTGGGCCTGACAGCATCCGTTCTTGATGTTGGTTGGATCACCGATGTTGGCTATGTTAGCCAGCGGCCAGAACTCTTGGACATGATGCGGTCTAAAGGTTTTATTCCGCTACGAGAGACTCATCTTCTGACTGCCATGCAATTGCTCCTCTCTCCACCCAAAATGGTTGATGGGGTGCCGTCCAAGTTCAGAGATGAGCACCACCTGTCTGTCGGGTTGGGTCTCCTATGGGCACAGGCTTCCAATGATTTACGATGCAAAGACGCCCGGTACCGTCAAGATCCGTCGGCAAGAGCTACACGCCCTGAGCCATTCTCTTCCAATGATAGCTCTATCAAAGGTTTTCTTCAGGCCGTGGAGGAGAATCCTGAGATCTTGAAACTTGCACCCACTGTTGATCTTCTTACTAAGGAAATGGCCCTGTTGATGGGGCCATATTCAGCCGCCGTGAAAAATGACGATTGGGCTGCTATGTCCGAAATTACGGTAGACTCGCTCGTAGCTGTGGAAGCTCGAGCATGGTTGAAACGCAACCTCGAGGTGGATCTTGGCCTTGTCGATATTGCAACGGCAGGTACTGTTCACGGCGTGGTCACTCTCACCATGGCTGCACTGAGCCTGAAACATGCTGTGAAACCGTGACATACCGCAGAACAAGTAGTAAAATTTCGTTTTTCTATCGTTTAATGTTCATGTCCTCTCATGAAGCAATTTGTTTGATTCAAGAATGCAAAGTATATTTTCCTCAGATGAAATGCCATCACCTTGTGCATCTAGATTCATCTCTGATATGATATTTGAAAACGGTGTAGAACAGATTGATCAGCGACGAGAATCTTCTAGAGTGAAGACCTGCAGAGCCCTCAATATAGTATCCGCATGAGAAGAGTGAAGGTGGGTTCCATGGTAAAGATCAGTGGCATCCTTCCCAAGTGACTGCCGAATCATGTCACGACCACCTGGATGAGCGTCCATAAAGTCCACAACGTCATATATCCCTCCGTCAATGCAAATGAGTGTATGCGCATCACCGGATCGCTTCCTGAACTCTTTCCAGCTCATACGAGGTAGACTGTCTCTCTGTCGCTGGGTCCTGTCCTTCAGCTGGTTGCTGCGAGCTCGTTCAATCTCAAATGGGCTAGCAATCTTTAGATCATTTGCCCACCCAAGTTTCCCCCATAGCCAGATAATCCATCGTGAAAAGTCCGGTTCGTCCCAACTTACTCCATTTCTATAATCGGCCGGAAACGCGTGATGAAAGTTGTGGTTTGCTTCTCCAAGTGTCAAAATAGCGAGAAATGGGTTATTCCGTGCGGTTGTACCGGTCGAGTATGGTTGAGTCCCAGCCCAAGGGGCATGTGCCACTGAGTTGATCAAAAAGGTGGAATGTTGCGTGACGATGATTCTGGTCAAGCCTGCATAGAGAATGCCACCCTTCCAGTCATTCCAGCCATAGTGAGCTATTGTGCCAGGCAAAAGGATGCCGACCGTGATGAGAATTGGCCAGTATAATCGATCTTGCCAAACGACAACTGGATCCTTTTGCAGGTCTGATACATCCACCGGACCCCACGCATTCTCATTCAGTCCAAGTAGCCAGCCGATATGAGAGAAGAGTAAACCTCTTGTCGCATTGTAAGGGTCTTGGTCCGTGTCTGTGTATTTGTGATGGGCACGGTGGTGTTTCGCCCACCACAGAATAGGCCATTGGTTCTGAGCAGCTCCAACCACAGCAAGCGCGATTCTTATCCCCAGGCATGCTGAAAAGGATCGGTGAGCCCAGAGTCGATGATATCCTACGGTCGCGTTAGGTATAAAAATTCCCAATTTTGACGATCGCTGGGTACAAGGACCCCACCCACTCACCAATTGTGATGCTAAAGCCTCCTATAACACCCCAGGCGATAGCCATAATGACGGTGTTTTGCCGGGCAATGACATATGGTGCAGTGAGTTTAATGATAAGTATTGGTCCCAAAAGACTCATATGTAGAAATCCGTGGAAATTTTGCCTATACCAATCGAGTTCAGCCTTCCAGCTGTGGCGAGGCACAGCACGAGACCCCGGTCGAACGAGCTTGCCCCATTGCTTTGACATTGTGGAAAAGCGGCTCTATGAGATAGTCGTTCCACTGCATTTGAGCGAGGTCTCGTGTGAGGTTCTTCGCTTATATTATGCGTGTTCGCTTTACTAGAGTTCTTTGCTTTGCTTTTTCTAGTCACCCCTTGCATTGAGGCATGCAGTTGATGCATCAATCTGAATGAATATACAATAACCAGCCACTGTAGTAACGAATAACTCAAGCCAAGAGCTTCATGATCAGCTAACCCTTCAATAAGACTCGACGTGTCCCAGAAATTTATCAAAAGTGTGGCGAGATCAGTAACCAAGCGGAAACGCGGAAACCATGTCCTTCCCTATCTTTAGACGCCAGAATTCTTGATTAAAGCTCCGAGTACCTGGATACCATCGGCTGGCTCCAAATAGCTCAAAAGTCCACTCGTTCGACCGGGGTCATAGAGTTAATTAGTTATCCGGCTGCCATTGACTCAGTGCAAGGTAACTAACAACGTGGTCGCAATGGCTTGGCGTAGCTGACACCGTCAGCGCTAATTTAGCTTTACTGAGGTATCGTGCAACACCAACAAAACATACTGTCAATCTCATCTACCACTTCTCTCCTCAAATCCAATCTTCATCACGATGGAAACCACACCTCTCCTATCACATTCCCCTCCATCGTGGGGTTCTCCTCCTTCTCCCTCCTCCTCGCGCACAACAGCCCTCACAATCGTCTCCATCGCAACCTCCACCCTCAGCTTCCTCTACACCCTCACAACCAGTATCTGGATTAAGTCCTCCCCTAACGCCCCCAATCTCGACTGGGCAACCGGCGAATGCGCCAATTACGTCTTTAACTTAGTACCTTCCCTTTTCTTATCCTATTTATCTACCTCATAAAGGAATCCCGTTAACAAAAAGACAGAGCATTCTCTCCGCCTTCAGCCTAGCGCTGCACATCGCCCGCCACCGTAAAGACCCTATCGGGCCCTTTGCGTTCTTTGCGTTCACTGTTGACTTCGTTATCGGCTGGTTCGGAGTCGGGATTGCGGCACTCGGGTTCCAGGAGTTGTATTACACTCCTGCTTGTCCGTCTGGTGTGAGTGCGGATATCGGCGTGGAGCGGGGGTGTAGGTCGGCGGTCGTGGATATTCTGCTGAGATTTGGGTGTGCATTTGGTGTTGCTCTTGGGTATGTTTTCCTCTGGGTATTTCGGGTGCGGTGGCCTGTGCTTACTCTAGCAGTGTCATTCATGCTCTGTTCGTGCTGAGAGCCTTCGTGAGTGCTGTCCGCTACCTGCGGCAGGGGTGTAGTACTTGGAGGTTCCCGACGGGGCAATTTACTGTCGAATTTACAGTCAAAGTCCTGCGTCAGGAGGAGGGGAGGAATAGCGAACTACTTGCCCCTCAACCTTAAGCAGATGGCCTTGGTCACTCATGTTTCTACTACACACATCCATGGCCGGCCCACCTGGTTGAGCGGGCCACCCTAAAACACCATACAATTTTTCAGATCATGATATATCGATAACGAGATTCTTTGCATCTTGCATTGAAAATAGTCATGACGAACTAATATGTTCAAAATAGAGGTTTTCTACTTGCATTACTAAAATTGCGCTCCGATCGAGGGAAATAGATATTTATACCATTACTATTATGCCCAAAATATTTTTCGACCTCATAGATATACTTCGCATGCTATGTCTGACTTCAGGATATCCAAGGTCCTCATGATTAGCCATGGGTATTGAAATATGAAGTTGTGAAATTTTGCTTCTATTAACATGGTATTTAAGGGTGGCACGGCCATGCAGGAATTATGTTGTTTCATAAGCTCTACATGACTAAGGGGAAAGCACAGAAGGAAAAATCAGTGCCCACTAAGCACACTTTTGTTCTTGGCGGGGCCGTAGCTATGGCCGATATCTCTCTCGGTTGTCATATGAAACAGCTGAAAACCGGCTAACCGAGGTTCCCCAAGGGATCATCAACTCCCCCAGGTTTCCGCAAACCTTGAAGCCTTGTAGCCCCGCAGCATTGCAACCAAAGATGGCATGACTAGATCTATCGTAGTTCTAAAATCAGATGTCGCCTGATTTGAACAGAATGTATGACGCTTGATAGCTGTAAGCCCAGGAATTCAATCCAAACCTAGGCGGTACTTAACTGACTAGTAAAGTAGTTCTAACTAGCGTAGTGCGTAGTTTAGTTACTAAACGTGCCATGACCAAGCGGGGGTTTTCAGCACCTCGCAAGAATGTCTCGAAGCAGCCACGGCCGAACCTCCAGAACTCTCCGCAAAATGCAAATCATAACGCTGTCATAGGTTCCCTTATTCCCGTTTTCTGGGGAGCCGGGCCCATTGTCCCGATTGATAACCCAATGCATACGGAATGGACCACTCACCCGGAGGCGCCATTAACCTTGCATACGTTTACTGGAGTGGAGTGACGCCTTGGTTCCATTTCCCCGGTCGTTATGCTGTACATTCGTCCATTCACAACGGACTGAGCTGAGATCATCATACACTAATAGATCATGTTGCGAGGAGCTCAACCAACGGATTTACCGTGGACGGCCCCCAGTTTCCTCCCTAGCGTGCCATGTGCAAATGAAGTTCGGCATGGACCCGAAGCCCCCGACCGAACCCCACGTTCGCATATTAAGACAAGGATTCTGTCCAGGTGCTGGCACTGTTTTCATGAATCTGGCCTCCTTTGAGACTTTATTTTCGAGTAACTGACCATCATGATCGAAGACATCGTGGGCGATTTGACGCCTACTAGGGCAGCACTGTGGTTCCTGGGGTTATTCACGGCTTTCTGTGTGTTTCGCAAGTTCCAAGCCTCTGCGCAGATCGCTCGTCTAGGTGCTCGCACACCCAAAGTCAAGTTCTATCTCCCATATGGTATGATAGGGATCCAGCTTGTCTAGCATGAATGCCAGACAAAGGAAATGGTGGAGCCCATGCTAAGGAATCTGCAGCGCTCGACTTCGTCTATAAAGGCCAAGTGGCCAACCTGAAGCACGAGGATCCCGAATTCTGGAATGAAACTATCATGACGGCCAGCGGCCGCGACAATTGCAAGACCGCCGAGGTCGATGCTGGCATCTCCACGCGCATCATCCTGACCAAGGACCCTGAAAATATCAAAGCACTGCTCACCGGCCAGTTCGCGGATTACGGCAAAGGCGAACCGTTCCACCGCGAGTGGAAAGAGTTCCTCGGCGATAGTATCTTCGCCACGGACGGTGAACTATGGTCTCGCTCGCGCCAGCTGATTCGACCCATGTTTGCACGCGAGCGACTCGTCGATACCGAGATCTTCGAGAAGCATGTGCAGAAGCTCATCCCCCTTCTCGGCGGTCAACCTAATCACAGCAGGGTCGTCGATGTCGGCTCACTGTTCTTCCGGTATACCCTCGACGCAGCGACCGACTACCTCCTCGGTCAGGGAACCGATAGTCTCGAGAATCCGGCTACACGCTTCGCTGAAGCCTTCAGATACGTGCAACAACGGCAAGCGGAGCTTTTCCGATTCGGGTAAGCAACCTGTCTCCCCGATCCTTTGTGATACCCAGCATCAAATTCCCATTGGAAGAACCAACAAAAGCTAATCTGCAATTCTGTGTAACATTGAAATAGCGTCTTCAACTTTGCCATGTCACGCACCGAGTTCCGCCGCAACCTCAAGATCATGGATAGCTTCCTGCAGCCCTACATCGAGACCGTGCTGGCCATGTCCTCGGACGAACTCGACCAAAAGCTCTCCAAACGCGAAACCTTCCTCCACGCCCTAGCCCGCTTCACCCGCGACCCCAAGGTCCTTCGCGACCAACTTGTCGCCATCCTCCTCGCCGGCCGCGACACTACCGCCGGCACTCTTTCCTTCTGCCTGTTCGAATTAGCCCGCCACCCGGAAGTCGTCGCCAAACTACGCAGCGAGATCCGCGACCGTCTCGGTGTCGGCGCCGACGCCCAGAAGCCCACCTACGACGATCTCAAGACGATGAAGTATCTCAACGCCGTGATCAACGAGACAATGCGCTTCTACCCAGTCGTCCCCTTCAACGTGCGCTACTCGCTCAAGGATACCACCCTCCCTCGTGGCGGTGGTCCAGACGGACAATCCCCCGTTGGAGTGCGCGCCAACTCTCGCATAATCTACTCCACGCTCCTCATGCAGCGTGATCCGGATCTGTACGATGGGCCGGAATCAAAGAATTACTTCGATCCGGGCCGATGGATTCCCGAACGTTGGGTTGAAGGGTGGCAGCCACGACCGTGGCATTTTATCCCGTTTAATGGAGGTCCGCGCATTTGTATTGGGCAGCAGTTTGCGACTATTGAGATGGGGTATACGATCATTCGGATTTTGCAGGCTTATGAGAAGGTTGTTGCGCTGCCGGTTAGTGGGGAGGATTCTGTCAAGGATCCAGTGTTGAGGTTTGAGGTTACGCTCAGTCCTGGGGCTGAGTTTAACTGTGTTTTTGTTAAGGAGGGGGAGGAGGCTGTGAAACCTGGTATCTGAAACGGCGGCTTGTAGTATATGATATACTGTGAATATGGTGTGGCTGGGGTTGGGTGTCATCACACTATCTCCTCTCTGTTTTGCGTGGCTTGACTGAGGAGTCAAACCAGCACTACTACTGTGATTTATACGAGAGACGACTTGCAATGTCCTGATTTTAGTTCATAAGTTCAATACAAATTGAATCATCTTTCTGTCAACAATGGCATTCCCATCAGATTCACCTGAACCGGCTCACTCTTCAAAAAGCAAGCCCTCACTATCTAAACGCCAACCAACTTGAACTTTGACTCCATCCTGCCTCGCTATCTCAATATACGAATCAATATCCCAACCTAGAAATAATTCAGCTTCAACTTCCTCAATTTCTTCAACTTTTGCAAAATCTCCACCTTCCTCAGCTCCAGGAATAAATCTTCCTCATCCGCCTCATCCAAATCTCCCGAGACACTAATCAACGGCGTCTTTGCCGGTGAAAAGTCCCAATCCCTATTTCTGTCTGCATCACCATTTGCAGCGGTTCTCGTCTTAACTTTCAGCGTTGTACCTAGACCCCCACTCGTCACCAGTTCCGATACCAGCGGCGAAGTATTCTGTCGTGGCACGGCCTTGAGAATACCCACGCCTCGACTCTCGTTCGGCGCTGTCGTAGTTCCGTTGGTTGTGGTCTTGGTCATGTTGTTGAATTGAGTGTCGTGCGAGATGGACTTGATCTCGGCGTCCAAGTTTCTATCCCCATCCTTGTTCGGTGAACTATCTGGGCCGGTCCAGCCCCTACTCATGCGCACTGCTTTCTCCCATTTACCAAAATTAGCTGCGCTTTCTTCGCGGGTGATTTGGGGCTCGAAGACGGCGCCACCGGCGCGATTGATGTCGCGCAGCTCGGCAAAATTGCGCCACATGCCTACGGCGAGGCCGGCGGCAATGGCGGCACCCAATGCGGTGGTTTCGCGCATTTGGGGACGATATACCGGTATAGAAATGAGGTCTGCTTGGGTCTATGGTTGTGGGGTTGTCAGCGGTGGTTCATAGTGCGGCAGGTTTCGCATCAATCTCGGGGGGGGGGGGGGGAGCTCTTACCTGCATTGCTAGATCTGAGTTGCTCATTCCTCCATCCACTGCGAGTTCAGAAAGAGCCTTGCCGCTGTCCTTTTCCATTGCGTCGAGGATGGCTTTCGTCTGGAAACAAGTTGCTTCGAGGGTGGCGCGGGCAATATGCCCCTTTTGCGTATACTGGGTGATCCCAACTTCACGGAGAAAGACCAAGTCAGACATCGCGAACAGATCAAAGACACGACTAGGTGGTCTTTGGGCGCCATATCTGAGACTTACAGATTGTCCCCTTGGCATCGTCGATCCAATAGGGCGCAAACAAGCCACTAAACGCAGTCACAAACACACAACCCCCATTATCCTCCACCGTCAAAGCCAAGTCATTCACCTCTTCCGAGTCCTGGAAAAAGGAAAGATTATTCTGCAGGAATTTTACCCCGGACCCGGCTACCGCAATACTCCCCTCCAGCGCATACACGGGCTTCCCGCCAAAATCATATGCCACCGTCGCCAGTAGCCCATGTTTTGAGATCACCGGCTTCTCGCCAACATTATACAGCAGGAAGCAGCCTGTGCCGTATGTGTTCTTCGCCATGCCTGGCGAGAACCCCTTTTGTCCCACCAGCGCCGATGACTGATCACCCAGACACCCCATAATGGGCACATGGGCAAGGACACCGCTCGCAATCACCCCGTACGCCTCGGGGTCGCTCGAGGGGACAATCCTCGGCAAATGAATCTTCCCCTTGATACCGAAGAAATCCAGCAAAGCATCATCATACTGCAACTTCTCCAGATTCACAAACATGGTCCGTGAAGCGTTTGTCGAATCCGAGACAAACACGTTAGCAGCCGCGCCGCCATTCAAACGGTACACCAGCCAAGCATCGACGGTTCCAAACGCCAAAGTCCCGCGATCAAAGGCCTCTTTGACCTTGGGCACGTGTGCGAGCATCCATAGCAGTTTTGTCGCCGACGAGTATGTTGATAGCGGGAGGCCACAGAGGGATTGGAGATGGGAGGCGCCGGGTCGGGCTTTTAGTTCGGAGACGATGGCTTGGGAGCGGGTGTCGGTCCACACAATGGCGTTGTGGAGGGGTTCACCCGTCTTGTGGTCCCAGACGACCGTTGTTTCGCGTTGATTAGTGATTCCCACGCAGGCGATGCTGGCGCGGGCATGGCCGAGGCTTTCGAAGGTTTGGACGGCGCCTGCGATGCAGGTCTCCACGGACGAGACGAGTTCGAGGGGATCGTGTTCGTGCCAGCTGTATTTTGGAAGTGATCAGCCTTGGATCCCTTGGTGTATTTTATCTGCCTCTCTCTTGTCTTCTTGCATCGAGTTGTATGGTTTATCTACGGGTTACTTACCCTGGATGTGGGTAGATCTGGCCAAATTCCACCTGGTGGGATGCAACGGGTTCACCATCGCGGTTGAAGATCAGAAACCGGGTGCTGGTCGTCCCCTGATCGATCGACCCAACGAACATCTCGGAGGGCTGCATGGTTTTCTAAAGAGTAACTGGCCGTCGCGGGGAATCGGTATTGGGAAGGTTGTCTACTAAGGAAGGAACGCAACGCACTCTGCACTTATGGGGTATCAAGAAAAGATAACATGAACGACATCGCTCTCTCGACCGTCAAGAGAAAATGAAAGAGGGAAAGATGGTTCGGTCTCTCTCTTAAATAACATTGCTAGAGCCTGCTGTGACACCAAAAGGTTCCGTGCGCGCGGGGTCTCAAGCTGTTGGGAGGGTTCAAGAGGTGACAAGACTGCGCACAGATTGGTGGGAATTATCGGAGTCTCGATGACTTATTAGCCAGGGGATGGGGGGCTAATCCCAGAGATTGGTCCAATATTGGAAATAGGTTTGAGCGTCTTAATTTTCGTTGATTAACACTACAGGATCATTATTTTTGCTAGTCTCTACTGTTCAGGAATGCCTCAAGAGGTCGCAGCTCCACGCTCCGAGTTCGTGGCGAGACTCGAGGATGTTGTGATGATTCCAACGTGCTGACTGCTTCGTGCCTTATGCTTCCTGCTGGTCGTGCATATAGTAAGCTCACATAGGATTAAAACTAGACTGTCACTCATCTAACAAACTAACCAGCCAGAACTCGATAGGAGTGCTGAACGGTACAGGGGATCTCCTGTACATGAGATCCACACTCCACTCCGACGATCTTTCTGGGGGAACAATCCCACCCGATAAAGGACCCCCGAAGAACGAGCACTTGAAACTAAAGAGGCCGAAACGCGAGCCATTCTCAACAATGGCCATTATGAGCTGCATGTTCAGCGACAATTCTCAGTCCATTCAGCCCACGAGATTGTTCGGTACAAACAAATCCGAAAGCCCGACGAGACCATTCCGGAGGAATTGTGGGGGTCAACAGACTCCAGACGAATCGCCCCGCCGTGGAGAAACAGAATGTCATACTCCACTCTGCACAAAATGATGCCTCTCAAGTGTTAAGCCTACAGAACGACAAGCACCCACACCAGCACCAATATGGCCGTCACCGACATCGCTATCGACCATGCACTTGCCGAACCCCCAGCACCACCAACCAAGTATCCACCATCAGTCAACCAAGTCCAAACCGGAATCCCGTCACAATTTCAATCTGACTCGCACGCCCTGCCCATGTTTACGCTTGGCCTGTTCTTGGCCTACCAGCCTCGTTCCTGTCGGTGAGATGAGGACTGCGGCGATAACCGACGAATGCGAGGGTCGGATTTTCTCGTGGAGGACAAGAGTCTGGAAGACATTTCTTTTCTCAACTTTGCCTCTCACCGATGATCAATCATCTCCTAGTGTTTCCAGGGTTCATCCTAGTCATCACGATGTAAAAATTCATGTAAAAAAGGCCCACAGAGCTCTGGAATCAGTGAGTGGTCACACGAGCGCAAAATTTGATAATAGGGTGCCACCCTATCTTTCGCCCCCGAGAATTTAAACTCCAAAGAATAGAACATCGACATGGGATAATTTATGTGAAAGTACTACTCGTCACACTCTACCTCGACGTGAATATGTCCATTTCGATTCCAGGGGTTGGAGGGAAACGGATATGTTGAAACGTGGACGGCCAGGTCCAGCCTCCCCTGGTCGGTACAGGAGACGGTGAAAGAAAAGTTCAACGCCCGTCTACTTTGCAACTACCTCTGCCTCGCTGGCCATTGCAAAAGCTTCGAAGTTGGCAGGTACGCTTCGAACTTCTAGAAATTGCAATGATACCTGCGTGTGTCTTCACGGGTCCGTCCCTTTGCCGATGGGTAACAGAAGCAATGGAAGCTTCTCCGTACGACCTACAACCTCCCAGCCGCCCATTCTCCCCCGATGCCCCGGTATGCCATTTCCAGTCAAGGATCTTATTCACGCCGTAGAGCCATTGGGAATAACGCGCAGCTTTGGTGTCACCAACCCGCTTATTCCACCGCAATTGCGGCATGTATTTGCTCATAAAACGTCCCCTGCCAATGGCAAATTCGCAAAAGGGACACAATTTCGGTAGTATTTGGTTACTTGTTACTCGGTTCTATCGTACTCTTGGCTTCAGCAATCAGAAATGGGCCGGCAGTTCCCGGTCAAACGGCTCGCCATACAAACGCGAACCATTGGGCTTGAAGAAATGTGTGCTGTCAGAAAGCTATACTCGCCCTTCTCGACTCATAGAGTGACATATTCTTTTCGCTCTGTTCTTTTGGACAGCATAGAAGGGAGAGAAGAGAAAAGGCAGCAGTCCCCCCATCTGCGGATGGTTTTGGAGAATGGAATTGTATTCAATTCTCAAAGCCCCAACCAACGCCCCCGAGTCTGTGTCTGTGTCTGTGCTTGCCATTGTACTTCTCCATATCCCGGTCTGAACGGCTCTGTATCCTGGTACCAGTCTATCACTCCGGTCTTCCCTGTATGCTCACGCGGGCTTGGAGAGGAATAGAAAAAAAGAAAAAGTGAGGAACACGCTTCCTCCGAGGACCCTGCATCCTCCAATAAAGCCGATTTAGCAGGATCTTGCCGGCAAAATCTAAGTCCAAGGTATTACACAGCTTGGACCGGTGCTCGGTGATATATCGCTAGATGACCGCGCCGTTCAAGAAGGTTGTCATCGCTGCACTTCTTCTGCTGACGAGTCCATTGCTTCATACTACCTTCTGCGTCTCTGCTGGACAGACTTTTGATTTTATATCTCTATTGGCATTGAGCGCGAATATCTGGATGGGTTCCATGATTTCAAATTCTTTACACTCCATGTCGACTCCTCACAAGGAGATTGGGTCTGCGGAGAGTCACGATAGTGGGTGTTCCTCTCTATACCTGGGAAGTAAGCACGACGCATCCATCAACGAAGTATCCGCCGGAATCGACAGTATACCCAGTGAACCATCATTGCTCTGGTACAAGATCCGCACATACGGACAGGATGCTTTTTCCGAATTCTTCGGTACAATGATCTTGATACTCTTCGGTGACGGGGTGGTCGCCCAGGTTCTACTTAGCCGTGGGCAGAAGGGTGACTACCAGTCCATCTCTTGGGGTTGGGGGTGAGTATCAAGTCCCTTCCACTACGATGTCATAAATTACTTCCCACTCTAACGTGGCCTCGTTTTCAGATTGGGCGTCATGTTAGGCGTATATGTCAGCGGTTCCTCAGGAGCCCATATCAATCCCGCCGTGACATTTGCAAACTGCATCTACCGCGGCTTCCCCTGGCGCAAATTCCCAATCTACATGCTCGCCCAACTCCTCGGCGCGATATGTGGTGCAGCCATCGTCTACGGAAACTACAAATCTGCCATCGACGCCTACGAGGGTGGTCCACACATTCGCACTGTACCGGGTTACTCGCCTACAGCGACGGCGGGCGTCTTTTGCACATATCCGGCCGAATTCATGACCAAGACCGGCCAGTTTTTCTCGGAGTTCTTGGCTAGTGCGGTGCTTATGTTTATGATCTTTGCGTTGAAGGATGATGGTAATCTGGGTGCGGGAAAGCTGATGCCTCTCGCGCTGTTCTTCGTAATTTTCGGCATTGGCGCTTGTTTTGGGTGGGAGACTGGGTACGCGATTAATCTGGCAAGGGACTTTGGACCGCGACTCACGTCTTACATGTTGGGATACGGACATGAGGTGTGGGCTGCGGGCAATTATTACTTTTGGGTATGTGATTAACCCTCCCATGTTTAATTACGTGAACCCTTGATGGCAGTTTTCTCACCATATTCTTGTCCTATTAGGTCCCCATGGTCGCTCCCTTCTTGGGCTGCACGTTCGGCGGATGGATCTATGACGTTTTCTTGTATACCGGACAGAATAGTCCCGTCAACACGCCTTGGTTGGGTATTAAGCGGCTACTGCATCCCAGACGTGGACAAAAGGTTGCCCTGTCCAGTCCTGTCTGACTCAGTAACGAGGTTTACGATCTATGAACAGCGAAGATGAAGTCACAGCCATGTAGTTTGATAGTACAAAATTTACGTATCGTACCAGAGATTTAACAAAGCTCATGTCATACCTCCATACCTCAACAAGACTCGACTGCGAAACCTCAAGTTCCAATTGTACCATGATGTGTACACTATAGCATCACCCTCGCAGAATATTTTGAATTTCCAATCCACAAAAACTAGAAATAACCTTTACCCAGGCCCAGCAGGCATGGTTACCTCGATGACATCGTGTCAGGGACCACAGAAATTCAGACTCAAACCACCACCCGCATAGCTCCACGGCGTCTGTCTGCAGTCATGTGCGCATGCACCGCCCTCCAATATCCGAGGCAAAGAGAAGTAGAAAGGAAAGGAGCACTCCCAAATATTCCATCCATGTCTATATCGCAGTGCATGCGTAGCGCCTACTCCTATTTCTGCTATGACTGGAAGCACCTGCATTCCTGTGTCGTGCTGACTTGTTGTTCGGACTGCATCCATGTCTCTATCAGGTCGAGTGAATAATCATGCCATTGTGTGTCCTGTATGCTGCGTACTGCAAGACTTTGATGACCATATTATTTGAGTAATGTTTGCTGGGTGCAGGAGTGTAGTCGATAGTAGGTGTTTTCTTATTGCAGGGTTTAGGCGACTTGGCAGTTCTTGAGTAGCATCAACCCTTTATGTATTCACTTCTTGGGATCACTAATAACACGAGTTTTGGACTCGCTGAGCTAAATAAGCCGCCAGTGCAACCGGGTTCAATGCTTGATGGGCTTAGTTTGCCATTAGGTCAAGAATCGAGAGCCATCAATCAAGGTTATGTCGTTCTAAAAACCCAATAGTCTTTCTTCGGCAACAATGCCAATAGAAACTGAACGAACACAGTACCATACATGACCTCTCGCAAATTTTACCCGTTCAAAGCAGACCGAATCTCCCATTTTCCAAGTCTCCACTCATAACATCCGATCCGAACGTCCAGGCTTCCTCCCCACCACGATAGCCGGCTGTTTGATATTATCATGCTCAAATCTATAAACGAACATTAAACGAGTCAATAAGCCACACACACTTTATCCTAAAATGTAACATTGAAGGCAGTACTCACCCTAAAACCCCTACACCCCCAGGCTCAAAAATCAACCTCATCGTTCCCGTATCCAACGACAAGCCAACCCACCGAATCGCCATCGCGGCTAGAATATGTCCATGAGCGACACAGACAATATCCTGCGCGTGTTGGCTGCGATGAGAATCCATCTGGCCACCGGGCCAAGTAGCCGAATTGGCCTCGATGACGGATTTAATCTCGGCAATGAGCTCGTCGACACGTACAGTCACTTGCTGGGGAGATCTAAATGAATCATTTTGTTTTTCCAATGTTAGCCTGCGATATTCTTCATGTCCCAAAGCCAAACCATGGCGTCCAATCTTGGAGCTTAAAACTCCAAGCCATGATTGCCATGAAATCATCAAACCGCCCAAGAAAACAAGGTCTCGCAAAGGGAAAAAGACATACTCTCCGCCAGGACAACCCTCCCTCCAGATGTCCCAAGTCGGACTGCCAAACTTTTTCATCCTCGCATCTTTAATGCTCTGCAACGTCAGCCCCTCATAGTCCCCAAAGTCCCATTCTTCCAACCACTTGGTCACATGGATATTTGCATCCGCCGTGTCTCCTTCAATCTGCGATTCGGTCTCGAAAGTCTGCCCCGTCTCTCTGTCCAGGAAATGCAAGTGATTGCGGGTTCCCAGTCTGAGGATTTCGGCCGTACGGCGGGCGTTGATGCGCGGGGAGCAGTAGCTGTGGTTGGATATGGAGGTTAGCAAGGAATTGAATACTTCTCTCGTTTTCATTCTGATCATGTTCTTTTTGTCGCTTGTATGGGGGTGTTTGGGGGAAAGGAGACGAGTAGAAGCGGTCTGTGAGGTCTGTTTTCTTGCTGTGATGGTACTCACATCTTGGCAACACCTGCTGGATTAATCATTTCGTTTTCAGCGACGAGACGTTCGCGGACTAATCTGACGTCTCGTTCACCCATTGTAGACAAGGGTACGTCCGTTCGACTAGCGAATTTTCCCCCGGTGATCCAATCTGTCTCGCCGTGGCGGATCAGGAAGATGCGAGCAGAGGTCGTGGGTGTGCTCATGATAACGATTTGACGAGCTAAATTATGAAATCTTTCAAGCTTGATTTTGAAGATGATGGAGTTCGCAGGGCTAGTTCAATCGCCAATTTTGACTGTTCTGTGGCGATTCGGGTTGTTATTACGGAGTACAAACCTCATGTTGAGGTCAGTCTTCCAATGACCACGGAACATGGTTCCTGCCCGTGGGCCCGACTAGTCACGGAGACAGCGGGTCAGTCAGATCTACAGCGCGAAGAAGGCCAGTTGTGTGTTCAACAGCTCGGTCGAGATTTGCATCATCGCATCAAGCTCATATAATTCATAAAGAACCTATCAACACTGCCAAGGGTAATATACATGGAAGCGGGCGAAGCCGATCGCGTCGCTAGGCAGAACATTCGTCACTTCTTTGGTATGTAAATAAAGGGACAATAACCATAAACAAGAAAGAAAAGCTCAAAGGGTCATAAGCGCCAATATGCAGCATCCCTCTATCATGATGAGCAATAAAAACAAATCAAAGTGGAGGCAGCGACATGGCTCGCTGGGGGTCGGGTAAAATGTATGTCGTTAACGCCGTGTCTAGTTCATCCCATCATCAATAATAATAATACAATTCAACAATGCCAAAAAAAAGTGTGTTTCAGAGCAAACCGAAGATGCCACCGAGCAGCACACAGACGATGCTCATAGTCAGCGCAGGCGGAGACTGGTACAGACTGACCCCTCCGCCAACCGAAGGGGCAATAGTACGAGTGGCAGTAGCTTTGGCTGAGGACACCAGGGTCGTCGCTGTGTCGGTCTCCCAATATTCAGTATGTTGGTGCTGGGTCTTGGTGGTACTCAACGAGGTAGTCGGTGCGTGTCGAGTCACACTCGAAGACGGTGTTTCAGGCCCAGAACGGGAAGAGACAACCGACGAGGAAGCCAATGGCACTGATGTAGATCGGAAGGTAGACTGCGAGGAAAGAGATTTGATCTTAGCGATTGATACAAAGGGTGTGCTGGTAGGTATAAGGCAGTGCTCACTCACTGAACCCCCACCGGGCGGTTGAATCTGCCCGGAGCCAGATTCCCAGCCACTGGGGAGGCCAGTGGACGCCGTCGGCGAGCCGGTGGCAACCCAGGGCCAGACATTGGGGGTGACATAACTGGAGGTTTCTCGGTGGGTGCCGCTCCACGGAACGGGAACACTGTCCACCGTTGCAGTAATAAGGGGTGCCGACTGGGTGGAGGTCGGCTCATCGGCGCTATTGCCATTGACCTTGCCTCCATTGGCAGTGATGGATTCCCACGAGCCCGATTGATCGCCGTAGCTGTATGAGTTTCCAGTCGAGTAATCGGTCACGGTCATCGACTTGAGGTACATTTTGTAGGGACCTTTGCTGTAGTCGGTCAAACCGCCAGCCCAATCTAAAGATATGTTAGGACTTTCACTCAGCCATCCGGACTAGATTCACTCACCGATTGTTCCCTGAGAGTTGTCCGAATCGCCACCAGCCCACACACCGACCTTGATCATCATCGGAGTCTGCGGATACTGGTTGGTGTCGGCGGTAGCGGGCGTGAGGACGCGAACCGTCGTGCCGTCGATAGCCCACACAATCTGAGAGCTTGTCCAGTCGACCGAGTAGGTGTGGAACTCGTCATGATTGCCGTTGTTGGCATGGTAAGCACCACGGTTGTAGCTGCTGGTATCCCCCTTTCCGAAGTAGTTCGTCTGCGCCTGAGCATTATTACCACCCAGCCATTCCCAGTCGATTTCGTCCAAGTCGTCAGATTGCAGCACAGCACTGCTAACAATGCCCGTTCCGGACGCCGCCTTGATGGTGAACTCGACCTTGCCGAACATGATGTACCAGCCCGACTGGATCAAGGGTCCATCGCCTTTCTTGGAAATTGTGAAAGTGGCTCCGTTGGTGCTATCGTAGGTGACGGTTCCCGAGGTAGCGAAATCGGAAGATAAGCCGGAGGTAAAATCGTACTTCTGGTCGGCCTTCCCAAGGGCAGTGTCTGCAGGGCAAGCTGTGTGGAGAATTAGCTTTGAAACGTACTTAAGTCGATCGTCTCGTTGGAGTTCTCGGTTGGCTCACTCTTCTTGAGCGGGTTGCAGTCTGTGTAAGTCTGGGCTGTCACCAGAACAGACGAGCAGAGCAAGCCCAGGGCCGTTCCCAGAGCCAGCTTCATGGTGAATGACGTTATTGCGGAATCAGGTGTGTAGTAGTAAAGAGTATAGATAAATAGCCCAATGTTTAGCTAAAACCGGGATGGGTGAGAAGGATGATGGGATGGATAGCTTGGAGAGGATGTGAAAAAGGGAAGAAATACGAGTGGAAGGAAATGACAACAATTGAAATTATTTTAGAGCAAGTACGATCTTTGCTGTCATCCAGGATCTGGCAACTGCCAGCCACCTTATTTTGGGCTCATCAACTTGCAACTGCCCAGTTTCCACTTTTGCGCTTTCCAATCACTTTCTTTGGGCGCCGATCCGTGGGTCCCGGCTATCATTTATCCAATCAGGGATGATCTGCGCCACGTTATGCGGCTGAGGAAGTTTACATAACCCTGATTATCGTCTCCCGTAGCATTCTTTCGATCCGAACTAGAGCATTCCGATCTGTCCTTCAATTCAATGTGATGTTTCTTTTGATCTGAATATTCTAGGCTTCTACTGTTTCCTCCATCAGAAATAAAGCTTGCACTGATCTACCACTCGTGGAAAAAAGAGCAGGAGGCAGGAAACACCGCTACTCGAGTGGGGGTCCTCCCCAGCCTCTTGATTTCATCCCGCATCATCGTCCACCACTCACCAGCTCATCTCTAGCGACATACAATCTGGGCAAATAATGGATTTGCCTTTGCCGAGTCTTTCTGCAGCTTGGCCCAGCTGCCTACACCAGTTGTAAGCAGTAGCTACCCCAACAGCTCATCCAATCGGGAAGTCATTGGTATGCAAGGACGCGCTATCCCGACCGTGGCTCTTACCGTGTGCTTTCCATAGTTTTTATACTTTTGACACTGCCTTCACTCCCTTCTCAGCCAAGAAGTGCAAGACCTTGGCCAAAAGTTTTGACCCATAGAGCGAAGGCCTTGGAGAAGATTGGCTCGCCATATTGCAATTTATTGGGGGTCAATCCGAGTTGGGGTCCTGCTGCTTTAGCAACGCTAATCCCATTTCGACGCATTGAAGATCTATCGGTAGTGCCACATGGCAAGGATCCGGCTCGCAAACACGACGTTAGATATAACCTAGAGCTTAACTCCTTCATTTACCTATTGTGTAGGGTAACTAATTCTGGATATGCTTTGGACAGGCTCGACATCACCACCGGAGCTCTTGGTGACACTTGCTGCTCGATGCTGACGGGCCATGCAGTCCGTCCCTCGGAAGGTGTGGGCAGCACACCTATTGGGGGTTTGAGGAACTGTACTAACCTTCGAAGCATAATTAGGCCTCAGTGAATGCTCAATGAATTGTCTTGTTTTTTTACCAATGGTCTGAAGTACTAACGCCGCCGGTCCATGCCCACTAGCTCGAGTATGGAACCAAACGTCCCAGAGCTGCAATGTGTATCAAACTTCACGAGAGACCGACGTGTCAAACATCACGTTTAGCCCTCCAGATACTGACATGAAACTAATCCTTCCCCTCACTCTTTCTCTGCACCCTGACTAGATCACCGATTCGCCCCGTGAGGTCACCGCCGCACTCGTTACCCTGGCCTCTTTGTGTAACCCTCATTGCCCCTTCGACCGCTTCGACCGCTTCGATGTATAAGCCTCAGTTTATGTCTATCGCTCCGGGCACAAGCCTGACGGGTAAGACTGTCCTGATCACTGGAGGTAACTCAGGACTTGGGCTCGAGTTTGCACGCCAAGTATTGGGCTTGAATGCATCCCGCATCATCATCACAGTTCGTTCTCAAGCCAAGGGCGACACGGCAATTGCAACTCTGCGAGCAGACCCCGCAGTCCGAGCCACCAATCCGGATGCCAAGCTAGAGTACTTTGATCTGAACCTCGATGACTACGAGTCCGGACTGGAGTTCGTGCGGAAGGTCTATGCAGAGGTCTCGGTGCTCGATATCCTCCTATGCAATGCGGGCACCAACTTTTTCAACTACGAAACGAGTAAGAGTGGTCATGAGCGCTTGATGCAAGGTACCCCTCTTCCCGTAACTACTGATACGTTATGAAGATATGGATGACACGGCTGATACCTCAATCTAGTCAATTGCTACACGCATTTCCTCGTCGTCCTCAGCCTGCTCCCTCTGCTGCGACGAACGGCAGCCAAGCGTGGATCGCCAACACGAGTAACATTCTTGAGCTCATATAGCCACGCCCATCACACGCTGGAGTCCAACCCCATTGCTACAGAGGAATCTGTCATTGCCCATTTTGACAACATCAAGAAATACGTCTCTGGGAAACGGTATCAGGACGGCAAGCTCGTCATCAATTCTTTTGTCCAGCGCCTCGCAAGCATTGTGCCTTCCAGGGAGTTTATCATCAACTGTGTTTGTCCGGGTATTGTCGCGACAAATATTAACCAGAATTTGCCTCTTTGGATCAAGCCACTTATGTGGGGCTTCTTCATGATCAAGGCGAGGCCGGTGACCGAAGGAGGACGGGTCTTGGTTCGTGCCGCCGTGGTGGTGGGCGAGGAAAGCCATGGGAGGTACCTCCAGACGGGCGAGATACATAAGTGAGTAGAAACGGAACTACCTGGACTTTTCAGGTCCGATTAGATGCAGGCAAATAAATATGTGCTGACTGGCGATAGTGGTGCATCCCTCCTGTGTCAGCCAGCAGGCAAGCAGTTCATCGAGAAGCTATGGGCTGAGATTGTGGCGGACATTGGCAAGATCAATCCGGAAGTCAGGGTCTTTGATTAATCAAGCGAGAACAAGGGAACAGGAAACAAGGTGCTGGCCAGAGCAGTGTATTCCAATTAGCTCAGGGCCGTTTCTTTATGTGCTCGGCTGACAGCAGCTTTGTATTCTAAGACAAACGGCAACATTTCCCATTCATCTCTTTTGACAATACCTTAGACCAACGGCAGATTCATCAGAAGACAAGCATGCACAATAAGCTAGCTTCCTAGTGTCAAATAGACACCTCGACCAGGTGGATACAGTACATCACTGGTGGCTGAACTATCGTGTCCGGGGAGCTCCAGTTTGGAATAGGAGATGGACCCGATGTACACAGCCTGAGTGGACATGTAGCTAGTAGAGATCAGATCCAAATCTTGTACTCCATAGATATCTGGCTAGGGTCTCCCCTAGTCCACTAGAGCAGTCACTAGCTTTCAGCCGTCCGTACCGCGACGACGCTGGGACCCGTCAAGCCAACAAAGGCCAGCCAAGCGTCGCCAGCAAAGAGAAAAAGGGCTTCCCGAGCTCCACCGAACTCCCGTCAAGCACGGACAGCATCACGGACCACATCCCCCAGAAACTAAACCCCCTCCCATATCCATGTACCCAGTCTCTGTCGACGAATCGCAGAATAATTATGCTCTCAATCGATCTCCTGCTACGGCAGATTTGCATCGATAAATGACGGTCTCACTGTGAGACGGGGATTACAGGCCAAGCACGTTTTTGACTGAAGCTCTCTAGCGCAAAAGAGCCTCAACCCTCTTCCTTCACCCTCCAACTCTCTTCAACTCTTCGTTTCATCCTCTTCTCCCCTAATCCACCCTCCACCACCACATCTTCCATCGCAACGCACCGAGGTCGAGTTTGTCGCGAGAGAGTTGCTTCCTCGTGCACCGCCCTGCTTTTACGACTCACGACTTATTTCCGGCCCCCTCCCCCCCTGCTCGGCCTCCCCCTCTTCTCTCCCGTCGCACCTCGACCTGGTACCTGTTTCGTATGACGCCCAGGACGATTTCCTCGCCAACCCATCCACTAATCGTCCTAACACACAATCACTCACCTATCAGAGGATGTTCTAGAGGCCACAGCCCTACTGTCACGACGCCCGATACATACATACGTACCCCCGTACCTGCGCCCGCACCGTCGTCTCAGCTTTTCAAGCGCGCCCTGCTCTCAGCATCCACACCTCAACGCCCCCGCCCGTCGATGAGATTAAACACATCGCAAAACCCTGCCTCTTGATATATCCGATCAAATCACGAAATTCTCCCGCGCTCACGATATTCCAAGCTTGACGATTTGTCTTTATATCCCCCGGCTTCGAGCTCCGCCCCCGTGGCGCAAGCATTCGCGACCGCAAACCGTCACCACATATCGCCAGCTCCCCATCCTCCCCTTTTTGGCCCGGCGCTTCCGATACAAGCACCACGCCTATTAATGGTGGCCTGCACTGAGAATTCACGATATTTGGAAACGCAGCTGGCGGTGACTTGATTAAGCTCCCGACGGAGAGATTCGGCCACCTCTAGGACCAGTCATGCCCGTGCGGGAGCAAGAGCAACCCGACCGGCAGGGTTCAGAGAGCTCGACCAGCAGCTGGAAGTCACAGGATACCGTCCGGAATAATGATACTTTGCGCCCGGACCAGAATAAGCCATCATCTAACAGTCGCAATACCGACCAGTTTCCAGGAAGTTTGAATACGGACAAGTAAGGGTCCCCGCCTCTCTCTCTCTTTCTCCTCTCATCCCCGAGCTGTCGCAGAATGACATGCTCCTCTTTTGCCCACCGTGCCACGACAATGGACAATATAATAATTACAGGTGCTGAGTCAATTTTCATTGCAGATCTGGGCCATCCAAAGCTCACGGAATGGACTGGGGTTGGACATGGAGCTCCCCAGACATTTCCCCCACCGAGGAACGAAAGGGTTCTGGGTTCAGTAACCATCGCAAGGCTCTGGCAGTCCTTGGAGCTGGTGATGATCCCGCCCGGTCGTTTTCCGCCACACCGCAACCCCCTCCCATCAACCCCCCACGCACCGGTGCCGAAGAACTCGACTCGATTGCACCGTGGGTCACGACAGCCAACTCCGAAGGGCCGGGCACGTTTTTCAACTCCGCCTCCGAGTATGAAGCTTCACCTGCGTCGGCCACGTTTCGCCCGACTACCGGGCGGACGTTCGCCAGTGAACCTGCCGATTTGGATTGGAATGGGCACCGTCGCAGGCCGTCTGCTACGAGCATGACGAGTAGCACAGGCTCAAAGTCAAGCACCGGTGCGAAGCTGTGGAAGAAGAGATCCAGGGCTTCGGCTAGTGATGAATGGCCTGTGCCAGATGAGCCCGATGAGGATGGCCACTATAACACGTCCAGTAGGCGGGGCGGGCCAATTGACAAGGTCAAAGCTCGAGAGAGAGCCAACTCGGATGGTTCAGAAGCATCGCACCGGCCATCGCGAGCTCGAGCAGGAACCCCGGCCCCTTCGAGTGAGATCACGCCGTGGTTGTATCAAAACGTTCATGATATATCACAATATGGCGAAGCTCCCGTACGACAAGTGCCCATCGGTCCTGATGGTCAGCGTCTCGCCTCTGCCGGCGGTCTTCCCCGTGGTTCTTCCAGAGATACGAGTCGACGCACGGCTAATGGACATCGCCATTCTCGCAGCAAGGAGGAAAAGCCAACACTTGCCGGTGACCTGGCTGGATATCAGTCTCGGCCCTCAGGCGGGCGGGATGACTTCTCTGTCGGCCTGAAGCCCTTTGGTGACCATTACCTCAATTCCTCTAGTGCTATGAGCTCGCAGACCACCCTGGGTGGACGGCCGACCAGCCCGACTCCCAGTGTGCAAAGTGCTGTCTATCGTGATCATGGTCAGAGTTCTCCCGGGGCGCCACATGATAAGCGAGGGCTCTTGACTCGAGTCCGACACCTATTGCCGGGCTCGCACAAGCCGCATGAAAAATCGAAACACGATCATACACTGCGCCGGCAGACAAGTTTCGAAGGAAGTTCTACTCGCCTAGATTCGGGAGACTCGGACCGAAAGAGAGAGCCCGTGAAGCGCAAGCTTAAAGGGCGATTCCCTATCGGTGGAGATCCCCACACCTACAGGGAGAATGCATCTCAAGACGAAGAAGGCTCACATGTCTTCAAGCTCGATACCAATTTAAAGGATCTGGACGATATTGTTCGCGCAGCTTCTCCCAGTCAGATCAAACGCATTACTGATGGCACAACAACGCCACGGGAAGACCCTGCCAAGCTTGAACAAGGAGGCGGTCTCGATACCTGGTCTGCTCCTGAAAGTTGGGCTGTCAAGAAGGAAAAGGACCCCGTCGTGGAAGCTGCCCCACAACCCACGAGCGCTGCCTATTTCATCCGCGTCTTCCGTATCGACTCGACATTTGCAACGCTCTCGGCCGGTGTCAACGCGACTGTTGCCGAGATCCTATACATGCTTGGGCGCAAGTCTTTCTTACAGGATCATCTCAACAACTATGAGATCGTGCTACGAAAGAATGACCTCTCTCGACAGCTCGATCATAGCGAACGGCCAATCCTCATGCAAAAACAACTCCTGGAACAAGTTGGATACACGGAGAAGGATCGTATAGAGGACATTGGCCGGGAGGACCATAGCTATCTCTGTCGCTTCATCTTCTTGCCTACAAAACTCAGCGGGTACACGAGTCTTGAAGGTGATCCTGGCTTTAGCAAGATGTCAAAGTTTAGCCACGTTGATCTTCAGGGCCGAAGCTTGGTTACTATCCCTATTACCCTTTACAAGAAGTCATCTGAGATCATCTCGTTGAATTTGTCCAGGAATTTGTCCCTTGATGTGCCGAAGGACTTCATTCAGAGCTGTATCAACTTGCGGGAAATCAAGTTTATTGGCAACGAGGCTAAACTACTTCCATCGAGTTTCAGCCTGGCCAGTCGCTTAACCTACCTGGATATCTCCAACAACTTCCTGGAAGAGCTGGAACACGCACAGCTTGATCGACTGGTTGGTCTTGTCAGCATCAAGATGGCGAATAACCAGTTCACCAAACTACCCAGCTACTTTGGAAATTTCCAGTATCTCCGAAGCTTGAATATGTCTTCGAACAGCTTCAAGGTGTTTCCGGAATTCCTTTGCAAGCTGCGGAGCCTGGTGGACCTCGATATTAGCTTCAACAGTATCGAGGAAATACCCAATATCGGTCAATTGATTACGCTTGAGCGTCTTTGGATGACGAACAATAGTATCAGCGGGTCTCTTGATGAGTCTTTCCGGGAATTGGTCAACCTGAAGGAGATTGATGGTCGGTTTAATGCGATCACCAACATTGACAGTTTGTCCCGATTGCCTCGGTTGGAGCAAGTGTTCTTCGGTCACAATCTGATCTCCCGGTTCCGTGGGGCATTCCCCAAGCTGCGCAGTTTGCATATGGATCACTGCCCACTAACCCAGTTTGATATCGACGCTCCTATGCCGACTTTGAGCTCTCTTAACCTTGCATCTGCCAAGCTCTCAGGGTTCCGTGATGCCATGTTTGAGAATTTGCCGAATGTGTCCAAACTCATCCTCGACAAAAATCATCTGTCATCAATCTCGGCACAAATTGGCAAGCTCCGACGCCTGGAACATTTTAGTATCATCAAGAATCCACTTGGTTCTTTGCCTGCCAGCATCGGTTGCATGACTGAGCTGAAGGAGCTGAACGCACGAGAGTGTAACCTCAAGTTCTTGCCAGATGAGATTTGGCACTGTGCCAAGCTGGAGACTCTCAATGTCTCTACAAATCTTTTGACTACCTTCCCCAAACATGGGGCTCCTCCGCCCATTGTTCCTGGGGAGCCAACCACGACTCCTCTGGCAACCCCCGCGCTGGTCGGAAATCCCAGCTACGAGGAACTGGGTCCCTTGGATGAAATTAGCTCCCGCCGACCTAGTCAAACCTCTAGTGGCGCTGTGGGCTCTGGGTCATCTCCGAGCGGCTCATACCGACACCCGTCGGCCACGCCTTCTATTGGACAAACAGGTCCAAGGAAGGTTTCCACTGCATCACGGACCGCCACCGATGCAAGCTCCGGATCTCGCAAGGATTCGAATTTCTCGCAGCATGCGGCGGCTATCACTTTTGCCGGGTCTCTTCGTAACCTGTATCTTGCTGATAATCAGTTGGATGACGATATTTTCCGCGAGCTGTCCCGTCTTCCTGAGCTTCGTATTGTCAACCTGTCTTACAACGAGTTGACAGAGCTACCACAGGGTGTCCTCAAGCGATGGCCTCTGATTTCAGAACTCTATTTGTCCGGGAACGAGCTCACATCGCTCCCATCTGATGACTTGGAAGAGGGCAGCAATCTCAAAGTTCTCCATATCAATGGCAACCGATTCCAGGTTTTGCCTGCGGAGCTGTGCAAGGTCAGCAAACTATCCGTCCTCGATGCAGGTAGCAATGCCCTGAAATACAATGTTTCCAACTGGCCCTATGATTGGAACTGGAATTGGAATCGAAGTTTGAGGTACCTCAACTTCTCTGGCAATAAGCGTCTCGAGATCAAACCCAACATTGGCACGATTGGCCAGTCGACTGGAAGTGGTGCCGATCTAACTGACTTCACTTCTCTCACCCATCTTCGAGTTTTGGGCTTAATGGATGTCACCTTGACCATCCCTACTATCCCTGATGAGAATGAGGATCGCCGTGTGAGAACCTCAGCCTCTCTGGCTGGCTCGCTTGCCTACGGAATGGCAGACTCGCTGGGCCGGACCGAGCATCTTTCTATCATCGATATGATTGTCCCCCGGTTGAAACCCGATAACGTCGAGACATTGGTGGGGATGTTTGACGGTTCAACCATGTCCAGTGGTGGCTCGCGTGTTGCAAAATATCTCCACGAGCACTTCACACCGACCTTCTCCCGCGAGCTTAAGAAGCTCCAGCAAGATCGAGGAGAAACCCCACTTGATGCCCTGCGGCGTGCATTCTTAGCCCTGAATAAGAACATGGCTGGGCATGCGTACCGGTCTATCGATGACCGTGAGCTAAGACAGTATCACCGTGGCTCAATTGCCTCGAAACAGCTCTGTCAGGACGATATCCAAGCTGGCGGAGTTGCTACCGTGCTGTACTTGAATAATATGGAACTGTATGCGGCCAATGTCGGCGATGCACAAGCGATCCTAGTCAAGCAAGACGGTTCGTCGCGCCAATTGACTCGAGTTCACGATCCCGCGGAATCTAGTGAGCGGGCACGCATTCGCGCTGCTGGCGGATTCGTGTCTCGTAATGGCAAGCTCAATGATGTGCTCACGGTTTCAAGATGTTTTGGCCATTTCCCCATGATGCCTGCTGTTATTGCTGCTCCCGCCACCTTGCATACTACCTTGACTGAGCAAGATGAGATGATCATCCTGGGTTCCAAGGAGCTGTGGGATTATATCACCCCCCAGCTGGTGGTCGACGTTGCTAGGGACGTGTATCCGAACCTTATGCTCGCAGCTCAAAAGCTCCGTGATTTGGCTATTGCCTTCGGGGCAACGAACAAGCTGATGGTGATGATCCTAGGAGTCAGTGAACTCCAACGCAGGCAGAAGAAGTGGTCACGTCCCAGTATGCACCTAGAACGATCTGCGTTCGCGGATGATGGTATCGTTCCCTCGACCAAGATTCGTCGCAGGCCTCGTGATATGCCAGCCGACACTCGTCTCGCGCGCTTCGATTATGTTGACGCTCCGACCGGTGAGTTGGCTATCATATTCACTGATATCAAAAAGTCGACTGGTTTGTGGGAGACTTGCCCGGATGCTATGCGCTCGGCCATTTCCATTCACAATGACATTCTCCGGCGACAACTCGGAATCATTGGTGGTTACGAGGTGAAGACGGAAGGTGACGCTTTCATGGTGGCCTTTTCCACCACTACTGCTGCCTTGCTGTGGTGTTTCAACTGCCAGAACAGTCTTTTGGAAGCTGAATGGCCTACGGAAATCCTGGATCAGCCACAGTGTGAGGTTACTACTGACATGGAAGGAAACATCATCTCCCGCGGCCTGTCCGTTCGCATGGGTGGCCATTGGGGCGAGCCCGTCTGCGAGAAGGACCCCGTCACCAACCGTATGGATTACTTTGGGCCTATGGTGAACCGAGCCTCTCGTATCTCCGCCGTTGCCGACGGAGGCCAGATCTTCGTCTCGTCGGACTTCATGAGTGATATCCAGCGTAATCTTGAGATCTTTGCGGATGCCGAACGCTCCGCGTCGACTAGCTCGACTGACAGTCATCCACGAGTTGATAGCCTTGGGCACAACATCCGTCGCGAGCTGAACCAGTTGAACAGTCAGGGCTTCGTGATCAAGGACCAGGGCGAGCGGAAATTGAAGGGACTGGAGAACCCAGAACCTCTTTACCTTGTCTATCCCCATTCGCTCGCTGGCCGCTTGACAAGCCTGGAGGAGGCTCAACAGCAGATTGAAAGCCAGCCAGCGACAATAGAAAAGGCGTCCAAGTTAAATTTGAACACTGACGATATCTGGCGTCTGTGGGAAGTCACTCTTCGCCTAGAGCGGATTTGCGGCGCTCTGGAGGATCCTACGGGTGCTGGGCTGAGGGAGCCTAATGTCGCTTTGTTCAACACGGTCAAGAACCACGGTGGTGAGCTGAATGATTCCACTGTGCTTAGCTTGATCGACCAGCAAGTCACTCGTATCGAGGTAAGATTCCCCTCTTCTGAGCTTCTTCTTTTCGTTTAGCAACTGACTCATCTCCCAGGCCACCATCAACACTCTCTCGGTCCGCAACATGATGCGCCCCTTCAAGCCTGGCGATAAAATTGAAGACCACGCCGCCCCCATCGGCGAAATCTTCCAACAACTAGCAACCCAACTCGCCGAGTATCGCGCACTCAAAGAGCAAATGGCCGTTGGGGTTGCTGGCATCCCCGGCGGACCACCCGCTCCCAATTACAGCGGCATCACCCTGCACTCAAACCTCAGTGCAGACAGTAACGCCACCTCCGCCTCATCCTCCTTCCTCCATCTGGACAATCCCCGGTGCTTCGATACTCGCAATAACCAATGATCTGGATCTGGGCCTGGTGCACATATCTTCTCCACATACATAACATCCACTATATACCTTGATCACCTACTGGATCGTTTTAATTACGCCTTTTTTTCCACACCTTCTCGCCCCTTTTTCGTGGCCTTATCCCTCGTTCCTTCGCTTTTAAACTTCTCATGTCTTGTGGGCGGCGTCTCACTTGGCGGGAAGGCCTCAGATTGTTTCTTCTTTCTTTGCTCTTTTTCTCCTCTTTGTATGGCATTTAGGGACATGGAGCTAGGGTGGATATTGATTTTGATTTAGTTCGGATTTGCTTGTATTCCGGCCTCTAGGTATGTTCCAAGCTCTTGGCGTGTATTTGGAGCAGGGTTTAAATATATACATCCAATCTTCTTTGGCTTTGATTATCGTCAGGCTTCCTTTTATATATATCGTAGGATGGAGAGAGACGATAGACCAGATTGACCTCCTGATATCACTTACCATGCCTTGCGATGGCAGAAAAGTGAAAGATAGCGCTTGACAATTGGAAGTTGAAAAAGTTGGGTCAATTGTCAAAGACTTATTCTTCCTTTTCATGTCTCTGGCTTTGGCTGCCATTGAACTTACCGGATACGGAAGGCGACGGGTGACGAAGGAATCACGTGTCAGCTTTGTTTGTGGCCTGCGTCATCGTGCGACTCTCTTCGCCGGTTTAGTTTCCTTTCCTCCAACTTTCCTCTGTTCATTTCTTGGCTATAGCATCACACCCATTTCACTTTGTTCCTCTTTTATCAACATTTATGTCATCGGATTCCATCAGGTCCTCTACAGTAGTCAGTTAGGGCTCCTACGTCGTTCAGCACCGGCCCCGCCTGTTGCCCTGGCTACGAACCCGACCTATCGTCTTGGGCTTAATGAACAAGTGGACAAACATCCACATCATTTTTCCTCTGCTCACAACCCCAGACCAACTTGCCAGAAAAGGAGCGATCGGTGGATTTCCTTATCCGTGTCTTGGAATCCTGACTGGACCCCGTCGCGCCGTGTCACAGTCCTTGCATCCTTGTCTCTCACCTGTGGTGACCGCACCTGTCCAAGATTGCGTGCGTTGGTGACCAGTTACCAACTTGACAGACTAGCCATCTATTCTCGTCGTCGCGACTTATCACCTTTCACATCACACACCATGTCGGACGAACTTGATTATTTACAGCCAGATTTCGATCTGAACACCCTCACTGTGCCCCGTTTACGCTCTATCCTTGTCAGTCACGACGTGTCCTATCCAGCCTCAGCGAAAAAGGCGCAGTTGGTCCGCATCCTGGAAGATGAGGTGCTCCCCCAGGCGAGGAAACTTCTGCGCGACCGTGAGAGGGTCAGGAGAACGAGTGCAGGCATTACAGATATGAGTCGAGAAAACTCTGTCACTGGCGACGAAGACGAGCGCGATTCGATGCACCCACCCCCTACCCCATCGACAACCGGGACCAGGCAAGGTCCTTCACGACGAAGCGTCCGCGGATCGACTGTGGAAACGGATGGAGGCTATGCTCCGGCTACGCCTGCGACGACGAAGCGAAAGTCCGCTGCACGATCAGTGGGCAAGCACCCTCGTGCTTCAGATACAGAAACCGGTGATGACACGATGGCGACCCCGGTCCCTGCGGTCGGTGCTTCGCCTCGCAAGTCTACCGCGCGGAAGCTTCGACGGAGCTCCGTTCTGCCTTCGACCGAGGTAGATGAATACACACCTTCTGTCAAGTCCGAGCCTAGGGAAGATAGTGTCTTCACGGATGAGAACCCCTTCCAAAGTGGTAGTCCTTCAGAGGTTATGAGCACCCGGCGAACTCCTAGTCATGATGGAAAGCGGAAGAGTGGTGGGCGGCTATCTTCGGAGAGCCCTGCTATTAGAAATAGCTTGCGATCCCGCAAGTCAGTTACACCTTCTGCCATCAAGCAAGAAGATGGCTATTATGCTCCTTCAAGAGAGTCTTTCGACTTTGCATCGCGTCTCAGACCTACGAAGGAGGAGCCCGAGGAGGAATCTGAAGAGGAGGAGTCGGAGGATGAGAGTGAGAGTGAGATCATTGCCGGCGAAGAGTTTACCCCAGAGGAGCAACTAGCCCTAGAGAGTGAGCAGTATGCACCCCTGATCCAGGCTCGGAAACGGCCGAAGAAGCAGAGCTCGATTAGTATCATGGCATCATGGATTGTCATTCTCTCCGTGCTGGGTAGCTTCGGTGCCTGGTGGCGCAAAGAGAAGATCGAGATCGGTTACTGCGGTCTTGGTAAGCCCACCTGGTCTTTGGCAGAAACCAATGTGCCAGAATGGGCTAATGCCATTGAACCTCGCTGCGAGCCCTGCCCGCCTCATGCGTTCTGCTATCCCGATTTTGAAGCTCGTTGTGAGCACGACTTCATCCTCAAGCCTCATCCTCTTTCTCTGGGTGGTCTTGTGCCTCTTCCGCCGACTTGTGAACCGGATAGCGAAAAGGCGCGTCGTGTCAAGGCTGTTGCAGACAAGGCCGTTGAAGAGCTTCGCGAGCGGAGGGCCAAGTACGAATGTGGCGAGTTGAATGAGGATGGCAAGCCTACTTCTCCCGAGATCCCAGAGCCGAAGTTGAAGGAAGAAGTCGCGAAGAAGCGGCGCAAGGGTCTCACCGAGTCTGAGTTTGATGACCTCTGGAGAGGCGCTCTTGGCGAAATTATCGAGAAGGACGAAGTTGTGAGCAACTCCAAGCAGTAAGTTTTACCCGCTTCCTTAAGGATGACTCTCCAGTCTTTCCATTGGCAGCTACCGTTCCGGATTTTCTATATCTCGTGGCCGTTTTCTTTTTAAAAGGTCTTAGTTCTGACATTGTGTACCGGAACTGACAGCGGCGCCCTTGCTATCACAGACCTTCCGCCGTCCTCATCCTCAGCTCAACATCAACTGCCCGACTCCCACTCAGTTGCGCCGCCCGCCGTTACGTCCGATTGGCTCTCCTCGCGTATCGACTCCCTCTTTCACTTCTAGTCTTGACAGCCTGCGCTCTGGGTTACGCCCGCGCTCGGGTCCGCGCCCGTCGCTCTGATATGGCCCGCGTGCCGGAGTTGGTCGCAACCACACTTGACCGCCTTGCGACGCAGGCTGCGCTGCATGCCCGTGGCGGTGCGATAGAGCCTTATATTCCAATTGGCCAGCTCCGCGACGACGTTTTGCGCTCCGAGTTGCACGGAAAGCGCCGCGAAGCACTGTGGCACCGTGTCCGGCGCGTTGTGGAAGGCAACGCTAATGTGCGTGCTGCCGTTCGCGAGGGACGTAGCGGCGATGTCGCCCGCTGCTGGGAGTGGATCGGCGGCATTGGCGGTGTCAACACCCCTGCTGGCGGCAGCGTGCTTGACAACAGTGCCCGCCGTGACAGTGCACGCTTTTCCCTGCCATCGCCCTCTGGCAACGTGGGAGTGGATCATCATGAGATGGTTTCCGAGAGCAAGGGTGATCCTGCGACCAGCCCTAGACAATCCCGCCGATGGGACGAAGGCCGACCAATCTATTAATTTGACGGGTCCGTTTTCGCTGTCATATTGATATTGGGCAGCTTTGCATGACCTTGGCCATTGTTTTGATATCCCAAAACTTCGGCTGGCTTCCATGCGAGACGGCTATCTTTTCCCGCTCGTGAGCTTTACCCCCGTTACGTCCAGTGGTCTTTCTTCGAGCTCCTTTCACGTACATATTTTTCTACCTTTTGCTGTTTATTCTAGTCTTCTTTATGCTACCATGTTCAATACCCATCACTCTCTTGAGATTTCTTTCAGTCTTTTCTCTCCACTTACCTAACTTTGTACCGCCTAATACCCGCGTCCTCTCGTGGGGTCCTCCTGTGGCGCAATGCCTTCAGTAGCTAGAACGTACATGCGTCGACAAGGCCGATCATTTCCTCAATGGATCGCTCCATTTCCAGCTCACGCAGAGATCCTTCCTTCTCGATCTCAAGCATTGTGGCGCTCATCGTATCCCGTGATCTAAGTAGGTTTTGTCAAGCTGTGTCGTACTATCCTTGATGAGCCCTGTTTCTTACTCGAGATTAACAAGGTAGCCCTGGCCAACTGCTCCTACGATGTCAATCGTGGCTGACGCCCTCAATGTCCAAGCCTGGATTCTTTAAAACAAGGTATATCCCTAGTCCTGCGCGTTGCTGTCACCGTACATTCCCATCCCAATATATTCTTGTTTTGCGTCAAAAACATATATATTTCTCGGTTGCTCATGCTCATTCGAATTGCACTCGTACATCCATAGGGCTCAATAAGAGAGTCCTTTCCCGAAGAATTGACCATGCACGTAATGCTCGCGCTGGGCCGAGATGCGTGAGGTCTGCGGTATGGGCCACGTCCTAGGTGGTAAGCACCTAACCATAGCACTACAGGTATCCCTGTCCTTACATGTCCAGGAAATAGATTTCTGTCGGTTTGTCTATTTTGGGAAAAAGAGGGTGGGAGGGGTGGTTCTCAGGTGGTTTTGAAGAATTAAGTGTGCATGAGTGTGCATGAGCAGGGATACCAACGTACCCCTATCAGATCTTAGAGGTTTGATGGTGGCAGAGGGGTTAAATAATTTGAAATTGGAGATGTATACGAAATCCAGTGGTAGTCATTCCATTGCTTTAGCTTTCTTTACGGAAGGAGTTTGGGTACTATCTTCAAGAAAACTCGAGCTATATATACCCATTTATCCAACTAGCCTTTACTGAACAAGCACTTACGCTAATTGTTTCCAACCGAATAGCTGGAAATGCTTTCAGATTTGTCTCGTTGGGTTCTCCTGAAGTGCCGTCCGGCTTACACCACAGAGTGTGACTTGTGGAAATTCCAAATCCTGATCTTGAGTCAGTGCAGTCTGTGTATCGAAGTCTATCCGACTGCCTAGCGATGTTGGGGCGTAAAGTGGCGCAGTGCTTACTTCTCTTCGTTGTACCGTTTGATCAGCCCAGGAATTGTACCTGAGCTTGAATTAGGGCTAACGCCAAGACTAGACGTGTAGGCATTTTGCAAATAAATCGACCTGTAGTGTCACCCGCTGTGACTGCGGTGGGAGAGCGCCTCCTCAATTGTTCTCAGACTGCATTTGTACGCCCCGCAATAAATAGAGTAGGGCATGTGCGGGCATGTGCAGGCACGTCATTCTGAACCCCAATACAGTATGTTGACAACATAGCCAAGCGCATTGAGTCGGGCCAATGATAAGCCGAACCGACCGACAAGCATGATCGATACTCGCTGACTTGGTATAATAAGGTTAGCGCCTGCTAGTTCTACGTGAGAGGCGACTTTAGTTGTATTTTATTACATACAGGTCACAGAAATACGACTCGGCTAAGCGACTTCTGTTCTCTTAGTTAGTGGACCTTCATTTTGACCGCTTCTTGCGCCTCAAGCAGCTTGCACATATCGTCAGCGAGGCGTATCCTATCAACGGCCACTATCGGAAAAGTGCGTGGGTATGAGGGGAAAGGAGGTGGTGTGGTTTGGCGCAACCAAATACGCCCCGCTCTTGTGTATCTCTCGCTTCCTGTCCACTGCATGCAAGTACATTGTATAGGAAAATGGGGAACGGGTTTGACGAAGGTTGTTTTTACTGGAGGACTTGGTGATACTCAACGGGGGCGGTTTCGAATACGTGGCGGCGTGTTGGCGGGTCGAGTAAGTCAATCTGGTAATGAGTGGCGTACAGTAGAGAACAGTACTTTGAGGATATATGCAAAGAGATACACTAATAGGAGGGGAGGCCCGTACTGATCTTGAAGCAGTAGATCACTTTAGTAACCTATAACGTATCAGCGTGTGTGTCCTTGGTTTACGCTGAAAGATTGACAATTTCAGTCTTCCCATAACAGTCGAGTATGATCGTGGAAATGGTGCAACACACCTGGCTTAACTAACAAGGTATCATCTGCCAGATAAGCCCTAGCATGAAAAGCAAGGGCTATAGCCTTACATACCATCGATCTTCTAAGCAGTTTCAAGACGAGCCCGATGTCCGGGCTGTCCCAATTTCGCGTCGATGTTGCAAGTGTAGTAAACGCCGCAGGGGCCGAACTGGAGTCTACATAGCGTCAACTCGCAACCCGGTACACGGGTCGGGTTGCATTAACCTAGAATAGTCAAGTTTCAAGGCGTTGTACCAGAGAAGCCGGGGTCGGTGCGCAAGGAGCAATCCATATGAAATTTAGCAGTAGAATCTGCTTGGCATGTTCAAGCAAATCATCGCGTGCAAGGAGTATTTCTCCCGCGACCAGCGAGAAGAAAATGCCAACCCTGCATGCGACGAACCGAAGAGCGCTAATGTTCGTGCTTGGATTGGAGAAATGGTTGACCGAATGCTTCTCAACAGTCTTTCTTGCAAGGACCTTGTGTAGGTGACGAGTATGCGTGGTGCTCAATATTTTCTAGGGTTATGGTATGGCTGCGCCGATCTCTCTTGCATATCATGCAATTACCCAACGAGCCCATGCCGCTGCAGTGAGCGAGTCAAGTAGTAGAGGCCGTTAACTAATGATAACTTGTACTGTGTCCACCATGTGTGGACCATGACCCCGTTCGCATGCAATTTGAGTTGAGAATGAGAGAAAAACGACGGAGTCTTTCGCCGGGGCCATTCACAGCTAAGGGCGGGCGGCTCCACATGTGCAAGCCGTTACGTTGCGGCGGTGCCTTTGAGAGCTAGCTGTCTATTTATCAAGGTTGGCATTCTTGCATGATTCAGTCTTCAACTACCGTAATGGTCAATTGGTCAAGAGGGTTATCTTCCATGGTAGGCATTATGTCCTATCAAAGCAAAGTCTAACGAGGGTGTATGGACAGTGTCGAGAACCTCGAGTCTGTGCTGGTACCTATAGCGATTGCTAATGGTTTGATAGCACTTCTAAATAGGAGTAGACGGCACTGAGCGCAGAGTAGTTATATCAAGTTCAAGAGCTGGCATGTATAACGTGATCATGGCCAGCACTGGTTTCAAGCATCTTCACAGCGAAAAAGATTCCGTCCGCTGTGGTGTTCGGCGTTGAGGCTAAGCCGCCACTGTATAGGGACTTATCGCTTGGCCGACCCAAGGGATTCAAAGAGGAGCCTGTCACCGTAACAGCGCCACGCGCGGGAAACTCCGGTGTCAAGGCAAATTCTGGGCTGATAGCCAAGGAACACGCCATTCTTTCAGGCCCAAGGGACCCGCGATCCAGCGAGTAATGCCACTACATACATACAGTAAATTAGCCTCATAGTGTTAAAGATGAATCAATCTCTGTATCACAGTCTCGGCATTTCAATGTTTCCCCCAGTTCCAAGAGGTTGTGTGTACTGTGTTATCGGTCCGACAAGCCAACGGAACATTCCACTAGTGGTGGCGAACCTCTCCAGCCCCCTCTCCTCGGCATTCGCACGTCATTTGTCAGATTGGGTCGGCAGCAGTTTCCAGCCAACTAACAGTGATCAACAGAGGCTGTCACACCTCGCAATTCGACACAGACACGCTTTCTAGCGCCTTTGGCATCACTTTTACTATCATAAAGGATTCCTTAAGCTAAAGCTGGTCTCAGCTTCTGAGACCACGTTCAGGCATGACCACTTCTTGGCTTATTCCATCCACGTCTTGCTGTGAAGTGGAACAGCCACAGTGGGGTCGGACGCATTTACTTGGTGGAGCTTTTTCTTGTTGTCTGCAGCCTGACGCAGTGGCGACCACAATTTGGGGCCAAATCACAACTACTGTAAGCGTTGGTCCCAACAAAGCGACGAACTCAAGTATGATTATCTTCCGGTGCCTTGCGCGGGGCAGATGATTTTCGTCACGACGACCCTCTAGATGACGGCTATACCCACTTGGGTAGTCGGTACATGCTGTTGGCGATTTCAAATTCTCTAACATAATGCAACAGTACATGTCACTAAAAGGAATTTGAAGATCATTAGCAGAGTATAAAATTCTTGTAAGCTTTGGTGTGAAGCCTCATGTGTGGGAGTATGCTGTACTAGGTGATTGATTCGAATAAAGATGCTCTAGACTGGTTGCGTATCAGATCGAGCCAAGTCGAGAGTGGTATTTCGTAGAGTTAATTATGCCACTATAGTTGGCCAGCTCTCAAATCGCAGCAAAAGATAGAATGGGTAGCAACAGTGAGAGAAATCAAGTCGATACTGTACAAAATACCTGACATACAACACCCGCCGATAAGTAACCCTGGAACCAGCTATCGAGATCAGCCAATAATCGGCGTCAGAAGTATTTGGTCTCCCTCGATCGATCGTGCCTCTTCCACAAGAGAAAAAGAAGGGCAAGAGGAAAACTGAACCCGATGACGCCGCAAAGACTGTGGCTGCAATCCTGAACCTATCAATCTTGCCGGAAAAGTGTTCCCTAAAAATCGCCCAATCTACACGTCCACATACTTGATACCCACACCGTCGGTCGCCCTAGGTATCGGCAATTCGCAAAGTTCGTGCGCGCGACTCAAGAGAGGGGGAAATAACTTATCGGTCTATCGGCACATGTCCCAAATGAGCTCCTCCATGGGTACTTCGTACACTATCTGCGATCAAGTGGAACGGTGCGATTTGAAGCCGTAGTGACGGGAAACATGGTCATGGTACAATTTCCATCCCCTTCCTTCACGAGCTCGGTCAGCCAATGAATTTTTGAAGCCTATTCCGTATACAGTAGTCTGTCAGTGAACCGAGGGACCGGTAGACTAGTTAACAAAGGCTCCGGGGAAACACCACCAATGTAGTATAGAGCGCGGGTAGGGTCTGTGGATGCTGCGGCGCCCGTGTTACTGCAGAATTCGATTCGCTTGAAATCTACCGTCGAGTCGTTGACAGGACATGACGATCCTTGCACCTGTGCGCTTCCACCTCAATGTTGTCCCCATCGGGGCTTAGACATTGGGTTGATCGGGTTTTAGTTTGTTGAGACATTTTCATCTTGCATCTATACGGATACACAACGCCATAAGCATCACCTTGCTCTCTTCCAATAATGTGGCCGTCTCATCCCTTTTTACTCTTTTCCCAATTAGATATACGGTTAATGCAGAGCTGCATGACACTTTTCCGTAGGTCAGTTCGAGAGAACTTTAAGTTTGAGGTAATGATCGGTATGGTGTGGCGTCTCTCCAAAAAAAAAGAAATACCAGATACCCTGTCGTTTAAGTATACCTGTCAACGACTAGACTGGGGCAGATGGTTCATGTTCCTGGGCGCTAGTTTTCCGACGGCGCGGTCATCAGCACCACGGTCAATTGACCTTCGACTGGGGTCTTTGGGCCTTCTGGGTCTTGTTTTGTCTTTCTGTTGATTTCCACTGGATATTCCTAGTGGAATTTCATCGTCGTTACGCATCATTGTAATACTCTGGGCGGGATGAGTCCATCCATTGCCTATGTAAGTTACCAGCCTCTAACCTACGGCGTATTATTATTATGCTTTCCCCATCTTCCTTAATCCATTGATTGGCATTATTATCTGAGGTAATAGGCGGTCTTAGTATTACAATTCGCCCGTTCTCCTGTTGGGGCGAGGGGAAATGTCAGCTCCTAAGCAGCTCCACTTTGTCTTCCGCCACATACGCAGTTTCTCGATCTTCTCTCTTTCCTTGTCGTTGCCCACATATTTTTTGGCCTTTTTCCCCCCTTCCCCCTCCCTTTCATAATTTTCCCTCCACTTTTTCCTTTTTGGCTGTCAACTGGGGCTGCTCCATATGCAACGCGGCATAGGAGGTTATGTGTGTGCAGAAAAATAACACTACTTAACGGCACAGGCTTCAAGTGGAAAGCCATCAGCCACCCCGAATCTATTTTTTGCGGAGGGAATTTCTTCACGTTGATTTCTTTTCCATTTTTTCTCTCTTTCTCGTTTATCTCTAAACCTTCTATTATACCTCTCCTTTCGACCGCTCTCGAACGGGCCGATTACTTTATATCGTTCCACGTGTGGGATAAACTAACTGTATGTTGCGCTTGCCTAACTGAGTCTTGTCTCTTGCAACCGGACTCCTGGATCGTTTTATCTACTCTTATTCCTATTCTTCCTTAATTTTCCTTATCGGTCACCCTTCTTTTTCCCTTTTTTTTTTTTTTTTCTTTTTTAATTTTCCTTTTAGCTGTTACACCACCGTCTCTTCCACTTCTTGGTACTTCCTCCTCTTTCTTCCTCCCCTCCTTCTCGATCGTGCCTTTCCCACCTCCCTCCCTACCCGCTGTTCAGTGCAATGGGAGACGTAGGCCGGGCTTTTAGGCCGATTGCCCCCCGGACTATGCCTTCCGGCGGCGGGGTAGGAGGCCAACCACCCCTTGGTAGCAGCGGCGGAGGCCCCTCGGAGGACGGCCGGATGAAAAGAGCTTCGACTGCTTGTAAAGAGTGCCAGAAACGTCGAACAAGGGTAATTCACCACCACAATCCAGTTCAATCCACCTTATCTCTTCTCTATTCGGGTTCATTGTCGCCGGATCTTGAAAATATGCTCCGCCTTCAACATGCGTCTCGAGCTCCCATGCTTTCTTGATATCGCGCCGATTGATAATTCTATTCTGACCAGTCTCTTCTTTGCGCCGCAATTAGTGCACCGGTCCACCTAAATGCTCGGAATGCGACACGCATGACCGAGAATGTGCCTTTGACGAACAAGCCGACAGGCGGCGCAAGGCGAATGCGCGCCGGACACAGGAAGAGCTGGCCAGCTTGACGGAGTTCAATGATCAGCTCCTAAGTGTCCTTCGATATTCCAACAATACGACCACACAGCACGTCATCAATGTGATTCGCTCTAGTGCATCACGGGAGGAAATTCAAAGCGTCCTGTTATCGATTTTGTCTCAGAACCCCGAGTTGGCGCAGCAAGCGCTTGGTCAACCTGTTCCTCCTCCGCCTCATCAGCAGCATCCTTCTGTTGCTCATGCTCCCCACCACGTTCCTAACGACCTCGATCCGCATAATCTTGGCCCTTATTTTGATCCGCGATAGTATCCAGGAATGGAGATTGCCGTCCGCGGCGCTGGGACGGCATGTTGCATTTATAACAGGCGTGACTCGGGATTCTTTTGATCTTTCTGATCCTGGACGCAAAAGCCCCGGATTTTTTGCACTCTTTCGATGTTAAGCGATCGCATACACGACATGGTCTTAGGCTGTCAGGATTCCATCCATTCATTTATACATGAATATGTTTGGTTGGTGTTTTTTCTATCTTTTTTATTGGTTTGCTGGCTTCTTCTTCCTGCCTGGCTTTTCATCTTGATAATAAGCGTGTGTTCACTTTGTCTACGACAATTCTTCCCTTCTCTTTTCAACTACTCAGGCTTAGTCCCCTCCTGCTGAAGAACCATCAGCTTGGTACTTTTTCCCACGCAAGCTGGCAGATTCTATCACACGCAAACCGCTCCACTATAAGCCTTCATGAGCATTACTGAAGTCAATGACCCTCATGCATTACACATCTATCACCTGATTTTCCCCCCTTTAGTTCTTGTATTCTGTTGGATTTTCTCTCTTGTGACCTGCTGGATATGTCGTATCGCACCACAAGATGGCTTGCGCTACAGGCTACAATGAGTACTGAGGGAGATCTGAGGGGCCTTGACTCTTGATCCTTGAACCCTCGACACCAGATTTTCGACGCACGAATCATTTTGATATTGGTGGGCCTCTCGATTGGAATTTTGTGATATCCAGCTTGCTCCCAAGGGTGATGACAAAGTCGGAGCGAACCTCTGAGATCATTCATCTAATATTACCAATTATTGACGATACGAGGCAGCGCCACCTACGGATGTGGACAACGATTGCTCCCCCATTGGAATGCACGACCTATCGCAACAAGTCAATGGTATCTCAACGGTCCAGAGTTATCTGACTAGGTCTGATCACAAGACATCCATCGACTACATGCGGAGTAAGTGCAAGAAGCGTCTTCGCCCTTTACCCCTGTTACTTTGCTACCGGCACGGATTTTCAGTCCCTTCATTCTGCACAAAATGGCCTTCTCCGCTATGTTGAAAGAAAGAAATTTCCGCTTTATTACAACTCTCGCTATCCAGTTCTGCCTATTGCAGAATATTCCCAAGCAATGCAAACAATATTCCCGGGCGGGGGTGGACAATCAAGGAACTCGCATCTTCAGTGCAGAAGTTTCTCTAAGCTGTAAAAATGCTTTTTCATAATTCTCAATACATTTGAACGTGATGCGCCTAGGCTTGGGCGATCGATGTGCACAGCGGATATAGCTGATTATCTCCCAGCTATTCGCTCCGGAGACTTAAGGTTTAAGAACCTGAGCTGCACGGTCGCATTGAGTCGACGAAATAGCTTGTGAATAAGATCATATCCAATCGTTAGGCCCGTAAGGTCCCCACGTTCGCCAAGAGGTATGATAGCATCAGGCCTGGCCCTGTGCAGAGTGGTACCTGAACTCGGCCTCTGGTATCACATTGCTTCTGCAATGGGGATCACTTTTAAGTGACCCGTCCTCTGTCGTGCAGTGTTACCCACAGCAAACATTCCTTCTACGTATCTTCCGTAATAGACAATGGGTTATCGTACTTTTTAGTCCTGAGTAGTTCGCGAGTGTTTGGGAATAAGCAATCAAAAATCCGGGGAGATCAGGTGGAGACCCCGCGTCGACCGGAGAATCGCCGAGGGGCAGACTCTCCACTTCCAACTCTGCTTGCCGGCCTTCAGTCAGTCTCCTAAACCCGTCACTTCTCTTTCCCCCCCCCGGATTCTTCTCCTTGATATACCCGCTCTCCCTACCACAAGTGTGCTGCAGTCGCATCACGCTCTTGGTACCCCGCTTGCACCCCGGAAACTCGCAAATGAAAGCCCCCATGTGCCTCGCGGCAGTTCTAGCCCATCGCAGGTCCCGACATGGCGACTGTTACTAGCGTGGCCTGCCCCTCCACGCAAGGGCCTGTCGGGTCTGGAATGCTCGACAAGAGTGCCATCGACAAGGGAGAATCTGACACTTCACCGACGGGCCCCGGACGCAAAAGAAAGCCCTCCTCCGGGGGCCCACTGCAGCAGCCCTCCGCGGCCAGTAAGAATGGCACCGTTCGCCAGAAAATCACTCGAGCTTGTGACTCGTGTAAAGTCAAAAAGACCAGGTGCACAGGTACCCTGCCGTGTACTCGGTGCACGCGGCTATCGCTCTCGTGTAATTATAATGCGGCCTACTCGAGAGGACTCCCCCCTGAACCACTCCCTGCATCGCCTGACCCAGGCGAATCTGCTTCCACGGTTGCCGGGTCTGGTACTTCAGAGGTCGGTCGTACCTTCAGGGGCTCGCGTTCACATGCTACTACGACCACTGTGACAGCCAGAGGTCCCGTCAGCAGCAATCATGGCTACCCAAGCCAACCGCACGGAGTGTCATTACGCAACTCTCCCGAGCCAGGGTCTACTGATTTTGAGGGCAATTATATCGGTCCTGCCTCAGGAGTCTCTTTTATCAATCGGGTTTGGAGCCGCTTGCACCAGGATGAGCGGGCACGAATCCCTGACGCGCTGCAAAATGAGTCTTCGACAAACACAGCCGTGTTCATGTTTGGCGATAAGCCGTACTCGCACCCTCAGGATGTAGATTTTATGTTGCCATCGTTCGAGGCTGCAATGGAACTTGTCGCGGTATACTTCGACTTCTCAATGGTCACCTATCGCTTTCTACACCGAGGAAGCGTGGAGAAATGGGTGAAACAAGTATACGAGAACCATATCTCGATATCGAATTTGCCCGTGGGCATCATGGTCGCCCGAGCGGCTATCGTTCTGATGATTTTTGCAGTGAGCACCCTTCATCATAAAGAGCCACCGCCAATGAATGGGATCAGTCAGAGTGAGCGCTGGTACGCAGCGTCAAAGTATATGTTATCTCTCGAATCGGGACCTCCACGCTTGGAAACCATTCAAGTTCGGCTCATCCAATGCCTGTACCTGTTATCATCATCTCGCGCCAACGAGTGCTGGTATTCCTTTGGGACGGCATTACAGCTTGTAACAGCCCTGGGATTGCATCGTAAATCTCCCGTGAAGCTATCTAAAAATGGATGCTCACATTTTGAATTGGAAGTGCGGAAGCGCATTTTTTGGAGCGTTTACACTTTGGATAAGTACCTCAGTATCATGTTTGGGCGGCCTCGGCTACTTCATGACGAGGACATTGATCAAGAGTTTCCGGGCGAAATGAATGATGAAGATCTACTGGAAGAGGACCCGACACGGCGGACAGGATCTACAGATAGCATGATGATCGCCTCTGTCCTGCATTACCGGTAAGTCAATCAACTAGACTTTCGGCTCGATATACAACTTTCCTTCTCAATCTACTAACACCCTTTCCGTACAGCCTTGGTCGAATATTGGGTGAAACATCACGACAGCTGTACAGCATCAACCCTCTTTCACGGGACTCTCCTCTCGAGACTGCCGCTCGCCTCACATCGGAACTGGAGAAATGGAAAGAAAGCGTTCCCCCTCTGTTCAACAGCGTTCGGCCATCCAGTCTAATACCGCCCCTCTGTCGACAAAGCCAAGTTCTGCAATTCGCCTACGCCCATGCAATGATCCACGTTACCCGTTCATTCCTCCTCAATGACTTCACTGATCTCAGCCGCCGACCAAGTGATCCACATCCGATGGTCAACGCTCACGTACAAAAGTGCATATCAGCAGCTGAAGATATCATGACTCTGGTTGACGACCTTGCGCACCAGAATGTCTTTGTTCAGTCATTCTGGTTCACCCACTACGTTACATTCTGCGCTATTCTGGTGGTATACATACACATTATTCAGCAACATCGCCAGGCCACAGCACCGAGCCCAACGGCGGGGAGTCCCGCTGACACCGAGAAACTGCATTCCTTATTCCTACTCGCCGAAACTTGTCAGCATTACCTTGCGGAAGCTACCCGCAAGAACTGTCCTAGTAGGCGGTACAGTATTATCCTAGGGGAACTCAGGAAAGAAGTTCATCGCCATATCGGCTCGGATGATCATGATAATATTTCTCTGGCGCCGGCTGTATGTGTTGATAGAAATATCATTGAACAAAGAGCAATAGCTCCAAGCGGCGTCGACCATACCGTCTCCTCTCAGCCCCCGAGCCTAGATTTCCAGCCTATTTCGGGCGACGTGCCCCCCACAGACTTAAGTGCACCTCTGATTCCCGTGGAAGATGCTGGACTTCTTGAAAACCTCGAAGGTTCGATTTGGTGGGCACAGCTTGATTCTTGGGTATGTTTTTTATGCACGCGTTCGGTCACTAGTCGTGGTTTCCCTTGCTAATGGCTTTCTAGGCCTTGTCAAATTTTCCAAATGACCCTTCTGCGTTTAGTTTCTAGAAGCGCTCTGCGCTGTATACCAGTCTAGCCAATTTGAGTAGACTCCGCCAGATACAGTAACCCATGCAGGTTGGCTGGATCGTCACCCTGGCAATTTCTACAAGACGAGAAAAAAAAACAGAATGTACCATTCCAAAGATTACTCGTCTTAGTGCCTTCAATTCATTAACTCGTTATAGTGCTTTAGCTCGCGCCTCTAGTGTGGCTGATTCTTGTCATCATGCCTTCCAAGGGTTTCAAGTCACAAGACTTCAAAATAAATCAAAGCTGTCGCACTTTCCCCGCCACTTACACCAGCGTATTGATTGAGGATCAAACAAAGCTGCTCAAATGGGGCTTCTTACTTATCCGGACAAGATGAGATTACCATTTTCCGGCTCAGATTATCCACCAAGTCGGAATATCATCCGTTAATGGGCAGTTTCGAGCTTGGATATGTATCCGAAGACTCCACGTCTATAGCACCAGAGTCGAATATAGAGTTCAATCTCCGAAGACCAAGTGGAGACAGGACTAGGTTCTGGGTACTTTTGTTGGGTTTATTTAAGCTTATACATGTACTATTTCCCGGTTGGTTGGCTGATAGGTCTGTTATAGTTTGCTGGTAATAGTTGTGAGAGGCAAGATGAATACGATTCAATGTCGGCTGGATGTCCAGCGTGTCTTTTTTGATGCGCATATCCTCCTCTGCACACTGCAGATTCTTTCGGCTTCCTTCCAGGCTCCATTACATTGGTAAGGGATAGCGGTTGAAATGGTCTAATGTTAATCAATCCTCGCGTTGCGTTCAGAACACAGAATGGCGGGGAGCTTGGTATGAGCTCTTGAACAGAACAGGGACTATCAATGAATGCCACAGGATTACAGGAAGGATTGTTAGATTTAAATTACTCAAAGACGCAGAATCACTGTAATACCATCGCTAGCGAAAGGATCTAAGACCTGTGCCAGCTACGCAAACGCAAATATGTACTTGACACCGTGACCACTACTTAAACTCCGCAATCTGATCATGGCAGTACTGGATAAACAATGCCGCATTCCCTGTGCCCCCCTCTTCTTTCGATTTCATCGCTTGTAGTAAGTTCTCTCGCGGCTGGGGATGAACTCGCCCCCAAGGCACGATATACTTCCCCCCGTCAGCAATCGTAAGGTCCGGAGAGAACGCAGCCCAAAGTTCGCTATAAGCACCCATGATAGGATGATACAGTAGCGGTGCCACGAGGTAAGGCACCCATGATGGGAAATGGCGAGTCAGGTTCGATTTCAGGTTTCCGGGGTTAACTGTCACACTCAAGATACCGTCTGACCCGGCCTGGTTGGCCAGATCATTGGCTAGAAACCAATTTCCGATTTTGGTATTTTCGTAGTTGCGGTTCATCCCGGTGTTTTTTCCCAAAAGCTCCTCTAGGTTTACACCTTTCGCGGGTGTGGTATCTACAACGATTGATGATAGCCAGATCACGCGGACAGAGGCGGGAGACTCGCTGTGGGCGGTCTGCTTAAGCGTTGGGAGGAGTAGCTGGGCGAGCAGGTGATGGCCGAGGCAATTTGTCGCCAGTTGGAGCTCGTGGCCCTGGGAAGATACGGAGCCCCGCGGGGGGTTAGAGACACCGGCGTTGTTGAACAGCACATCCAGTCGAGACTCCGCGCTGATAAACTTCTCCACCGCGGGTTTGATGGTGGTTAAATTATCAAGTTTGAGGGCGAGAAACACGATTTCGCCTTCAGAATTTGGGCTTGCATTTTTGATGTCGGCGATCGCTTGTAGGGCCTTTTCTTCTGAACGGCCGGCAAGATATACTTTACCACCAGCCTGGTAGAGAATCTTGCATAGTTCGAAGCCCACACCTGAATACCCACCTGTGACTATAAACACTTTGCCTTTCTGGCTGGGTAGGTTGGTCTCTGTAAGCGTCGGCTTGGGTGGGAAAAATTGAGACCAGGTGGTTCCCATTGTCAGAGTGAGAAACCAGACAGAATCAGACAGGTCTTCTCGAGGGAAACAATAGGGAATAATATCACCCGCCTTTGGGCCTCTGGCGATGGGAGGGGTCAAAGATTATTTGTACTTCTTAGATGACGGACCACGGACATAAGGGGGGGCTTTCCCTTTCCGGATTGGTGCTCACCCCCTCGCCGCTTTCGCTCTCTGAGTGCCCTGATCTGATCAGTGAGCAGACTCTGATCCACTCGCTAATGCTTAGCTGAGCGCTCTGATTCCCTCACTGAGCACGTGGCCTGACTAGCACCTCAATAAAACGCGACACCCTAGCCGGCCGCACGAAGACCTTCTCCCCTGTAGATTGCCCCTACAGCCCCATCCAAAAGCACTGGCATCAACAATTTGTCATAATATTTTGGACACTTTGCTGCTATTCATTGTATCACAACCAAGCCTATTGGGTAATCACCCCGTCAGCTACTATATGCTCCTGGGAACCTTTCGTCTACTGGCTCTATAATGGGCCTCTTGTAGTGACGGCCGATGTAGGTGTGTGGTTATGTAAGTGTGTGTTTACCACCTGACACTGCCAGATCTTTCGATGGACGCCCTCCAGATATTCAGGCCCCGGCAAAAACCTCTCACTCCAGGTGTCTCCAGGTTTGCCCCTTAAGCATGCATCACCAGCACTTCAGCTAGAACGACGTCATATCCATCGCGCACCCGCAGGTTCTCAGTGCGAGTGAGATAGTAAAGACAGGTCGGACCTACCCCACTAGGACGACACCACTTTGGCTGGTAAATTTCATGTCCTCAGTAGGTTGATTTATCTATTGATTTATCTGTTCATATTTGACACGTCTTCGCGGTGAACATAGTCACGTCTTACAATATACTAGGTGGCAACGAAACGTCAAAGGTATGCAATTTTTAGATATATGAAAAAATTCACCGCTAGCCCAAGTACGATGCTTCGTACAGTCAAGATAGCATTTTAGGTTCCAAATGTGCACCACAGCCTACTACAACGCATTGAACTTGCTGGAATAGACAGACACAGCTAACGTCACTTTCACAACAACAACTCGAACACTTCCAAAAATTTGTTTTTTCCAACCTTTGGAGGCCCGTGAGACAGCCCCATCAAGTTGCACACTGCCATCTGCGCTCCTCGGACGCTGTACTCCAAGCTGCATGCTGCATCACCATGTATTTCAACATATTGGCCGATGAGACCCAAATTTGTGGTCTCATGAGGGGTCACACTTGGACGGTCATGATGCGAGCGAGACAATAGCATAGATGTTCCTAACGGCATAATGCAAGGAATAGTGATTGACGACGAAAGTAGTGGATCAGTAGGAAAGCCTAAATGAGAAAGAATCTCACCGAAAATCTCTTTACCAGAGCAGGACACCATTGACTTTTCGATGTACTTCCCTTTTCTTTCCGGATGTAAAGCGTATCCCCAGATCACATGGACTGTTTTGGGCTGCGTTGCGAATACTGGCTGATGGGGGACACTGATATTCAGACCCCAAGGACTCTCCATCACGGTGAGCAAGGCACCAGTACCCGGCTTGTCCCCGGTCAGCTTGGTGTAATACTCCATGAAGTCCGAATCGCGCAAAGTGATAGTAAAAGTCTCAATCAGTGACTCGCTCAACCGGCTGGAAAAATTTGAAGGATTGCCAAATTTGGGACTCTGCTTCTCAAGTTTCTGCCATAACGACCACTCTCCATGTTCCAGGCTGTCGGGAGACAGAGAAGTTGGGGGCGGAGATTCCAGGTTAGACCCCGTCTGAATACCCGAAGCCACCGAGCCTAATGTCACAATGACAATGTCGATAGGATCCACGGTGATAAGCAATTCATGTCCGTTTTCCTGCAATACAATTTCTGAGATTGTTGTTGGGTCACTTGACGGATATGATTTGAGGTCAGTGACCATGACATTGAACCGAAAATCGACCCCTTGCTCCCTTAAGTATGTAGTTATGGGAGTAATTAAGGACTCATAAAAATTGAAGGGTGTTCTTTCCAGCTCTCGCACATCATTATGAGTGTGCATTTCAGGTAGCCATTTGGTGAGCAGCCTATGGAATTCAACTGCGCTGTGCCACTTCTGGAGCAGAAAACTAGAACGGGATCAACTTCAGAAAGGATCAAAAAAGGGAGGGCCAAAGTGCTCACGTGGTTGACCAGAGAGTCCAAAAGCCTGACTCGAAGAACGTCGCGTCAAACACATCACTAATTTTCTTTGAATCAAAATCCTTTTCATTCTCCAATATAAACCTAATGAGATCTATACGGAGCTTTGCGCCGATCGAGAGTTTATGCGTGTCGACTCTACGCAGTCCCTCCTCGTTCTGTGTGATCGCACGTGTGTGGGCTTTGTTCATCGGTCTTGTGTACCGCTCATGCTCCTTTATGGCTTCCCACAGAGTTTTTTCTGGGTGTCCTGGATCGGGTACCATCGTGAGGAGGTTTGTGACACACTCCTCTTGGAAATACGGCTGTGCACCCGTATGGTAAATGTATCCATCTTTGGAATTACCAGAAACCTCCATTGCTCCACCGGAAACATGGTGGACGTCAAGAATGTGGACTTGATCTGCCGGGACCTTGGCTTGCTTGACCAAATGTACAGCAGCCGCGAGCGATGCGACGCCGCTTCCAATCAACCAAGCCTGCACGTTCTTGGGGTCGCGTTTGGGAGCCATTTTTGCGTGGTAGTTTGAATAAATTTTCCCATTGTTTCCTTCGTTTATCACAATTGTTAAATATATAGTTTCTCGGAGTATCCAAGGTCGTTGCATATGACTCCGGTACTACCAATGAACCGTGCTTCCATGTTTTTTACAACGTCATTCCTACGTCAACCACAATCACGGGAGCAATCATGCGTTTAATGTCTAGTGGGGCCTAGAATCTTATGAAGAAAGCAATCATGTTACTATTTGAGACTAGAACTTGATCAGACCATCGCATACATCACACAAACCAGCTTCACGAAACAGCTTCGCCGGAGGTAGTTCTCGATTAATGTCTAAATTCCGGATGTGAATGAATCCACTTACGTACTACACTTCTCAGTCTATAACTATTTCGCAACTATTTTGCACTTGGTGTTTTGGCTTACTCACAAGCCTTACCTCGGGCGATTAGTCCAAAGGCCCTGTTCAATTCAAGACAGTCCCGGGGCTGGGAGAACTTTGGGTTTTTTTGAATGTTCAGGAAGGATATCTTTAGAATAATTGCCTCTAAAATAAACAGGTGCTAAAGACCCAGTGAGGTTCCGATACGAGGTCCAAAAAGGCCCAAAATTGTCCAATATGAAGCTAAATATCGTAACATGCCCCAATATTATTAGCTTACTGAATGGAGACATGGATGTGTGGAAGCACTTGGCTTTATCTGCGTTTGTAGTCCATTATACACAGCCAGTGAAAGAGGCCTTTTGTCCAGCTATTCCATACTTTTTGCTCGGATAGAGACTTGGGCCAGAATTTGCTAAAGTCACGGTAGGCGATCTAGTTTTGTTTATTGATGCTGACATTCTGGTAAACAAAGCATTTATCAACATTGGGAATCAGTTTCGGCCACGTTTGGCAGAAATCTGGTATAGAGAGTTATGCAGACAGTTAAGAAAGAGACAAGTGCGAAGCAAATATAAAATAAGCAGAATATTGCGATCTAGAAGAACTTTTAGTATTGAAAACCAACATGTGGTTATAATAATTGTTCTCACCTTATCTTCGTTCCCCCATCCTGTCTTCCACAGTGGTGCTATTATGAATATGAAAAGACCGATAATATAAGACACGATTCCATAACAGATGATCATCACTGGTGACTGCAGTGCAAACATATAAATCCAGTTTACTGCATGTCCACGTTCATGCCTGATAGCCTGGAGGAGGTTCGGCACACCCTCCATGCATGTTTCGCACATGTCGATGAAAACCCCGAGATAGAACGCAATAAGAACAGCAAAAATGCTGCATGTCAATGTCCCATGCCAGAATGCCAGAACTGTCCAGTGTGACGCAGCCGCTTCTGTCCCGTTTACGGAGGTTATTGCCACGGACGCGAGAATGGTTCCCTGTAGGACCAATATTTAGTATCCCTATATTTACTTTGCTTGGGACGCACCACTTACAACAATGGTCACCGTGCTATACTCTGTCTTCCTATTCTTCCGCCAAAGGTTCATGATTGTCACTCGATCCGTGCTATGCTCGGGCATCAGCAAAATCTGATGAACGGCGACTTTCCAGGTCTGCCAAGGAGCCGTTAAAATATAGCAAACTGTCCGTAGTGAATTCATGATGACTGTCACCCTTGCGTTCGACAATTTATAACCTTGACACTTCATATGTTTTCGGAAATTGTGGAGGCGTTCGGAAGAGTCATAAATATATGAATAGGGCTGTGTTGATCAATTCAATTAGATCAAGCGCGCCTTTTGATATCGGCTAGGAGTTTAACTGGTAATATAGGAATTGCCCGCTGGAGATGAACGGGCTGAACTTTGTGACAGCAAACCGTGAGCCAGGCTTTACTCGAACCATGGAGTTATAGAAAGCAGTCATGACGAACTGAAGCAGTGGTCGAATACCACTAAGACCTTTTTGGGATAGGCGTATTTATCGTCCGCCCAATTCCCCCAGTATATTTGTATTGGAAAAGACGCGCGCGGCACGCGATAGTGGGAGAGCAAGGAAATGTGGGGTTGAGAAAATAATTGAGTCGTGAGCTCCAATTTCCCCCTGTACCGCAAGTGAGACTGACGGAAAGGCAAGGTGATACGACGACTGTGGGGCGAGACGCGGCGATTGTAGGAACCCTGGTACAATATACATTGGATCAACAGCATAATATTGGTAGGCGCCAATCTCCGAATAGCTTCCACTAAAAGAACTTGGGCTGGACGATTTCAAAGTTCTTTCTTCACCATCTGCCACCCCTTCTAGCCGATGACTGACATTGTTTTCTTGTATACATTCATGATTAGTGACATTAAACCACGTCGCCCGAGCTGGCGGTTTGAATAACACTATCGCCACCACCTATTCTTATTATTTTGCATTGATCAGAAGTCGGAGTAGCAGAAAGTTCGGTCGGATGGAAATGCTTTCAACCGAGAGCCGGCCGAACCAAAGTACGAAATGTCACATATAGGACGTGCTCTTGGAAATTCCAGGTAGGATAGCGAGAAAGAGTTAATATTAGAATTCTAAAATATCCAGCCGTTGGTATGCTATGGATGGACAAGAAGAGCCTGCGCATCACTGAAAAGTCGGAACTGTCACTCGATTTGCTCTGCTGTCTCTCGTTAACATTGTAGGTTTATCTGTTGCGAGACCTGGCGGCCAAGCAGCCTGGTCATTATAGCTGGCACTCTTTTATATAGCAGACAATGAACAGAGTTGAGGGTAGCGGGCATTTCTGGATTTTTTTCTAGTTTTAAAGGTGCCTCTAGTTTTGAAGATGCTGTGAGACTCACACCATATCCCAGAGCAAGGAAATATCGTCTTCCGTATTTGTGCTATCCGGCCCTCCACGGGAGGACAGATAGGGCAGAGGTGACTTGAGGTCAGTATCGTCATGGGCGAAGTCTTGTGACAACTCACTCGATTATGGCTTTCGGGACCAAACGATCCGCTAGATAGATCCCCGATTTTTGGACAAATGAACAGGTTTGGTGGCTTTCTTGCCACGACGCACGTTCGTCTGACCACCCAAACGGTGGCCATTTCTAGGCTCAATGTTCGATAAGTGAAAGAGGATCTCCTGATCGGCCACCAGGAGGACTGCAAAGAACAAACCCTCTTATGGTGGTGGAGATTCGATTGCCATAAACTCTGCGCAGGGTCTCTCCTGTGTAATACGAAGTATTCACATTTCCTTTAAACAGTCACTCATCATGCCCTTCTTATCCTACAGGCACGCAGTCCAGCTGCGACATGAACTCAAGGATACACGTGCGACGGTCGTTACTCCTGAGGAGGAAGACTTCCCTGAGCTTATTGGCCGGTGGAGCGATACCTGCGAGAAAGAAGCTGTATGCCGGCAATCCACTCCTGTTTCTACCTACCGCGCCCCTAGGAAACTTCCACCTGCCGTGCTTGTGCTCTGCTAATATCCTCTAGGGCGCGGTCGTGATGGTCACCTCGTCCCACGAGGTCGCGCTAGTCGTCGCCTTCGCGAGCCGCCACTACATCCCTATTGTGGTCCAGGGAGGCGGCTACAACACAAGCGGTGCGTCCTCGACCCACGGGGGAATCGTCATCAACCTATCCGCGATGCACGATGTCTTGGTCGATCCAGCATCGGCAACGGTAGCTGTCCAGGGAGGTGCAACCTGGGCAGAGGTCGACCAGGCGGCCGAGCGCGAGGGGCTAGCCGTTGTCGGCTGCACAACGAGCGCTGCGGGCGTCGGAGGCACGACGCTGGGCGGCGGCTTCGGCTGGCTCACTGGGCGCTACGGTCTGGTCATCGACAATCTGGTCAGTGTTAAGATGGTGCTGGCTGACGGCCGCGTCGTGACTGCATCCGTGGCCGAGCATCCGGACCTCTTCTGGGCGGTACGGGGCGCCGGCCAGAGTTTTGGTGTGGCCACTGAGTTCGTCCTGCTCGCGCACCGCCAACGCTCACCCGTCTTCGGCGGCCTGCTTTACTTTCCCGCTGACCAGCTGCCTGCCGTGATCGAATTTGCGAACCAGTTCGATGAGCGGGCAACGGGCGACGAGGGTTTATTTTTCGGTTTCACCACGCGGCCGCCCGACCTGCTGTCAACGGTAATTGTCGCTTTGCTGTTTTACAACGGTCCGCGCGTCGCTGCCGAGGCCTTCTTTGCGCCGCTGCTGGCCCTGGGCCCGATCCAGAACGAGACGTGCGAGATGCCGTACCCGAGGATGAACACCATTCTTGGGCCACTGGCCGCCCGCGGGGCCCGCAAGCGCCTGGGCGGCACAACGGTCAGGCTGCCACTCGATCCCCAGATCGTGCATGAGGTCTACGAAGAATTTGACCGAATCATGCGATCCTACCCGCGCGTCGAAGGCAGCGTGGTGGTCTTTGAGTTGCTGCCGTACGCGCGCGTAAGCCAAGTGCCACTCGACGCGACGGCGTATGCCAACCGGGGTCCATACCACAACGTGGCGATCATCCTCCGTTGGCATGACCCGGAACTGGACGCCAAGATGGCAAACCTGGAGCGGGCACTACTGCGCAAGATCCGAGAGCGCAGCGGAGTCGCCAGCATTGCAGGACACGGGGTGGGCATCTATGCTAACTACGCTGGTACGATTAAGCCCCTAGACACATGTACCGGGGTGATATCCTGTTGACACACCTCTAGGACACGAAGCTAATGCCCAAGAACTGTTTGGAGACAATCTGCCGCGCCTACAGAAGCTGAAGAAGCAGTACGATCCGAAAAACATGTTTCAAAAGTGGCACAACCTCCTCACTCCCACAAGCCCACGGTGATCTGTTGATCTGTTGATCTGTTGATCTGTTCTGTGACTCTTTATTCCTGGTTTCTGGAGACTCCAAGCCTCCACGATAAGTAGCCTATCCTCCCATAGACCCATTGTCCCCTTACGCACATCACGTGTTGCATGGGAGGGTCAAATATCTTAAGTACACACCTTGATCTAATTTTGCAGATGTGTGAGGATCACCGTTATTTGGTCTCTGGCTTCGACAACTCGATCCTTCAACGATAAAAATCAGCTCACGGGTTGCACACATTCCAAGCCGGACCTTGATTTTCTCCCCACCTCAGCAGGATTTGGAATTAACAACGCCATTTTATAGTATTATGGCTATTAGTGCTCTGGAACCTTGTTTTGTCTTATTCCACCACCTCTCAACTAATCGGCGTTTAGCTATCTGCCTCAGGGGGTACTCCAATACTTAGTGGCATCGGAGATTGAGCCACTCGAGAGGTGTTTGGAATCCTGATATAGCAATATCGAATGAAGTTCAACTGTGAACAACCGCCCTCAATGTTGCCCTCTCTGCGGGGGTTTATCCTAGGAGCTTCAAATGGCCAAATACAGTCAGCGTTCAAAAGTATTTTGAACACGCAACATGCCCCACTTACTTTTATGCTGATTAAACCACCTAATTCATTCAATATTTCGATAGCTAGTATGCCATCTTTTGTATCTAATGACCTCCTCCACACGATGAGGTTTTCATTTAGCTAGATTAACAAAGTGGCGAATACTTTAATCCAAAGTAATGAAGTTCTATGTAAATAGCCGTTAAGTAGGTAGTAGTATTAATTTGATTTCAGTCGGTCGCTCTCGCTGCCAGCTTGGGTACGTCATGACAGTATCACAAGGATCGGTGGTATGATTCCGAGGTCAGTGTGTAGAAGGGTCTAGACACTAGTTATCGTTAGGTTCGCTAGCTGTCGCGCCATGTAGACAAACTGTCAGTGCACGTCTTGTCGTCATAACTACCAGCTGACTGCAGAAATAAGGTTGCCATCTTGAGAACACAGAACCTTTTCAGCCACTTGGCGCCACCCCGATGGAGCTCAACCGTGCGGAGGTAGTTTACACAGTGCAATACTGGGTTATTTCATCATACCGGCAGAAAGTCTAGAAAATCATTTGAATCACACCAATCTACCTACGCCACACATTCGCGGCTGATAAATATATCCGACGTATCTCCCTGGAAAGTGGGAGATCACCATCCCATGTCGCCGAAATGTCATCTCACGGAAAGCCGATTTCTCGGATCGCGATTATCGGCGTCGGCCAAGTCGGCGCCGCTGCCGCTTACGCGATTATTCTTCATTCACTTGCCAGTGAACTGCTCTTAGTTGACATCAGAACCCAATTAAGGAACGGCCAGGTCAACGATCTGTCCGATGTAAGCTACAGCTGCAACAGCAAAACAAGTGTGCGAGCGGCCACCCACCAGGAGGCCCGCGACAGCGATATTGTGATTATTACCGCAGGGTCAAATTATTCCATAGGTAAGAAATCACATAGGAGAAGGCTCGCCGGACGCAATCTTCATCACATAGGATCTAATAGCCATATAGGCGAAACCAGCACCCAGCACATTTACCAAAAGGTCTCGATTATTCGAAGCATCATCAATGAAATGAAGCCATTTAGATCAGACAGCATTCTCCTCGTCGTGGCTAACCCTGTCGACCTTCTCACATCGCTCGCGTATAAGCTCTCCGATCTACCAGCTTCCCAGGTTTTGGGCTCAGGAACCTTCCTCGATTCGGTGCGAATTCGTAATCTGTTAGCGGAAACAACTGGGGTGCGTGCACAGTATTTCTATTCTGGCTAGGTAATGGCTAATTTAAGGCTAGGTCGCGGCTAACTCGATAGATCTCTACGTAGTGGGCGTACATGGGGACTCTCAGGTTGTGGCATGGTCAGATGCGACAATCGCGGGCATCCCAATCAACAAATCGCTCCCTCTCGGCACTTTGAGCCGCGACGAGCTTTCCAGTGAGTGCAAAAATAGATCGCGGATAATAATCCAGGAGAAAGGTTCAACACCTCTTGGAATTGGATCCATCATATATAGCATCTGCTCTTCTATCCTGTCCGACAAGCGAAACGTTCGTCCCATCAGTCATTTCCAGCCCGAGTGGGGTTGCTGTTTCAGCTTACCTGTCGTCCTCGGGAGAGCAGGAATCATCAAGAAAATTGAGATGCCGTTGAGTAACGACGAGAGAGCTGCCTTAGATGAGTCAGTGAAGGACCTGAGGAACAAGTTTGAGAGGATCAATGAAGATCAGTAAGCATCTAATCAGGATTAAGGCGAGGCCGAAAATTGCAGCTAGAGATACCGGAGTACATCTTCGGGCACCACGGCGGCGAGATAGTCGGTGAGCGATGTTATACATTATCCTTGCTGAGCTACAGTGGATCGACAGCGGATCGACAGAATGATATTTGGCTCTCTTAATGTTAAATAGCTTGTTTGGAGGCCAGGCTTATGGACCTCCAAGAATCATTTCTATTCCTATTCTTTTTCTTGCTCAATAGGTATTGGTCACATTGACATTTTCCTTCTTCCTACCCAGTTGATAGGTCCCTTCCTATATATAGCCCTTTACATTCCACCACGAGGCGGTAGAAACATGGCCCACTCATTTGATCTGATATATACAGTGCAATTATTATACTACCCTAGATGTTAAGGCCATTGAATGGCATTCTATTCTCACCCACACCGAGCATCAAAGGGTTACATGTGTATAAACCCCAGAGTATTATGGCGTCTCTGTGCTTTAGGGGATGATGATGGTTAGCTTGGAGCGATTAGGGGACAGCGACAGATCCTTTAATCCGTGATTTTCTCAAAACATCCGTTATTCCTCCGATCCAGACCGAGACCGGTTAACCGGAGCAGTTTTATTTGGAATATTCCTACTCTTTCATTCAGCCAAATTTCTCACCTCGAGGCATCCCTTTGCTGTACTTTAGAGGAAGGCTTCTTTGATATTTTTTGAGAGGATAAGGAAGGATACATATCAAGTCAGTGCCAAGTTGTTCATGCTGGTCAGGATGCCCGGTGCTGGCCCGAGTAGCTGCTTACGGGTCTCTTCCACTTACAACCCCTAGTTCTTCGGCTTCCACCCATCGGCCCTGATTAATACTAGGTTGTCTATACTTGCCTTAGCGGAGAGATGTTCTGGCTCTAGTGCGTGAGAAATTAGTTGCAGCTCTTCGCCCTGGAGCTCTTCTTCGTCCTACCATAGTTCCCAACCTCGGTAGGTCGATGCTAGGCTGTTCATGGTGGTGAGAGTGTTAGGATGCTCTTGCCCGAGTACCTTCTTGTGGGTCGCCATCACCTGGACATGAAAATCGCTCCGTATAGAGTAGAATGTTCCATGGACCCTAGTGGTCTGATTGCCCCACAGGCAGTCCTCTTTGTCGGACGAAGGACAGATGCAAGCTACTACCACTTCCACTAACGAATAATTCACGAATATAATACCGAGTCTAGAATGGTCATGACATGCGACGCGTGAATGTCGGGTCTGGCAGGCCGAGCCACATTCTTCAATCGTCATGGCCGCAAATAGATCGAGTGGGTTGATACTGCACGGCAGCCACCGCCTCATTGACCGATGTTGGGGGAAACCTAAACGCGCCAACTCTATTGCTCCTACTCTGGTTCAATTCAAATATTGAAATATTCTCAGGCAAGCCTCTCCTTGTGATGATGCGATGACAACCCTCCGGAAAGCACCTGGATGGAATACTCCCTCCTTTCTTCAAGTCGACAAAAGACAAAAGACACACCAACCAAGCAGCAACCCACTAACCGGTGAGATCGCGTCGGCAAAATCAAACAACCCATCATGAAAGCCCATTCAGCGAAAGGAAGTCTCCATCTGCCAGAATTCACGACGGCCGAAGTCAAGGTGAAACAGGAAGATGACTCTTTGCCTGCAGTGAACCAAGAAAGCCTAAAATTCGATGATGACGCCATTGGGACTGTTCCTCATCATGATCACACATATGCCTTCAAGACCCTTGAGAAAGGCATTATTTACTTCTTCTATCGATCTCGAGTTGATGTCGGTAGTGCTGGCACATGTGGAGTTCATGACGTTGCAAGGACCTTTATTGTTCTGCGCCCTAACCCGTGCAACGAAACATTAGATCAACAAGATGGCACGTACAGAATTGGCGACAAGTTTCGACTAATAGTTGTCCCCAAAAAGGTCCTCCCACAAACTCCTTACATGAGAGAGATGGGCTTTGTGGACAAGGCTGGGATAACTCTAGAAGAACTTCGGGGTTCATTCATCGCTGGAGTGAATTATGAGACCCAGACTCGCGGCTCGAGGACTGTACCTGAAGCAAGGCTGTACGCGAGAGGCCTCTATTCCATAACTTCAGCACAACATGGATCCTATCTGAACTATTTGCTCACGCACCCTGAGCATATCGGTCCTGTCCAGACTGACTTTGGCCTTCGAAAGCGAGGAAGGTGGCTTGTGCAGTCAAAGAATCCAGATGCTAGCAGTCCCATATCTGTCAATCTTCCTCACAAGCCAACATATCCTAAAAGGCATGTTGTTGATCTCCCCGACAGCATCACTACTCTCCATCCCCCCGCAGTAATCATCGACTGACGGTGAAGATTTAGTTTTGATGAAATATTCGGCAACTACCGCTGGGTGCCGTTGCAACCTAAATTGATTGATTACCCCAGTGCCCAAATCCTCCTTATCGGGCAAAATGTTCGACAAGTCTCCTTTGATGTCCCTGTGGTCAAGCATGAATCCATGGAGACCCCAGATAAGCAGATAGAGGAACTGGTCCATTGGAGTGATGAGATGAACAAGGCACAGCCAGGTAATTACTTCCTCCCAAGTTGTGGATCTATAGCCATCGTATGTTATTGGAACTCGCTAATCACTCTCAATCAGCTTATGACTTGATTTACGGATATCTGGGCTTAGAGGTTGATCATCATCTCAAAATTTCCACGATGTGGGATCAACGATAGTCCTATGGTATTCATATGTCTCTTTTTGCCACCACATCTTCGGGCATTACTGACTTCATTGCCTTTGGTGCTATATAATAGTAAGAACGCGAAACTCAACTCGGGAGGCCTATATGGAAAACGCTTCCGAATCCGTGTATCTTGATGCCGCCGGTGCCTGGTAATTTGTGATCAACACGCCAGGTATTTATCCAGTACAAATTGTACACGCTATGCCCTGGAATATACCGGTGCTGCCAGCAGTGTGACTGGGATATTCGCCCCTGGGGAAATGGTGCTAAAGTACATGAACTTATATTGGTAGCAAATAAATTCCTGGCAAACTGTACCACTCGTTTCACCCACAATAGGTAGACTCATTCAAATCATATCGGATCCGCAAAAACTACAGATAACAGACAGCGGTGTTCTAGAAATTTTGCAAGCTCATCCCGCAATAGCACCACGACTGAGTACAAGTCGGTGTCAATAGGAATGCCGCTTGCCGTTCGCACTTCTCGACCTCACTCTAAGCCCATGGCTATGACTACCTTTCTGCATATGATATCTCGTATCTGGATATGGGATCAAAGGAAAACGTCCGAAACTTGACCCTAATTGATGATCAGCCGGAGTTGACATCCCCTTTAGCGTGTCACCCGATCCTGTGGCTGCCTATCGGGTCCAGACGCCCGAGAATCAACCTTGGGGTGTTCATTCGGCCGAAGCGGGCCAATGTCCGAATGAACCAGAAAAGGAAATTTATTACATTCGTCATGCTTTGCCACCCATTTCTGACAGTCTAGGCCTGCTCTCACCTGTTTCTTTGAAATTGCTATAAATGCGGTCTGGGATTACTTGGCGCGTTTTTCTCTTGAACATCATTCCTTCAAGGTGTTTATTTACCGAAGATATCTATCTCAAGCTCAATATGACTGCGCAAGCTAATACTATTTCTGAATCCATTTACCATGTTATGCTCATGGTCTCCCCGCCCAAGGCTTCAAGAGGGCAGATTGAAAAGATTCGCGTCCTAGGTACCTACACTTCTATTGGAAAAGCCAAGGATGCTGCCCATCGTGGACTCTTCGACAGTGGGTATGAACGGGAATGGTTCTCGACCTTCGAGACAAAGCCCGAGGCGCTCGAAGAACTCGCAGCCTCGGAGGGAGTTGGACTTGCAGTTTATGCTGTTGCGTCGGATGGCACAAAGTTCAGACTCCGCATATCCACGTCTCCAAATGACTTGGCGTTGAAGACTGATAATGAAGATGGGCGGGTCGCAATTCCTCTTTATTATGTGGTGCAGACGAATGTTCCCTATTGTAGCCACGAACGGAAGCCTACCCACGACACCCATATTGAAGGGGTATTTAAGTCTTATAAAGAAGTCGGAAATTTGCAAGCACTGTGCTCCTTTCAGAGGGGGATGGGATCAATACCTCAAGCTACCAAGAATAATTCGAGGCTGGTATGGATGAGAGAGACTGTGAATTTGGGGAGAATGTGGTGGTGCACGCGATCGGTAGCAATGAGGAGAATTACTTCCTGAGCGTTGTGACGGGTCAGGAGCTCGAAAGTGTACGACTTGCTGAAGCATCTCTGAAAATATGATGGAGCTATTAGTTCTTTCTTACCAATTTCAATAAGCAATTAGAATAGTCGATCTTCTCTTCCGCGTAAGCCCAAGACTAAAGCTATGTTGCGGGTGGCATGATCAAGCGGGTCGAGCCAGATATACCTTAACACGATAGTCTGGATCTTTAACATTCTCAACCCACCCTTCGTTTCCTATTAGTGTTCTTCTCATCCACTACGGTACAGTTAGTCTTACTGGTACTACAGAATTTAGTAATAGCTTACGTTATATGTCTCGCTCCTATCGTCCATCACAATATTGATTTATAATTCTTCTTCAAACCTACCAAACAGCCTCTCTATAAAATTAAGAAATAATATCATCACCTTCTATTCTTACTTTTCTTGCCTCGCGCGGTATGACCATACTAGCGGAAAAATTCTTTACGGAGAATATAGTCTAGAGTCGCACATCCTAGCCATATTCATAGCCCTTAATTCCGTTTTATTTAACGAAGCTAAGGGTAACTCAGCAACGCATACGGCGGGCAATCCTCCTAGACAATGAAACTCACTCCATCCAACGATGGACAGTACTAGAATATATCCTCTTCGTCTTAAGTATCCTTTTGTCTTTTTCTCGGATAGCATCCTCCTTTATATAAGCGCCCAAAACATAGCCACTCTTTACTAGTTATATAGAGGCCTCAGCTTATAGAGTAAAGAAGGTCTTCTAATATATAACGGAAAGTATCTTCGTAGAACGCTAGAACGAATAAATAGAAGTACAGATTAAAGCAAAGGATAAAGAGAATATATTCTATAGCTTAAAATAAGGGACGTAGCTATAACTTATACCCTAGGACTTAAGCACAGATCTTAGTATCTAATAAGAGCGGATGGCTTTTTTAGGTATAGGCTGAGCGTCGACTGGGTGCTTAATAGATAGGTGCCTCTGTTAAATATCTAAGTAATCAATGATGGCTCAGTAAGCATCTAATCAGACTCAGTGAGTTTAATTCTCGGACTGAATTTACATAGTGAATCTGACTCTGAGCGCCCTCATAAAAGCGGCGGCAGCTCAAATGGGAAAGCCCTATATGGCATAGGAAAAATGTGATGTATAGTGTCCTAAGTAGATAAGCCCTAAGGAGAAGACCAAAATTAAATGGGTGCATGAGTGCGCGATATATCCAATCAAACATCACTTAATACTAGTCCATTTTTCGCGAGATTGGGAGCCCGAAAATATTAGGGTAAACATCGCCAGTCCATCCGCGTAATTCCACATCGTCACAAATGCTCTTCATCTAAGAGACCATGGTCTTTGGTCGGTCTCGAGTATCATCTGTTACTGAGAAGGATCAATTAAAGACTTCACAAACAACAAACGCTATTGATTAAGAGATGGAATGTAGCAAAAGCTTATTCGCAAGGGCAGGATTAGACCACCCATGCTTAGAAATGCCACATGGAATGATAACCACGAACATTACAAGATTCATATGCACAACCCACGTTCTGCGCAAGACGATTTTGTCCAGGCACATAAAGACTGCCTTCCTGGACCCACTATTGATAGGGGGACCATAAAAAGACAAAAAGAAAGCTGGACTCGCGGGGAATCGAACCCCGGACCACTCCCATGCTAAGGGAGTATTATACCACTAAACCACAAGCCCAGTTGTATATACAGAAGTCAGAAAGAATAATATATGAGCCAATGATCAAAAATCATGGTCGATTTTTGTCGTCGGGGTCCTTAGGATCATGCTGGGATCCAAAAATATATCATCGGAAATTTGCACAGAATGTGATCTCACTGCTAGTGTTTGTTATCCTATAGGGATATAGCTTGGTCAAAATATATCGACTAATTACTAGACAATTCGTCGGGGTTGGAAAATTTTCTAAGAGGGCTCTGACGCAGGAATTTATATTGTGCTTTACTCTGGAGAATATACTGAGCGGACACTGAACATATGAGTTTGGGTATTCCTGCTCACCCAAGTCACTGCGAAATTATATTACGTGCAGGTAGAAGAAATATGATCGAGATAGCCAACCAACCATCCCCGATCCGCTCTGTAAACCTCCGAATTACCCTGTGTACATTTTAGGTCGAAGAAGTGTGGATCAAAAATGGGGGTTAAAACAAAACAGTTCGAGGCTGCCCCAGCGATACGTCCACTACCTCATACCGAGGATTCGGATTCTGAGAATCGCAGAGTGATCTCCACACATGTGAATCGTAACATATCAAATTATGTTCTCCAAATAATCCAAACTATCTTATCATTCATCGCATCGTGACACCATAAATATGTGCAAAACTAGTCAAAGTCCACCGGAGGAAGACCCCTCACTTCAAGTGCGGTCTGTACACTGTGTTGCATCTCTCCAATTGCCCTCTGCCAAGTCACAACACCCTGTTCACTCTGTCCAGACGGCGGAGTCTGGTTCTCCACTCCGTTTCGGGAGAGCGAATCTTCACTTACGAGCCACATCAGCCAACGCACCACGGAAACAGCCTTGTCAATATCCTTCTCCTCGGCAATTACACGTCTGAGATACACACATAGCACTTCTACGTCTTCACCGTAGGGACCATCGGCCGCAAAAGCGGAATGCCAAGCACCCACGGCATCACGAAGATCTGCTAAGCCTGACAGGCGCCGTGAGGTGAACACAGGTCGTTCCGGGAGAGGAGGAAGAGGCAGTGTTTTCTCGACAGGTGGGGCCGCAGTGGTAGAAGTAGAAGTGGCAGCTTGTGGCTGGGATACTGGCCTCGAGGCAGTCGAAGCAGAAGCGCGAGCTCGTTGAAGACGAGCACGTCTTTGCTCCTCAATGACCTCCTGTCGGATATCCCCCGGGAGTGCAGCAAGAAACTCAGCAGATACTTCTGATTCTTCTTCGACTGCTGGTGACTGTTGGCGAGATAGCGAGTCTTGGTTCGATGTGACCATGACGCCAGAGGCAGATGACGGTCGAGGGAAAGTAAAGTTTGTCTGGGTCAAAGACTTATTGCCACTCGAGGCTGATTTTGGCGGACGACCGCGCCTTTTCTTCGGTGGTGACGTTGGTCTCTTGAGCTTCAATGGCCCAGCCTGAGGTGCAGTGCGCGACGTCGTGACCGAAGGAACCGAAGGGGCAGCTGGTGGAGGGTCGGGCAATGTGGTAGACTGTTGATTATAGTAGCCAAGGACCTCATTTCGAACATCCTCCGGCAACGCAGCCAGCGTTTCAGGGTCCAATTGAGACTGAGGTGGGAGGGGAGCTGCAGCAGTGGGCTCGACTACGCGCCGGCGTGCTGGCGGACATGGGGAGCCACATCGAGGTGGTTCTTGTCGAGGCTTTGCCTGGGCCACAAGCCTTGACCTGATATCCCCTGGGAGCTCGGAAAGAACCTTGGGATCTACCTGAGTGGGCATAATGAACTGTGACCCGGAGATGTTCAGCGGTTTGTGAGCGCTATTGCTGAGAACTGGGTCGACCTGGATCCGGACCGAATCGCCTTTCCGTGGGCTTTCCAATTCGTCGGGGTCGATATTGGCGACCACACTTTTGCGCGACGGCGATTTCGAGAAGTTGAGTTGCCGCTGACTGCCCTCGATAGTGGCCGAGGGACCAGTCTTCAGGGGCTCGAGCTTGGTCATTTGAACACCAAGGCCTCTGAGATCACCCGGAGAGAAATTGAAACTTCTCAACATGGACACGGCTTCTTTGCCCAAGATATCGGATGCGTTTGTGGCCACCCCGATGACAACACTCTTGTTGAAGACATCGCATTTTCCGTGACCGAGATGTTTGACTGGTTCCAGCGGCGCATCCATCGACCTCCGCATCACTTTCAGCGTGAGTTGCTTGCCCTTGACCAGATTCTCGACTAATCTGCGACCCAGTTCTTCACAGAGTGATTTGATGAAATCCTCTGCCTGATCTTGATTGACAAATCGAATTCCCCAATTGACCTCCGCTGACACGGATTTCCTGATCACTTCATTGCCAACCTCCGTTTTGTCTATGCCCCTCGCATACTCCCAGATCTTTGCCCCAGTTTTTGGCCCCAGACTGGCGCACAATCTCTCTTTGGTAATTTCCCTCGCGTCCTTGACAAATTTTACGCCAAGCTCTTCCAGTTTTGACCCAAGACTGTATCCAATGCCGGGTAAATCCTGGACGGTAAGATTCCCAATGAAATCCAAGACAGAATCGGGTTTTAGATGAAATTGTCCGGCAGGCTTCGCCTTTCGCAATGCCACTTTGGCGAGCAAGATGTTGCCACCGATCCCAACAGAGACCGCGCATCCGGTTTTCTCCTTGATGGAATCACGCAAGGCTTGAGCTATTTCATCGGCCTTGGCCTGTTCGCGGTAGATCGATCCCTCCGAGACACCTTTACCGTCAGATCCCCCGGCCTCCAAGCACTGATTGGAAACATCAATCAGAGCCTCATCGATGCTGACACTTTGCACAATGCCGTCAATAGAGAGCACTGAGCTATAGAATTTCCGACTGGCATCTTCATAGGCGGGGAAATCGTAAGGCAACACCTGAAGCTCTGGACATGCTTGCATGGCTCCCTTCATCCACATGCCGTTCTTGACCCCATGACCCCGAGCAACATAGTTACAGCTTGCGATCTCGGAGCCAGATCCAGAGCCATGAGCGATGGCAACAGGCTTCTCGCGAAGCTCAGGGTGCTTGAGAATAGAAACAGCGGCAAAGAACGAGTCAAAGTCGACATGGAGGATATATCTTCTGGCTCCTGGCGCAGATCTCTTCTGAAAAGCGCCAGATATCGCCTTTTCGTTTGTTGCAGCCTGAAGCTGGGCTTTCAAATCAGCTTTCCACGCTGACAAATGATGGAGCCGAGACTCTCTGTAGTATTGCTGAAGAAATTCTGGATTGACCACACTGGACTTCCTCATCCGAGGGTCAGACAAGAGTTGTGCATTATACTCCTCAGAGGTCATGTTGGGATTTGAAGGACTCGTCTGCTTCTTGGGCGAGATCATTTGCGCATTTTGCAGCTGTGGGGGGGGAAGGCTATCCGCATCGCTCGGCCTAGTATTGACGGATGTTGGTATAATAGGTTTGACTGGTGTAGTTTGATTGTGCTGCGGCTCCTGGGCTACTGATGGCTCCTCTGCATCATCTTCTAAAGAAGCGAAACTGGGAAAATCTCCATAGTCGGATTGCGAAGGTTGAGATGGGTGTTTAGAAGACACGTCGGGTATCTGTTCTGATTGAGTTGTAGCAGGAGGCGTTCTAGGTGCACTTAAAAAGGTACCGGGGTTTCTCTCAGTTGGTGTCATAGCTTTGAGCTGAGAATTGTACCAGCTCGAATTTGATTGGTCTCGATATCCAACCCGAGGGGTATTCGTTTGACTGGTAAAGCGACCATCGTTGAACTTGAGAACCTTCTGCGAGTGGCCCTCGTCTACAACACGAAAATCGTGCCAAGGTAGCAATCGACCAGCTTTGATACTCTCTCTGACCCATGCGGGCTTCACGATGCGATATCGCCGGAATTCCTCGCATTTCTTTGGGGTCAACGAGCTCGCGATGATATGAGTCGCGGCGGTCTTGCCATCCAAGTATTGAAGGAATCCACCGCCATGGCTGACAATGAGACGGTGGAGGTCTTGTAGGGACGGCTGCGTGTAACCGTTGACATGCGCGACGACTCCGCGAAATATCGGTGGACACTCTCCGGAAGTGGCTCGAATGTCTGCATCTAGATTCTGTAACTTGATTTTCTTGCGTCGCATATAGTCTCCAAAGCCGCCGAAGCTGGACGCTTCATACTCTTCGCCCGCCTCATCGTGAAAATCATCTATACAAAAATGCAACTTCAGCTTAGAATATGGACCCTCAATACTGAAGGACAACGGGTGAGAGTAGGACATACGATTTTCGATGCGCTTGCGCACGGCGCTAGATGTTGCATCAAGTCGGGAGCCCATAGTGGGCCAGCAGGACCACCATGACCGGTCCGTACACGTAGGACAGTCTTTGGATCGTGCGGTTGACGCTTCCCAAGACTCGCGCGCGCCACATGCGAATCACGCGTCACCGGCAGAAATCAAGTGGGAGTGAGGCGGTGGATCCATCGGTGAGTGGAGGCAAGTCACGGGAGCGGTGAATACGTCAAATGTAACTTCATTGGCCTCTTCATTGGCCTGATGGGTCGGGCAGAAAAAATTAATTAAAAAAAAAGAGCAGAGCTTTGGGTGATCTCTGTTGCTCCAGTTGCGGGTCGCATCTTTTTCTTCTTCCCATCCACGCCCGTTTCTCTTCGGTGGTTCATTTCCCTCTCTCCCTATTCATTCCCTTCTGCTGTCTGCAATTTCAATTTTCTTCAACCAATACTATAAAAATGTCTGCCGTTCAGCCGGTTGCCGTGTATGCCCTCCGGGTTCCTCCCGGTGTTATGGTGCCCGCTGTGCCTAATGCCGCCGCCTCGGTCAGTATCAGATCTCACAATGCATCCCGAATTTTCTGCTGACTTTGTTCCACCAGTTCCGTGTGAGCATGGCTGCCATCGACCCCGATGAGGAGCCTGAGTTCGACGACGGTGACTCCAGCAAGCCTGGTCGCGCAACCTTGAAGATTGTTCGCCCTCCTCCCGGTCTCGACATGGGCGATTCCGATGACGAGGACTACAGCGATGATGAGGACTACGATGAGGAAGACTCTGATGACGAGGAGGTCAATGGTGGTCCTAGCGACAAGGAGAAGGCCCGCAAGCTCAAGCAGGCCGCTGCCCAGAAGGAACTCGAGGAGGCCATGGAGGAGGATGACGAGGATGATGAGGAGGAAGATGGTGGCTTCGATCTCAAGGCTGCCATTTCCAAGCTGCTCAAGGGCAAGGGCCCTCTCACCGATGACGACGAGGAGGAGGAGGATGACGAGTCTGATGAGGGCCTGGACCTTGATGAGAGCGTTATCTGCACTCTGTTCGCTGATAAGGTAAGAATTGTCCTGGTTTGTTGTGAAGAAAATATTTGCTCTGATACTAAACTCCTTTCTGCAGAGCTGCCAGCAGCCTCTTGACATCGTCGTCTGTGAGGGCGAGCCCGTCTTCTTCAAGAACACTGGTAACCAGACCGTTTTCCTCACTGGCAACTACGTTATTGGCCTTGATGAGGGCCACGACCATGACCACGATGACGATGAGGAGGATGAGGATGACTACGACCTCTCCCCCGATGAGGATGAGCTTGACATGGAGGAACTGATGGCCCTGGATGGCGACGAGAGCGACGACCTGGATGGCATGGACGACCCCCGTATCACCGAGGTCGACAGCGAGGAGGAGGCCCCCAAGTTGGTTGAGGCCAAGGCCAAGGGCAAGGGCAAGAAGCGTGCCGCCGAGGAGGAGGAGAGCCTGGACGATATGATGGCCAAGGGTGCCAAGGGCAAGGCCGCCAAGGAGGAGCCTGCTCTGACCAAGGCTCAGCAGAAGAAGCTGAAGAAGAACAACGGTGACGCCGCCGCTGTTGAGCCCAAGAAGGAGACCAAGGCCGACAAGAAGGTTCAGTTCGCCAAGAACCTGGAGCAGGGCCCTACCCCCAACGGTGACAAGCCCACCGGCACCCTCGGCGTCAAGGAGATCAAGGGCGTCAAAATCGACGACAAGAAGCTCGGCAAGGGTGTCGCTGCCAAGAGCGGTAACACTATCTCCATGCGCTACATCGGCAAGCTTGAAGACGGCAAGGTTTTCGACTCCAACAAGAAGGGCAAGCCCTTCACCTTCAAGCTCGGTAAGGGCGAGGTCATCAAGGGTTGGGACATCGGTGTCGCCGGCATGGCCCCCGGTGGTGAGCGTCGCATTACCATTCCTCCTCACCTCGCCTACGGCAAGAAGGCCCTCCCCGGCATTCCCGCCAACTCTAAGCTGATCTTCGATGTCAAGCTGCTTGAGATTAAGTAAATGTTGGACTGATTTCTATATTCATATCTGTTACTTCGCAAGGGTGTTTATTTTGTGGGTTTACCGGTTTTATAGCATGATTCACCGTGATATCCGGCTTGTCTGTCTATTTCTTGCCTGTCCTGCTATGGCGGAGATGAGGCATATCACGAGGAATTCATATTCCCTTTGCATGGAAAAAGTGCCCGATTTTGTTCTGTAATTTGTGTCCCCTACTATGTATTCGAATCCAACCAGCCTTTTGGCTTTTCAGATATTCTCATTCTTTTTTCCCCCTATGCTCTCGTATTTGGTACCATGACGTGTTTCGTAGTGGGAAGCCCTAATTCGCGCTTGCCATCTGTCGGAGACTGACTTGTTTCTTTCGCGCTTTCAGACTTGCTCCCGATCTTTGAATCTTACCGACTCGCAGTTCTTTGGATTGTCGAATCCCATCCACTGCCAGCCGCTTTCTATCATTAAACTGTCAGCGCGCATGTCGCATGCATAACCAACGACCGCCGTTGACGGACCACCGTTCCTTGACCTCCGCTGGGCGAAGCATATTCAGCATCTGACAGAATGACAGTCTCTTACGGAAAAAAGCCACGACGCCGACGAAGCGTATTCAATCTTTGGAATCAGCCCAAAGTCACCTCTCGTCACAGCAAACCATTCCCGTCTCCGGCCGACACGGCAGTGTCCGACAGTTCCGTATCTCCCAACCCCATTGACAGGGGTAGCAGAGCTCGATTTCGATTCCGATTGACACGGAGCAGCTCGAAGTTCTTATTGTTACTTGGGCTGGGGAATTCCTCCAACAGTTTGTTCTTCATATGCCCTGGCCTGCTCCTAGCTTACTATGCTGACTTTCGAATCACAGGCAACAAGACAAGCGTCGAATCAGGCGACGATGTCCAAAAACCTGACCGTGACCTGCACATTCTAGTTGTCTCGGGGGCTGCCCAAAGTGACTCGAATTATATGACAGGCAGTTGTTTTCTTGAGACCCAACCCCTGATCGGTACTACTTGTGGCAACATACTGCTGGACATCCCGGACAATTCCACGCAAAGCCCAGCAGATGGCAAGGCATCAGGCCGCAAGATTGATGCTCAAGTCGACGGAGAGGACATCCAGCAAGACCGCGATAACATTCCTTCCACATTTAATGTCGAACCCCAAGGTTCGTCAAACTCGAGACTCATGGACCGCGTTTCTCAAAGACTCTCGTTAACATTTGGGCACCCAACGGTGGTTCATCGCACCCACTTACGTTCCAGGCCCAGTGAAATTTTCCTCCACTCTCCATTATTGTCCAGCAAACAAGGGGATGGGGCCAACGATGACAGCTCGGATCCTTCAACCACCCCAAGCAGTAGTGGCTCTCCCATGGGCTGCTCAACACCCTGGACCCCAGTGACATCCGCAGAGCCATCTCCTTCTTCATTGGAGAAGTACAAACCTGAAGTGAACGAGTGGTCTACAATTTCGAACTGTATTTCGAGCCCAAGCTCGACGCCAAGCGGCAAACCGCCTGTCACTCCTCCGTCCATTCTTACCGTGGAAACTGCGTCTGTCGCCAAGGTCTATCTTGAACTCTACTTCAATTCCATTTATGAGAACGAAGACCCACGCTTCCAGCGTCAATACGAATTAGAGCAGCACATCTCTGCGTTCCATCTGGATCCCGAAGAGCAGGAAGCTACCCGACGTAACTGGGCCCTGCAAGAGAATGAATATATGCGGCAGTGTCGAATGTTGAAAACCCGTTTAAAATCCCCACACATCAATCGAACAGACTCGGTTGCTGGATACGAAGTCATTAAAACGCTAGGAAAAGGCAGCTTCGGGCAGGTGCGTCTGGTGCGCGAGAAAGATAGCCAAAAATTGGCCAAGGGCGATGATGAGAGCCCGCTGCGCGATGCCATTACTTCCAGCGCAAGAAGCCGACATCTTAATACAGTAAGATCGGCCGTTGATGGAGCCAGACACAGCAGACGCAAATTCATGACAGGCGAAAAGAAGGAAGTCTATGCCATGAAAGCGATCAAGAAATCAGACATGATCCGCAATTGCCAAGAAGGTCACATTCGAGCGGAGCGAGACTTTCTCGTTGCCTCTGAAAAATCTCACTGGGTCGTTCCATTGATATGCAGTTTCCAAGATGACAGCTACTTGTACCTCGTCATGGACTACATGGTTGGTGGGGATTTCCTTGGGCTTTTGATCCGCAGGGATATTTTGCGTGAAGAGTGGACACGGTTTTACACTGCCGAGATGGTTCTGTGCATCGAGGAAGCTCATAAACTTTGTTGGATTCACCGTGACATCAAGCCAGACAACTTTCTCATATCGGCGTCTGGGCATCTGAAAATTTCTGACTTTGGGTTGGCCTTCAATGGACATTGGTCTCATGATCAGGCATATTACAACAACCACCGCTATTCTCTGCTGCAAAAGCTTGGTATTGAGATCGAAGGCGATACTGAAGATCAGGCTCAAGCTGCAGAAGCGGAGAAAGACTCGAACATGGATCCAAATGCAAAAGATCAGAGTGACTTTCCCCAGTATCGGGTGCCTTCAACGGGTCTTCTTGCATGGCGGAACAAAAAAGGGCGACGGCGATTTGCAAAGAGTGTGGTTGGTACCAGCCAGTACATGGCACCAGAGGTCATTCGCGGAGAGATGTATGATGGAAGATGCGACTGGTGGAGCTTGGGTGTGATTATCTACGAGGCGAGTGAAGTTCATTCCTGCTCTAAAACGTTCTAAACTCACATTTCCAGTGCTTATATGGGTTCACTCCCTTTGCCTGTGAGACCCGCTATGACACTAAAATCAAAATTCTCGTAAGTGACCCGGGAATCCTCTTGTATAAAAATAGTTTAATAATGCTGTTCTATAGCAACACTCGAGAACTTTACTATTCCCGCGCGACAGTCCAACAGAGAAAATAGTTTCGCAAGAGGCTATTGACCTCATGGCAAGACTCCTCCAAGAGCGTCAATTCCGACTGTGCTCGCCGAAATACAGAGCCAATGATATGTTGGCTGGTCACCCTCCATCAGCTCAATTTCTGTACTCAATGGATCCTCAATGCCGAAACTACACAAGCTATTGGGTGTACCCCGATGACGCCGCAGACATCAAAATTCACCCTTTCTTCAGAGGTATTCGATGGAATGAACTACATATGACTCGGCCACCATATATCCCCAGAGTCAAAGACTGGGAAGATACTCGTTATTTCGACGACTGGAAAGGCATCGACAATCTCGAGCCGCAAGCAGAGGAAAGCGACTCGGAGGAAGAGTCTGATGAGAACATTGGCGCAAAGCCCCAGGCTGCCTCTACTGGGAATATGGTCGTGAATTCTTCTGGCCATCCACTTTTCGAACGGCCAGTGCGAGGAGGCGATGCTATTTTCCCTGTCCCAGCACCTGCGCAAGCTGTTGATCCGAACTCGCCAACCCGAAAAACAGAGAAACAGAAAGAAAGAAAACGACCGCGAGACAAAATTCTGCGTGATAGAAAGGTCGGCAAGACAGCTTTGGAGATCCGCAAGAGAGGTGCCTTCTTGGGATATACATACCGACGACCGAAGGGTCCGGCCATGGCCCTGAGAACCGAACGAGGGCGACAGCCATTCGCCAGGGGAGCACTCGCAGATCTCTATGTTCCATGAAAGTGTTAAAAAGGAATCCTTTGAGTGCGTGTTTGCAGAGAAGTTCTTGAGTTTGATTACACGTTTTGACTTTGGAGGTTACGATCTTTCTTTGACCAGCCTATTCATACCCACACCCTCGTCCCTACAGGATTCACCGTGTTCTGGAGCTAAGGTACCCGTGAGGGCCTGATTATTCATTGCTTGATATTGTTATAGTTCCAGGCTCAGATGAGGTTTCTTTGCTTGAATTGTGCCATTCACTAGTTGAGCTTGGGCTGAACCGATACAATACCCTCAAGGGCATATATATCGTTTCTGACTCTTAGGACGTTCGGGCCAAGGATGATTCACTACATATTCCCCATTCCGATTCCATGCGCACAGTCCTTCCTCCTCATAAAAGACTACAAGGAATGAACTTTTCTTCACATAAGTGTAATACTCCATAGTTGATTGTATTGATATATCTGACGTAGAATGTGATGTACAAGAAACAGAAAAGGCATCGTATGCAGGACATACCCCAACCAGACCATGCTGGTCAATATATAAAAAAGAAAGTCAACAAATCAACGTACAGAGCATTCTGTCTCCGGCCTGAGGGATATAATGAAGAAAAGACTTAGAGGCCCCAATGTTTGTGTAATCACAGCGTGGGTATCGTATTGAAAAGATGCACATAAAAGGGGACCATTCCACGGAATTTTCTTAGGATTATGCGAAACTTCTCGTTTTAAAGGATAGGTGCACTCATGGAGAATGCCGAGTCCGTTACCCGGTCCTCCGGTTTCATCGTACCATTCAGTAGAGGACAAAGCTTCTTGTTCGTCTTGATGTGTCCGACCTGACCACAGTTGGCGCACTTGCGTTGCGTCCCGGCGGGTTTGCCGTCCGCAGGAGAATCCCCTGCACGAGAGATGCCCTTTTGCTTCTCGCGCGCAAAGCGGCGTTCCTTGTTTCGGTTCAGACGGCTTAGCTCGGCCTCGATCAATTTGCGGTTACGAGCGTCCACCTCGGGGTCACCCGTTGGTTGTAGGGATTCCAGTTTGGTGGTAAGAGCCTCGGAGCGGTGGCGGTGCTGGATGTATTGTCTGATGACCCGCGGGTCCCAGACAAGTTGTTCCTTCTCCAAAATCTCGCCGTTGGGGGCCTTGAATTGACGGGTGATACGCAGGACCTTGCCTTTCTGACTCGCGAAACTCATCCGACTGAACTGACTGGTTGTTTCATCATCGTATCGTCTAGTCGGTGCAGGTGTCGGAGCCTCGGATCGGGGGGTAGGCTTGCTAAACTCTTCCATCTCGCCTTGATCGACGTCACTCTCTTCGTCTGAGTGCTCGATGGTGGAAGACAGACTTGCCTTTTGAGCATCCCAAATTCGGCGGATGGAGGTTTCGTATGACTTTTGTTGACGTGCGACGTTATAGCTGTGACCACCGAGCTCCTTAAGCCGCTGTGCGTCAAGCTTATCTTCGACACTTTCACCAATAGCCTTAAAGCCACCTTTCATCGAGGTTTTGATGAAACTGAAACCTTCGCCACGACCGGTGGGATCACCTTCGCCATGAAGTTTGAGCATGGCTTTGCCCTGAGAAGCCAGCAAGAAGTTGCGAGATGCCTTCCAGGGAGCCATCAGCTGTTCGAAGCTCTCGCTTTCCTCGTCCTCCTCGTTCTCATTGTTATTTTCTGCGTCGTTGCCAAAACCGGTATCGTGAAGATGTTGTTGGCCGACCTGCATAGACTCTAACAGACAAACATCCTCTGGCTGAACCCAAGACCGGATGGTGTCCTGGTCCGGGAGGACGGGATCCAAAGGTTTCCAGTACTTGGTATCCTTGTCGTGCTGTAAGAAATCTTTGACTTTTTGCCGATTCTGCATGTCGGTTGTACCAGGGATGTGGGCCGTTACATCAGAGATTGCAAGTCGCTCGTCTGAACTCTTTTTGAGAAGTCGGTAGACGAGCATCTTCATTCGATTCTTAGCCACGGTGGTGACTTTGCGTGAGTGTGGGCCGGGGATATCGACGGATGGGAACTGCTGTCCAGCGATATAAAAGTTTTCAATGTTGCGTATGTAGTAACTCGTGCCCATCGAACCGGTCGTACTTCGGATGACCAGGAAATCGGTCGACTTGGCTTGATGTGGAAACAATGGCGCCCGGTACATTGAGTTGGAGATGGCTGGAACGATCTCACCGGGGTCAACATGCCCGAAGATAGAGAAAGGACTTTTGTCCTGCGGGAGCAAGACCGCGGTTTCACCAATCTCGGCCTTCGGGCGAGTGGGGTCGTCTGGGTTCTTCCTTCGGTAGTAGTTGATGAATCGGTTACACATGCCGAAGTTGGAGAGCACCATGGGAACCTCCTCGGAATACTCCACTAGCAAGGCGCTGGAGTTATCGGCCAGCGAGAGTGACTTGGTTGAATCGAACACAGCTTTGGCATCTTTGCCCTTGAGATGCTTGCGTTTGACATGTCCCGGGTTCTTAAACCAAGACGTTTGTCCAGTTCGGAAATTCAAAGCTGGTCTGTGGAAAGATCGAGCTTCTGCTTTTTGCAGCTCGGTCTTGTAGTAGGGCCACTGCAAGCGCAAGGCTGGCAGTGCATGTTCTAGAGTGACATTTCCAAGAGTACTGCGAATCTTGTTTTGATGGTTTTGCTTGAGCATCTCATATGCCTGGTCATTTGAAATGTTGTATCGCGAGGTGAGCTTGCGAGTTAGATTCGTGTCGACATCTTCCCTATTTCGGGGACCAGCCTGTTTAGGCTTGGGGACTACTGCGTCCGGCCTCAACTCTTCCACAAGGATGTTGGGGTCGTTCATGTCAATAGTCACCCTCTTCGCAATATGTGCAACCGCCTGCTCGGGCTCATCTAGAAGAGGAATATCAAGGTGGGAGAGGGCGATGACGTCGATGGGCGTTGGGCCAGTCTTGCGCTTTTTAGAGGGTGGATTGTCTTCCATCAGCCAGTCTGCATCATCGTCGAAGAGGTCGTTAGAAGCATGTGGCGCAGGAGCAGTAATTTTAGGCTCCTCCTCTGCCGTCGGGACGCTTTCATCTTTGACATCCCAGTCGACACAGATGGTGCGGAGGTCTTGCATGGTGAATCCTCCTGGGAGTACTTCATCCGCATCAGCCTCACCCATGTCGAAGTCTTCCCTTTCCTCCTCTTCCTCTTCTTCCTGGGCGGCTTCAGTGATTACCACAATACCCAAAGACTCATGGTCCAGACCGCGTTTACCGAGCTGGCCAGTTCTAAACACGCGCTCCTGGTCGGGGGCAAGTTCGATGTTGACTTTTGTAGGGAGAACCGGCTTAGGAACTTTGAGAGGCTGTTTTCCAAGGTAAAATGCCTTCTTGTGTGGGATGATCTCCAGCCAACGTGGGAGGGTGTTGCGGTCAAAACTGGGGAACAAGGAATGCAGAAGCTCCTCGTGATTTTCCGGTGGCGCTGGTAGATGGTCGGGGCCGGTCCTTCCAGACATAGCAAACAACTGTTGTTGGAGCTTCCATGCGCGCAGAGTCGCTTCGTCCATTTCCTCCGAAAAGACACTGGCATCATCGAGAATATCATCTTCGTCCACATCCTCAGTCATGGGCTGATCCTGGGCCTCTTTTAAGGGCGGAATCGGCGGTAGCTCGACGGGCTGTGTTGTCAACGACGTTTCTTCATCTTCAAAGAGGTCCCGGTTATCATCCACCTGACCAGCAGGAGGGGGAGAAAAAGGCCCTTCACCAAATAGATCATCGAGGTTGTCATCCTGAGCCTTTTCACCTTCGCCGGTCCCTCCAAAGATGTCGTCACTTGGTCCAAACAGCCCAGCATCATCAGCTCCTAAGTCTGCGAAAAGGTCATCGTGCGCGTCGTTCGCAGATGGGCGCCGTGTCGCTTCCGGCTCTTCCTCATCGGGGAGTTCATCATCCTCAAAGTCTTCGTAGTCGACCGCGTCATCTGCCTTCTCTCCAACATCCAAATCTCGGCTGAGGAAGTCAAACTGTGGGCCGCCTTCGTAGTTGTTCAACTGGCGCATAACATTGTCGAACTCCGCATCTTCCGGGGCCTCCTGGGCCTGGTTCTGAGTAGCGTGAGGCATGTTGCGATGAGTGAAGAGAAAACGTGAAGAGAAGCGGGAGGACGGGGAGGGTAGTGAGGGAACGGCGCGGTGGAACGTCAAGTTTAAAGGAGTGGCTGAGAATGCCAGAGACTGGCGCAGGACGTTGGTGAAGGTCGAGCGGGTAGGCAACAAGAGAAGAACCAAGTTGCGCGCATCGAGTTGGCTATCCCGCCGACCAGAAGTGATGGGAAAGTTGTCTTTCGCCCCGGCGGCGCGATCAAAACGAGAGGAAGAAGGGATGCGGCGAGTGCCCAAAGGGGTTTAGTGCCGTGCCGGATTACCTGTAGCTTCTCCTCCCCACTTTTACCTTAACCGTCAATGCTCAACTCTCGTCCGTGACATCCTCATCTTTTACTTTTGCTTCTGATATAGCCCCTGTTTCTTTATTTTATCTGTTTGCTCACATGTATCAACCTGAAACTGGCCAGATAATGCTCACCTAATTTCATTTTAACAGAAAGTCTTCCTATTACTCTCTATACGAACCACGATACACACGGCCCATTGTTGATACAGCACAAGACCATTATTGCGTGGGCCTGCCAGTGATATCTAGACTCCTTGTCACCGATCACTCGTCTGGTCGATTAAGAGTGACCGCGACATCAATAACTATGAAATATGTTTATTCATTCCTTAACCAAACTTGGCCCTGAAATGGCTCCTAAGCCCATCATTATTGAAGGTCCATTGTGACTCGAAAATAAACCTATAAGTGGCCAAACTCTCTTCTACACTGAGTCATTCAGCGAAAACACTAGGTGTAAAATAAACAGCACGTTGCGTTTCAAAAGCTGTTGGATGCTAAACACCGAGCGCTCAGCATAGGTTACAAAATACACTAACCTAATTAGGCAATAAGCTACATACACTCGATGGAGCTCTAGGGGATGTAATCATTTTGAACCATTTCGTTTCATTAATGCTTTCGTTAGGGGTGAGGTATAAGCTAAGAGAAGGGCCTGCCTATGAGTTTTTATTAAAGTCGCCGTAGAAGATACACAGCGCTTTGCTATGCCCGTCCATGCAATAGTGCATCACCTCAGCCTTACGACCCTCGGGCACAAACTTGGCCAGCTGTCTCACATCGGATGTTCGGGGCAGATACAGGGCGACATGGGGAGTGAATAGCGAGTACTCCTTGTAAAGTTTCTCGAGGGAATATGGCTCCATGGTCCGCAGGTTGAAGACTTGATCTGAACGGTAACCCGGGCCTAGCACGCAGTGTCAGTGAGGGTCACTCGAGCTGTGAAGCATGAGTAGTACATACCACCCCAAGGCGGGCTTGCAAAAACCACACTGTAAGGTGCTAGATCTTTTAATTGGTTCTTCAGGATCTCGAAGCAGTCGCCCTCGAACCAGGTGATCTTGTCCTGAACGCCGTAGATCTTGGCATTGTGTTTAGCACATTGGAGAACCGCAGGATTCTTTTCAATGGCATAGACGCGCTTCCATTTTCCCGTCTTTGCGAAAGCGATGGTGTTGCCTCCAGCGCCGGCAAAGCAATCCACCAAGATACAGCGGCCAGCCGGAGCGACCTCACCGAGATGTGTTGCTATTTTGCTGTTCAACCCGTAAGCAGTGCACTATTGCGAATTGAGAATGATTTGTCAAGAGAGCACAAACTTCGCCACGGGTTCGGGAGTAACTCCAAACCAAGCATCATCCGTCAACCATACACCATCGTCATATCGGGAAAAGATGCGGTGCCGTTGAGACCAGTAACTAAGAAAGAGTCAGCGCTGACATGATCGCCCAGACGGGATATTGAAGGAGACGTACTTTTGAATATCCCAGGGGACTTCTTCAATACTTTCGTAATGATGCACCTCTGGTGGTGCGACTTCTTCCTCCGCCATGTCGCAAAGTCCGGTTGAGATATAAATCGCAAGTCTTCGATAACGAACACTGACCGATAAAGACACAAATCTGTTTGCTCTGTTTGCACCAGCATCCGGCCAGCTCGCATGCCCGCCATAGCTTCCCCAAGTATGGCCCCGATACTTTACTTGCAATACAACCCAAGCCCACTGCAAGTCTAATTGAGAACGCTATGTTTGGTGCGCTTAATCGTTTTATTGGACGGCTGGATGGCGAGCCTGTTCAACAGCCTCGGAATGGCCCCAGCGACAACGCCTATGGTTTCCAAGTACTCCGCAACAAAGACACAGAGCTGCCCTTGGAGCCTTGGTTCGACTTTATTGTAGGAATTAACGGTCACCCTATTGTGAGTGCAATTAGAGACTCTTTAAAACAAAAAAATACACGTTGTGCTAATGCCTACTCGCAGGAAGATCCAGATCCAAACCTCTTTGCGACAGAAGTGCGCAATTGCGCAGGCTCTAGCTTGACGCTGGAAATCTGGAGTGCCAAGGTACTTTAAGCCTGTCCCAATAGAGCTGCATGAGAATAGCAACTGACCTTTATTGTGTTCCGCGCAGGGTCAAAGAACACATACAGTCACAGTCCCCATTTCAGCGACAACGCCCTCCCTCGGCCTCGCACTACAACTTGCCCCCCTTTCCTCTACCCAAAACATCTGGCATGTCCTTGGGATCCCATCACCGCTGAGCCCTGCATTCCGCGCAGGACTACTGCCACATTCGGACTACATTATCGGCACACCGAGCGGGACGTTACGCGGGGAATCTGCGCTCGGGGAGCTGGTAGAGGACCACCTTGACCGCACCCTCGTTCTGTGGGTATACAACAGTGAATTTGACGTCGTACGGGAGGTCGAGCTCATTCCCACGAGAGGATGGGGCGGCGAAGGTGCCCTAGGTGCCGAGCTGGGCTACGGTGCCTTGCATCGTTTACCAATCGGGCTGGGCGAGGAAGTGGAGGGACCTGGCGAGGTTGTCTTTGAGACGCGCGCAGATGGATATCCCGCGCCAATGCCGAATCACGACGGAGCTTCGGCGACGGCTGAACCCTCCGCAAACTACCTCGTCCCAGCAAATATGGTATCTCCCCCTCCTCTTGCGTCCCAGACAAGAGTGACCTCACCCCCGAGCGGAGCATCACCCGCGAGCCGAAGGAGTGCCAAAACACGACACGGGGTCTCTCCTAACAGTGCGTTTGACGATTACTTTGCCGAAGGCGAGCAAAAGAGCCGGGAGCAGGACTTTGCGCCATCGCGGAAGGGAACGCCTCTGCCTCCTCCGCCTAAACTTGGTGTCTCACCCTCCAATTCGAGCAGTCCAGCTCCGGCTGCAGCTGGAGCGACAGGAAATGCGGAGGCGGTGGAAGGAGAACCGGGGCCAGCACAAGAAGAATGATGATATAATTCTTTGTTGGAGCTGGAGTTTCTGTAGAGTACATGAGTTTAACCATTATACCAATGACAATAGTTCTTCCTACCTAAATCTTTAAACAGCTTAAGGTTACTGCCACGTATAGAAAAAGAATTTTTGTTGAACCAAATGATATTTTTTGTCAAACAAAGGGGACATCCGGATTATATCATCGGATCTACGAGTTCTAAGCGTACATATGCAAAAGATGAAACTCCTCCCCTACCACCCAACGGTGACGGGACTCAAGCCTCGCAAATATAAAAAATCTAGTGACCCTTGCTCACCAACTCCTCGAGCTTCTTCCGGGTCTCACCAATCTTGTCCTCCATCATCTGGCGGGCCATACCGCTGTGCGCAATGCCGGTATACCAGATGTGCTCCGCCCGCTCCCGAACTGCAAGGTGCTTCTCCGCAACGACAGGGAACTTCTTCTCATACTCCCAAGCCAGATCCGAGACGTTCTTCATCGTCACGGGCAGGAGAGTGAAGGCAGCGACGGTCCCGAAAGTAAGCGGGGACAGAGTGCGGAGGAAGACGCCGCGGTTGCGTGATACGATGGATCCGGCCATGGCAGACACGATAACGTAAATACCGCCGGGAGTCAGGCGCTCACCAGACTCGGCAGGAGGAGCGAGCGATGCAATAGTGTTGGTGAACGCGTTCTCGATGTGCAAAGCGCGGGACAGGAAATCGTTGAAGCTGTTCTCCGCGGCGAGGGAGTGAGAGTAGAGGAAAAGCCGGGCTTGCCGGATCTGAGCGGTCAGGATGTCTGTTGGAGTGGGCGAGGAGGAGGTGGATTGCGATGTGGGCAGAGAAATCGCCTTTGGGGCCGGAGCTGCGGGCTTGGAGGGTTCCGGGATATCGGACGGGAAGTCATCGTAGATGGGCTTGCGCTGTTTGGGGAAAGTAGGCGCGAATCAGAAAGAGCTATCCCGGGAAGGCATGTCAGGAACGAGTAGATTCAGGTCATCTCACCTCACGAGGCTCCTCGGCGTAAGCAGTTTGCTTGGGGTACAAGGCCAGGCCTCCTGCGAGGAGGGTGGCTGCGATCGGAGCCACAGCCCGCTGCCATCGAGTTAGTACTCCATTGACTGGTCAATTGCGCGAGAAAGACCCGATATCAGCTATCGGCGATCAGACATACCTGCTTCAACATCGGCCGGAATGACATCCTGGGGGTGTGGGGTGATGAAGCAGAGGGTTGATGGGTTGAGGGTGAAGCAAAGTCGGGTTGGAGCCAAGAACGGGAATTCTTCGGCTCGGCGGAACACCAAGAAAACTCCCCCGTCATTGCCCGTGTCGACTTCTCTCAATCTCCGCATTCGCAGCACCGGGTGTCTTGTGGTTTCTTTTTGCATTGGTGGCCTTTTTTCTATTTCTAATACTCTTGTTGTGATATTCTATACAACTTCTACCATGCTCCGCCCTCTCGGGCGCCGGTCGTGGACGTGCCGCAAATGTCTTTCCCAGCGACAATCACGATCCTTCGAAACCGCCGCATCGCAAGCCCCTAGGCTCCACGCCGATTACGTACCAGCAGACAATAGCGCGCCGAGAAAAACCGCTGACGACGAAACCTTACGCCGTGTGTTCGACTCGCAGCAGTTTTGGAAGGAGTTCTCCCACAAGCGCAGCGTAACCTCCAAGCGGGCAGGACTGGTCCAGAACCAGTACTTGACAAGTCCAGATGGCTTCCGGATATTTGCCAATGTTTCGCTGCAGAAATGCCAGGCGATCGTAGCAAGGGTCTTGCAAGCGTCCACATTGGATGAATACCGGGCACTAGCACGGAATCTCGATCGGCTTAGCGATCTTTTATGTCGCGTGATCGACCTTTCCGACTTCATTCGAACGATTCATTCCGATCCCCGCATTCAAGAAGCAGCGACGCAGGCGTACGCGCTCATGTTCGAATACATGAATGTCTTGAACACCACTACGGGTCTTCACGACCAGTTGAGTAAAGCTATCGCAAATCCCGAGGTGACTTCGCACTGGACCGAGGCGGAGACGATCGTGGCAAAGATTCTCATGAAGGACTTTAAAAACTCGGCCATCCATATGCCGCCGAGCGAGAGGCAGAGATTTGTGAATCTGTCCAACGATATCAGCCAGGTCGGCTCCGAGTTCTTTGGTGGTGCGGAGCCAGCTAAGTCTCAGGTTGTCTTTAATGCGAATAGCCTCCAAGGGCTAGACCCGTTGATGGTACAGCGAATTAAGAAGTGGAATAACAAAGCCCCGGTGCCAACGGCCGGTATAGTCCCGCGACTCGTGCTACGGTCTGTACGAGACGAGTCCGTTCGGAAGGATGTATATCTTGCGACTCGAACGTCCAGCTCTCGCCAAATTCACCGATTAGAGAAACTTCTGATGAAGCGATCGGAGCTAGCACAACTATCTGGCTACAATAGCTTCGCTGATATGACCTTGAGCGATAAGATGGCCAAGACGCCCGAGGCAGTGTCCAACTTCCTGACGTCGCTGATCTCAAGCAACCGAGGACTTGTCAGTGAAGAGCTGTCCCAGTTGCAGCAAATGAAGGGTGGCTCGCTGCAGCCATGGGATCATGCTTATTATGTACACAAGCGAGTGATGGAGTATTCTCAGGCCCGCCGCTCGCGCGAGTTGAGCTCCGTGCCCGAGTTCTTCTCTCTGGGTACCGTCATGCAAGGTCTTTCTCGACTGTTTGATCGTCTCTACGGCGTCCGATTGGTACCTCAGGAGGCTACTCCTGGCGAGACCTGGCACCCGGATGTCCGTCGATTAGACGTGGTCAATGAGGCCGAGCAGCATATTGCAGTCGTCTACTGTGATCTGTTCTCGCGACCTGGCAAGCATCCTAACCCTGCCCATTTTACCCTCCGTTGTTCGCGTGAGATCTTGACGGATGAGGTAGCGGAATGCGCCTCGATGGATCAGTCTGTTCACCCGAATGATGGAATGGCCACCGCAGTTGACCCGCAGACGAACACTTTGCGCCAGCTGCCCACCATTGCTCTCGTGTGCGATTTCCAGGAACCTGTCACGAATGGTTCTGGTCGACCGACACTCTTGAGCGAGCAAAGCGTGCGCACTCTGTTCCACGAGATGGGCCACGCTGTGCACTCGATCTTGGGCCAGACTCCCCTCCAGTCGATTTCTGGTACTCGATGCTCGACCGACTTTGCAGAGCTTCCTTCCGTGCTTATGGAGAGCTTTGCTACCGCACCGGAAGTGCTTTCGCTCTACGCACGACACTGGAAGACCAATGAGCCTCTGTCCGAGAGCATGATGCGTAGCATGGAGCAGGACCGCAATGCCCATGGATCGATCTATGGAGCCGTTGAAAATGAGGCGCAGATCCTCATGGCACTAGTGGATCAAGCCTACCACTCGATCCCCTCCGCCCAAGCAGCCAATGGAATCGACACTACCGACATCTACCACAAGGTTACCAATCAGTATTCGAGCCTGCCCGACCCGGATGATATTCGGCCCCGGACCTCCTGGCAAGGCTTCTTCGGCCATTTGTACGGCTACGGCGCTACCTACTACAGCTACATCTTCGATCGGGCAATTGCCAACAAGATCTGGCAGGATGTCTTCCTCTCTGGAAAGGCCGCAGTCGATCGCGCCGCAGGTGAAAAATACAAAAACGAAGTTCTTCGCTGGGGAGGTGGCCGCACGGGCTGGCAGTGCGTCGCGGGCGTGTTGGGCGAAGATAACGCTTCCAACGCCGACGGCCGATTGGTCGAAGGCCGGGACGAAGCCATGCGTGAGGTCGGCCGCTGGGGCCTCGGGCGAGACGGGGTGTCTGGCTGATCGATACGTTTGCTGCAACCTGTAATCTTGATAACGATATCCTATATATGTACAAATCATATTTTTTGAGTGACTGCATCCAACCAAGAAGAACCCGGTTGCAGTTCGCCTCTACAAAGTACATACCTGGTATTACATGAGTCGGATTGACCCCAGGCCCAGTAGTTCACCGTTGTAGATCATCAAAGAAAACCGCTCGCTTGGCAGCAGCCAGCCCGAATCACCAGACAGGACTAGGATGCATTGGGAACCCCCGCTCTGCATCAATATTGGGTGAACCTGTCTCAGACTAGTCAGGTTCTCAGCCAGGCTTCGTCAGTGGCGGTTGGTGGGAAGCGGTCGCAATGTCTCACTCGTCGCTGGAGTGTCTTACCGCGCGATAAGACCGCCTGCGTCCACGCGATCAAGTTCGCAAACCCTTCTAGGCGAATTGCTGCCATTTGATATGGTGATTGCTGGTAGTTTGGGCCGATGGCATATTGCCCTTTGGAGATTGCTCAGGTCCTTTAGCAATGTCTTAAATGATTGATTCGCTGGGGCCAGACAATAGCTGTGTTGCTGCACGCCCCGCCCTAGTCGTATCGTGCATGTGGCTTGGCTGCAGTGGTACTCCCGAGCTCCCGAGAGAACGAAAGTGGTAAGAGGGTGTGCTCCTGAAGCTTGTGATCGCCTAGGCAAAGGCAAAGCTGCCTGGTGGTGGTTACTCCAGGGTCGCATTCTTGATAACTGCGGGGCGTTGACCTTGTATATCTTTCCTCCCAGGCCCCGTCCTTCACTCGAGACTTGTGGATGAACCACAAAAGAGATTGACGTGCATGAACACCTCTTCACGTACAACACAGGCCATAATGTGGGTGCCTATTTCTTACTTTGTTCATCTGAGCTTGGGCTCATAGCTGTCTCAAGTTCTTCACTAACTTAGAGAGTCAAGTATGTCGGCTGCCCGGCATTAAAGCATTGACGAAGAGTCTTATGCCCCGAATATATAGCATAGGATTGGCATGAGTTATCTACTTCCATTGATGCCATCGAAGTCCTCATCATACCGTCTACGCGCCGTTTTTTTTTACAATCTCGAAGAAACATCCTGCAACATGTCCGAGTTACCATTTACTAGCGATAATGAATCCATTCAATCCCCCTCCACCACTTTCTCCACAGCCTATCAATCCATTCATCCACATCCTCGTCCACTTCGCCGGAAAAACACAGTGACCCAACTGACGCGATGGGTTTCAAAGAGGATCTCACGGTCATCCCCCACAGACAATGTTGGGGGGAATGAGCTTAGCGAGCAGAACCTCAAGGAGCTCAACAAGGCCATTAACACGGAAGCAGAGAGCCATGCTCTCGGGGAAACAAACACAGACTCAGACACCGCCTCTTTCGTCAAGGAACGAAAGGCAACGTTTGCAACAATCAGTGAGATCGAAGTGGAGCAAAGTCCAAAGTCGCATCTCGAGAGAGAACGAGAATTACGCGTACGACGGTCCTATGCGGCCTTTTGTGAAGACTTTACTCTATCTGGTTCTCCGGGCCCAAGGCGGATATTCCACATGACCATGGGAATGGACGACTGTGCTGAGGAGGAGGAGCAGCAAACGAAAAGCCCTCACACGGATTCTATACTCGAATCCCAGCCAAGCTCTGGTGAGGCACTGCCGCTCGAGCACGATCAATTGCGTAACGGAAAGTCGTTCCAACTATCAACCGAGACGACGGAACACAGATGTTTGGGGCCCGTTTCACCCCATGGAGAAAAGACATCCGAAACAATGGATCTTCAACAAACGGCCGCCGATGACGAGTACAATAATTGGAAGTCTCAAATACCACCTACACATTATCCATACCCCCCTTCTGCGATCATGACTCCGGCTGTCTATGAAGAGATGCAACGCGCAACTCGAGAAAGGAAGCGCGCCCGAAAACAAAAGCTCCTAGGACCTTTTCGGGAATTGTTCCTAAAGGTACAGCCTCTGCGAACGCAGGTATGACGTGAAAGATCGAAACGGGTGAATCAATAATTTTCGAGGAGTGCTTCGCATTCTCTATACCAGCCAGATATATGTAGAGCGGATTTTCGTCCGCCAACACTGGGTGCTGTCCTTCTGTTCTAGTGCTTACCCCCTCTACGACGAAATATAGGGTGGAGAGGGCCAGAACCCTGAATTTCTTGGTAGACTAATTACCGTTTTTCTTCCGCCCTTTACCCTAATTAGCCCAACTAAATATTCATGCTTATTGCATCACTAGGAGATCAACGTAGAGATTCACTAAGAAAACGGTTTAAAAACAGGTTTAGAAAAGGTCCAGGAAACCGTCCAGGAAACCGTCTGGGAAACCGTCTGGGAATCAATCTAGGAGGTTATACCTACGAATCGCCGCCCTTAGCAGGTTAATTTAAGGACTAGTTCGATAGTATCACCGCTGGGACTTGATTGCATATCAATTGAATATAGTCCGCTGTAGGCCTGATATAAATACAATAACATTTATTCTATCCTCTCTTATGCTACCCAATCCAAAATCGTTACTACTGATTATGACGAGGAATAACAGCTTGACGGTCTAGTCGGTCAAAACATCACATTTCTTAGGGTACCCCCAGTGTAAAGCCCAAGGTCCTACTTTCTCAGTTTAAATGAGCAACTCATTCCATTCTCAATTGGGTGCTCCTATGCATAAAGCTTGAAAACCACAAAGCGCATGAACACAACGAACTGACGTCCGGTAAATAAGTCAAATTCACAAGTGTGCACCCTAGAAGCATAGCCCAACGCACGACCTTACTGCGGAGTAGTAGGGGAAGCAGGGCTAAATCTCGCTCGGAGCATTTTGTGGCAAGGATCCGTCACATCTGCCCAGGTTCGCAGCTGTCTCGCGAGCGCCTTGACCACATCCAACTTGCCGTGCTCAGCGGCTGCATCCAGCTCGTCGTGGATGTCGTAGCACACTTTCCGTGTGCGGTCAAGTTCATCGAAAGCTTTCTTGGCCATGTCATCGGTAATCGAAGGCTTGTTGCGACGGGGGCCTCGATCGGCGGCGGCCAAAGTGCCAGGGTCCTGCGCAGCCCGCCAGAAGTTGCATCTCTGGAACTGGCCATTCCAGCGGCAGTTTGCACAGGCAAGGGCGTCCTCCGTGCCCCATGGCAGCTTTACGCACTTTGCCTAAAGATTTATTAGCATCCGATATATAAAAAGAACATCTTGATCAAAGTACAGGAAGGGAGTAGCATACCCAAGGGCCCTGGCTCTTCAAGCAGGAACGACATGGCTGATCCTGCACTTCACCCAGGCAGTACATGAAAGCAGACTCCACGTTAGAGAGCCTATCCCGGATGCGCTCTTCCTCGCGCTTGCCAGACTCGAAGAAATTCCATCTTGCCATCAGCTCTCGTGCCGGGTCCTGTGCAAAGAAAATTGATAGAAGTTTCCCCTTGGGCTTCTCTCCCTCCCGGGCGACCTTCCACGGGCACTCCCAGAGCAGCTTCGTCCACTCTCCGGGTTGCTTGTCCTCGCTTCCAGCGCTTCCAACGTGGCACTTGGGAACTGTAGACACGTCTCCAATCTCCACAAAGCTGGGGTCTTCTGGGTGACTTTTGATCATGTCAGTTTGATTTCCCTTTTTTTCCCCCAAGAATGGCCACTTACTAGTCCGACAGCAGGGGAGCTCTACACCGGACTGAGGGGACCTGGGTAGGGTCTGGAGTGGTCATCGTTTGGTTGAGGCGTAAGTGTAAGGATGAAGGTGTTTGAAGTGAGATGGTTTGAGGGAGCGCGGAGTCTCGAGAGAGGTTTGGAGATGAGAAGTGTTGAAGGGAGATGGAGGGAGATGAGTGGCGGGATGGTAAAGGTCAAAGCAGAGGGGGTCTGAGGGAGAGGATGTTGGAGAGGGACTTTCTGCAAGTGGTAAACCTGAAGAGGGAAAATCTGGGGTCAGAGAAACTTTGAGCGCGAGAGAGAAAGTTCGAACTGGGGATTCATATCAAACGGGAAACTCCGCTCTTGGTCTTGGAATACTCTTTCCAAACTTCCAACATCATCCATCTCCCATTTTCAAATCTGACGACTTCATTTCCCTCTGCAGCAGTATTGTCACATTAATGAGATATCAGGAATTATGATCGCAAACAAACAGCCATGAACCGTACAGATCCCGACGCCCCTTAACCTCTCATTGAGCGAGACGACACCAAGCCTGGGTACTGGGCCGAAGCTGCACTCGATAATCCTTGGAGTCGTGGACGCCGGAACTCTCATGACAATGATACCACTTTATACGAACTACACCAGGGCCATCTTGTTCGTGAGCCGGGCTTGCGTGAGTCCCGAGCCCACTTTGATGGGCCGCATTCACACCGAGCGGTGGGGAGCAAAGCCCAGGACGTGGAGGCTTTCCTGACGCAGGCCACTGGTCCCAAGGTGGTGCCTTAACATGGCTTGAAATCGCCAACGAGGGGTCCAACAGGGCTGAGGCGCAAGTCCGCGCCCGCCTGGACATCATCCTCGGACTTGTGCTAGGGTTCGCCAAGCAGGAGGGTCGAGTGATCACGAGAAGACAAGTATCGTGGGGTTACGAGACCCAATTTTGGAAGACCATTGAGATGGAAGGTGCAGTCGTCAAGTTGAGTGGAGTGGCCGGCCGGACTACGCACTATGGTATGGAGCCCAGGCCAGCCTCAAGACCAATCTAGTCATTGTGGAGGCCAAGACGACAGCACGTCTTGGTTTGACTGGGCAACAGCTACTCGCCTACCTGGGTATATGCCCCACCATAACGAAGACATTTCTAATCCGTTCATAGGCCTCGTGCTGCAATGTCCATCGCCTCGTCATTACCGGCCGAGCTGCTAAATTGGCGCCGGGACCTTGTTGGACCCCTCGTTGGCAATGTCAAGCCAAGTAAGGGCTTGTGCTAGGTCCACGAATAAGCAAATGAAGTGTTGAACTTGGAAGAAGAGGGAATTCACAAAGGATGGTGTAAAATCTGGTGAATGCTTGGGGGTCTTGTAGATCTTCTGTGAAAATGGGCTGCATGTCCCACTTGTCGCTTGGCTGCTCATTTTGGGGAGTGAGCTTGGTGAGGCTGAAGATTTCCTCCACCTCCTCCAGCGTCAAGTTGCCCATTGCTTTCGAGTCTGGATCCTCCCCGTTATCGGCCTTCTCTGGCTAGCTCCTCGAGTGTTGAATGCATTTCGTCAAGAGCGTCTTTGCTGACGTTGCTTGACTTGGAAAGCCACTTCAGGACCTTCCTGATTAGTTTGATGATCTGATTTCGATGGAGGGTGGAATGGCTAGCTGTCTTGCCTTTGGAATGCTTTGCCATAGTGACAGAGAGGGTAGGATGAGATGTTGGATGGCATGGTTGGAATCGACGTGTCAAAGAGAGGTGGTGAAAGTAACGTAGAGGACGCTTGTAGGACGGCGGATGGGGGCGAGTGACGGGTGGCAGGCTAATAGAAGGAAGTAGCAACCAGAAGGATGCTTGCTGAACTACAAAAGATTGAGCATATAAAGGATGATGAGAGAAAAGACGAGAGAAAAGACGAGAGAAAAGACGAGACTGATTTAGTTTGATATCACAATTCCTCTGCTAGCCAGAACATCATATTATTCAGGCAGCAATCGAATAGTCATCCATCAGTGGAACCAGGATCTTGGAGCGTATTCCGGCGCTATTATTCCTCGACACAATCAGTACTTTCGGAATTGGAGTTATTAGAGGGGATAGAATAAACATTACGGTATTTGGAACAGGCCGCGGCCCAGTCCGGGCGACTCATTGTAAGAGCTTGCCCATTATGGGAGTACTGTACACAGAGTCGACGTCTGTCTGACTTGATAACCAACGCATCCGATATTATAAATGGATACACACTAGGTGCGGAATTCTCCCTTCATCCTCTAATCACCTCACACTCAACCTCTACCTTCCCGTGATATTATGGCTTCAACAACAGAGCCGCACAAGGTTTTCCTGATACCCGAGATCCTGGAAATGATTTTGATACAGACCGATATGCAGACATTACTCACATCAGCTCAAAGAGTATGTCATCAATGGTATAATCCGATTCAAGACTCGTCCGATCTACAAGCCGCTCTTTTTTTCCGGCCCGTGAGATATACCCTACCACACGGGACGCCAGGCATCCGAAATCCGTTGCTAGCCAAATATATTTGGCCATGGTTTTGCTCAACCAGGGCGCAACGTTACGGAGCACCCCCAGTCAAAGGAGGGGTAAAGATACCTCAGATTGATGATCGGATTAAGGGACATTTTCGCCGAAAGAGAGCTAGTTGGAAACGAATGCTCTTTCAGCAACCTCCTCGATCTTGTATCGGACTGGTAGAGAAAGACGGAGGGATGGTGAATGGCTCCGCGTATACAGAGTTGAGAGTTCATTGGCAAGGGGACGATTTACGAATTGCCGTTATAGTCTATCCCTATGCGCTACCCCATAGCCATATTCACCCTCTACCGGAGGAGGGACTAGTCTGGTATGGAGATGTTCATACTGATAAGGCTCTGAAAGCTAGTCCTTTCCTTAAAAATTATCGAGATGGGGTAGAGGTCCATGGAAAAATCCATAGGAGCCAGGTAGCGTACGCTACCTCCAACTATCCAAGGGATTGTGATATTGTGCTTTTTACCTTACACTGCGCTAGGGCAAGGGGGCAGCGACAAATGGCAGATGGCCAGGATTCGTTCTGCATCAGCAATCTATATTGTTGGCTGTTCGATTTTAGGATGAGTCTTGTGCCGGGGCAGACATCCATTCCAATGCCTTTAAACTAGCTGCTTTCGAGATTTTCTGCCTTGGTAGGCATGACCAGCCGATGAAATCTGCTTCCTACTTTGCAAAAGTGAGGTGACTCAGCGAATACGAGGTTGTCCAGAACACTGAACGCCACCCTAGACTTATAAGCTCGTGACCCCGCCAAATCAATGAAACCAAAATCGAACGTCAGATTCCATTATCGTAAGAGAATCCTCAACAATAGCCATCATGGAAAACTCGGCAAGCTATGAGGGTAGCTGTCACTGTGGTCAGGTGAAGTATACGGTGCGGATATCACCACCAATCTCGGAGCAGACTGTGATGCAGTGCAACTGTAAGGATTTGACGAATTCGAATCTAATTCTCTATATATCCCTAAGTACTAATACCCTAATTCTCTCTAGGCTCAATCTGCTACATCAACGGTTATTTGATGATCTATCCAAAGACGGCCGATGTCACTTTCCACCACGCCGATGATGCAGTGAAGGTGCGCTGGACGAATGGAGGTTGGGAGACATTACACTAATTTTGAATTCAGGAGTATCGATTTGCGTCAAAGAATGTTCCGCATTACTTTTGTACCAATTGTGGTACCAGTGTTTACGGCAAAGCTGATATACCAGACAAGAGACACATAATGGCTGTCAACGTATGGTTTTCATTCCTTGATTAGTAATTTATAATCAGACTAATAAGTAGCTATGTACAGGTCCGCACTCTGTCTGGAATTGATCTTAAGACGCTGAAGATCCATGAGCATGATGGAAGAGGTGACGTCAAGGTCTAGGGCGGATTGTATGCCATAAAGTCCAAGGTCGGCGTAGTAGGAAAAAGACAGGATGTTTTCGATATCAACAGATTCACAAGATGAATAAATTATTTGGCTGTTTTTCTTATCTCGGCTCGTGCATAACTTTAAAGACTGCTAACTCGATCAGCCAATCCGGAGTGGTGACAGGTATGTTGAGCCCGAGGAGCCACTAAGTTAGGCCGAGCATTAGTTCACATTGATTTCGGAGGTCGAACGCTTCCCTCCGGTCTCAATTGTGAATCAAAGTTAATTGCCGACACTACATAAGTCTAACTGGCTAGCGCAAGTGACAAGGATCCCATCGTTGCTTTTGGCTAATGAGCATGCTTCTGGCTGAGATGACGAATCGAGGGGTTTGGGGCCGCAGTTGACGCGTGAAACGACACACATGAAAAAAAACAAAGAAATGCACTTCCGACGAGGAATGAAAGCATTCCAAACGACGAGGTTATTGATACCATGCAGATGCTCTCTCAAAAGTCACTTAAATGATGGGAATTTGCAAGTCTATATGTTCGTTGATGTACAGCCGGAAATGCTCCGAGGAAGCTCCACCACGGACGGGACTTGAGTACCTCGACGCAGCTGTCATGGTCGCACTGTGGAAACAGATGTCGTGATGCATGGCATTGACTTCTATCAGCCTATCGCGTAGAATACTCTAAAATCCTAGCGCATTCATTCGATAAGAAACACGAACAATGGCGGTTGTTGTCCGATCCTTGCCCCTAATGACGTGCTTAATTCTACGAATGAAGCAAGCGAGATTGACCCATTTGACTTCTCAACCACGAAGTGAGGTGGAATTTAGTATATATAGACCTTGAAATTCACGATAAGTGTAAAGAATTGCGGCCTTCTCACAGAAACCTTGCCTCTGTACCGACAAACCTCTTATTTGTTGCGTGAATTTCTCATGAATATATTCTCACAAAGTACAGCTGCTCAAGCTCTACACTGTGTGTCCCTGCCGTAAATATGTCATTCGATGATAAGGAGAAGACTGCCAGTGCGGTTGCGCAGTCAGCTTCAGGGGATGAATATGCCGTTCGCGAGGGAAGCACAGAATACACAGCTGCCGAAGGCTTGAACTCTTCGATAGTGACGTATCAAGATGCGAGTGGTGCACCGGTCGAGACAGAATCACCTCTAGGATACTCCGTCGACGTCCTGGTGGGAATCTGCCTGAATGTCAATCAGATGATCGGAACTGGAATTTTCTCAACGCGTGAGTGGACTAGATCTTTCATTTCCCCGGTTTCCGTCTTGGCCAATATACTGACATGGACACAAGCGGCTGCGATCCTCAAGGGTGTCGGATCCGTGGGTCTTTCAATGGTATACTGGTTCATCGGATACTTGATAGCCCAGTGTAGTCAGGTTCTATACCTCGAGTTCTTGTCCTATTTCCCCAGCCGGTCAGGATCCGAAGTTGTCTACCTGGAACAAGCGTATCTGAAACCGAAATACTTCTTCCCGACGGTCTATGCGATGAAGCATGTTATTTTTGCCTTTGGCAGCAGTAATGCGGTCGTCTTGGCACAGTATCTCTTTGCGATTGGTGGGAGATCCTACACGAATTGGCAGGTCAAGGGAGTTGCCGTTGCAGCATATACAGTTGCAGTGATTGGTTAGTCATGAATTCAGATATCATGAAGAGACAAAAAGCTAAGAGATACAGTGGTTGCGTCAAACACCAAATGGTCATTGAGGGTTGTGGTTGTGTTTGGCATTATCAAACTTCTGACCTTGTTGCTGTAAGTTTGACTCTGGGATGAACCACGACGATACCTTATACTTACAATGTCGGATCTAGAATTTCAATCGCCGGATTCGTCGTTTTGGGCGGACATACCCAAGTGGCAGACCCTATGGAAAACTGGCGAAATGCATGGGAAGGTACAGAGACTGCTAGCGCCTATGGCGCCACAAACGCCATGATCAAGCTGGTTTTCTCCTATGCTGGCTACCAAAACGTCTTCAGTCTTGCGAACGAGATGAAGGTGAGCCGTGAAAATCTCTCTAGAATTCTATGAGATGTGATGCTGATGGCAAATATATAGAACCCCGTGAAAAGGCTCCGGTGGAGTGCCCCGCTGTCCCTCATTGTCGTCGCCATCCTGTACATCCTCGTCAACGTCGCGTATTTCTCCGCATCAACGAGGGAGGAGATCCTTGCATCTAAGCAGATTGCAGCAAGCATCTTCTTTCAGAAAGTATTCGGTACATCCAAGGCTGCTCGCGCCCTGAGCGTCCTCATCGTCATCAGTTCATTTGGAAACTTGGTCGCCTCGATGATCGCCACCTCTCGCATGCTCCGAGAAACAGGAAGGTAAACAGCGAACTCCTCTATTTACCCCTACTGCATTTCTTACATCGTTCACGGTGGGCTGACTATTTCCAAAAGACAAGGACTCCTCCCCTGGCCCAAGTACTGGACATCCACTAAGCCCCTGGGAACCCCCATTGGGCCCTTGTTGGTGCAATGGACAATCACAGTCATCATGATCATCGGCCCACCAGCTGGAGACGCCTTTAATTTCAGTTCGTGATATTCCATTCACCCGACTCCCGGAAAAGTTGGCTAACCCCTGTTATCAAAATAGTCGTCGACCTTGCGGTCTACCCAGGCCAGATCTTCTACTTGCTAATCGCCATCGGACTTATTCTGATTCGACGACGTCGAAACGCACTCAACCTGCCACGCCCGGAATTCAGAGCATGGAACATTGCTCTCGGATTTACCATTCTAGTTGATGTATACATGCTCATTGCGCCTTGGTATCCACCAACTGGAGGCGCAAACGGTGGAGATGTCAGTTTCTGGTACGGAACGTATCTGGCAGTTGGCGCCGGGCTGTAAGTCATCTCCCTTTTCCGCTTTCCTCCCCCCTTTCCTTTTGCTTCAGTGGCTGATGAAGTATATAGATTGGCGCTCTGCGGTATCTATTATTACTTCTGGATCTCCGTGATTCCCAAGTGGAAGGGATACCAGTATAGACAGACTATTGTCAAGTATGACGATGGTGCTGTTACGCATAAAATGGTCCGGGTCCCGAAGGCTGATTTGGTCTCGTGGGATGAGAGCCATGATGCTGCTGGTCGACTTCGTCACGCGGTGGCACGTTAAGGGTAATGTTTCGTGGAGTAGACGATGTGAGAGGATGTTTCGAATAGCTCTTAAGAACGAGTCAGCGATCAATTATAGTACTGGTGAGATTCAGCGACTGAATGTTGGATTCCTGATTGTCTATTCTCTAGCACCTAGTCCACAGAATGTTTTTGGCCGTCTTGTAACTATCTTGGCTACTCAGTGATTCTCCTCACTCCCTGTCAATGTCCTTTCGGAATAGATCTCTTCTACTGTAGAGCGCCGAAGGATAATCTCTCGGTAGCCTCATAGGACCAGATTGGCATTAAACAATATAAACGTATTAAACATGAACAAGCCAGAACAAATCCAGCCAGACGACAACAGAGAAAGCAAGAGCAGGGTATCCTGGGTCCTATTACATACAGCGAACGAAGCCAACGACACGAAACGAGCGAAACAGGATCCAACAAAGGAAGTTCATGCAACAACCCGCAGCCACAAAGAAAAAGAGGGGCGACACACTGGAAGGCTGCCAAGTCCAGCCAAACAGATGTCACTACCGAGCCGCGAGGACCTCTTCAAGTCTACCGCGGCTATTATCAGACTCGGGAGCTGATGCTGAGGTTTCGGGGTGCGGGGTCGATGATGCACTGGGGGGATTGGGCGTGGCTCGACGAGAAAATTGGGCCAATTCTCCAATAAGCCTGCATAGCGACCGTTAATGTACATTCTTGGGATGCAAGGGGGTGGATTCCAATAGCGCGACTTTGTGGGGGACTGACCTGCGGTGCTCATCGTACCACTCGTCGTTCGCGGAGCGGATGTGCTTAAGCTGTTCCTGAATGCTTGCCATCTACGGATGAGAGCAATTAGTTTTTTTTGTACGAAAATCTTTGTTTGGCCTCATCTTCAAGTAAAAGGATGAAAATCGGGCAAATCCGAGGAGTAGGAGTTTAAACGGGGATTTCCCACCGTTCCCTCAATGGATGAACCAAGGTCCTCACCTTCCGCTGCGGCTTGACCTTTCCCTACACCTCCCTCAGTGTCCTCATCGGCTGACGCCCATTGGCTTGCAGCCAGACCGGATGTGGTGCTCTTATCGTTGTCGGCCTTCAGAGCGGCCAGCTCGGCCTCGAGCTCGCGCACGCGCTTACGGCTGGCGGAAATGTTGTTGTCGACTTCGCCAAGCTGGTTGAGAAGCTGCATGTTCTTGTCGATCTGGTCGTTAAAGTCTTGCTCGCCAGCGGCAAGCTTGGCCTCCATGGTCTTGTTATGAACCCGGAGCTCCTCTAGCTCCTGGCAAGTGGTAGTGTGCTTTTCCTTTAGAGATGCAATCTCCTGCTTGGACAGAGCGAGATCCTTCTGAAGAGCCTCCAACTGAGACTGGCTACCGCTAGCCGCAGCAGTGGCGGACCTTTGAAGCTCCTCCATCTGGGCAACCGCCGCTTGGTGCTTGTCCGAGAGGGCTGCGTGCTCAGCCTGGATCTTAGAGACCTCTGCGGAGTGCTTCTCCTGAAGCTCCCGAGCGGTGGTGGCTGATGACTCCTGCACGGCGGCGTGGGCCTCCACGGAATTGGCCAGCTTCTGCTCGAGCTCAGCAATGGTAATCTTCAAGCCATCGAGAGCAGAGGTATCCTGAGCGGCAGCATTAGCCTTGGCAAGCTGCTCGTTGACATTGACAAGGACAGCGTCGTGTGACTTCTGGAGTTCCTCGAGCTTAGCCTTGTTCGAGGCTTCAAGCTGTTCCCTGAGGCCGGAGATCTTTGCCTCCTGAAGAGTGAGAAGCTCCTCAATAGCCTTTCCATGCTCAGCATCGGCATCTGCAGCCTTGGAAGCCTGGGAAGCCTCAAGCTCGGCCTGGAATTTGGCCTTGGTCTCCTCGAATCCGGTTTGGAGCCCAGCAAGTTCCTTGGCATGAGCTTCCTTGTCAGCCAAATTGGATGCTTGCAGAGCCTCGAGTTCGGCCCGGAGCTTAGCCTTGGTTTGCTCAGATTGGTTTTGCAGCTCAGAAAGCTGCAGCTCACGAGATTCAGTGTGAGAGGCGATTTCTGCAGAGTGGCGCTCCAGGGTAGACTTCAGCTCAGCCTGCAAAGACTCAATCTGAGAAGCATGGCTTGATTCCAAGTCGCGGTTCTTGGCCAACAACTCATCGTGCTTCTGTTGAAGCTCGCTCAACGCGCTGCTGTGAGATCCAGAAGCTTCCTGCAGGATGCGTTCAAGCTCAGCAGCGTGCTCGGCCTTTAGAGATTCAAGCTCCTGCGAGTGCTTGTCAGAAGAAGCAGCGGCCAGAGATTGGTGCTCTTCGAGGAGGAGAGCGGATTCGGTAGCCTTCTCTTCTAAATCCTTGAGCTTAGTCTGCTGGTCCTTGACCAGGGCCTCTCGCTGGGCTTCCTTAGACTTGGACTCGCTCTCCAGTTTCTTAAGGTTGTGGTACAGCTCGTCGGCCTCGGACTGCTTGCTCTGCATATCCTGCTGCAGGGCCTTGATTTCACTGGTGGTGGTTGCCAGCTGGGTCTCCAGGCTTTCAACCTTGTGATGAAGATCGTCAATTTCATGGACGGCATCCTCCTGAGCAGAGGCCTTGCCTTCCTCCAAGGCCTGGCGGGTTTCCCCAAGAGCCTTCTCAGAGGCCTGGAGCTTCTCCTGAAGAGACTGCAGCTCGACTTCATGTGCCGTTTGCAGCTCGGAGACAGCACGGCTCTGCTCTTCCTGAGCGGCCGATTTGGCAGTCTCGAGTGAATCGCGAAGCTCCTGAAGCTGCTGGGAGTGCTCGGAACCAGTTAATGCGGCAGCAGCCTTGGCAACAATAAGCTCCTCGGCATGGTCGGCCAACAGGGAGCTCACAGTGGTCTCATGCTCAGCCTTCAAAGTGGCGATCACAGCTTCGTGAGTGGACTCGAGATCCTTCACCTGAGTAGCGTGTTCAGCTGTAGCACCGTCCCGCGACGATTCGAGCTCTCCTTGGAGCTTCTGGATAGCCTCCTCAAGCTCTGTGATCTTCTTGTCCTTCTCCACAAGTGAAGTGGTGGTCTCCTCAGAGTTCTGTTGAGTGGTAGATTCAGCTTCAGCGAGCTTGGCCTCGAGCGAAGCAATCTGGCTTTGCAGTTCCTTCGTGGCCTCCTTCTCAGCGGTGATCTCTTCATCCTTGGTATCCGACAGCTTCTGAAGAGCAGCCTTGAGCTCATTCATGACTTGATCGCGCCCTTGCAGCTCTCTCTGAAGACTGTCGATAGCCATAGCCTTCTCTTCTTCCAAAGAAGCCTTTTGGGATTCAAGGTCGGCCTTCAGTGTGCTGATCTGCTCCTCGAATGCAGCCGCGGAAGCCTTGTGCTCCGCGACGTCTTTCTCGAGACCCTTCTCAATATCCTCCAGCTGAGCTTTGAGGCTTTCATTCAGCTTAACAGCAGCGTCGAGCTCCTCATCGCCCTTGGCGCTAGCAGATTGTCTGGCCTCTTCAAGGTCTTTCTGGAACTTCTCTTCGAGATCTGTTCGTTGGGCCTCGGCCTCCTTCAGGCGAGACTGCAGAGACTGAAGCGCCTCGGCATGGACAGAAGCTAGCTTTTCAAGCTCGGCAGCGTGCTCTGCGCGAACAGACTCGGTAGCATCAACATCCTTCGTGCTATCTTCTCCCGCGACGGAAGGCTGGCTCAGCTTCTCATTGACTGTTTCGAGTTCGGCTTTGAGACTGGCAACAGTCTCCTCACTCTCCGAGAGCTTTGTCTGAAGAGCCTGCAGCTTCTCAGCGCTCTCGGTGCTTCGGGCCACGGGGCCACCCACGGTACTCAAGCGCTTCTTCGGGTCGGTGGCCGATGAGGCGATACTCCGCGTGGCGGTAGTCGAAGAAGAAGTTGGACGAGTCCCCGTCCGGGTTGCGGTGGTTGAGGTAGTTGGCCGAGTAGTGGATGTGGTCGAGGATGTCAGCTTGCCCATAGGCTTGCTGGCGGAAGTAGAAGTAGCGGACCGAGAAGTGGTGGACGGAATGGTCTTTCTCTCCAATGCCGAGCCGGCGACGCTGGATCGGCGATCAAGAGTAGAAGACGACTTCAACGGGGCCCGAGTGGATGCGGTCCCTGCCATAGACATGCGCTTGGCGGTCCCCGAGATGCCACGCTTCTCATCTCCAGAGCTGGCAACGGACCGTGGCTTCTCGTCAGCAGAGCTGCTGATCGAAGGGCGAGACCGATGGGAAGCAGTAGTTGAAGTACTCAGCGGTCTGCGGGTAGTAGTGGTGCCAGTCGTCGGCCGGGTAGGAGGCTTGTTCAACGTGCTCGAAGCGGTGCTTGTCCGAGTGGTCGAGGTTGCGGTCTTAGATGCGGTAGAGGACGATGTGGGCCGTTTGGTCGCAGTCGCAGAGCTCGAGACTGGACGCTTAGTGGTAGTTGCAGTACTGGTGGTCGACTTGGCCGGGGACGCTGGGGTGTTTTCCTTGGATGCCTCGGGGCTGGATTTGTCGATATCCTCGCTTCCTGACAGCACAGTTGAGTCCACGGGGGTCGCCGGTGGTGCAATCTCGACGTCCACGTCGGAGTGGATAGACGCAGGCTCTTCCGTCGAAGCCATATTGACCAATGGGTGTGAATGTTGTAGATACGGTAAAAAACTTCAGCCGAGGAAGTCGCGCAAACGGGAAGTATCAAATGTACAGAATGAGAACCTAGGTAGGAAGAAGGTGATTAGCAACTGACCATTGAAGAGCTACATGGGCGATTGGAATGAGTTCTGTTCGCCTCGACCAAAGTGGCGATCCTGCATCTCGAAGCTATACGGGGTAGCCAAGCACTGCAGCCCAAGCTCCGAAGCTCGGTACAACCACGAACTCAAGAACGCGGCAACCAGTAGCCATTGCCGTCCACATCGAACATATGTAGCACAAGACAATGCTAAAACGAGCCCAACTTACCAGTCAAAGGCCCAGGGAAAGACGTTTCGAACCGCCCAAGGTGAGAGCAAATCGGAATACTCACACTGGTGTAGATTTGACCAGGAAGCTTTCAGGGGCTTTGATCGACGAGGGAATAACAGGGTCGATTCTCAGATCGGTCCTGACAATCGACCAGAAATTGCAAGCGCCAGAAGACAACAAGACACAACAGTCGCAAAGAGCGCAAAGACGGCTTGACGAGAAGTTTAGTTTACAAGTGGTAAAAAGGAGAAAGCGGGAAAAGTGAAAGCGGTGTCGATGGCGGAGGAGGGGGGGATCGTCGTTGCTCCATGCGCTCGCGCTCGTCCCTTAGCTAACCATCTTCAGGGACCGAGGACCGTGCTAAACTATTTTTTTTTTAGATTTAGGGACGAGAAGCTCAGCTCTATAAGTGAATGCTCGTTGGGCTCTTCTATATCGTGATTGCCTCCCATTCTTTTTTCCCGATCAGTGTAGGGTCGTAACTTTCTTTCCTTAATCAGAGCTGCCCAACGCCTTTGTCGATCAGTCCATATTAGGCTTGAACCCCAGATTTAGCTGATGCAGCCATATTACGAAGGATTTTCAGCAGAGGTAAGGCTTATTTGATTCCAGTATAGTATCCTACGCGCCCTGATGCCCGCGGAACAAACCCCGTGAAGGAGGATGCTACGCGGCCCCTTTTTGTTGACCAAAACAATCGGATCCATGGTTCACTCCATCCACGGAACCCGAACCGGCCGATCCGAACAGGGTTAGGGTAGATTCATAGAGTAGATGGGAAGAAGATTTCTCAAATTCATGGGAGCGCTCAAGGGTATAATATGCAACATGAAACATAAACGGAACTAATCGCTGCGACAAAAATGGCCATATCCAACTACGACCGCCTAGAAACTATAATCAAATAGGGCCAGTTCGCCCCATTTGGCTCTGAGATCCCGACAGGTTCGTCGTCGCAAACGATGCCCATAATGGCTCATGACCAATGGAAAAGGATCACCGTAGTCTGCTCTAGAGGTTAGTTCAATTGAACTAGAACGGATATCGAAAAGGAGACCTACCAGAGAATCGCCGGACCCCATCACGGAGGGCAGTCTCCTCATCGTGAGACCATGGGCGCTGTGACGGGGGTATATCATAGTCTGCCACTTGCGTCCATTCTGTGAAGATACTGTCATCTTGGGTAAAAGACATATCACCCTGGGAGGCTGCCGTTGGACGGCTGCTGCTTGACACTCTGCTCGAGGCTCCACTTGCTCTTGAATCTGCCATCCCAAGGCCCTTTACGATGCGCCTCAAGGGCAGAAGAATAGCCCTCGACCTGGCTTTCGTTCCCATCAAATAAGATGTCTGCGCGTAGGTGGAGATCTGAGTGCAGCACCACATCAACAACTCCAGCATACCCTCAAACTGCTCATATGCCGTTGAGCCTAGCGTCTTGTGAGCTCTGTAACCAAACATGGTTAGAGTAATTAAAGATCGCACCACATGTGCCTCGAATTGATTTAGTAGCTCAACACCTTCGCCTGTTTCTTCGGGTGCCTCCTCGGCAGCGTACTCGAAGATGCGTGTGGCTTCGGTACGGACGGCCTCTCGAAGATTTCGAAGTTCCATTCGTGTTTCCGATGACAAAGTTGAAGTGTCGTTTATGTCGTAGTAAAGCTGGCGCATCTCGGTGACCTCAGAGATGGCCCCTGTAAGATACTCTGGTATGTGTTTGGACGCAACTTTTCGCAACTTCTGCCTGCAATCGCGAAGGATTTCCCATTGTGCACCCTGGGGAGATGACTTTATTTCCTGCGCAAGCCATCGCTTTAGGTTTTGCACTTCATCTTTGTGAGAGTGCTCCTGATGTGGCGATTCGTTGATTGTTGGGTCGTTGGGGGCCTGCTCATTTTGAGGGTCATCCACAGGTTCGTCGATCATGGTTGGCTCAAGATCGACCGCTCGAAGCTGCTGGGCCCTTTGTTGCCCGCCCTCGGAATCTTCCCCATCCTGCTCACTTTCTTCAATTTCAAGCACAGATGACTCGACGACGCTGGGATCATGGGCGTGCCCATTTGTTCGGTCAACACTACTCCGATTGCAGACTATAACTTCAATGCTGTCAAATTTGTGTTCTTTTTGATATGAGGTCGGTGGGTCATCGGAATCGCTATGTTCATCGGCAATGTATTCATCGTCTGAATCCTCTGACAAGAGTTTCACGCGGTTCGGTAGCGGGTCCTCCGCGAGAACCTCCTCCTCATGTTCTCTTTCCTCCTGACGTGCCTCGTCTTCGTCATTTTCATCTTCCGGACGCGAATGGTGGTTTTGTCTGAGGTCCTCTTCATCAACGGAATGATTTCGGGGCTCCGGGTCCTCATCAGTGTCCTCGTCCCCCGAAGGTGACGACGCGGGAGGCTGGTTTGTAGACCTAGCCTTGTGTGGTGAAATGTCAATGTTGCGACTCCGTAGTTGTCTCGTCTGGAGAGGTTCACTCCGGGGCAGGGTTACTTTGCGCCTTTTCGGTGGTGTCACGGGGATGTCGAAGACGTCTGGTCTCGCGTCTCGGGGCGGAGTAGACGCGCTGTATGTGGTATTGCGCCTCGATGACACGCTCGAGCCACTGATCTGATTGAAGAAATTCACAGAGTCAATGGTGGAACCTCGATGTTTCATCTTCTTGGAGGGCGCCATCCCTGCAAGAAGCAAGGCGCTTATCAGGGGCCGCGGGACAGGGCGTTGGCAATGCGATGGAGTGCAACTGAAGGGAAGCTCAAGTGGAGATCTGCCGCACGGCGTCATCCCGCCTTGGAACCAAGGTCTTCCCCTCCAAAGCCCACTTGGTTTCAGCTCCCCGCACTCTTCCTTTCTTCACTTCATCACCCCAATCCGTCAAGATGAATCCAGATGGCAGAGCTATTCGTGTTCTGGCGGTGCTAGACCCATCGGAACCACACACGTTTGTCGAGCCTACGAAGAAAATCCACGAATCGCAAGATGTTTCGGCATTCCTCACCTCGAAAGCTTACTCGGACATTATGACTTTCATTTTGCAGCTCAACCGCGCAATGTTTCCTACAAAACTATCCGATGGTACCATACAAACCTGGCCACTGGGCTCCGAGGATGTGCAATACTCTGCGCCCGTTCGCCAGTTACAAGGACTGCTCTCGAAGGTTGAAGATATCGTACAAGAGGTCCCGCCGAACACTGGACCTCGGAGATTTGGAAACATCAGTTTTCGAAGGTGGCATGAAGTACTGGCTAGCCGTGCATCTGACTTGCTCAGAGAATGCTTACCGGCGGAGCTCTTGGATAGACCTTCGCCCACGAGCGAGGGAGTTACTGCAGAGGCGGAGCTCAAGGCATACTTCCTCGGAAGCTGGGGCAGCGGACAGAGGCTGGACTATGGCACTGGTCACGAATTGAGCTTTCTCGCCTTTCTCGGTGCGATCTGGAAACTCAACGGATTTCCTCAGTCTGAGTTTGGAGTGGAGGAGAGGGCTCTTGTCCTGGGAGTGATCGAACCGTGAGTACTCCATCCATGCAGATATGACTCGAGATCATCGCATCTTCTAACAAGGAATACTAGGTATCTGGAGCTCGTCAGGATACTTATAAAGACATACACGCTTGAGCCAGCGGGTTCTCACGGTGTCTGGGGTCTGGATGACCACTCGTTCATCCCATACGTATTTGGTTCTGCTCAATTATCTCCCGCTATCGAAGCCACCGATCTCACGCCCGAAGAAGGCTCCCTACCAGATGCACCCGCCACGGGTGGAATTATGAAGCCCGCCATTGTGGAACGTGAAAGGAGAACGAACCTCTACTTCTCCGCAATTGGTTTCATCTATGATGTGAAACGGGGTCCTTTCTGGGAGCACAGCCCGATGCTTTATGACATCTCTGGAATTCAGGCTGGTTGGGGCAAGATCAACAAAGTAAGTTGCATTAGCCTTATCTGCTCTTTTGCTCTGTCATTTAGAGACATAATCTGACAATCTTGACTTTAGGGAATGATTAAAATGTACAACGCAGAGGTTCTGACCAAATTCCCTGTCGTGCAGCATTTTCCCTTCGGATCCCTCTTCAGCTTTGATCGTGATCCGAATGCTGTGATGCCTCCACAAACTGTCCATACTACATCTGGCCCACAGGGACGCCCTGTTGTACCAGATGCTGGCCCACCATCAACTTCCGCCGCTCGACCTAGCGCGGATGCCGGTACCAAAGCTCCATGGGCTACGGCGGGATCCAGCACTCGTGCGCCTCCCTCTATGGGCCCCACGGCAGCACCGTGGGCCGCCGGAAGATCAACTGAGTCGTCAGGAGCACCTGCAACCCTGCACAATACCTCGCGTCTACCACCGGGTCCAATGGCTCCTACTAAAGCTCCCTGGGCGAGCGCACGGCCTCCTCCACCACCACCGCCTGGAGGTGATGGGCCTTCTAAAGCCCCTTGGGCGAAATAAATCGAGATAACAAAAGTAAGAAAATGATACCCAATTTAGATCAGGACGGAAAAAATGCCATATGCAATCAACATCCAGGGCTGCTTGTTTCCTTGAATCTAGAAAAAGTCCGAACGCCTTCCGGGGGTATCAAAGTAATGTACAATGTGCATAAGTCATAAGAATCACTCCGTATCAGAATCATAACCCACCAATGCCGAGGTGGTCGATGCAGCCGACGAATGCTGGAAAGTATTTTCAAAGACATCGTCGGGCGTCATCAGACTACCATTTGAGTCTGTCGAGTCCTTAGCTTCCTCCTTCATTAGATTCTCTGAAGATCTTCCAGCAATCATTGTCGTGGAAGAAGGCTTCTTCCTCTTAATGCCTGGCTTCCAAATGTCCTGTGAATCTCCCATATTCTTGAGAAAAGGATCGACCACAGCACGCGTGTTCCCCTTTAACTCGTTGCGCAGAGAAGCCTTGCGCTGTTCAACAAGATCTGCTGCCCGCGTCTTTCGGATGCCCTTTCTGTCTTTTTCCCGTTTCCCACTCCTCGAAGAGCTCCTCGAATGCACGGTCTCAAACATAGGTCGAACCCGAGTTGCGCGCGCAGCCTCCATTCCAGTCGAGGACTCACCGTCCCCAAAATCCACCATCCCAGCTCGCAAGCGATCCCCCTCAGTCTCATCAACCAGATCAATACCCAAACTCATTTTCTCCTTGAGGGCCTCGCGATTCGCCTCCAATTTCTCCAACCCCTTCCGCTCCGTCCGAAATGTGCGCCGCAACCGTTTCGATTTCTCGTAAGGATCCTCCCAATCCCGACTCTGCCGCTCCTGCAACTCCAAAATACGACTAGACTCCGTCTGAGCCCGCTGCTTATTCTCCAACTTCCCCTCCAGCTTCGCAAACGGGTCTTTCTCCGCGGGATCCTGCGCGTGTCCGCGAATAAGAATCTCCCCGGGCTGTAGCTCCTTGTCTTCCCCGGTATCTCGTTTCCTCCCACCCTCGACCACCACGTAAGCCGTGTTCTTGGGGTCGGTGTGGATCTCAATCCATCCTCCACATGCAGTATGTTTCATGCGAAAACTGTAGATGGGCGTGGAGTGGTAATTGCCGATTTTCTTCTTCTCGGCATTGAAGCGAACGCCCTGACCGATGATGGTCTCGTGCGGTTTGCAGGTTGTGCACCATACGGCAAAGGGCATCTCGAATCGGACGATGAGGGCGCCTTTTGTGTGGAGGTGGCGTGCGCGTGCGCCGAGAGGGTGTTTGCCGGCGAGCTTGTTTGCTGAGGTGACGCCTTCTTGGTCCGGGGGGACATATCTGGAAATTGTGTTAGTTGAAATTCCGCAATGGAACTTTAGGAAATGCTGTGACGGACCGTCCCATATCTGGCAAGCATGTCAGCGATTGCTTTCTAAGTGACCGCGGGGGGATGACGACTTACTGAACCCTTGCATCTTTGAAAGTGGCGGCCCTCGAGGCCCAGCTTTTCCTGTATCGAGGGGAGAAAGTTGCGGCCGTTAGGAAGCGTATGAAGAGCTCTGTGGAAGCTGCTACCAGCCAGCCAGCTCCAATCGTGTCAACAGCGGTCGCGATGTCAAGTCAGAGCCTTGAAAGGCGGTGGATTATTCTGGCGCGGCGGCCGGACTTAACGGGCGTAAGCTGAGGCTTACTCATCTTTTCTGATGTCTTCGGGTTGGTTCCTCCTCCAGGTTTTTCTTCGTTGCGATGACATATGGCTTAGAATAATATGAATTGACAGTTTCTCAGATATTGACACAATATCTATTTCAACAAAGCCCCACCACTCGACTCAATGGCCGATCCAGTCACAAATTCATCCTTCATAAGGTAGATATAACTCTCCGCCAGATCCTCCGGCTTTCCAACAGTCCCAGTCAATGAACTGTCCCGGAAAATCTTCAACATAGCCTCCAGTTGCTCTTTGGGGAACATGCCAAACAGCTCCGTGTTCACAGCGCCCGGATGGACTACATTTACCCGCACAGGCTGCAGGTCTAAAGCAAGACCACGAGCCAGACCGTCGATTCCGCTGCACATAGCCGTAGCCAAAGTCCAGCCGGGGGCGGGTTTCTTGTATCGCATACCGCCAGTCAAGGTGAAGGAGCTGGATGGTGAATTCACAACGTATTTCGGAATGAACTTGGCCATCATTGTCGGCGCGACGTAGCGAACGGTCATGCCGCTGTAGATAGCATCGGGCGTAAGATCGGCGAGTGTGGGTAGATTAAGAGCATCGCCTGCAGTCGAGACGACATGGTTCAGTTTGTCAGTGCCACTATTTGTCGCAGCTTCGAAGAGATTTTCCAGGTTGTCGTTCAGGTCGGTAGCATTGGAGAGGTCGCAGACGTGAGTGGTGATGGTCTGCTTCTCGAACTCAGCTGGGTAGGCCTCTTTGAGTCGGGCAACGGTCTTGTCGAGCTTGCTCTGGTTGGAACTCGAGATCACTAGGTTGGCGCCGTGCTCAAATGCAGCTTCAGCCACGGCGAAGCCGATTCCTGAGGTGGCTCCCAGAATCAAGATTCTTTGGTTGGCGAGCTTGTTGGTATACTTTGGTGCCATTGTGACTGATTTGTTTGCGACGGAACCAAGGGCTGTGGAAAAGATCTCAGTGGAGATTTAAATTTTTTTTTTCTTATTACCAACCCAGAATATATGTCGAGTCGATTTATAATGCCAATTGAATATTTGCATGACGTACTCTACTTCAACCGGAGATAAAGTCGAAGGGAAAGCTCGACCCGGGATTAACTCCGTACCATAGCACGGGACATAGTTGCCTCAACCATGCTATATCCACAATACATCCTTCCGAATGGTTGAATTAATAACCTGCAGCCTCATCAAGTTGAGTGTCTTTGTCATCTGGCGAATGCCATCACAGAGCTTTCTCCACTCGTACCTTTTCTTCATTGCTCCGTCGGAACAACTCACAAGGCTAACCCCGACTCGTATCCAGCATGAATCAGAGCTTATATGGTCGGTGGGCGGTATTAAGTATATTCCCGAAATCCATTTTTAATGTACATATTGACCTGAGCCCTGGAAGCAGGTAGACGGTCCATATTCAGGGAATCCCGATCATGCCGATACGGACCATGGAAGGGTGGATGCCCATAAAGTAACTTTAGATGTCATTCGCCTGTATCCAGCACTACCTACACATTTATGGAACGCGAGAGTGACAGAAATAAGATTTTAGCTTAATCCAACCCAGACACCAAGGACGAGGCTCCATATGCCTATCGAGGCCATCGACCGCCTCGTCACAGTAGCTCCGCCTGTCTTGGTAGGTTGCGCGGCCCCACCAGCAGTAGATGTCGAAGCAGGGGTCGAAGTGCCAGTCGGTGGATATAACCCGTTGCATCCTCCTGAACCCGTAGCTTTCTGATTTTCCCCCGCACTGCATGTAGATCGTCGCGGATCGACACACTCGGTGATATAGCCGTTATTCCCAATCGTCGCCGAAGGAACAGCCTCACTGTTCAGATACACATCACATCGTGATGTTGTCACAGCCTGACCACCCAAATTGGTACTGATGGTTGATACATAAGTCGTGACATACGTTGCGAGACTAGAATCAGTCGCCTGCGCGGTCAGACTATCGGGTAGCACGACGCCGACAGAATCAGTGTATGTGAATGTCGTTTTGGTGCATGATGTTGGATTGCTGAGGGTGACTGGGACGTAATAACGAGTGGTGATGGTTGGACTCGCAGTGCTTGATTCCTTTGGCGGAGCAAAGAGGTAGAAGGCGCTGACAGGGAGACCAGTAACGTTTGGCAAGATAAAATACTCTGTCGTAACGTTGATTATGCCACTGGCTATTCCTTTCCCTTGGACGTAATCGGTTGAATAGTCAGTCGAGGTGGATACTGGCGAGACTGTGAGAGGGGCAGTCGTCACCACTGGAGTGATGGTTGTTGTTTTGCCGCCCCAGGCTAGAGGTAAGACTGTCTCGGTTGCATAGTATGTGACACGCCACGCTACAGATGGCTGTGCACATACAAGAGACAGAAGAACCAAAGGTATAATGTGCATTCTGAATACCTTGGGCAAAATTGTATTCAAAGTCAACTTGACTCAGAATTGAGCGGCCTGGCCTTGAATATTAATAACTACAGTTGAAGGGGGTGAGCGGTCCTTCCTCTTTCGGTTGATGTTATGGACGCTAACAATAGGCGCGGGAGGTCGCCAAGCCGCCAAGATATCTTAGTACGCAGGGTAAGATGAGGAATACGAGGTCAAGAGCGCAGGGTGCAGGTCTGATCACCAAGATAGGTGGAATCAGTTAGCGCCTGGTATAGATGTGGAGATCTGGGTGATATGATGAAAGAATGTGTTCGTCGCTTACTTTGGGCGCTGGGATTTAATTTAAGACGAGATTGTAGACCTGACCAATAGGAAAGAATTATAACTCAATCATCCCGAGTTTGAGGCCCTACGAATATCGAATAAATTGTACTCTACTCTTGATTTACATAAAATGGGCAAGGACCTGGGCCTAATTAGACGGAAACCTACACACTGTGGATCGACTTTTGCTGAGGATCAAAGGAATTGTACTAGTTTTGTTCCATGTTCGATAGTTGAAGAAGTGACTATTGTTCCCATTGTTCTGCACAACTTATGGTCGTTTAAAGAATGCTGATATATCCTTGAATTATGATAACCCTACCATCAAAGGCCCATTATCCATTCCAACCATCAAGCCAAATATGCTCTTTCTGTTTAAACGCCTGCTGGAATACCTGCGTTATGCAAACTTCTGGGTTTACCTTAGATCCGTTCGCAACCAAAGGGAGGCAGAAATGAAACCTGCCGATCTGGCTGTGACTTATGGTATGAATCAAGCAATGATTGAAAATTTTATCTCTGTTTTATTGCTACTACTCAGCTGTTTGCTGTCTATACGGGCTATTCTGGACTTACTGGATGAAGCTTCTCAGTGTGTGTATTACTGCAATAATTGCCTGAAAAGTCGATTTGCAGATAACCTATATGACATCTTGCAACATATGAAATTGGGGCACAGCGACGGAATTCCAGTTCCGGAAGTGGTAGAAAAGGGAGATGAAGACAGATCAAGGGAAACATCCCGTGAACTCGGCGACTGGTCCAACGGGTCATCCTCAAAGCAAGTACCGGTACAAAATACTCAAAAAGAAAGCGCCAAGTGCGAAGTATGCGGGCAAGAGAGTTGTACTCGCTGCAAGAAAAGACCATGTCAAAGCGAACTTGCGAAAGGGAATGCTGAGATTTCAGGGTTGGCAGCGAAGAGAAACCGGCAGCAATGTTCTCAATGTGGTAATTCAGCGACTAGATGTAATCATATGCGGTGGGTTGAACTATAAATCAAATAAAATCTTGGAGAGACTAACTTTTCTTATTTTAGGTGTCGCTGTGGCTTCAAATTTGTTATGTCTGCGGCACAAAGTGGAAAACGGGCCATCCCAAGAGCGGAAATCACAACGCCTAATGAGGGATGCCTTTTGCTTTAGGGAGTATCATAACTTATACAAGCAAGCGGTCTATTAGCTTTCCCGAAACGAGGGTTTACTAGCTCTACAATTGGATACTATAAGGTTACGACTAGAAATGGGAATTAAACGTTCAGCCTCCACCGGTTTATGTGCGCTTGGACTTTTACAGCTTATCTGCTTTCATCCAGGGGTCTTCGTTCTCAAAATTCACATAGTAGTTCCCGATACTCGTACACAAAGTTCGCATCAAGTCAACGATATAACCCAGGAGGTCATATTGAGTTTGAGCTCGCTCGGCGAAGTCGTTATACCACTCTTCTCTGGCTCCCTCCTTCTTGGGACTGAATACCGATGCAAGACTGAGTGGCCCTATTTCGTCGTCTCCAGTAAAGCGAGGATTGACCGGAACCCAGGAACTGCATCTCGCTTCGAGAGCTGACCATGGGGATGATTTACTTCCCTGGATGACTCGTTGATGCAAAGTCCTAGATCAGGTCAAAATGATAATGTTACCAATTAATATTCCGAGAGAAAGGGTATTTTGAACACAACAAGAACTGAATCTGCAGTATAGCCAGGAACGTACTCTCCATAGTTCGTCATGGCATATCTAAATGCGCGTCGGTCATTCTCATCCAATGGCATTTCGTAAAATGTTATGTCTGCATCACTGCAGTTTCCAACGAATTGTGGAGAAGCAGTCATTCTATGCTGGAGATGCTGTATGTCATCACCGGATATCTCGGAAAATTCTTGAAGATACTGCCGCAGAAGAGAATATGTATCTTCATTGGATTGAACGGGGTTTGAAAGGTCTTGAAGAAGGTCAGTATAACCCATTGACCACGATGCAAGATACATTGACGATACTCACCGATGAAAAGCAAAATCTTGACCCAGTCCATTTCCTTCACTGGATCTTTGCCCCATTTAAGGAGTGGACAGTCGCCCAGCTTTCAAAGTCTCATTCTCAAGGCCTCAAAGGAGCTTTGTACGTGCTGGTTGCCGCGTCGAGCCCAGAAAGAAATCATGTATGTAACAGTTTTTATACTACCCTAGGGCAGGAATTGATGCATGGCTTGAAGCGGAATATGATATTGAGAGATAGTTGACGCCCTATACCAAGCCCCAGCCGGACTAGCGGCAATGCGCTGAGGGGGCTTTTGTCTTGCCAGCGACATACTTTCCACATGGCAGATGTCCTTCCCAACACTAGTACCAGGAGTCCCCAAATCTTCATGAAGGCTGTATCTTGGTTGCACAGGCTTTTGAAAAGCTGGATGTCTGATTCTGGAAATTTTACAACCCGCCAAAGAGTCAGACGGCTGAAGTATAGATGCATCACCAGGTGAGACAAAAGCTCACTGATTTGTGCATACGGACACTGTTGACGACGCATTCTCGACGAGAGGAGATATAGAATTAACAAGAATACTTTGATTGCCTCCTGCCCCCAAATTCCAAAGAAGCAGGCCGACCAAAAGGGATCCTCGGAATCAGTGTCTCTTTCTAGCCACTCTCCACCGGCGTGCACCAATCCAGCCTCAGATAAAGCAGCTTGGCAGGCCGGCGAGAAAGTATTATCACATTGAACTTTGAACTCTGTGCTTTTATCTAGCTGAGGGGTAGATGGGGTGGCTGAGAACAGAAAGGATACTAGCTCTAGATAACATGAGCTCGGTACCTCAAGCGGCAGAGTATGTTGGATGCAACGGTTTGAGGCTTGTGCAATATAGCCTAGCATCATACTAAATTCGAGGGACAACTGGAACAGCTTCCAACCACGAACACCATTCCACTGGATTAAGACGACTACCTGCTGGCATGACGACTCGGAAGTACTGGTATCGTTCACTGGCGACCACAATAGCCTTTCAAATCCAGGGATTGTCGAAACATATTTCTAAGACTTCCTCCACAAGGCAGCCGAACACTGCTGTGTATCGGCAATGCCAACTCCGGGGTGAGAAGTAAAATGAAGGATCCCAAGGACAGGGAGATCCGAAATTTTGTCGAGGTCCTCAGAATAATAGATAAGATCATGAAATCGAGGCAGAATCTTCACATACTCAATGTTCATGTTGAAGAAAGCGTACTGAGACTGAGACTAACTAAAGACCCCTCAACAGGAACTTGGACCGGAAGTGTTCTCGACGTTCGAAATCCGTTGATTCGGAGGTGAGTTCGGGCCGTGAGTGGGGAGAGAAAGGGGATATGATTGGAGGAATGCGAGCGTCCCTAATGTGTATCACAAGTAGTGTACGGCGGACTATAGGGAGGAGAAGGCCATAACTCTGACATTCTTTGGAGACTATTCACCGCTTTCTTCCGCCCTAAGTACATTTTATGCTTACTACATCACTAGGAGATTGACGTAGAGATTAACTCAGAAACTATCTATGAAACTTTCTAGGAACCGTCTAGGAAACCGTCTAGGAAACCGTCTAGGAAACCGTCTAGGGAATATCCCCTCTATCTTAGTAACGATCGTAATAATTAATAGGATAAGGAAAGAAGTTAGACTATAAGAGGATTTAGCGTTGAATTACTAATTATATCTACATCTTAGTTAGTTAGCTCTAGTAATCTCATTAGTCATTTCATCTAAATTGATCTCGATTGTTTCGGTGCGGGAAATCGCTTCAACAAAAGGGTTATGGCCTTCTCCCCCAATAGTCCGCCGTAGTAGTGGCGTGCCCCTGCATTTTAGTAGTCATTTTCTGTGGTTGCATGTCCAGTATCACTTGAAGTATTTTCACTTCCATTTATTCATTCTCGGTGATATTATCAGAAGGATAAATCACTGTCACCCATATTCATTGAATGACTTGCTCTTTTTATTTTTCGAGAGTGCAAATTCCACGGATTTCATCCTGTAATGCACGCGCACGTACTGGTCACGTGTCAACCCCTTTATATCTTTCCAGCAAGACTTTGACACTCAACTTCACTCGACGTTGACAGGATCTTATCAAGATTAGAGTAAATCAGTTCTGAAACGCCTGTGACTTCTCTTTCGCCACAATGCCAGGGGAAAAGCGATGACCCCAGCCCCCGCCCTTTCACTTACTTCATCTAAACCAATCGATGATCAATTTTTACGCTGATATGCGACTCTTCTAGCCATGAAAGTTCTCAAGCTGAGCTGCGTTCTTACGATGACAGACCATGTTTATGTCAAACTCAGCCCACATGTGAATGTGTCTAAGGCCTCCACAATGCAATTTATTTCGCAAAATATTTCCATTACATCTAACCATTCTGCACCATTGGGCCTGTATCTGTAACCCCGAAACTAGCCTAATTCTATTTAGATTATACTGGTAACGGTTAGCGGTTAACAAGAAAGTCTCAAGTGGCCCGCTAATGGCCGATTCGTGAACCCTTGCCAAGCCTAAATCTCAACATACAACCAATGGTGGTGACATATTAAGCGGCTTTTACACCAATCTGACTACGATCGACTCCTGGCCCCCAAACCAGATGGCTTTTCTTGTCGAACGAATGCCGACTAATAAACCACATATCTGCACATGGTCAGCAATCTCGTCCCTAAAATCTTTTTGACCTGGAGAAACCGACTGTGCTGTCTTCACTGTCGCCCTTGCCGTCGTTTGTTGTTTTTGGAAGGAACATGCTCCTCCATACCGGTTGCTAAAACCTGGAGTATTCCTAACTGTTTTGCTTCCAAAACAGTGATAGACACAATTCTCGGCCCCCACTTTCGACATCACTGACGAACCGTCACGCTTCCTCAGCCGTGCTGTCAGCAAGACATGGACGGAATTGAAGTGGCACATTCCCATCACAGACCTGTAATAGATGGTCAGGGTATTGAAGTGGTACCCGATTCTGAAAAAGAGGTCAGTCAGAACAACGATCCGATCTACGTTTCCGGGCCAAACAGGCCAGGTGACTCGGCGGAAGATGATTTGAAAAATCCGAATAAAACGATATGTGGGCTGAAGCCGACTGTCTTCTGGACTTTACTTGCCATCGCATTACTGGTGGTCATTGGAGCCGCTGTTGGTGGAGGAGTGGGAGGGACACTTGCAAACCGTCATACTTCAGAGCCATCAACAACAAACGGGTAAGTTTCATCCTCAAGTCAAGCAATTCCCGGCTATTGCTTACAGTACGGGTTCATTTTCCAGTTCCTCATCCTCTACATCATCTACATTCTTAACGATATCGACAACGTCAACCACTTCCACGGCCGCAACAACTAAAACTGCATCCACAACGAGTTCAGCCCCCGTCACTTCGGGCACGACGGGCGTAGCCGCGAATCCTTGCCCCGGAAAGAACTTGACAACGGTCACCGGCTCCGATGGCTCAATTTTCACTCTTTTGTGTGCAGTTGACTGGCCAAGAGGAGAACCAGCCTCCTCAGGCAATGGGACGGTGAAGGATCTTACTCGTACCACTCGCTATACGCTACAATCCTGCATCTCGGATTGTGTCGATTGGAACAAAGATAACTCCAATGATTCCACGTGCAAGGGGATTATTTATACTGCCAACCTGACGGCGGCATATGATGGTGGACAAGATGGTAACTGTTTTTTGAAGAACAGCGTTGGCGTTTATTATCCTAACAGTAATACTTCAATGGCGGCAGGAATGTTGGGAGCCTAGAACAGTTTTTGTCCTAATGAGTTGGCTTACGTGGTTATATTGAAATAATATCAGATATCTATACTTGTGTACATGAGCGGAATCCCTGAGAAGACTAAGTTATAGGTCAAGGTTGGCTTTTACTTGTCTCTTCAAGCAAGGAGCCGATTGGAATTCTTTCTAAGCGCGGGGGGCGCCACAGAGCCAATTAGGACCAATTCTTCATCTGACTGGGTTTTAAACACGAAGTCTTCAAGTAAAAAATGGGTATGACAAGATTTTATAACCAGCCTGGAGAATTTACACGGTCATGAATCTGTTACAACTCTGCAGTGGTGACTTTGTGACTGATCACTGCGGATATATTTTGCGAAAGAGCTGGAACCTTACATCGAACATCTAAATTGTAATAGAGGCACAATGTACAGGAGCTAGAGGCGCACCCCTCGTGCCGCAAGTCAGAAACCTCCTCTAGACTGTAAAAATAGAATCGGAATAAACTTCTAGTGACATGGAGATGGAGATTAATAGTGTCGCTCGTGAGGAAATTAGCATTCTCCACAAGCGGATAATTTTCTTCCACCTTTCCTCCCGACTCCATCGCAAATGAAGATCGTACCTGGTTCATCGGTGACATACCGGGCCAGACCAATTGACATCCCCACAGTTCCACTCAAATCCAAATAGAGATCGACCCATCGAGGTGCGGTTCCTTGACGCGTTGCATCATCGTTTATTCAGCAGTCTGATCTCATGGAGCGCCCGCTCATGGACCTGGCGATCGCCGATCGATCGCACGATCGAACCAACCACAAAAGTTGCGAGAATGCAGATCCCATCCGCCTTAAACAGTCTCCCAAACAGTGCATTTGCCCACCCCTCCAGAACGACATTATATAGGATTCAATTAGTCGCGCTAGTCTGCATGATAGAACCACAAGGAATGATCAGCTCCATCGATCTCCCGGCTCTTTAAGGGCCTGCTTCCCCGTAGTGCAAGCTCCAGTCGACTCATGCAACAGCGACAATTGCCTTCTGTGGAAAATAAAAATGGAGATCCCAGACATCCCCGATAACCGTCCGCACAAGACCGGATCGATGAGGTCCTACTCGCCAACCATTGTTCTTGACGAGGCTGCACTGGAGGCCGAGATCCAAACAAAGAGCCTCTGTCGAGACCACGACGAGGAGCCGAACGGCGTGAACAAGAGTGTTGAGCAATTTGGGCAGATCAATATCAATGGCGAGGAACGGTAAGAAGACTGCAGAACAATAGAAGAAAAAAAGGGTCGGTCGCTAAGATTCGCAGGCCCCCCAGCGGGCTGAGTACCAAGCTTTCCAACAAGGCTCTGCGTCGCAACTATTATGTCAACGAACTCCCCCTCCTCCAAGCGACAAACCCCTATATCGGCTCTGAGCACCTGGATCCCGTGAACGAGGAGGAGAATGAAGTCTCATACGACCTCGTTGCTCCGTACGAGGATAACGAGGTCCCACTCCACTCGCTCGAACGCCAGGCCGACGTCATGTTCTCTTCGGAGCATATGCTGGCGATCCTCAATTATCCGCACTCCCTGGCCCGATTTCGTGAATTCCTGGTCGCGGAGCGGCCGACATCACTCTCGACACTGACATACTATCTCAATGCCTGTAAAGCACTAAAGGCAATTCAGTATGCCAATGCCCTGATCCGGCTCTCAGTAGATGTACCTACGGCCGGCATCGAAACGGCCAAGGAACCCGTGGGACCCACCACAAATGCCGCGCTTGAAGCTCGCGTGCAGCATGCGCTGGAAGCTCTGACAGCGGAGGAGTTGCCTGCGTTTATCACGTCAAAATGCATCAACATTACTAGCAAGGTAATCGAAGAGCGCATCCGAGGAACGCTCCCGGACAGGTTTCAAGGCACGGCCGATGCGCTGGCTGAAGTATTTTGTTTGACAGATCCATCACGACCGGATAATCCTATTATCTTTGCATCTGAAGGTAAGTAATCCTGTTCCCTTCCATTTGATAGCTGCATTGTTGAAACAACGACCCTTTTCTAGAATTTCACCGTGCCACGCAATACGGCATGGATTATGTTCTAGGGCGAAACTGCCGCTTCTTGCAAGGTCCGCAGACCAATCCCAACAGTGTACGACGCATTAGAGAAAGTATTGCAGAGGGTCGGCACCACTCTGAGGTATTCTTGAACTAGTGAGACTTCCCGGAAAGCCCGATTGGGAAGTACAAATAGCTAATCTGGAATGAATAGTCGCCGCGATGGTTCACCCTTTATGAACCTCCTTCAATGCGCCCCGCTTTGCGACAGTCAAGGCAAAATTCGTTATTTCATCGGTGCCCAGGTTGATGTGTCTGGCCTGGCAATGGAAGGGGTTCAGATGGAGTCTCTTCAAAATCTAAATGGAGAGACGGATGCGCCCGATGATGAATCCGTTCAAAAACCCCCACCCAAAAAGGCCGAGTTCCAAGAGCTAGGTGAATTGTTCAGTCCTCGTGAGTTGCAGCACGTCTATGACCATGGCGGCAATTTATTCCATCCAGTCATGGACAAACTGAACTCGACAAACAATCGGCTGTGGCTGCAAAGTTCCGAGCATGAAGGTGACTTTCGATTAAATGGAGTACATTCACCTAGCCCTACCCCTAGCGCATCTCTGACGGGTGTCTACAAACATGTAAGTTTACTACTCTTTTCTGTGGAGGTTGGAGAATAGTCTAATTACTGTGCGATAGTATCTCCTCGTCCGTCCTTATCCATCACTCCGAATCCTCTTCACATCTCCCTCGCTCCAAATTCCTGGCATGCTGCAATCTTCATTTTTAGCTCGCATTGGTGATTCGAGCGAGAAGCGTGAGAGTATACTACGCGCCATGGTGGCGGGTCGAAGTGTGACAGCTCGAATCAAGTGGGTGAATCGTTTCAGCGATCAAGGTCGATACCGTTGGATCCATTGCACCCCATTATTGGCGAATAATCGTGAGGTTGGTGTATGGATGGTAGTAGTGATTAATGACAAGGAAGAGGAGGTTGTCCGATGGAAAGGCAATTGGCCGCGAAATTGAACACCTTCCGAGTATGATGAATGAAGGCTTTTCTTTTCGTACTCTAGATAGGGGACATGCACACTAGCGAAATACTTGGGAATAGGGCATCCGAAGGCGTTGGTAAGGACAAGATTTGATGGTTGGGCTCTGGTAGTCTTGAAACTTAATGTTGGATAGTGCATTCTGGACCACAGTGAAGACCACGGCACATCGAAATAATGGGTAGTATTAGGTTCAGCGAATGGCCAAGACATTGATACTTACACATTGTAACAAAAACAACCGAGCATATATTGGGTGGAACAGAGAGTAGGAAAAAGAATTAAAATAAAGAACATACAGCAAGTGTAAATATGAATGAGAGAAAATTGAAGCAGACGCTGATGATGGATAGGCGAAAACAAGCACGCGTTAGATCCGAGTCAGGTATAAACATGATAATGCTCTATTCTTCGTACTTAATCACGAACGACGATTGCTTAGATCCCTCCGAGTCGCTCATGATTGCTTCGGGATCCTTGACCTTGGTGTTTTCAAAGATTCGCGCAACTTCTTCCAGAGATCTTCCCTGTGTCTCCGGGAAGAAGAAGTACACCAGGGCAAACACAATGACCAGACAGCCCACATAGATACTAAAGTATCTCCATCGAAGCGCTGAGAATGCCACTGGATTCACATACTGATTAAAGAAACAGGCCAGCGAGTCTGTTGTAAGTGTGACGGCGAGGCCTTTGGCGCGAAGCTGGAAAGGGAGAATCTCTGCCGGATAGGCGATGAAGAGAGGCATGTATGCGAAGTCGTATGCTGCGCAGAACAGGAATAGCATGGGAACCACTGTAATGCCTGCTTCTAAAATGTTCATCTCGGCAAAGAGGCCGGCCATGACAGTTGATGTCGATAAAAAGATGAGCATCAGGGTTGTCGCGCATAGCCAGAGAACTCGTCGTCCATACTTGTCCGAAGTGCTTGCTCCCGCCACGGCAAACATCAAGTTCCAGAATTGGAGGCTAATATTCACAGCAGCTTGGTGTACTGCATTGGTTATACCAACGGAAGCCAGGATCGGTGGCAAATAGTAGGAAGTGACGCCTTGACGAGAAAGTAAGGTTAGCCGATTCATCCGAAATTCGAAATGAGGAAATTAATGCCATACCATTGCCAGTCCACTCCTGCATAAATCCTAATAGGATACAGATGGTAAAGCGGTGAATGTCCCCTTTTGATTTGAAGAAAGCACTCCATCGTGAGGCAGACTTTTGATCAGCCTGGGCATGAATACTGGCACAAATCTGATCGTATTCATCTTGAACCAACTTGTCGTGCATGTCACCATTTGCGTGGTACCGTGTGAGCATAGCAAGGGCTTCTCCTTGTCTATTCTTTGAAACAAGCCACCTTGGACTCTCAGGTATAACAAACAAGGCCACGAGTTGCATGGACGGAAAGAGGACTTGGAGCATGCATGGTACTCTCCAGGACCAGCTATTTTCGATTGACAAGGTAGCAAAAGCAATGGCAGCTGCAGTAATAGATCCACAGAACCAGACCGCGTTGTACAAGCCAGTGAGGGTTGGCCTCTGACTCGGGTATGCCGTTTCAGCAATCAACAGCGGTGCTGCAGTTTGTGAAAATCCAACGCCTGCACCGGTAACGATCCGAGCACCGAAAAAAACCCAGGGATGCTTTATTGCAACTTGCAGTATGGACGCGAGTATACAGAGTGTGGCTCCGATAGTAACGCATCTTCGGCGGCCGAAAGCATCGGCGACGTAGGAAGCTGGGATAAAGGACAAGAAGGCCCCAAGAGAAACGGAAGCAATAATGAGGCCAGTAGAGTTGGAATCGAGGCCGCTTAAGAACTTAGTGACTGTTTTTTTCACGGGTTAGAATACACGCGTAATCAAGATCCCCACGAGAATGAAAGCCAACTCACACTCTGGGAGTACGAGCAGACTATTGATCTGACTTGCGTTGTATCCTGATGTAGCAGATGCAGATAGCATCAAAAAGATACCGAGATTCAGTCGTCGCAACCCATGGTTGACGGGAGAAGTTGATGACATGTTGTGACCGGATAGGTACCTGCGGAAAATTTAATGGAAGCTATAGGTGTCAACCAAGCTCTATTTGACGTCTCAATAGCTGGGCGGACATTTTAATCGGATAATTGCAAGCTCTACATTCTTCATGACTATAGCGCCGATACCTGCCGACTAGGGGTCACGCCGGTTTACTGAGCTTATTGGAATGTAGGGAGAATGCAACGAGCGAATCATTTGATGACCGTGCACCGGAAGGTCACTTAACTAAATAGTTAAACTTTGCATATGCAAGGAAAAAGCTACCTTTCCAGCTCTAATTCTGGAAAGATAGTCCTTGGGAGGTTGGTGCTGATCAATTTTCCTTCTCCACGCATGAGGAGCAGTCGCACCCACGTTGGACAGGGTGACGCAATACGTAGTGATTTGTTGGAGCTCCGGCCTCTTATCTCATTATCTGAGGTTTGGAATTATAGATGACATGGTTAAGGTATCGATCATCGTTGGTATCTCCCTTGGTTCGTGCTTGATTTGCAAGCTTCTTTAGAGTTCCGCACTTCTGCAACCTTTGTGAGGGTTGAGTCTGCCCTATAGCTTTTGTCAAAGCTCCCTCATATCTACTTTTAGCTTTGTCGCTGAAGGGCTGGAAAAATGTTCCGCATTCTTTTGTGCATCTTGCTTATGCCTGAAATTTGATTGTTAAGTAGGGTGGTTGTAACCGCCGCTTCCGCCATGCCGGTAACATCTTCACAGTGATTTGTACAGTCGCTTGACCTTTTGTGCCCTTTGGTCACTATAGGAAGTAGATCGCTCCTCTTCTATGAATTAATATGGCAATTAATACTTAAAATAAGTGAAGATAGTCTGTTATATCTAAACCTGCCGAGATTCAAGGCGCGGTAATTTTCTTGAAGTTACTAGGAGGTTAGCGTCTTTGTGTCAAGCTCGATCGCTTTGATATGAAAATATGTCGTATCAAGAGATTCGCTAGATATTATTTAGCATTGCGTGTTCGTTGCGTAGAAATAATCCAGGGATTTGATTTCAAGACACAATGGCCTGTTGTATATTTGATTCAGGCCCCCGCTCATCCGCACCTGAGATATGCACGGATTCCGGATACATCGGACCTACCCCAGAGATAGAGCTAACGCTCACTTCAAACCCGAATGGCAAATTTTCTCATTAAGTTCATACATTATTAAGTTTATACATTGAAGGTATGAAGCTCTATTGCTCTTAATTATCCTTGACAGTCGCTCAGGTCAGGGTCCATCTGGAATATGCCCCTCATTATTTGCTTTGGCCTTGTTCCGATTCTGCAAGTCGAAGGCAATATATATCTTCTCCACAGCCTCCTAGATACTTGCCTCCAGTGGAGTGAGGGTGACCCCTGTATCCCGGGTGACGAATCAAAGAGGTGGAGTCTTTTGTGAATACTCACTGTCTTTCACATTAAAACAGGCTTCATATATTCAACCGACTTTGTGAACATTACATGTGTTCGGCAACAATCTTGCTCTGTGCATGATTCAAGTGAAATACCACACTGCCCCCGGGCTCGTATCCCAACGCTGTCTCCACCAAGAAATGGGCCTCAGGTGGCCTCAAGGACATAATGTAGAAATTATCCCTAGTCTCTAGATTGTTAGACATGATTTAGGTAGTGACTGTCTGCCCTCTAGGTTCGGAGACTTTGGTGAAGTGCGGTGTAAAAGCTAAGCTAACTGATATCCAATCGGCTCTGTCCCCGCAGCCACACCAACTAGCTACACATCAGATTTTTTGATTTTTTTTTTCTTTATTATGGGTGAGTCGATCAGTTTGATACAATTTTAATCATCTACCAATGGGTGAAGGTATACTAACTTTGCGTCAATGAGTTAAACCTTTGTCGTCTAACCTCACGCACCATCTGATATCCGAGCTAAATTGTCGGATCCCCCATCCGGAGCCCCTAGTAGATAATTCTAATAAGGCCACTGACGATCTCACGAGTATAAGGGCCGTCTGATCTACGGATGTTACTTACGAGCGATCGACAAGCTGAATGGTGCTTTTTTCTTTACTCAAACCATCTTTTCCTACCTAGGGGCAGCCTGGCTGGTGCTAATGCAAAGGGTGAGGAATGCGGATGGAGCTACCCGGTTTCCGTATTTGGAACGTTAGCTGGAAAAGCTAGATGATCCCGTGATCGAAAGACTTCGTTCTATCTCCTTTATGGAGTTTTATCTGAATAGTGACCAAGGGTTAACAATGGTGAATGGTTAACAGTTAGCGATTCTAGTTGCGAAATGCAATCTACAGCACACTGTTGACCGTAGGTATTAGTAATTTCATTCCTCGTGGATTTAGCCACGAGGGTTCGGAGGTGACTATATTGGAATGGAGGGTGACATCACTGGAATCCAGGCCTAAGCTATTTGGTCAAAGGGCTGCCCCATTTACCGGGTTTCTTCTACTGGGTGGCTCTTCAAAGAGTAATAGCTGCGGTCAATTGACTGTGCAATTTACCGGCCTTCTAATATCATAACGTATTTTGCCGCGCGGCATTGGAGGACGTCAACAATATGGACTCTGACGTGATAATTTATAGGTGTATGTATTCGATATTTATGCTGCGTCCTGATGACCGTCAAACACCCGTCTGACCTTCCCAGAAACCCAACAGCCAGTGACATCACTACTCTCTTGCATCCTGAACTGAACTTGAATCTCAGATGGCTTTCCCATCTTCCATCCCTGTCTCACGAAAAGAGGCTTGGTAGTTCCACTTTGAAGAAATCCGGTCTTCAAGAGGCCAAACGACAGTGCTGCCGCCGCAATACCAGTCGCCGGATCCTCGGGATAACCGGCGGATTTTGGAAATTGTCTCGCTTCGATGAGTTGATCTTCCGTATCAATCACAGCATACGGATAGAGGCCCGTGGAGTTGATCTTTTCACATATCTCACTGACCGAACATGAGTCAAGCTTTAATTTGTTAAGGATATCTCGGCTTCTCAATGGAATCAATGTTTTCGTTCGCGAGGTGCGAGCATTCTGGACCTTGAAACCCGGCGCGAGGTCATCTGCAGTGATTCCCAAACAGGACACAATTTCGAGGACATGCGCACTGGCGATGTCTTCCACAGAGCCTTTGGGCTGGGACACCAACACGCGTGTTTCCAGCTCTCCACGATCTACTCGTGCCTCGACCATACCACATTTGGTCGAAATAGAGATTCTTTCGGTTGGAGGTAATAAGCCCAGCTGGTCCATGACCCAGATTGCACCGACTGTGGCATGGCCGCACATTTCCATCTCGTGGTTGGGGACCCAGTATCTCATTGTAAGGTCTGTCCGCGTTTGATCACCGGTAGCCCCAGATAGAACGAATCCACACTCATGGCCACTCTCTTTGGCAAGTGATTGCATCTGCTCGGAGCTCATCTCGTCGGCGTTGAGGAAGATGGTGGTAGGATTGCCTCCATCTTTAGCATCGAGAGAGTATGGGAATACCGAGAGATGGTATACGTTAGGGGACTTCATGGAATGTACAGTATTTTCTCACTTTCGTGACCTGAGGATCAAATGATGACAATCGTGGGACAACACTGAGAAAAAAGTTGCGGGGAAACGTGAGTCAGGATATGTCTTGGCGTGGAGCTTAAGCTTAAGAACAGTAAAGGTAAGCAATCCCAACCAAGACCACAAGCAATAGGACAACTCCTGTGTTCTAAGCTGCTCACTTGTTTCAATCTATCATGTGCTTCCCGCCCTCATCACCTATTCTTCGCCTTGATTGGGGACACACCCGCAGACCGTATCTGCAACAATTTGTATCTCAATCCGACCAACTTTCTCTATACTCTCTCCACTGACCAGCCCGGGGATTTAAAATTCTTGGTGCTCGAACCTGGATACTAGAAATTCTCTGAAACTCCATCACCGGCTATCTTACTGAAAGAGAATCTAACACAAAAAATCACATGTGTCTTCCACCCACGACCCTCAGCCGCAGAAATGGATTCGTTGGAAAATGCTCTCAGGAGGCTTAAGACGCCTGGGAAATGGCGTCCCGACAGGATCTCCAAGGCCAACAAATGTGGCTCATGTCGAGCACCAGCCAAAGCATTTGGACGTGATTGGATGGGCGCACATATGAGACTAGGACAGATCATGCTTACTCCCAGCCTTCTCTCGAAGTATCTACCTTTGATTCTGGCCACCTCGTCATGTTCGTACATTACTGAATACACAATATGGCTCTTACCTGTTTCCGGGATGATACATACGACCATAGGGTGTGGAGAACAGGGCTTCCCGTCCGCTCAGCCGTACTTAAGCCACACGCCGGCCAGTTAGTAGTATGGTGGGTGACCACATGCGAATCCTGGCTGTTGTATGTTTTTGTTTTTGATACATTTACCGATACATTTACCCTTGCCGCTACACTCTTCAGCCCCTTCAGGCTCACTGGTATCTATATCATACTGTACCCACCCACATCGCTCACCGCGATATGTGTAGGCCACATAGATTCTTACCGGGCAAGAAGCTTTTGCCATTCAGGGAAACGATCTCAGATTTTTATGTGCACTGCATTGTACAGTAACTGTGAACATACATGCCAAGATTCCGATGTCCGAAGTGACCTGTCTGATCTTGATACGCGCTCTCCATGATTTGGAATATCACGCCAAGAGACTCACTCACCATGGAAACTAAGCCATTCATTGGTGCGTCCGTCAGTAGGTCCGTCCCGGCTGACGGCCTGGCCTTGATACGAAAGGTCATGGCACATTGGCACATTGAGTGTTAATCGAAATGACTATAAATGAATTCCAAAGTGTCCGGACGCTCTTAACCTGAGCTTGCAAGAGAATCTGAAACCGGGGGCTCAGGCCGAATAATACTCCGCCTCACCCAGTACAGTATGTACTACTGCACCCACGGAGATGGTCGGCCGTTCCAAGAGGCTAGACGTGACAAATTTTGGTTGACTCGATTCAGGTGTACACAACAGAAGAAGTCCAGGCAGCTCATGCAGCTATGCAGTCTCCAGGGAAGATCCAATACAACACCTCCGACATCCAGGACAGTCTGATCGACCGGGAGAGGGCTGGAACGTATTTCGGGAAGCTCTCGCACAGGTGGAAGGAATGGCTCGCAGACCGTGCCTCTGCCATTCCGGACATGTAGCTGGTCTGGGGACAGGGCATTGCTGGAGCAAAGGGAATCTGCGGGGGATGGGAGAAACTGTCCAATGGTGCAGTGCGCCCTGAAGAGGGATTGGTGTATGCCCTATAGAGCGATATCCTTGAACAAATAGTCGACTCTCTTCTATCGTGACTATCCTTAGTCCAAGAGCTACCAATTCAATCAAAACAGGAATACAAATGCCACGGACGAAACCATCACCACAGCGCCAAACAGCAGTCGAACGTAAGAAACCAGCTGTGCCTTCTGGGCCGTAAGGGTTTTGCCGCACTTAGTTGCCAGTTTACTATCCTTCCACCCCAAACTGCCCTTATCTTCATCAACAAAGACATATCCAAGCTTTGGAGCTTCACTACACGTCGGCGCAACATTCTCTGCCATGAAATTAAGTCCAATTACAGGAAACACCCATCGTTGGGCTCAAATCATTAGCCCATATGGGGTTATATCGGATCAGATCCAGATTATGAAAAAGTGTTGTTCTGATGAGCTAAACTATCGAACTTCATGGGAGTTAAAATACGGTCAAATACCCATGAAAATATCAATAACTCAGGGGTTACTAGCCCGAGAGGATCCAGATATAGCAAGAATACGTGTAAAACTGTAAATCAAAGGGGGATTTACAGATCTCATCCAGCCACAGTTGTATCTGACGAGTCAATACAATGCGGCAGTGCCAATATCCATTTTCCTGGCAAGATCTTACTACCTCCCGCTCACCGCTGACTGATATTGCCGACAGAACTAGGGCGGTGGCCTGCATGAGGGTCGCTTGCGGTAGTTCGGAATTCCATGCTCGGTCTCGGAGTTCCGAGTGGCACTGGCGGGCAAGCGGGGTACCAACCTACCCTACCAACCCCATCTATCTTTTTTTCATTATCCCAGGGATCTCCGCTAATACTAATGGCATCGTAAATCTGAAGTCGATGATGAAAAACATCAAGCAGTCTCAGCCGCGCAAAAAAGCATGCCAGGGTTGTACGACCGCCAAGGTTCGGTGCGACCTTGCGAAGCCGAGCTGCTCGCGGTGCCGAGCACGTGGTAAGCAATGTCGGTATTGTTTGGGCTCGGTCTGCTCGGATGGCCTGGGTCTAGGTCACCCCACGACGTTGGGTAACACAAGCTCCCTTGATGACAGCCTCAGCTTTCAGCCAATCCTTACGGGGGGTTCTACGGCCTTTGCCACTGCAGAATTCCTAAGCCCCATCTCTGGCCAGGCATCGGAGATACTACCTATTGGTCCTGAGCCTGAAGCAACGCCCACAGTGGACACTTGCTTGGACTTTGACAATATTGATCTTATGCCAATGACAGATGCAGAAGAGATCCGAGATCGCTGGTTGCGCACTTACCTATTTTCTGCCACCGGAGAGGTGCCTAAGCTGTTCAGCCTCTTCACTGTCCAATTTGTTACCTGCGTATTTCGTTCATATCCCGGCCGTCTCATTGAGAGTCATGGCCTTCCACCGTTTATTCATCCACTGCAACTCAGCAATAAACCGATGCCTGGAACGATGGCCAATTGTATTTCTCTGGTGCGCATGTGGATGAACAGAGTCGCCGGAAGCGAAGCGATGATATTAAGTACCGTCAAACAGGAGATGGAGACAATATCCCGTGGGGTATATCATGTTTTCTATTGTTATATTCTCCCTTCGAGCATGTGTTACTGACCACAGAGTAGGATGCGATAGGTGATCTCGAAACTGTATGCGCTTTCCAGGCGTATCTCATCTATTCAATTACAGCCTACTTCTTCCCGATCGGTAATACGTCTCTAGTCGATGACTCGACTTTGATAACCATACAAAACTTGGCCTTTCGCACCGCGAAGACAGGTTTTACCTGCAAAGCGGAGCTGTCACACATGGCCCCAACTTGGGAATCTTGGATCATTGCCTCGTCCAAGCGACGTACTTTACTCACGATGTATCTCTTCACGAATGTGTACAATTTCGACAAGGGTATCCCGAATTTTTTATCTAAAGAGTTGGGCAATACACTCGCTCCAGAGAGCAAGGTATTGTGGGAGGCATCTGACCGGCTTACTTGGACAAAGGAGTACAATCGCTACCTCTCAAAGTGGGAAGATGGACTGCTGCAGATTTCGGAGCTATGGAAGTCGCCGGAGACGGGCTCGGAGGCAAAAAGAAGGCGCATTGAGCGATGGTTGCAAGCGACAGATGAGTTTGGAATGATGCTCTTCGCGGTTTGTGCACATCTCCATGGGTGTTAGCCGTCCTGAGGGTGTTGGAGACAGAAATGTATGTCCTATGCTTTGTACATCAAATTTTTATGCTAGTGAAGCTGATGGGCTATCAGGATCCGCTGAATAAACTGTATGGTTAACGAAGAACGACTTTTGGGATCTCAATTCGCCCAAGCGTAGTCGTGAAGTAAAGCCTTATTCATCGGGCCCGAATAATGTCTGCCTCAGAGGTGTTAGTCAAGTCAATTTCTCAGAAGTGAAGCTCGTTCTTTTTGGGATTCCCTCTGGGAGTTGTCCCTGGGACTGCTGGATCGGCGGACACCAGATGGTGTTGTCAACATGCGACTTACTAGGAGCATCGAAATTTGACAGAGGAAGTGGCGTTTTTAATGCTGCTGGAGCAGAGAGTGAAGTCGTAAAATAATGCACATCGAGATAATCAAAATGTCCGAGTTCTGCTCCTTAAGTCTCCCTGTGCTGGGCGCGTGCCAGGTTGCACCAATGCCGAAGCCATCGTGTCATAAACACTATTTCGGACTATCAATCTACACCGTGAGCATCTGGAATTTCTTAGACTGCGCCGGGCTTTGGCCTCCGCGCAACTGCTGCAGGCTTTCTTGCGCGGCGGTGGAGGTTTCTTTCTGGGCATGGTCGGCGTGGCCATGCTCGTGGTATCGCATCGTCAATATATTATTTACCTGATGAGTGAATCGCAAACCCTCGAAGGCATATCCGGACGTTCTCGGTAGATATCCTAACTGGACTCCGATCACCACGGAGCGCCTTCATCCTAGCGCTACCAAATCGGGTGCAGGCTCGGAACTCCGACATGACTTGGACGATCCGACATAATATCGAACGTAAATCGAACGTACTGTGTAGATTCGGGAGGGGATGGATATACCTTTGTTGTTCAGGACATAGTACTATAATTTGCAGTACTAGGCTATGATAGTTCTTGCATCGAAAATTTGACTGCCCAAATTATTGTTTGGCGGCTTGGCCCTGGGCAGTTTCTGAGCAGGTGCCACCTCAGAAAGCTGCTTCGTACGGAATTCCGGCATCCCTAGGAAGCGGCAAACTTCGCGGAGTAGCCACTGGCTACTGTACGCTCTGTCCACAATTATTTAATGCGATCCACGCACTCCGAGAGAGCGAGTATAGCAAACTTCGACCATGGAGAGTCTGAACATTTTGGTCCGTGACAGCCTATTCGGTCGGCTGCTCAACTATGCGTCGAAGGGCCTATTTTTTTCCTACAATGGATCTAAAACCTTTAAAGATGAAGACCTCCCAAGCCCAGACCCCCAGCGCTGGATCATAGTAGGCTTCGTTGGCCCTGATGACCCAGATATCCCTCGAAACTGGCCCACGCTGGCAAGGACGGTCGCTGGACTCAATGTATTGCTCTTGAACTTCAGTTTCTATGCAGCATCGGCACTCTTTACGCCAAGTATCTCGGGTATCGAAGAAGCATTCGGAGCTACCACTACTGAGGGCACACTGGGGCTTTCGCTCTTTGTTATTGCATACGGAATTGGGCCTCTTATTGTATGTCTGCGCTTCAAGTAGAACACAGGTACAAGGAATGTACTAATCATGCATGCTTTCAGCTTTCTCCTCTGTCAAACCTGTCGTCCATTGGGCGTTCTCCAGTATATGTGCTTAGCTGCCTTGCTTTCTGCTTGCTCAACATCGGAACGGCTCTTGCAAAAAACCTACAAACTGTTCTGGTACTACGCTTTTTGGGGGGCTTTATCGGAAGCACGCCCATCAGCGTCGGTGGCGCCTCACTCATGGAAATATACAGGCCATCTGAGATTCCCTACGCAATTGCATTGTACGCAGTTAGCGGGGTTTGCGGGCCTATTCTGGGACCGGTATGTACTGCAGTCTACATGCATCTAGATATCCACGGCTTTTACTAATTTTGGCAAAACAGATACTTGGAACCCTTGCCATGTTCGTCATCGTTTTTGAATTGCTGAATATTACCTGACATGAATAATTCTCGTACAGAAAGCGTTGGAAAACCTGGAGAGCAACGCTCTGGCTCCTTTCCGGTCTCACTGCCTTCACGACCATATCTACTTTCTTCTTTCTACCTGAGACGCTGTCCTCGAATATCCTTCTACGACGAGCAAAGCGCCTTCGCGAGCTGACGGGCAATCCTGCATACCATAGTGAAGCTGAAATTCAATCACCAAGCGAAAATCTCGCTCTCCGCATTGTTAAGGACATGGGCAACGATATCAAACTTGCCTGTCTGGACCCAGTCATTCTATTTGTCAACATGCACACAATGCTAGTTTACGGTGTTCTGTACCTTTGGTTTGAGTTCTTCCCGTTCGGTAAGTTAAGCTCTCCTCGAAGCCGTTTTGCGCACGTTATGCTGACAGAGTGATCATATAGTCTTTAACGGCATTTATCATTTTACCGCAATTCAGCAAGACTGTGAGCTTTCCTGAGCTGACTTTGTACGAAGATTGGGCTACTGACATTTCTCTCCAGTTGCCTTCTTCGGTATCCTCGTCGGAGCATCAGTTTCGGTCGCTGCATACGTTCTGTGGTTATACTTTTCCTACCAGCCACGAGTGGCAAATGCAAATATCGTTGTCGAGCCAGAGGCTCGCCTGGTCCCTGGACAAATAGGGGCTGTTTGCATTCCAATTTCCCTGTTCATCTTTGCATGGACATCCCGAGCAAGGTAAGCTAGCCACTTAAGTCAATTGATTCTGGAGAGGATTTTAACCCGCTGCCAACAGCGTACACTGGATCGTTCCGATTATCGGAACAGCATTCTTTGCACCGGGCTTCTACCTCACCTTTCAATCCGTCCTCAATTACCTAGGCGAATCCTATCCGCGCTATGCGGCAAGCGTTTTTGCTGGTAACACTTTCTTCCGAAGTTCGTTTGGAGGGGCGCTCCCACTAGCTGCACCACGCATGCTAAATGCACTTGGAATTGGATGGGCCTCGAGCATACTGGGGTTCATCTCCGTCGCTATGGTACCCTTGCCTTTTATTTTACAACGAGTGAGTTTGCTGCCAGGAATGCGTTCTGTTATGTTAAATTAGTTATAGAATTATTTGCTAATTTGTATGATATAGTACGGCAAGAGACTGCGTTCTTGGAGCCAATTTGCGAACTAAGCAACACATCTCAAGGCCAGTCTCCCCATATTGGCTATACTGGCTTCACACTAGATGCCATAATGTCACCTGCGCTTGCTTCATATCACTTCGACATTAGGTGATAGAACGTTGGCACGGCCAGGTCGAGAAGATCATTTCGGCCAACTCGGCGGTTGATGCCTCTCTCTTCGAGACTCTGAAACCGTCCGCGTCCACCGGCCTCCGCTAGATTTAATATTCCATCAGGACTCTATCCATTTTTTGCGTTCCGTACAATTACCTCCTTGGATTTACCAGTAATTAGATTTCATTACAATGAATAAAATGTTTGTCACACTGCCGGCTCCGGTTATTGGAAAGTACTTGTACATCATGCTCTAGCTCTTAATTCAATATCTATTAGGCAACATCTCTTATACTGCAATCGGATAGCACTTTGAAGAGCTGTCGACAACTCTACGAAACCCAAAACAGCAGAGGAATCTTTATTGGCGAGAGAAAAGACCACAGGGATAATGGACAGCTTCATTCGTGGCTGGATCAGCTCATTGTTTGGGATCAGTCAAGAACCTAGTGGTTCATCCTTCTCCCTTACATTTTGTACATGATCAATTGGCGGAAAAGATTAATTTAGTTCGCACGAACTCCAGGCTCGCTGGTGTGGAAATCAGGATCCTCCTCAATGCTTACACCGGCATCTTTCAGCAAATTAGGGAACCACCTTAGCGTTCGGTCGCGAAAGACCTCGTACCCAGCTCCCTTACGTAGAACCTTCATATTCTCTGCATCGAAATTGACGCCACCACGCCCGTATGCCTGCCATTTCTGTAGACCGTAATCTACCACCAAGTCTACCTCGTCAATCACCCTCGGCTCAATATCTTCGATCCGGAATCGTTGTCCCTGGCCGGTCAGATTGGCCGAAGTTCCGAACGTTAACATGCCCTCGGGGTCCTCATCGCAAAGGCGACCGAGTTCCCGTAGAAATGGACCTTCGGGAACTGCGATACTGACCGTATCACCCTTGGTGACCTGGGCTAGCGTAGCGGGATCGAGGGTTGCCAAACGCGGGTGAAGATTTTCGGTATCGTATTTGGCAATGATCCCGACAATCATCGCCATATCTTCTGTCAGGACCCGTGTCATCTCAAACTTGGCCTCGGAGAGCACATGGATTTCGCGGTGTTGTTTGTATGTCCCGATGATCCCTATGTTGTGGCCTTCCCGACGGTCTTTTGCTGAGAAAATCCGCTGGATTCCAGCCTGTGTGCTAGTCAAGAGTGCGTAGCCGACATCGGTTGGTAAAATGACAACACCACCACGTTTAAGAGTGTTATAGGTCTCTTTAGCATCACGAGGGACGTTGGGGGCGGTATCTAGCTTGGGTATGTAACGGGGAGCCATTGAAGGTTGGTGAAGATTTATAATTTTATGCTGGTCGATATAGGAATATATAAAGCCAAGCGACTCGGAAGTCGAATTCGGACTCCCGCGGAGTGGCGAGTCACCTTGCAAGTCAAATTCGGAATTCCGATCTTAGTTTTCTTACGGACTTTTGCAAACACAAACTTATAAACTGCATTACACTCAATCTTGATTGAATTTTGCCAAATTACAAAATCGCAAACTCGACCAAGCCAAACTGAATACTCGAAAAAGAGATGTCTGTCTACATAACCGACCACTCCACTTCTGTCCTCAAAACCCATAGTTGGCGCACAGCGTCTAATTCCGCCACCTACCTCCTACCGCACATAACTCCGACGTCCAAAATCCTAGACATCGGGTGTGGTCCCGGTTCAATCAGTGTTGACTTTGCCCGCCGTGCAAACAATGGTCATGTCATAGGGATCGAAAATGTCCCTGATCCGCTCGACCAGGCTCGACACCTGGCCGCGTCGCAAGGCGTGACTAACGTCGATTTCCGGCTGGGCGATATCCACGCTCTCGAATTCCCGGATAATACCTTCGATATTGTTCATGTGCATCAGGTGCTGCAACATATTGCCGATCCTGTCAAAGCGTTATGCGAGATGAGGCGTGTTGTGAAACATGGTGGAATTGTCGCAGCAAGGGAATCTGCGTCTATGATCTGGTATCCAGAGAATCCCGGGATCGACAACTGGCTCGAAATTACCCAACGAATGGGAAAGGCGAAAGGCGGGAATCCGCATCCTGGACGGTATATTCATGTATGGGCGGAAGAGGCTGGATTTGATCTGGCCAATATCAGGAAGAGCACCGGGTCCTGGTGCTTTAGTACTCCGGAGGAGAGACAGTATTGGGGCGGATCGATGGGGGAAAGGGTGCGGTCTTCGGGCTTGGCGAAGATGGCTGTCGAGGAAGGGTATGCGACAAAAGAGGAATTAGAAATGATTTCCAAAGGATGGAGGGAATTTGTCGAGGATGAACAGGCTTGGTTTGGGCTGTTGCATGGGGAGATATTATGCTGGAAGTAATTAAAGAACCCGTGCTACGTGCTGCCCAGCCTCTCTGTCTGAACCTAAGACGTTTGTCAAACCCAGATTCATCAACATATACGAGGTGGTACGATTTGCAGTCCGATAGATTATGCTGATGATCATCTCGTAAATTAGCATTTTGCTCTCTAGCACGTTGCTGTGGTCTTTTTTGGCCAACCGTTGGCGATAATAGCTCTCCTAATGCTAGTGGTTGTAACTATAGTCTGGAACTCGTTGTAGAGAACTACAGCTATACTATCGAGGTACAGGCCAGGTTGCTTCTACTTTCCATAGCTAAATCGAATAAGTTTAACACTCTTTTGATTTTGATATCAAGTTACTCTTCTAAATCGTGCATCTTCCATTAGATCGCACGAGCTACCTGTGATCTATTACAAAATCATACACTTACTTCAATCTAATCGTGCACTACACTACGGTGCACCATAAGAACTTAGGAACACACTGTGAAGTCCGACAGATTAGATATAGGACGGAACTTGAAAGCCCGGTAGCATTCTATTGGTTTGTGCAATCAAAACTGTGTTCACTTTCAACCTAAAGACCTAAAAGCGGCGGCATCTCAGTTAGAAAAACCTCACCTGGCAGAGGAAAAACACTCGGTAGAGTGACCTACCTAATTGACAGGCCACTTCCCTGACTCGTAATCTCTTTACAAATAGTCCCCCTTAGTCCTTAGAACGATAGCACGTAATGTTCGTGAGTTATTATGCTCACTTTAATTCGTAACGGAGGTAAAGTTAGGGGCTTGATCCTTAGTTTTAGTCATTTTGAGGGTTAATATTGATCACAAGTCGGTGGGCACATGGTAAGTAGGGAGGCAGTATAGTGAGAGAGGCCGCTGCTAGACGCTCCCAGCGCGCCTTTTCAATACATCCTCCGTTACTCCCCGCATCGGCGGCTCTCAAAATCTTCCTCTTTGTCAAAATGTGCAAAAGCATATTAGGGCAAGGGCTTCACCCCTCTAAGTGAAGAAATTTCAGGTGAGTCAACTGCCGCCTGAAGCGCCCGAATTCACCTAAAGGCAGACTACGTAAAGCGGCGAGTGGCCCAGCACTTAAAAAGGGGCGCTAGGTGAGGTCAGCCATACTTTTGGCTGTTGTATGATATTGTTTTGCATTGACAATCTTGTCAAAAAGCCTAGGCTTATCCCATTATTGGGATTGACCTGATTTTCCTGACGGTGTTTAGCGCTTTCCGAACATAAGGCTCTTTCCGTTCTCTGCCCACCATTGAATATCGTTGAAGTGAGAGATGCTTTAAAAGACAAAAGAAGTTCCTCATCAGACAAGCCGAGGTTTGTAACGAGGCCTCAAAATCAATGATTTTGCGGGCAAGCTGGACTTCGTATTTCGTGCATTTGGCCTCAACGCTAATTGGGACTATCACGGCTGTGGAGCAGGAAAGAGGATCCTCGAGGAGATTTTTTGACAAGGCTGTGACGTTTATCTTGGAACTCAATTCAAGCTTATTTGATCGTGTTCTCAGAGTCTCGGTTTCTTGAGGATCAAGCGTGACAACCTCTTTTCCACCGCGGACAGATTATATCAGGAATCTTGTATCTAAGAGTGTCGTATTAGTAGGAAACGTCAAGAGTAATTGAAATCTTCTGTAATGTATATATTGTCATGGTTTGGTGAATCGTAAACTATTGCACAAGATTAGGAAGGAGGAGAAAAGGAAGAAACTAATGTATGTACACTTTCCCGAGTGACTTATTTTTGGATGTCAATCGAGAGTTTGGACACCGAGAAGGTGACGTTCTTATCTACTGAGAACGCCTCGGTACCGAATTGGAAGATACCCAAGTAATCCGAGTTGGATGGGTAGATATCGCCAGTCAGGGTGTAGAGATCGGTGATGAGGGGGTAAAGATCGCCGGTGAATTCCTCCGTTACCTCGGTAGCAACCCAAGATAAAACGTTTTGCTTTGCCGAGTTTGTTCCGGTGTAGAGTTCGCTGCAAAGAAGAAGATTAGTACCTCCAGATGTAGAACCGAGAACCGATCGACTCACAATGTTGTCCCGTTTAGCGTCTTTGTTGTAACGGCACCGGAAGAAAGACCGATAGGTTGGGCGGAGGAACCGTAATCGGCAAACCAGACCATGACTTCGTATTTTGCGAGAGTGCTGTTTGATGCTTTCGTTTTGTCCGAGTCCAAGAACATATCGATGGCAACGTTGGTCTGGAGATTTGCTGCTGTGAGGGAGTCCTTGTCGGTCGAGGCAGCGACGGTGTTGCCCACGCCATAGGTCCAGTGAAGGTCGAGGTCGACCTGCGTCATCTTGTCCAGCTCAATGGGGAAGACGTCGTCCACCATGATGTTGGGGTAGGCGTGCACGGGCTGGGTTGAAGGGCCAGGATCGAATTGCCAAGTCACGGAGAAGCCTGGGGCAGTGTCTGTGGTCGCGTAGGTTTCATTGTTGAACGTCGTGACCTGGAACGAGACAGGGTCGATTAGTCGCGAAATTGCAATGGCCACAAATACTCATGGGGATACTCACATTCATGCATAGCGAGCCCGAAGTCGTATCTGTCACGCCCCACTGGTTGGGATTGACTATTGAAAGTATCAGTTTCGAATTCGCCCGGAGTAGGATAGACGGGCTTAGAAGATAGCTGCTGCGCCGACTATGGCGCAACAGCGCGAATCTAGCAAGCTGGATTCACAGGCAAACTTACGAGTATAGAGCTGGCCGTCCGACGGTGGTGAGATACCGTAGGAATTCTGGCAATACTGAGTGTTGGTGACGCCGTTATTCGTCGTAGAGCCACTACCGCCGGAGCCGCCCCCAGTGCTATCGCCGCCAGAGCCTGAACCAGTATTGGAGTTGCCGTCGTCGGTGAAGAGTGGTGGTTGTCCGGTCGCTGATCGGTGTGCATCAATACCTAGCAGTGTGCCAACCGAACCTCCGATCGGAATGGCCAAAAGGCCGGTGTTGACGAGTAACCGCAACGCCATGGTGTTGCTGGTCGTGCTGAGCGAGTGTAAAGAAAGCTAAGATGAAAAGAACCCAGATATCAAAGATAAGAACACCGCCCACGGAAATGACTGTTGCGGTAGGTATAATGAAATGCGAAAAAAAATGTATATCAAAAGTATAGCGAAAGACAAAGAGTATGGGGGAGGGGAGGGGAGTGGAGGGGAGAGAGAGTATAGTAGCAAATGGAGGAGAAAAGGTGCAAAAAGGCTATGGCAACGATGCAGTCTCGACTACGGAGCAAGCCAAATCACAATCACCACAGTCAAGTCACTGAGACTTTTTCCCAGCCAGCTCGACGGTTATCAGTCCAGTCCAGCACAAATGACCAACAGCCGGGCCCGAACGACGCCAATCAGCCCAATGGCGCTGCAAACCAGCGATCGAGTGGCCCGAGGCCCTTCCGCACGCGGTTTAGCGGCAGGTACTACGGTCGGATCAGCCGCTTGTGCCTGATAAGTGGGCGAACGGGAGTGGACTAGCTGGGCAGAGTGGACTCTGTGGACTCAGTGGACTAAGTGGAACCCCACACTGCATCTTGCCCCCTGCGTAGTGCCACCCTAATGTCCTCCTAACGCAGCGGGGGGGTCAGGGAGTTTGGAAGGTGACCAGTCAGATGTGACGGGCCGTTTGGTCTAGAGATAGTGCTGCGCGCATAGATAAGCCAAGTCATAGTCTAAGTGCATACGGTACATCCCTAATTACAATAGGTTCGAGAGTTCTACAAGAAGCAATTTGGTGTTCTTGCTTCGGCCTATATCCGGGAGAATATTGTGACTCGGGATGATGGAGCATTACGGAGGCAGCGGACGCAAGCCCTAACGAAACACTACCAATGATAACCAGACTCTCTTGCCACCATGTGAAAAAAACATGGTAAAGAGTCCTCCCCGAGCCCTCGGTTGTCCCTCTTTAGCTAATTTTCTTTTTTCTAAAATTAAAATGCATGGTGGTGGGTCGCAAGGGAACGAAAGAAAACCCTTTGCTAGAAAAATTTCGTTTTCCCCCCCCCCCCCCCTCAATTTCCCTTGTTTTAGTTTACCGTTCCTATCCAATGAGTGCAATTAGTGGACCTAGTGGATGAGGATCACCCCATAGTTGGTAGCCAGGGACCAACCGTAGTACGACATAATCATCGTCAGAATCATCGGGCCCTAGGGTGGCCGGACAATAATGACGCAAGCGGAAGTGGCTGTGACAATGGAAGAACAAGACGAAGGATGATTGTTACAGTACACTCTTCTCCACGAATCTATCCACCCCGATCAATACATTCAACCCATCATATTCATTCGATCGTTCCTCGAGGTACTCCATAGTTACATTGTACAAAGCACATGATTGATGAAGGTCGTGGATGAGGCTAGCCTATCGCGGGTGGAAGGTGGGATTCTATTAATACGCTTGGCGCGGGTGACGGAACGGCGGAGCAGGTCGCACTCATCACACTGACTTCTCCGACTCTCCGACTATCTCCTCGTACGGACGAGGCTTTCCCGCAATGATCTCCCCCAATTTTTTGGAAAGCTAGAATCCCAACTGGGTTTCGCCGATTGGCCGAGCAGCCATAGCGCCCTCGCCCTTCCCAACCCGGATAGCTGAATGGGCTGGGCTGGGCTGGATGGCCAATTTCGACCAGCCACTCACGATCCGGTTGACCTGAGACCCGATCGTCCTTGGATGGAGCCCGGCGATAAGCATGACGAGATGCGTAGGACGGAGTACCACTATAGTTAATACAGTTAGATGAACCTGGGTCCCTGGTACTGTACTTGCTCGGGACTTCCCCTTCGGACGTGCAGTAGGTCATTGGCTAAGCCTCGCTGGTTCCTCTCGCCATCCACTTCATTATTCGTTCTCGACCGATTTTCTTTTTTTCATACTACCTTATTCACCTTGTTCACTTTGCCTTTTCCTCCTCGACCTTCCCAGCCTGCAGCTCTTTGGGCTGGATCACACTCGTTTGAAAACGTCGCGCCGCTGGGGGTAGTTACTAGATTCCTATAGTTTCCTCCTCCTATCTGCTGCCCTCAATTGCCTTTCGTTACCCTTGAACCTCCTCTCTTATCTACTTGCCCTATTTACTTGGTTCGAGTCTCGGTCCGCACACGGTCTCCTCACGCGACTACTGCCGAGTGTCTCTCAACATGACCGGACACTACGGCGGGCAACCGTACGCGGCGCAGTATGGCGAGCAGTATGTCACCAACCCGTATACTCACGAAGAACCCGAAGAAATGGTCGAGTTGAGCAGCCCTCGAGCTTATCGGAGCCCGCAAGGCGTGGATCAGCACGAAAACAACTTCGACTTTCGCTTTCAAGAACAGCCCTCTCCGAGGCCGGCCGTGATCCCGTACCGACCGGGCTTGGGACACAACCCGCCCGACTATACTTCATCGCCAGGTCTTTTCCCAACACCTCGCACCTCCTACGGCCCCGACTCGTTCGCGAACACGCCGTATGACTCTCGCTCGGCTTCGCCTACTTTGGTAAGACATGCTCTGATCTGATTTTGGTCCTTTTTTTCCGGATAAGAATTTACCGTCTAATGTCAATCAACAATCAAACAGTATCAGCATTCGCAACTCCAAAGCTCCGCAAGTCTCGGTCGTGCTCCTCTCGTGAGTACTCCGGCCTCGCCGGGTTTCTCAAAGGATTGGGTTCAGTCGGGATCCATTGCTCGCATCAGTGATCGTGACGATATCGATATCTGGAAGGGCTGGAAGCGAATCGTCTTCAAGTTCACCCCGCTGCTGACCTTTGCCAACACCGGACTCTACTTATTCTACCTGGGTCTGCGAATCTACTGCATCATTTCGGCTCAGAATGCGGCCGGTGTCAGTTATGCCGGTGCATGGGTTTTCGTCGGCATTGAGATTGCCGTCATGATTCCTTCTCTCATGCACAACTGTTGGACGATGATGGCCATGAAAAAGCGCGGCCGACCTAAGTTGCGACTGACCGGTGATGACTGCCCGACGGTAGATGTATTCATCACCTGCTGCGGCGAAGAAGATGAGGTCGTTCTCGATACCGTCCGTGGTGCCATTGATCAAGACTACCCCTTCGACCGGTTCCGAGTGATCGTGCTCGATGACGGTCGATCCGCATCTCTGGAGGATTCCGTCAACAACCTCGCCATCACTCACCCGAATCTCTACTACATGGCTCGCGAGAAAATTCCCGGCAAGCCCCACCACTTCAAGGCTGGTAACCTCAACTACGGTTTGGACCAGACACTCGCCTTGCCTGGTGGAGCTGGCCAGTTCATGGCCGCTCTGGACGCAGACATGGTAAGTCAAAACAAAGCACTCCTTGCCTGGACGCGAATCATCGCGCAAGGGCTAGTCCCCACCCCATGTGTGGTTTGCCTTAATTTAACGCGTATCGCAGATCCCTGAGCAACAATGGTTGCGCGCCGTGCTCCCGCACCTGTTAGTGGATCCCAAGATGGCCCTTGCATGCCCACCCCAGCTTTTCTACAATACCCCTGCGTCGGACCCTCTCGCACAAAGTCTGGACTTCTTCGTGCACGTCATTGAGCCGATCAAGGACGCGCTCGGCGTCGCCTGGTGTACCGGCTCTGGCTATGTTGTTCGCCGCGAGGCTCTCGACCAAATCGGCAATTTCCCTCTGGGCTCATTGGCCGAGGATGTCGCGACTTCGACTCTGATGCTTGGTAAAGGATGGAAGACCGCGTACATCCACGAGCCGCTGCAGTTTGGAACCGTCCCTGAAGACTATGGTGGTCACTTGAAGCAGCGTACTCGCTGGGCTATCGGTACCGTGGATACGGCCTTCAAGTTGAAGTTCTGCTTGTGGGGCGATGCCGTCCGTAAGATGACGATTGCTCAGCGGTTCTCTGGCTTCTTGTACGCGACACTGAGTTTGTATACGCTTCTGCTCACCGCGTCGCTTTTCGCCATTCCTATTATTCTGTTGTGGGGTAAGCAGCTAGTTGCGTACGCGAACCAAGACCAGCTTCACTGGTTGATCTGGGCTTGTTTCGCGTCAACACTCGCTAATCGTCTATGTGAATTTGCACTGTTCATTCCTGCTGGCTATCATACCGGCCAGCGTGGCTCTCGCTATCAGCTCTGGATGTCCCCCTACATCGCCCTGTGTATCGTGCGCTCCTTCATCTTACCCTCCTGGCTCGGCGGCCAGGCGCAGGCCTTCAAGCCAACCGGTTCCCTTGGCTCCGCTTTGAACGAACGCGACCCCAAGCAACGGAAGAACCTATTCGTCCGCCTACGCGTCATCTTGTTCAATTTCATGGCTCTCTTCCACTTTGCCTTTGTCTACGTGACCCTGGTGGCAGTCGTCATTTCGACATACCGCTGCTTCGCCGTGGAGAAAAGCTTCAAGGGAGTCGTCATTTGCTTGATTACCCACGCCTTCTGGCCTCCTATGACTTTCTTGTTCCTTTGCACGTCGCTTTGGACGCCGGTCTCGTACGCGATTGATCCCCCATCGATGCCGGAGCGCGAGGAACTGTTGACACGGGACCCGAAAACGGGCGTTGCTCATCCGACGAAGAAGAGCAAGAAGATTGCATTTGGTGGACAAGCTGCATGGTTTGAATTGGAATATACGGTTGCAACTCTTGCCACGATCTTGATTTTTGTTTACTCCTTTTTCTTCTAGATGTTATCATATACATAATGCATTACGAGGCGATAGGCTACTTGTTGTTACGAAGAGGGTTAATTTTTCCGGATAGATTTTCATGAAATGGTGTTTCTACCGCTTTAAAATTAGAGAACTCAATAATCCAGGCTCAATTGAACGACATCCCGGATTCTTGAGCAGGTGTATTTGTGGAATTGGGTCGTGCACTTTCTTCCCAAGCTTCCTGCTAGGAACACGGGCTTGGGCAGCGATCCACGCTTGCAGCGCGACATGTAAACAACTTTAAAAAACATAGCTGCAGACCTGATGCGATGCTGTCACCTACGAAGCTGTCTGCCATTATACAATATTTCAATAACTCCATTTTGTTTTGGGCTGGACTGATTTCAACCCACGACCGATAACCGGTCATTTCGCCAACGATTCCCGAGGTGCCAACTGTACCTCGGAAATTGTAACAGAGCATGGAGCTTTCTACACAAAGCTCTCTATCACATAGTCAGATGGTATCAATTCTGCTTGAGCATATTATGCGATGCCAAAATTATACAAACTCCACTTTGGACTCGTCTTGAAATTAACAGACCGCACAAGCCTGCAAGAAGCTGCCACGATGCAAATGACGCAAGCTGCAGAACACCCGAATAATCCCTACAATCGCTTTTGCTCAATATTGATGACACGACTGCCCGGCTACCCACTTGGCAAAGCGGCTGGCTCTGCTATGGTCGAACAGGAGGAGCCGTGGCTTCGAGTTGAAACAATGCCAGAATGCGTTGCTACTATGCCGTGAATGAAGTGCGCCTTGTTCGACAAGGATTAATATGTGACATTGCGTTGGATTCTTTGAACGTCGACTCATATATTGCTTTTTGAACAGCGTCTATCAACACTGAAACGGCGTATTATGAACATCATAAACCTCACTCTTCATCTTCCGGTTCGGTCTTCTGCTTCTTCTTTTTCGGCTCCTCCCCTCCCCCATTCTCACCAAACAACTTCCCCCACGAGCCGTCCAAGACCTTTTCGTCATTCCCATGTAATCCCACATCATAAGCGTGCTTCATATTATCCAAACAAATCTGCCTCCTCTTGTCAAAATCAAACATCGGCTTCGGATACGACTGGCCGCCCGCGGCACTGTCGTCATTCGTAACCCGACACCCCCACTTTTTCTGATCGGCGATCGGCGCCTTCCAAGGCTCGTAGATGAACTTCTTGTCGAACTTGGCCAGTTCGGGTACGTAGCGTCGAACAAAGTCGCCATTGGGGTCCCACTTCTTCCCGAATGCGATGGGTGAGTAGCAACGGTAGAATTGTGCGAAAAAGGCCGTGCAAGAGAGCCACATCCAGTTCCCCGCGTTCGAGGCTGCTTCGTCTATTTTTAGGTTAGTCAGTACACGCATTGATAATTACCGCAGAGATGGGATAGCGAGAGCAGTGGATATCATGGCGGGGGCAAGGGGACTGACGGTCAATTAATAGTTCCTCGAACACTTCTGCACCTCGTTCCCAACTGACATAGCACCCGCCGCGAGTCAAGAAACAGGCGACGCTATGGCGACCCAGATGGTGGATCCAGCCCTCTGATCTGAGCTGACGCATCAACGCGTCAATCCAAGGGAAACCTGTACGACCTGCTTTCCACCGCTGAAACCACTCCTCGGCTTCCGGGGAGTCAACTTCATAGTCGCGAGCGGGTAGAGCCCCGTCCTCCTCCATGGCATCCTCGTGTTTCTCCGCGGTCCCAAGCGGCTTTGATTGCAAGTGCCAGTCGATAAATCGGGCGACTTTATTACCGTGTATTCGCGCGAATGGTGCCCCGATCGCTGCTTGCGCCGCAAAGTACATATCACGGAAGAGCAGTTGACCGGGCAAATTAACTGGGACTGAAGCGTTCGGCTTCTTTGCTTTTCTGCGCTTGGTCATCACATCTTGCACATCCCACCAGTACTTTCGGATGGAAAGGGAGCCAAAGTGTAGGTGTGGAGAGAGGAGAGTAGTAGATTGAGGTTCGAATGCAGCCGGAGAGGACTTGGGTTTCTCAAATGTACCAATGTACTCTTCGTCTGCGATCAAGTCGGCCAGCATCTTCAACGCTACGGATTCTCCACCTCGATGAGGGGTCGTGGCCAGAGAGGGATCGATGCCGATCTCCTCCATTGTCGGCACGCCAAAGTCGTTATTCGGACCCATGATTTGAGTATACTGTTTGTCCTTTGTCCCGCGATGATCTGCGTTCAAGTCGGGTGTTGGATTTGCGATCTCGTGCTCAAGATCACTGAGATCCATCCTGTCTTTCTCCCAAGGATCTGGAACACTCTTCGGCGTCTCCACGGGTCGATCCGGCTGTCCGCCATTGATCTTCTCAGCAGCCTTTTCAGTATGAGTCATGCTCATAGTCGCTTTCCCTCCATTCTTCCGGACCAAATCATCAGGATCAAACAGATTGCGACCCATTCTCACAATAACCTCAACGCCAGCATCTTCCGCTAATCGGACAATGGCTTCATCGCGCTCCCGAGCATAAGGGTCGGTATCCTTCTCGAAGACGAGGTGGGTGATTCCCCATTTTTTCCAGAGCTTGGGAAGGACTGTCTGTGGAGCTTCACGGACAAGCCAGAGCTTTTGCTTCGGGTTGAGCTTGGTGTATGACTTAGATAGGTCGGTTTGACATTCTAGGAGGAACCTCCATCTATTCGGCCCGACTCGTGCTCTGTACACGTAGTGAGGATCCCAAGTCCAGACGGGGATAAACACTGATGGCTTCAAGGCTAATGCAGCGTGTAGAGCTGGCGAGTCATGGAGTCGAAGGTCGGTCCGATGCCAGTATAAGACGACTACTTTCGAGGCAGAGCCAGACTTCATTTCGCCGTGTCAGTCGTCTGCGCGGTCGTTTTCGGGGGTTTCAGGTATCTTAAGGAGGACTGACAGGATGTTAGCCTGCAATTCAAAATTGAGTAACTAGAGAACACCGTTGCAATAGAAATGGGAGAAATTGATCGGAGATTTTGTTCATCGGGGTTTTCGATTTCAACAATGCATGACGTCAATCTCGATTGATCTCATGCGGACGGTGAGCCATCGCCCCACTCTTTCTTTTTAACAACAGCAGAGTAGCGGTATAGGAATTTTATATCTACGAGTGACCTAGTATCTTGAACCTGGGTGAGTAGACAGGTGGATGTTGAATGTGTGGCTATCAGCTCTGAATCACATTGGAGCGGTTCGACTGTTCAATATCTTTCTTCGATCATCGATCTCACACTGTAGGAGTATCATCTCAGATTGACGGCTTTATAGCTATATTATGTCTGCTACTTCTATCAAATCGGGTTTTTCGATAGTACCGATCAGTACCCGAGATCGGCCTAAAATGGTCTTCTGCAGATTCGCATAATCACCCTCCCGCGGATAAAACCTCCTTGACCTGCTCGGCTAAAGCACCCTCTGTCCGATTCTAGCGATCTTGCCAATGACATCCTCGATTCATTTAGCTTTGGTCAAAGCCTACCAGGTTATTGGAATATCATTGCGGTGTATGGAGGTAGTTATAGTCGGATTCGACTGGAGATCCACGACGAAAATTCGAGGGGATGAAAATATGGCTGGACACCCATGAGAAGATAACTTATTGAATTGCCTGGAGAAGATCGAATTGACTTCAAGTAGTTTGAGAAGTATTCTACAGATGAGGTCTATACATTCCATTGGTTTACACAATGTAAAAGCAAGCGTCAAGTTTCTAGTAACTTTCCGTTGACCAAAGCTTGGTAGGTCTGGTACTTGCACCCATGACTTTGCTGCCTTCCCTTGACTGCTTTCTACATGAATAGTAAACGTCAATATTTCTCGGCCAATTGAGTTAGTGATAATTTAAAATTCTCCTTGCTATCTCAGATCACCGTGGCTGTAATATCTTCAGTCTATAGTTGCATCTCAATCTCAAAGCCATATTTTCTTAGAGGTGTAGACTCGACTACATTGACCGCAAATATGACCCCATTATATTAGGTTGGCCTCTTCATGTCTTTCCTTCCTATCTTCGCGCATGGATTCTGATTTCATCAACATAAGTCCTGGTGTCATCGAGAACAATAATCAACCCTTCCTAAACTCGGCACTCATCCATCTTTTCGTAACTCGGGAAAGACCTGAGGAAAGACTTGAGACACGTTCTCAAGGTTATACGAGCCTCCTTAGCCCTTTGATCAAGTAAGGCGATCTAACTGAAGGAACAAAGTACCATGACTCACACAACCCCGACACCCACTAAACCCTGATGGTATAGTCCATGCGGGCTGATTCGAGAACTCCGGCGTAAACCGGGCCCCACTTAACACGATAAGAAACCCACGCGGCGGGGTCTGGGGCCTGATGAAGAAAAAAAGTTTTTGGGGTCCCCGCCGTTCCTAACACTCCAGCAGCACACGACAGAATAAAAGTCCTCCAGCCTCTATCAAAGAAAGGTGTCGCGTGAACACGATGGCTGATGATATGGAAGTAATTGAGGCTGCGTCCTCAGCACGGGGCAAACTGCGCATCGCCGCTATTATGACTGCGCTATCTGTAAGGAAAAGAATTCTCCGAAGCCCTTGCATATTTGGTCCATACGTCTTTGTCTGATAAATGATATACAATTCTAGCTCGCTATGCTTATTGCTGCCCTGGATCAGACTATTCTGGCTACTGCTATTCCGACTATTGCGGCAAAGTTGCACTCTGCGGCTGGTTATACGTGGATTGGCGGTGCTTATTTGCTTGCAAATGCCGCTAGTGCTTGTATCTGGGCGAAGCTCTCGGATATTTGGGGTCGTAAACTGATCTTACTGATTGCCGTGGCTTGGTTCTTTGTCAGTTCGATTGTCTGTGCTGTAGCGGTTAACATGGAGATGTTGATTGCCGGTCGTGCGTTGCAGGTGAGTCCATTCATTGCTGAAAAGAGTTGGCCTCGAAGAAACTCGACTGAATCATACATATAGGGTGTCGCTGGAGGTGGACTGCTGCAGCTAATCACAATCATCATCTCTGATCTTTTCAGTGTCCGGTATGTTACTCTTGTCAGTGGGTATCATGGAATCAACTAAGACATCTTTAGACTACGCAGCCTGTACCTTGGCCTTATGGAGTTTATGTGGGCCTTTGCAGGTGGAATTGGTCCCCTCCTCGGCGGCGCATTCTCCCAATACGTCTCCTGGAGATGGAACTTTTGGATCAACGTCCCCGTCTCAGGAGTGACCTTCATACTACTGCTCTTCTTCCTGGACGTGCACAACCCCAAGACCAAGATCATGGACGGCGTCAAAGCGATCGATTGGTTCGGCAGCGTCTCCATGTTGGGACTTACATTGATGCTCCTCCTCGGACTCGACTTTGGTGGCGAGACATTCGCCTGGAGCTCCTCTCAGGTCATTTGCCTGATCGTCTTTGGGTCCTTCTGCTCCCTGCTTTTCATCTACAGCGAGAAGCGACTAGCGAAATACCCGCTCATGCCTCTTAACATCTTTTCGCGTCTGTCTAACATTGCCACGTTGGCGGTGGCCTTTGCGCATGGATTCGTGAGTCTGACCACTGGAACTTTACAAAACGCAACTAACTCGTTCTGCAGGTCTTCATCGCTGGCGAATACTACATGCCCCTATACCTACAATCAGTCAAACAAGCATCTCCCATGCGCTCAGGAGTTCTCATCCTCCCCCTCCCCCTCGCCGAAGCATTCTCCGGCATTGCTACGGGGGCAATCATCCACAAGACCGGTCGATATCTCGAACTCATCTGGGGCGGCCTGGTCCTCATGCTCATCGGAAACGGTCTATACATCCACCTGGGCGTGGACTCCTCCCTCGGCGAGATCGTCGGATACCAACTCATCAGCGGCATCGGCGCTGGATTCCTCTTCCAAACACCCATCATCGCTATCCAAGCTATGGTCTCGCAGGACGAAACCGCAACTGCGACGGCTACCCTCGGATTCATCCGTAACATGGCCACCGCCTCGTCGATCGTTATCGGCGGTGTCGTGTTCCAGAATAGCATGGGTAAGATGAAATCTAGTCTGCTTGCGACGGGTATGTCGGAGGCTATGGCGGACCGGATGACGGGTGACTCTGCGGCGGCGAATATCGAGTATATCAACCAGATTGATAATCCCGCGCAGCTCTTGGCTGTGAAGGAGGCTTTTGCTTGGAGTTTGAGGAACATGTGGATCTTGTATACTTGCATGTCTGCTGTTGGTCTGTGCTTTTCGGCGTTTATTTTGAAGGCGAAGTTGAATAAGGAGCATGTTGAGACGGTTACGGGCCTTCACCAGGAGAAGAAGGCTGTTGTTGAGGATGTGCGACCGGTTGATGAGTAGGTCCATTGGGGATTTGTCTTTTCTTTTGACCATTTTTCGTCCAAATGTACATACGTATAGAATTATGTGTGAGCTTGGTATATACAAGTCCAATCTTAAAAAGGATAATATGGCCCATCAGAGACGTGCAGGCACAAGACTGGACTGTGGAACAATATTCAACACCCTGAAATCAAAATAGGAAAAAGGCAAGGAACGTTCGGGACATTCACTGGAGCGAGCATCCTCCACCAACAATACAAAGCACTGGGGTATCAGCAACACTATTCCCAACCCAAATCTTAACGCCCTCTCCATCGACAGGAGCCTTCCAATCCTGCACCTCAACGTCCCAAACACTCACATCCTTCCTAGTAATCTCCAACGTCAAAGTCTCCGACTGGCCGGGGCTCAGCGTCCCCGTCTTCCCAAACTGTCTAAGCTGCAACAACGGCGTATCCAAACCAAGGCTAGTCGGCAGCTCCACATAAAGCTGTGCAACGGCCTTGCCTGACCTAGACCCCGTATTCTTAAAATCGACCTGCACGGAGAATGCAACGTCGAAAAGAGCGGGGTTCCCACCCTGGCCGCCACCCGCACGTGGCATCAGCTGCGGGGTCGTGCTATATCCGTCCGGATAGGGATAGTCATCCGATGCAGTGATCGATTCCGGGTTGTCGAGGTAAGGGTACAAGTAGCGCCAAATGCGGGTGAACTTTGTAGAGGACCATGAGACCTCGGAGGCGGCGGGGATGGAATCGTTGTAAACTGGGGTGGATCCTCGGGGCGGTGCGGTGGGAGGGTAGGCGGTGCTCAGCGCTGTGACGACTGAAATGGAGGGATTCGAGAAGTTAAATGTTGTATAGGATAGGCCGTGACCGAATGGGTAGCGCGGGGTGACGTTGGCGTTGATGAAATGTCGGTAGTCTATGTACAGACCTTCGGTGTAGGTATCCTGAATTTGGCCGAATGGCTGATTGATGATGCCAACGCTGTCTGGATAATCGGATTCACTGCGGGGAATGGTGTAGGGCATGTGGCCGCTGGGACTGTAGTCGCCAAAGAGCACGTCGGCGAGGGAATTGCCTGCTTCTTGGCCTGGAAGGTGGGCGACAAGTACGGCCTTGACTGATTCGAGATCGATCCATTCTTCCATGAGGATAGGCCCAACGGTGTGGATCACTACCACGACTTGCGAGAATTTCGCTGCTGCCGCCTTTACGAGGTCATCTCCGTTGTGCCAGGCATAGAGCCCAGCTTCGGTACGGTCACCAGGGTTTCCTTCGACGGTAATATAATTTTCCCCCGAATCGGCGTTGATGAAGACGACTGCAATATCATTGGCAGAGGCAGTCACATCAGACGGGAATGAGTCGGTGATGTAGAACTTGGCATTCTGGGTCACGTTCGCGATGCCCTCTTGGGGAGTGATGAGATAGGGCAGCCTAGCCGTGCCACTACCCCAGCCCATGGTCAAAACACCCTTGTCGCAACCCATATCAGTGCAGGAATTGAGCCCATCGGAGTTACCACCGGCATCTGTGCCGAACACCTGCAACGAGTCATTCTTTCTCAGTGGAAGGATGTCGCCTTCGTTTTTCAGCAAAGTGATTGCCTCGCGAGCCACGGCGCGGGCAGTGATGTTGTGGGTCCCCTGGACGTTGACATATTGATTCACGACTCCACTAGGAGAGAAGAGAGCTCCAGGGTAGAGAGGGCCAGTCTTGTCCTCAGTATTGGTCGAGAAGTTAGGCAGAGGATAATCTTCATCCTGGCCCATCTTATACCATGTAGCCACAATGCGAGTCACCTATCGTGATTGTCAGCAACAGGCCCCAACTGAAAGAATTGTTGGCCGTGGCCTGTACTTGATGCATACCATGTCATTCAGCCTATCAACTGGGACACTCCCGTTAAGAATAGAGCGCGACATCTCCGAGCCCCAGTAACTATCACCAAGCAACGGCACAGCACCATCGCCAGGCATGCACATGTCCAAACCAGCCAACGCAGAACCCACACCGGTATAATGACCCAACCAATCCGTCATGACAAACCCCTGGAAGCCCAACTCATCTTTCAAGATGCCGTTAATGAGCTTGCTATTCTGGCTGCACGCAGAGCCATTAACCTAGAAAGAAAAGCGTTCAGTCCTGTTCAGGCCAGAAAACCACCACTGTTAACAACTCACATCATTATACGCTGTCATCAAAGATCCAACACCAGCCCGAATCCCCTCAGCAAAGGGCCAAAGATAGAGCTCATGAAGCGTTCGGTCATCAATATTAGACGAATACCCCTTCGTAATAACACTGCTCATCCGATACATCTCCTGCTCATTCCCGATATAATGCTTGATAGTCGCAATTGCCCCGGTACTCTGCATTCCCTGGATAGTAAGCGCACCAGCAATACCTTGTAAAGAAGGATCCGCGCCAAACCCTTCCCAAATCCGACCACCACGCGGCTTCCGTCCAAGAGGTCCAACGGCAGGTCCGAGCTGGATATTCACGCCCTTGCCGCGAGCTTCCTCGCCAATACCCACTCCGCGCGCGTACATCAAGTCTTTATTGAATGTCGCGCCGACTGTGATACCCGGTGGGAAGGCAGTGTTGTGATCTGAATTGCGGATTCCCAGGGGCGAGTCTTGTAAACAGAGATTCGGGATGCCAAAGCGCGGTGCGCTGCCCGTTTGTCCGACACAGGGTCCCATGTAGAAACCCGTTCCGGTGGTGAGATTCACTTTCTCGGCGAGGGTCATATTGCCGACGATCTGCTGCGCTTTCGCGTAGGCTTCGGACCAGTCGGAGGCCCAGCCGCCGTAGGGCGTGGGATAGTAGGGCGGGGAGTCATACCCTTCTGGGACTGAGTCGCGCTGGTCTAGTTGGACTGCATCGTTGTGTCGGCCTTCTGCGACTGGAGTGGTAGAGACCACTTGGGCGAGAAGAGGCACGAATGCTAGACGCGTCCATGGTGCCATGGCGGGCAGTACGGTATATAGTAGTGCAGGAGCAACCACGACCCTCAGGCAATCCGACTTGAGTAGAAGCGAAGACCTGAAGGTGATATTCTCTGTCGAAAATGATTCGATATCAAACGTTTCTTATCCCCCTCGAGAAAAGGAGGGGGAGTCTGTTTATGATGTCCACGCGACATACTGCAAAGTATTCCGCAGACGATCCTGGAAGGAATGGATCGACGACGACCGGTCCATCATGACTTCGCTTGCACAACCGAGGGAGGATAGGCATAGATGACGCCTATCATAGGTGGAAATTATATCCTGGTCTCGCGACACGTCCCCGCCCAGCTGAAGAACCAGTGGTGGTGGCCGCGAGGCGAGGGCACAGTCAACGATGATCTGCGCCGCACGGCCGATCAATTCCGCAAATGGCGAGCTGTCAGGGGTAGCCCCCCGGCAGGAGCAGGGATAAACTGGGCAGATACCGAATTAAATGAATAGTTCTCACAATCTTTGTTCATAGCCATGGATTGGAGACATGCCCCGAGATTTACCCGATCTCTGCCACATCAAGGATGAAAGCCGTTGTGGCTCACAATCACGAGGTTCCCACTTCTAGAAAATAAGGGCAGTTCATTGCTCAACTCCTTTTTTTTACATGTGACTATTTACCACGAATGATCTTTAGATCTTAGTGTACCGCAGGTAAGGCTTAACCTCGCGAACCTCGCCAAACTTCTTCTTAGCGTCCGCGGTAGAAACGGAGGGAGGTACGATGACGTCGTCGCCGACTTGCCAGTCGATCGGGGTAGTCACGCCCTTCTTATCGCCAGTCTGAAGAGAATCGATGACTCGAAGAACTTCGGCCGAGTTACGGCCAGTCGAGGCAGGGTACATCATGGTAAGTCGGATCTTCTTGCTGGGGTCAATGATGAACACGGACCGAATGGTGAAGGCGATGCCCTTTTGGTCGATGTTATCCAGATCCTGCTGGTCAATCATGTCGTACAGGAAGGCAACCTTGCGGTCGGCATCGGCGATGATGGGAAACTGCACGTCAGTGGAGGAGACTTCGTTGATATCCTTGATCCATTCACCGTGGGAACCGATGTCATTGGCGCTCTAAGTATACCCGTGAAGGGCTCTCGTTAGCTCGGTGTCATGATCGCGCGAACGACAACCCATATTTGACTAACCAGGCCGATCATTTTCACACCCCGCTTGTCAAACTCATGCTTCAGTTTCGCGAAGGCACCCAATTCGGTGGTGCAGACGGGGGTGAAGTCGGCCGGGTGGGAGAACAGGATGGTCCAGCTATCGCCGATGAATTCGTGAAAGTCAATGTCGCCCTTGGTGGTCAATACCTTGAAGTTTGGAGCTAGAGCAAGTTGCAATTAGTTTCCCGTTCATTCTTCATTCGGTGTGTCTGACTATACCAGTTGACCCCAGACGCAGACGCGGCTGCTCCTGGGGAATCGCAGCGAAGGACCGGCGGAAAGCAGGGTGGGCCCGCGGCAGCTGAGCAGAGAGCTTGGCGCAAGGGGCAGCCTTTGGAGTGGATCTGAAAGCCCGGAAAGCCATCTGCGGTGCAATTATTGAAGCCATGATGGAATTGTGAGGAGAGGACAATTGGGTTCTATTGATTTCCCCGGATGATCCGCATTCGCTGAAGCATCGACATGCTCGCGAGGATTATCTCAGCAGATTACGCAATTCCACTAGCCGGATCCGGTAATTAGCTTTCACTCGCGGATTGAGCTTGCGAGATCATTTGATGCCACGATATTGGTATATGGTAAGTATTCCTCTTCCATGCCAGTAGTGGTGTTATTGACGGTAGAATAGGAACACCAGCTCGATGAGTTAGTCGTCAAGGACCATGGACAGCTTCCTCGTACTGGAGAAGCTCGACGAACTGTCTGTCTCTACGAGAGTCCATACTTCAGACTTTGTCCTGGTCCAATAAAGGTGGGCAACGATCGGGTGGCATAGCCCTTCGATGATTACCCCATTCGAAACTCCCCACCACTCTCAACCCTTGGCGATGTCTTACCTTCCGGGGATTGAGTGGCTGCGTAGCGTGGCAAGTGTCTCAGCCCTTAGGGTGACGATCATTGGCTGTGGAACCTCGCATCTACACATCACATCCGACCATCCGGCACTCTGGAAATCCTCCTCGTCAGTTCAACCCAGCCGAGGCAGACGACACTGTTGAGTACAATTTCTCAAATCAGTTCTCCTTAATCCTGACTGAATCTAATATCCTTTCAGGCATACCACCCAAACATCCATCTCAAGCGTCTTATCATATCTGGCAGACCTTGTGGCACGGCGGACCCACCAGGGTCCAGTGCCACAGACCGAATGAGACCCTGAACCTGATTAATGCTCGTACCCAACCAATGACCATGCTTTGTCCATCTCTTCATTCTACCCACCTCACAAAGCAAAGCTATCAAGCCCAGGTCGTAACCGCATCCCAATGCATCGAACTCGGATCACCATTTCCGTCGGCACGGATCCGATGCCGATACAACAGGACCTGGCATAGACGCGATATACACTGACGCTGAAACTGCTAACCTTCCGATACGAGCCGGAGCCATGGGGCTTATCATTGATCTAATTCCGGCCGAACTCAATCTGCAGGGTCCAGCCAGTCGATCGACGTGGGTCTCTGAAAACCTGAACCATTGGGGACACCTTCCCAGGGCTCGTGGGCAATACCAGTTATTTTTTCAAAAAGCAAAAAACCAGGGGGCCCTATAGATCAGCGACTATTATTGCTTTGCAGTACGAAATTCGTACGGGTCTTTTATCAGGCCGACCAGACTGGCACTGGATATTTTTTATCTTCTCCGGCCCATCCCTTCATTCCTAAACCCTCTTGACAGTTGACATTCCAAGGGGAGGGCCCCGATTCATCCCACCATGCCGCGCTCCTCATACTATCTATTAGCTCTCCTACTATCATTCATTGCAACTATTCTCTGGTTCTCATCGAGCGTCAAATCTTCAACGAAAACCCCTATCTTAACTCTCTCATACGGCTCCTGCTCCTGTCCTCCCACCACCGACGAAGCCAACGCCGACCTCACACCCTCCTCACCACCCATCAAACCATCCTCCCTCTCTACAGGAATCACAGTATCCTCGCCTTCACCTATCCCCGCATTCCACCCGGCCTCCGACCCTGACCCGGAACCACCAACATCCTACTACCTCCCATACACACCCACAACCAAACTATCCCGACACCCTTTCCCCTCCAAACTCTGGCAAAAAGCCGGTCCCAACGGCATCGACCAAGACCGCTCAAAGGACATCCAATCTTGGCTCTCCCAAAACCCCTCCCTCCGCCATGAAATCTTCACAGACGGTTCCGCAGAACAGTACGTCCGCGAGCAATTCGCCAAATTCCCCGACATCATCGATATATACACCGACCTGCGCGTCCCAATCCTAAAAGCCGATTTCCTGCGCCAATTAATCCTCTACGCGGACGGGGGCGTCTGGAGCGATCTCGACGTCACATGCCATATACCCATCGACTCATGGATTCCGGAGAAGTACAAGAATGCCACGAATCTAGTCGTCGGTCTTGAATTCGACGGGAATCAGTTCGCTAGTTGGACTGTCATGGCGAAACCAAGATCAAACCATATCGCCGCTGCGATCGAGTATATCATGGACGCACTGGAAGGGTCTGCCGAGCAGGCGAACACGACTATATCGGGTCTGACGATGAAGACGATCAGTGACGTTGTGGCGGTCACGGGACCGCAGGCTATGACGCGGGCGATTCTGAAGAGCATTTCGAGTGAATTGGGGCAGGTGGTTGATGGAGGGAATGTGTCGGGTTTGCATGAACCGGTTTTGCTGCATGATGTTTTGGTTTTGCCGAATGCGGCTTTTGGGGCGTTGCAGGCGGGGTGGCCGACGGATCAGGGACCGTATTTGGTTGAGCATCATTATGCTGGGTCTTGGAAGAATGATCACGGTGGAGAGGGTGGGGGGCATAAAGATGGCGATGGTGATGGCTCTGTCAAGAAGGAGGCTGAGCAGGAGGGCGGGCAGGCGGATGGGCAGAACGGGGAGCAGAAGGGGGAGAGTGAGAGTGAAGAAGTGAAAAGCGAGATTCGAGAAAGGTGATTCATACATAGCTTTGGGTGTTCTTGATTGTCTGGGACCACAGACGGTTGCATAATATGGTCTTTGTCTGGATTGGAAATGGCGTTTGGGGGATTTGTACATCACTTCATAATGGCTGTCGGCGTTGGAGTCATATATCTTCTCTTTCGAGAGAGTATTGATACAGTGTAGGATGATCTTTCACAAGATATCCAACAAAGATCGATATCCCGGAGTAATCTATATCATGAAGATATCACAATCAGTTACGCTTATCCCTACGTAAACCTAGGTCATCTCAAACGATGACATTTCCTCATATTTACAGCTTCGCATCGTCGGAGTCAATACATAAACGTCATGAATACACATTCCACTCACTCTCTCAATCACACCTCTGTCCAACCGAAACCCCAAACGAAGCCAACGCAAGCGCCTCCTGGCAATGCCTCTCAAACTCCTCAATCAGCACCGCCACCTTCCCCCTCGCCGCCTCCTCACTCCCCGCCTGGCCCAAAACAAGCATCGACGGCGGAACCATCGCCCGCATCACACCAGCAACCCACTTTGGCGCGATCTTGTGTAGATGCTCCTTGCCTTCGGTGGTGTATATCTCTTTGTGGATATTGTGGAATCCGCCGGTGCGAATCACGTCGTAGACTTTTGGTGGGGCGAACGGCCATAGACCGAGTTTGAGCATGGCGTCGATGACGGTGTTGCGCATTGTTGTTATTGCGGGGAGTTCGGGGGTGGCGTTTGTGACAAATACAGTTGTGTCGACTTCTTCCCATTGGATGTAGCCGTTAGGTTCTATAGATGGAGATTAGGACGTTCTTCTTTGTACATGGGAATTCTCGAGGATAGTTGTAGATATCCTGTTCGAGGGTGGTTTGTTGTAGATGGTAGGGAGTACATACTCAATAATTCTCGTGCGTTCTTTAATACCACGGCATAGTCACCTTGCTTGAGACCTGCCGTCAAAAGCCGGATGTGTACGAGATCGTAGCGCCCGATATGCTCGGGCGGGTATGGTTGCAAGGCATCGTGGACGGAGAGTGGGATTCGTGTCTTTCCTGGACCTATGATTTCGTGTGCGGTGGGAAATTGGGCGGGGGAGATGTCGAAGCCGTGTAGTTCGAGGGAGGATGGATTCGGGAATTTCGTGGCGAGGTCCTCTAGCCAGATTCTATCGTGTGATGTTAGCTTGTATATGCGAGTGAAAGATAAAAAAAAACAAAACCAAACATACCCAGTGCCCGTGCCGAGATCTGCGACCGCCGTAATCTCCTCCTTGGGTATCGAAGGATGAATCAATTCGTCTCCGGAAATTGCCAGCAAAAAGCGATGCTGTTTATTGAGTCTGGATGCGAGACATGATGATCAGTACATGCAATCGTAATTGCAACGAGAGTAGATCGACGGTTCCCAAACGGCCGAAACGGCGTCCAGAAAAGTGGGCGTGGCGTGGATTGGATGCCGAACTGTCGGGACTTGCATGGCCCCATCCAAGTCCCGAGGAGCTTTGTGACAGCCCCGACAGGGGGTTTGACGGCCCGGCACCTTGGAACGCAGTGGGGAGAAGGTGTGGGACTCTGGCAACGTGGGAAACTTCAAGGAATGGGAATAGGGGGAGGAAGGTTGTGGAATAGTATCGGCGCCAACGGAGATGAGTATTTTCTCCTCGTGGGTATCACGGGATTTAATGCGCTGAGTAGAGAACTTCATGGAGAAAACATACCGTTCGGTCTCGGCCTCATCTCGGCCTAAGAGGTAGATTTTCTCGTCAGACGCGTGACTCCCCATTTCTTGAATCGTTGTTGGTAGTGATGTTGAAAGAAGGAAGAAATCGTGAAGGGAAAAAAAACTGGGACGAGACGGGAGGAGGAAGACGGGAAATTGGAAGAAGTTATGGATTTACGACACAAGGCAAACTCCATGTGCTCTGTTCGCTTTCTACTTTCCCCCAAACTCTTTTCACCAGCACTATGTTTTGAACCTATCCGTGCCATCATTCAACTTTCCGGAAGATGTCCCGAGAGGGAGGATCCATTTTTGGTTCCAGCTCGTCGGGTCGCGGTGGCACAATGATCAATAAACAATAGGCCCGTCCATTGCTCTATTGACAATTTGACAACGCCTTGTCCCCAATGACAAGGACCCAAGAAAGCCTATTGAGTAGTCGATAGACTCTAGGTTACACTAAACTGCCGACCCTTTTACCCCCCATCTGATCTATCCACTTTACAGGATTGCTGACGTGGTGTTCGTTCCTTAAGGCAACCATGCCCGCGGCTTAGGGGGCATAGAATGGCCTCGGCCCGTCGCCTTGCAATCCACATGTTAATACACAAAGGAACTTGTTGACCCCAAGGATTAGAGAGATTAAATTCAATACCTTGTCAATATGAAACAAGAACCATGGCTCCCTCGTGTTTCATAGTGGATTCGGTCGAAAGAAATTAACTATCTGTGTTAGAACCAGCGGAGACGGCAAGCGGGGAAACGAGATAGGAACTACACTGGGTGAGACAAATGGGGGTAACGCCAGCCGATCGACGGACTAGACGCGAGTATCCAAGCAAATGAGTACAGTAATCTCTAGAAGCCTTGAATGCTATGACCCTAAACTCCGTCTGCTCTAGAGATCTCTTTTTGCCTTGCTGTTCCCAGCCATAGACATATCAGTTTCGAGCCCACTATTGGTCGATCAATTGGCATTTTCTTCTCTGTAGATCAACAGACTAGTTGAATCGGCCATAGATTAACAGCAGCTTTGCTATCAACAATCTACACTTCTAAAAGCTGTTCAAACTATAGGAATGGTCAGATGGGACATCCGTCCAGTAGAAGGTTTCCACTTTACACTGAGGATACGCGCGTTTGTTGCCACCGAAGGTTTTACATTTGCTGGGCCTTTGACCTTTCGGGAGTTCTCACCTTCAAAGTTAAGAATTGCAAATCTCTTAATATTCAAACCAGTGGAACACTTATTCCTGTCATTCCCATCAAACACACCCTGGACACAGTGCAGGATTCTGAATGATAGAGCGCTCGTTTACACTATATATAATCAGCACTCGGGCTGGAAAGTAGGAGACGTCATGGCCACTCGCATAATCATGCCACCAGAGACACGAAGGAAGGTATCTAACCAAACACAAAAAAGCATGTGTCTAAAGTGATCAAATACGACCGGTTGAGCCATAGAGCGCCGAAAACTAAATCCACTCGAGCTATATCAATTATACGCGATGATCGATTGTGAATATAGCCATACCAGTGTGGTAAAATATCATCGGCAGTCTTTCAGCCAGCGACATCCTTGCATGCACTAAGGTTACGATTGCGGCTGTTCCTGAGAATAAACTCAAATGCTGCGGGAGGTAATGACGACCCAGGGTTCTACCCGGAGGCAACATCCAGGCAGCTTCTACCTTTCTTCATACACTCGTTTCAAGCACCAGACAACAAATTTGAATAATGTTCTGCCGCACTTCTGGACCTTCCCTCTAATATGATCCCTCATACTTTCCCGCATCTATCGCGAGGAAAGCTGCATGCAATCATGAAATTCTTCAAAGCTAAAAGATGTTAGGTTGTTCGGTGTAAACATGAGGAAGGCTTTCTTAGTAGGGCAGAGCTATCATCGGAACCTACTAAACAGCGAAGTTATAGTTAACAGGAGTTAGGCAATTTTTCTTTCAACTATTGCAGGGCTTAGAGGAGGCCACACATTGAGCAGCTACTTTATTCCTCGCTGCCCTGAAAGCATAGCAGCTGCTTTTCTACGCTTCTTCTCTAAGCTCATCCTCAATATTTTTTTTAACCACCGTCCTTATTGTTTCTAGGAGCCTGCAATGTATGGTGTACGGTATCTCCCTCTTTCCTGCTTTTCAACTACCCCGGGAGTTTCCTCAGTATCATTATAGTCAACGCAATGATATGAATATCAAGGACGCCAACCTCTCGTCAAAGCATTATTGACTCGAAAGTTGAATTAGGGCCCCATACAGACGAACAACACGCAGGAACTTAGAAAAACAAAAATGAAATTGTGAGATAAAGGACGTAACGTAGGAAACCTTTGGAAACCGGCTCCTTCCCTTGCTTTTGTTGGTTGAGTCCGAGGCCTTGCAGGGGTTCGTGATTCTTACTTCTATTGAAGCAGGTCATGCCTCAAAGATTTGTACTCTTACAGCATGACTCACAGAAATATCAAGCCTATTTCTTGCTCAGGTATGTTTCATCAAATCCTTTCTTGTTCCCTTTTTATATGGCCTTTAGAGCTTTCTAGGCCCCGGGGAAATAGAGATTACATAAATTCTATAGGAGACCATCGCTACATATATGCAAAAGATTTCCGTTCCGCCCAAAGAGTGGCATGACTTACCAAGTAGAGATTCTCCATTTGAAAAAGCAAATCAATATCGGCAGTCCTACTAACTCCAGTTTGCCTTGGGAGGTTCCCGGACTGGTGCCGTCAATAATATAGCGCTGTGTATTATTTCTATTTCTTAGCTTTCCTAGGGGACCCCCATGGCTCAGTATTACCAATAAGCTAGCACCGTCGTAGCCTTCATTACTTTCTACCATCACCATGGCTGCATTTAATGTGTCTCATCCAAGGTTTTTTTTTTTTTTTAAATCCCAGAGAGGACTGTCTGTGATCTTAGGGGATGCGGATTCTCTTTACGGAGGGTATTCAGGGGGATTACATATTGGGAAACCACAAATATCAGGGTCAATGTCAAGTCCATGAACAAAGATAGTCATATCTGCACTAGAGAAAGACTTTAGAGAATAGGTGATACTCCTTACTCAGAGCTTTAGACTGGATTAAGGGACAACTGGCTCCTTCACGGTGGTATCATCTTGAATTCGGCAATCAAAGCGATGGACTAAATGGAGGACCCTGAGCACCCGGAGTATACTTATAGGAGAATTTATGCTTGATGATACTCAGGTGGTAGTGTTGGCTACTCTATCGGACTCTTTAATCAAAGAGTGATGAGGCGACGTCTTTAGCTACCGTAAACGATGATCATCTACCGGTACATACGAGATTATGTCAAGCCATGGATGCTTTCATGGCTCATGAGACAAGTAGTCTCTTTACGGCTCATACATCTGATAGGATCCTTTTGGGTCTTTAGCTACATTACGTAAAAATTCCATGGCATGAAGATGCAGAGATATCCATCATGAGTTAATCTATCTAGAGAACTGAAATTTCTACACAGAAGTAGTAACCTGGTCTCGTGAAGTCGCATAGTCTACTCATGCATCTTTCATGCCAGTCTCTTTAAATTGGGCTTCACATTTAGGCTCTAGAGTTCCTAGAGTGTCCAAAACGGCCGTGCAAGGACTCTCAATAGGGGGCTACGCCCTCGCCAAGCTATGACGAGTGCTTGAAATATATATTTAGACCTGTTAGAAGATATATAGAGGCATCATAGTATTATATGGTCCAACCAGTACTCACTGATAAATGAGCATCTACGAAACTACTCTTCATCCTAATTGGATTATATTCAGTAGATGCAATATTAGCATTGGGTAGTGCTGTTCTGCTGGTGGAATAAAACGTAATTTCCCAAAATGTACCTTGCAAGCTCTCTGATCATGATCCCGCTATTTTATCAGTTCATTCTGGTCTGAAATATGTCGACAAACTTTGCTCGACTTAAGAGTATTCTCTTCGTTCCTAACAATGAATCACTTTCACTCCTAGACCGTGTTTCTATTTCAAGGTATATCTTAGATGCCCAGTATGGCAAAGTGAGAACAACCGCTTAATAGAACAGCCCACCCTTCAAAGTATTTATTAGTTTAGTCTGGATTCCTACGAGTGAATACCCGATTAGTCTATTCTTTGGAGAGGTTCGAACAACTCAAACCCAGGGAAACCTTTTATCACAGCTTCGGGAATCTAGGTGCCTATAGTCGCCGGGTGGACAAAGTAAAAGCATTATCATACGAGTCCATATTTTTCACTGCATAATGAGATCCCATCTGTCAGAAATCACTTACAAACCATCCCAGTTCGACTCGGGTTCAGCTCCCCGAGCTTATCTCCCAAACACCCACCACCCACCACCCACCACCATTATAATCCAATGGCATTCCCAACCTCGCACGAACACAGTGCTGACAGGGTCCGCGCCCTCACCACCAAACCCGACGTTTCACCAGAACCAATGGAACTTCCAGAGCCAGCAAATACCAAGAAACTCTAACCGAACAGCCAAGAACCGACGGTTAATTTCCGCTCCTTGACAAACGATCTATTTACCTATCTATTTGCCATGAACTATTACGGAAAAAGGAAAGTGGCCCAGAAAATAAAAATAGCCTTTTTGCTACAGTACTATCCAGCCCCCGCTGAGACAACAGATACCCATCTTGCCGGGCTCCAACTCATCGGGGCATAATCACGATGCATGGTTGCACCGAGGTGCAGAGAGTTCGTCCCAAGGCAATTCCCAAAAGCGGACAGGTTAGGCGAGCTGCAGCACGTGTGGACCACGTGGAAAAGGGCCCGGGCAGAATTAGACGGGGTGCTAGAGAGGAAAAAAAAGGACCTTCAAGGAGAAAGAGACACAAGGGGCCGTTTCAGATTCTGGTTTGTGATGGTGCTGCAGAAGGGCCAAAGTTAAAAAGTGGAAAGGATCAGGCATGGACAAAAGGACGGCGAGACTCCAGTACAGAGGCCAATGACCAATTCTACGGCGCAGTGGACTCGGTAGGGGTCTTGGGGGGAAATGGGGGCGGGGGCACGACAGATGTTCTGCATAAGCGATGGGTGCAAGGAGGATCCCATTGCGGTAGCGTGGTGAGTAGGTGGGGTTCAACTAGATCTGCAAGGATGAGGGGAGTGGTGATCTACGTCGGGCATTGAGATAAAACTGGGAGAGTCTATACTGTGTAGATCTAGTATGGTCGGGAATAACTCTGTCTGAACAAGAGATTGATTCTGCTTCATCCCCTGCATGGACTAAGGATTCTTTGGGGGCGGCGAAAAGGGCGCAGTGACAACTTAGGAATGACCACTCTGGTCGCATAGGTAACATTATCGTTCAGCCCTTCCAGAAGAGGTTAGAAAAGTAGCCATCGCGATAAGACAGTAATGGTTTACTGTCATCGTGAATAATCGAACTCATTCAAGTCTGGTCTGTAAAAGATCGGTTAGTGTTGCGAGACTGGGCACCTGACGTCCAGCCTCTGGGTGGGTATGAACACGGCATCTGGTAGAGATTCCAGAGATTCGGAGAGAGAGCTGAGATTATGTTCTCCATGAAGCTGTCATTCTACGGTATCTTAGCACAAAAAGCTTCACCGTGGCAAATCACCACGGTGGGTGGACGGTGGGTCGAAAGCTCGGTCACAAATGCTGCTGAATCTGGATAGAGTAGAGCTGGCACGACGGGACGCCTTGTCCAACCATCAAGACAGCTGGCAAGATCCAAGAGAAGAATTGCCAGCCAGGACAGGACCATTTACCGGATGCGTTTCGTGACTCCGTCAATTTTGGCATCACGGTGTAACCTGTGTAAAGACGGGAATGGGAAACCAGTGGAATGGAGGGGAAAGGGTATGTGTAAGTGCCATGGACCAGAGTGAAACGGATCGGAGATTGCCGAGTTTGCATGAGTCTGGTCAGGATGATTTTAGGTTGAACGAAGGACACGGACCGGTAGCATGTCGGAAGCAGAAGGATATCGTCACCGCTGGAAAGGACCCTGATGAGAAGCTCTGGGTGCAGAATGCTGCGTGTCATTGGGCTGCCCTGTCGGTCTGGCCAAGGACGAAGAGGAAAAAGAGGGTCTGCCCTCCCGAGGCGACGGTGCAGCGCGGTGCAGAACAGAAGCAGGATAGAAGCGGCACGTCGCTCGTCCACCGCCAGGAACATTATTCTAGATAGTTACTAGAACGCTGCTGCTGCACTCCCAACCAGGCATCTGGGGTCAAGGGAGGGCTGTGAATGGTGGAGATCCCTGTTCTGGAGAGGATGGGGGCCAAGGATGACGGTGGGAGGCTTGTCATTGCGGCGGGGATGCGGGCGTTAACAGCGGTGAAGGGAGGAGAGCCCGGAAAGGGCTGCATGACGGAAGATGCAAGACAGAATTGGGAGAGAGTTGAGATTGTACAGAGTATGGAGTACAGAGTACAGAGTACTAGGAGTAGCGACCAAGGGCTGAGGTACGAGTCACAGGCTGTGCAAGTCGGAGAGTCATGTGCACTTGCCCCAAATAGGAAGATGCCCTTTTCATTTTCAGCCCTACAACTCTGACCCTTTAGACTGTCATGGCATATTTGGAATTTAGGACCCTTTATTTCCGTTTGTTATTGTATCTCGCACAGACTTCTATTTCCATTTTCACCTACTGCCACTCACTCGATCTCTTCTTCCACTGCCATCACCAGGGGGTTCGCTGCGCCGAGTGATTGGCACGTTGCCTGCACGCCTAATCCCCCCGCCTCTCAATATCCTCCAATATCCTTCCACCCCACCCGAGCCTCGCTCATTCGGTCAATCACGTACGCTGCTCGCGTTCCCGATATGCATATACCCCATCTGGGTTGGCTTGCTGGCACCCTAGCAGCCAAGCAACGCAAGTTACCATATCCTATTTCGGGCCATCTCGTTTAAACAGCACCCCCTAACGCGCCCCCTCAGCCCTGAAAATGGTCCAGAGTTCGAGAATAACAGAGCCCAGAAAACAAACTATTTGGGTAAGCACCTTGGGGCCAACAGTGCGCCGCATACCACCCACTGCAGATTACAAGTACGCCAATCGGGCAAGCAGAATAAACGCGGACATGTGAGTTTGACCGAGTCGGAGCGACTCGATGAGGTCTACTTTGTCTCTAAATATATAGAATCACGTTCATCACGGCCGAACCTACAGCATTGCAAATATTCCAGCCTAGCTCGGTAATTAAACGATACAAAGCACACAAGAAATGGCACCAGCGCCAGATGGAGCCAAAAAAAGAAACGATCCGACCACATAACATCTCATCTCGCAGGTTCATTGAGCGTTACATTGGACGGGATTGAGATGAGACAGGGGAGGATGCTCCCAGAGGACCGGACCAGCTAAGCCACGAGGGGATTAGGGTTGCAAGAAATACGGCCGTAGGATGCAGCGAACGGACAGCAGGCAATAATATGACCGAGTAACCACTAACATGCAGATGCTACTGTAATGAGCGCATCTATCAGAACCGAAGTTCTAATCAAAGCCACTAGCAAGCAAATCTCAATCACAAACCGACCGCGCCGATCTTGTCCAAATGAATATCGGGTGAACTAAACCTCAATTTAGTACTAACAGACGAACCGAACGAGCTACTCCGAACTAATTTCCTCATTGACACCAACACACAGAATAGTCCCGCCCACGAGGTCTTTTCATTTATCCCCGAATCACCTTAGCCGTGTCTCTCTCCAGAATCCAGCAGTTCAGCGAGCCAAGTCCCGACCCGTAGCCCGAGCACCCGTTTAGCACCTACCGCATCCGAACTACCCAATCGCAAGACGAGCCCGTTTTGGACCCCGTCAAAATTGGGAATTGTTAGGCGATACTCGATTGGCCCCATTTCCATTCAGTGCGGACTGCGTCCGCTCGTCCTCCCTTTCTCGATCATTATTGTTTTGATTCTGGGAACCTACAGTACAAACGCCGAGTCCAGCATGTTTGGTGGCAGTCGGTTGTCTTTTTCTCCACTCGCTTCCCTTTGCCCCCACTTGCTATCTTTGCCTAGAGTTCTTGGAGGGTTGGAATGGCTGGATGGGTTCTGGGCGCTTCCTCGTCCACGGTTCTCTAGATAACTGATACGATAAACGTATGATACAAAGATCTAGCGATGCTTGGTATAGCCAGTATTACCATTCATTTGCCTCCTTATTTTATTTCTATTTTATCATTTTCTTTGTCATTTTCGATCCTTCCCCTCTTGTATTCCCCGCTTCCTGGTCACCCAATCGCAAAGTCGGACTCCGATCCAATGCGGTACGTCGTTTTGGATCACTCGAAGGCAGTTCTTGATTGAAAAATAGGGTGCTACTCGATTTCCATGAGAAGACGAGAAAACTACAGTGTATAGCCAGCACATAAGACTGAAGTCAAGACTAATTTTTTATGATCATCAAGATCAGCGCAACCCGTTGGGTCAGATCCTTATCCCCTTAGTCCGTTGCCAAGAGCCTGCGCGCCGACGAGACAACGGAAAAACGTGGCAGGGCCCCCAGTTCTCCCACGGCCCACAGCGCAACACTAGCCTATTTGGGCTTGATCGGGTTCAGCTGGAGTGGAGGAGAGAGTACGGAGTACCTCCGTGCATCCCTAAGGTGTTTCTCGGTTGAAGGGAGAGAGCGTATAAGGATACAGTACTTGATTCCCGAATAAATGATAATCACCTAATCATTTATTTAGCCACCTTATCAATTGCAGCTCGCCTAGCTAAATTAATACTCCATACTATCCTGGTCGTAGCTACGATACTTTCCAGCTTGCTTTAAATCGTTTCAAGTCTGATAATTCTAGATTTTAGATCTAATTTGAACTGGAAACCGTTTCCACGAGAACTGTCATTTGAGACCATAACTTCAAACAACGAAAGTAGTCCCTACCGTCGCCGGTATACTCTGCTATCCCCATACTGCTACCCTACCTTCCAGTCTAAATCGATTTCGTTTCTGACCTCTCTCCGTTCTTCCCTTCAGCTCCTGCGTCCACGTGAGAGCGGGAATGTTGGTGTAACCACCCTCAGGGACACATTGATGCGTCTGCGCATTTCCCCGTTTCATCATTCCCCCCCCCCCCCCCCCCCCCCCCCCCCCCCCCCCCTTCTGGCCCTCGCCGTGTCGTGTCTCGGGCCAGTCAGAATGCCGTAGGCGTTCGTTGCTCTAGCCCAGAATACACTTTGAGCACTTTGGCACAACCCCACCACAGGTCTTCTATTTCGGTATCCATGGATCACCAGTGAATCATTTCTATTTCTTCTACACTATCTACTGGATGTTCGCTCGTATATGTACGACATAATTAACTCTGCCCGTGTTTTGTTCCCTTGTCGAATGCCACATAATTGATCTCCTTTAACCATGGGTTCGCGACCGTAGATGACCAGACCCTCCCGATAACTAATCTACGTAACCATCACCCAACTAAAAACGTCGGGTTTAGGAAAATGACGGCGGGGGGCCATATTCAAGAAGGCGGAAAAAGGATGAGGGGCGGGGCACGCAAGCAGTAAGTGACCGGGGGGGGGGCCGAAATCATGAATCATCATCATCGCAAATCTAACCCTGGACAGAATGGCAAAGAGCAAAGAGAAGGTTGTATGATGCGAGTGTAGAAAAGAGTCGGGTCGATCAATACTATTGCCTTTTGTATTCTCTACTTTTGTTTCTTCTGGCTTCAAGAGTACCTCGCACGAATGATGCGCCCCGTGCAGCCCTTGTGGCAATCCGAAAAAAACGTGGCCCAGATTGGTGGGTGGAGGGTGGCCCAAGACGGTCCTGGACCCAGTCGAGGCTGAACGGTAGCCCGGATCCATCCCTGTCTATGCGCGAAACGCTCATTTTATTCTGTGTATTTGGATTCTCGAACTAGAGAGTCACTTAAGACGAGAGATGGCTACGTAGGGATGAATGACGGTTTGTATTTGGCAGAAGAAATCTATTTGGTATGAAATAAAATATGGCAGTAGAGGAAAGTCGTCTTGACCTACCTACATAGGTTTAGAGGTTGAAAAGGACCAAGTCAGGATGATCTAGCATGATTCACTGCCTTGGGAATAGTTATGGCAAATCACGGATTTAAGAAAATAATAATAATGATTTTCCTGGTAAAAATAAATTATTTGCAAAAAGAAAATGAAAAACAATTATTTCCTGTCCTGCACCAAGCTTCGAGTCGACTGGGCCAGGGTATTAACTACGGACGTGCACGGGTTTATCGCGACGGGGCTTAGCTCACGGCCTAAGGCCATGTCGTGCCCATGCAAGGCCCCAAAAGGCCCGAGGAAATCAACCCAGCTGATCGACGTGTTTAGGAGCCCCATTCTGTCAGTGAACTATCCACTCGCTACTCCGTTCTCCGAACCCCCGATGCTATATAATCAATCTGAACGCCCACCCCCTCTCCCCGACTTAATCATCTTGGTCCTTTCTTGCCTTCTACTTCTACACCTATATACCTTTCATACACCTGACATACTATTACTCTGTTCGATCTAGAGATCCTCATACCCCACCTCGCCAAACCGAACTGATACTATACACTCTTGCTTTACCACTACGGCTACTGCCTATTCACCATGCATCGTTCCTCAAGTCACAGTAATAGCAGCGCTTTCAGTCCCAACGCCAACCCAAATGAGGACTGGACCAAGATCTCCGATCTTGCAGAGCGTCGGCGCATTCAAAATCGTATTGCGCAACGAAACTATCGTGAGTTTCCCTTCCCGCGCAACCCTAATCAATCATCCCGTTCATTCTACTGACCACTTCCCACAGGCAAGAAGCTGAAGCGACGATTGGAAGATCTTGAGCGCCGTGCAGCATCTTCCGCTTCTCCAGAAGCCTCACACGCCGAGCTAGCGGCTCCTCCCAAGCCTACGCCTAACAAGTCTCGCTCCAAACAATCACGAGCCGGCAAAGCCACCGACAAGGCGCACACAGTACACACATCAGCACCCGAGCGCCCAGCCTCGTACGAATATTACAACAGTACACAAGATGAGCGCGGTATGTTTGGACAACAATGTACTCGTCAACTATCCGCCTCGCCGCCCCCAGTCTTCTCATACCCACCACTACCGAGCTACGACGCCTACCGACCCAGCTACGGGCAAATGCCAATCTACCACACCGTCCCAAGCTCCTATAATGACATCTCATTCGCCGACTACGGCGAACCAGTTCCCAGCGTGGTGCCGATGGCGGGCGCCCCAGGAATAGGCCGCAAGCCATACGACGAGGACATGATGAGTCCGTTCAGCATGAGCTACGCATCGATGGCAGGCATCGACTTAGTGCCACAGCAGCACGCAGAACCAAGCCTTCCGGTACATTTCCCTCGCTAGTCTCAAAAATTCTCTCAAATATGCGCGACTGCAAGCACCTGTTTCCTCTTTCCTTTTCTTCCTTTCATCTTGGAATATGCGATCTTCGACCGGACAACGAGAAAGCTAATATCTTCTGTTGTTTCTGCACGCAGGTGCCCTCGCTTTCTTACGGCTATATACATGGTTCTGCTCAGATCCATGAACATGATCATCGAGCGGCTTCGACTTCGACGGCTTCGCCTGAAGCCTCGATCTTTACGTTTCCCCTGACCCCCGAGTCACCCCCATGCTCGCCGCGCTCAATGCCGGGCTTGTTCGAGTATGACCTGAGACAATGATGAATTCGAAAATCGAAAATCACTGGCTCAGAGTTAGGATCGGATCAATGCGCCTCTCGCCCCGCTTCTAAATTACTATTTTACCGTCTGGGTGAAGGGAGAGACAGGGTCGCGTACAACCGGCAGGCCCTGCGGGTAGGTCCACCCTGATGGACCCCCGCGCTTCCCGCCCCGTTTCTACTCGTTAGGCACCTGATTCAGGGCTGTCGATTAGGGAACTCAAAGAGAAATGGGAACCACCTTATGACTCTCTATTCTTCGCTCCGTTCACTTGGTCCGAATCATCTCCACTTTGTTCGGTTTTTTTCCCTTATTTCGTTTACTTTCCTCACTGTTATTTTTTCTATACTTTGTTTCTTTATGACCCTGCCTTACGGGGACGTGTGTGACGAGCGAGCATCATCTTGGCGTTTACGAGGTCTCTCCAGACTTCTCTGGTATTTGTCAATTTTTTCTTGGACCGGGCCGTGTATGGTATACGGATATACTACGAGCTCTGGTGTTTTTACCGTGGGGAAAAGGCACGCCGGGATTTGTTTTCTTTTTTTTTTTCTTTTTTTTTTCTTTTTGGGAGCGGAAGATCATTACGACTGATAACGGAACTAGAATACAGGAGCAAATGCCACTATTTCGCCTTCTTGTTTAATTACCACCTTCTACATTCAAATACTACTATCTGAAAAAGTACTACTGCAGAGACTATGACTTTCTCGGTAATGCTCGTATTGCCCACTTAGGTAGCTATTAATATTGCGCAGCAGTTTGAGACAGCCTAGAGTGATTCCTAACCCTCCGCTAGCTCCGCCTTAGGGCCAGACTCATAATAACCTTTCGATCGGCGGCGGCGATTGGCTCCATCGCGGGGACAAAACCTCCGCTTGGCCCCCAAACCCTGCGGGATTTTCAGGCTTCCAACATTCCTACTCGTTCTGGAGTTCGTCCTGGGTTGAGTATTTCAGAATGCAGGTTACCTACCAGACTTCTGCCTACTTTGTGCTCCTGCCTCTGCCTAGAGGGAAATAGGCATGACTATAGTAGGAGGGCTTCTCCCAACGGACCCCAGAGTGTTCCGGAGCGCGGAGGGCAAAGGCCGGGGGCCAACTGAGAAAGTGGAGCGCCGAATCCCGACGGATTGGGAAGCCTACATGCCGAATTGGGCATACGGTAATTAGCTCGAATAACAAAATAACCAACGAGTTGGTTTCCTAACTTGTCTACCTGTTACATCGTAATGAAATAGTCATGGCCGCGAGGTAACCCGTTTAAGTGAATCTTAACGGCGATGAAACATCCTGCTTTTTCCCACTTGGGACGCTCAAGGAGGGGGGGCCATCGAGATCGCCAGGCCTTCTTCAGCCTTCTCTCACGATTATCTGGTTGAATTAAATTCAACAGATTGATTACGTTTCAGCCCCATCGAGCTTATTACTGTATTATCAAAGACCCTGTGTGTCTTGGCTCTCTTTACCTGTCCACTACCCTGCGTGCGTCGTACAGGAGATAGAGCACGCCAAAGTTACCTCGTGTCGGCTGGTACGTCCATGTGGCCGACCGGAGACTACGCCCAGTCCAACGGATTCCTTTGAGAGGGATCGCTGCAGAAATCGGAAATGCCATCATGACCCGAATCCCCCAGACTCGAGCTGCTGCCTATAAGGCGTTGAGGCTGCGAATCAAAATTTGGAATTAAATATTCGATTTGAATTTAGCATTTGAATTAGCATGAGCAGAATACGTCGCCCTTCTATCCGCAGACCTCCGACCAAAAACACTCCTTCCGTTGTAGCCAGGGTACATTTCTTAGAGGACTGTTGGTATGCTCCGCGCGGGTTGTTAATCATGATTTCTAATTACCAGATTAACTTCTCGGATCTATTTTTCCGTTTAAACCCCGAAAGCCGAAAACCCAAAGAACTACACTAGTCGTTAATGATGCAATTCAAAGTACTGCGTACATACAAACAAGAACCCCCTCACTTCAGCCCCGTCCGAAAAGAGCAATATACGTATACCTACTTGGGCGAAGGGCTGAACCGGCCTGGCATGTGGAGAGGCAACGAAATGTGCTGCGCCTCCCAAGCTGCAGCCCACGAGGGCGGGAGCTTTGTTAGCATGGCATCGTAAGGTGCAGCCAAGCAGCAGGGAGCCACATCAGTCATAGCTGGTGTTGAGCTAAGTACTGTTTTGTACTAGGCAGGCTGCGGGTAGAGCAGCAGGTCGCAGCACTAACTATAACTGTACTAGTCGGGGGTGACTCCACACCAACGACAATAGCTGGCCGGTACAACGTGTATCCCAGGGGTCGTCGGCGATAGGTTATGAGCTAAGCACTTAACCCATCCTGACCAGTAGACCCTGCAAGCCCCCAAACCCTCTTCGACGCACCACCCACCAACCATAAATCAAGCCGAGCGCCGCATACGACTCGGATTGGCGATTGTTACGGGCCAACACTGCGTCCGTGCCGGAGCAAGAGCCGCCTCAAAACGGCGAATGATGATTCGGACGCTCGGTAGACACTATGCCACGAGGAGCACTAGGGCCCCAGAATGCTGGGCCCGGGAATAAGAAGAACGCAGGCTGAACGGGTCGAGTCAAAGAACGGCTTTTCGCGCCGTTGGTAGCTGTCCCCAGTTCGGGCCTAGTCGTGGTGGCCCCCGCCCGCGTTACAAGAACTGGAATCTCTCCTGGGGGAGTTAGTACCCCATATAGTGCTTCGAGATGAATATTCCTCAATAACCCTTTCCCTGCTGTACAGTACTATGTATCCCTACTAGTCCTGCCTCGTTCTCCACACCGCGGACACTCCCCGCCGACGTTTCGGCCGTGAATGACGGGATCCCAACAAGGTTTAGGCCAGGCGAAAGGGCTGAAAATGGGCCTGTCCATCACATCCAGTCTGCAGAATTCCTTTCATGGCTCCTTCATCATTTCCTCAATACTCATAGGGCCAGCGGACGCCTAAATCAGTAAGTGGTCGTCCACCTCCGCCGCGAGCCGGCTGAGCCTGGCCATAGAGATGACTGGTTACCCATTACCTGGATACTATTGAAACAGACTCTGGAAGTTCCACCGGAGTTAAGAATCTCTGTCCGGAGAATGCCCGAATGTTCAGGAGTGGTACCCGTACAATCGTACAATCTAGAACTCCATAGTGGGGGATCGCGGTTGGGGGCAAACCATGGATTCGGCCAAAGGGGGGTCTCTTCTTCAGCTTCTTCGCCTCTCCCGGTTATTATGATTCTTCCATTTTGGTTCCCCTCTCCCATGCACGCTATTAGGGGTCTCCATTTTCCTATTCAAGTTAGCCTGCATGCTTGGCTCTTATCAGGGCTCCTGGTGGTCTGAGTTTCGGCTCTCGCTTGCTGGGTCCCCTTCCAGCCCGTCAAGTTCCTCCCTACGCGAATTCTGCTCCCTCTAGGGGGGGGCGTCTGCAGGTCTGCAGTATCGGCTGGTTACAACCGCCTACATGCTCAACCTTATCGCTGGGAGAGGGGGATTTCGGGATTCGGTCATTTCTACCGAGAAACTAGGTTAAGAGCGGTATGATTGGAGCTAAGTCACTGCGGTGACATGAAACACGAAGGTGTTGGGGGCAGTCTAAGGAAGTTTTCTCCCTTCCACTCACACAATCAGGAGGACTGACAAGGCAGAATTCGCCAGATAGGACAAGGATAGCGCTATCCTTCGCTTTACCCATGTCAAAGCAGGGCGACAGATGGTAAACACTGGATCATAGCTCCCCCGCCCGGGCCAATTGCCAGGTTGTGGGGGCGATCACTACCGAATTTTCGCTCAAAGTCCGATGCAAACATCGTGATTCTCCGAACACAGTTCTCATACAATGCTTGGAAATTTGAGTGTCATAGCTTCAAGAACATTGAGCTTTGAGTGTAAGGGTGTAAGAGGGGGGCCTTAACGAAAAGAATGATTTGGAATACGCCGTACGTTTGCACACGACTGCCGATGCCATCATAAAAATAAGAATCCAACCATGGCGAGATTTCGGCATGTCCTGAATCATTTTGGGTTGACCCACCATAGCGCTGGTGATTCATGAATCATGAGTCGCTTATCCAAGCACAGACAATAAGTTACCGACCGTCTAGTAGCAAAAAGGCGAAGTTTTAACGGACCAGAGGTTATCCACAGACCTGCCAAATCTAACTATCGAATACTGAATTACGATCCACCAAACTGGGGGCCGTCTAGAGCCCCCAGTCCAGAGCCACATTTCTGCAAAAATCCACCCTACAACGCCAGTCAAAAAGGAGGAGATAGGCGGTTGGTAGTGCCGATTTGGCCATCGTCTCGATCTTTACTCCATATGATGCAGTTTCTGTGAAGGACGGATCGGCTCAACACCTCCCTAGACTAGTTTAGCTGGGGCCCCCAATTGGTTTCCTTAGCACTGTTTTATTCTGTTGGCGCCCGGAAACCTGCCGAACTATAGTGATCCTGGCACCGCTAGTTAATTGGCATGTCATCATTACCCGAGCGTACCCCCTCGCAGCTTCTACTCTGAACTGATAATGATCGCTTCTCCTGGTGATGAATCAGTCGACAGCGCCTCCGCTAAAGAGACGGTTTTAACATGATAGACCCACTATGTAAAAAACGTCTACGAAAACCCGGAAGAGTTGACTACCAATTTCGCCCCTTTATTAGGCAAATCTCGCACCTTTTACTCCTCATGGAGAGACTCGACAAAATCGAAATTGTAACTCATTTTGAATACAAAGTAATCAAAGTAAATCTAAATCAATCTTATCATGGAACCCGTCGCTAGTATGGAAGCGCTCTTCCAATCACCGCCTTCCAAGCTAGTATACGACCCTATACGACCGTCGACCGAGAAGTATGGACGTATACGCGCCAAGCGTACCAGTGTTGCTTCTTGGCACATAAACTGCTTGATCTGATCTACGCCCATGTGACTCGGACGAAGTGGCACCATCCGGCGATCCTGATTGCAAATTTGCCAACAAGCCAAATCAGGCAAACCAGGCAAAATCATCTGTGAGTATATACACATACTGCCACGCGCTGGAATTCGGCTCCGACGATATAGTATTGAGGCGATAACATGCCATATGCTGCATTTTTTTCCGTTTGTCCGCTCTACGCCCGTATGCGTTACAAAGTCATCGACTAAGGGTCCCCCATTCTAGATGTAGACACGACGGCATGCGTGGCACTCTGCGCTTTCTCATATTGGGCAAGCTTGCTCAAACCCGATGACATCTATTTGCTGATTATTATCTCGCCCATGATCGCGATTCGTAATCCGGGATACGGATTTCTGTCTGTCGGGATTTGAACTTGGGACAGATTGATCAGCAATATATTGCGTAGTTAGAGATTCGTGCTGACCAATGTTTACCGTTTGCCTTAATGTGACAGTGAGGAGAAACGGTCTTGAAGGGTATGTACTCTGATCCCGGTCACTTAGAGAAACTAGATTAGGGGAGATGTACAAATCATTCCACCAAGTCTGTCATGTCGTGGAAGGGGTGTTATGAGTGGATGGTGCCGCTTTGCATCGGCGTCGCCGATGGGCTGGACAACGAGGTGACGGCAGGGTATGCGAGATGGAAAGCCACTGGGCTGGGCGGCCCTGGTTGGCTTGGCTTGGTTTGGTCCAGTTGGTGATACTCGATGGCAGTCACTCAAATAGAGTTCAAATAATAATTGAAGTAGGTGAATAGTAGCACCATTAATTGGAGTACGCTTTGCATATTATTGCTGGTGATCAAGATACCACTCTCCCGGCGTCAGCTTTATGGCCGTCACTTATGATTTGGAATTCGTACCAGGTGTTCTACATTTTCGAGTGTTGCCTTTGAGCATGATTTGCTCATAAACCCTGCTGTTTCAAATTCGACTGTCCCCATACGACATGGTAATTGCCATCTATACTGCTGCCTTATACTACGGTGACAATAACGACGAACAATATGATGGCATCGATCTCGAGCCAAGTCGATATGACTGAACTGGCCATCTAGGCCGCAGCATTATGTTCCAGCTGATGATGACTGAGCAGTCAACTGATTCAAACAAGTTTGTCAGCGTAATAGCAACCTAAAGAAAGGCCTTTCTCGTCCATGACTGGATAGAGCGACAGTCAATCTACAAGTCACCTTGAATTGGCGAGCAGAGGTAGGTCCATTTCAACCCATTGTTTCATTCAGAGAGAACGACCGAGGGAAAAAGAGCCTGGGGAGCAGGACACACAGACAAAGACTGAAAAATCAAGAACTACAGGTGAGGAGAAAAGTAAACATCCCATTCAAACCAGACAAAAGAATGTAAAAAGCACCGAACGCGTCGTCTGTTGTCGTCATCATCAATCCCCAGCTACTTCCTCCACCCTTGCCTCGGACTCTGAACCACCACTGTAAAACAAGACACCATCTGGAAAGTCCCCCGCTGATGAGAAAGATCGTTGTAGATTTGAAAAAAAAGTCGCTCATCAATCCGGTCCGACACAACTCGATTCGGATGGTATACCCCTTTCACCTAGCCGATCTCTGCGCTCTGCACACTCATTTGGTCCGAAGGTGCCGTCTGGCTAGGGCCCGGTCGTCGTCGGCGCATGGGTGCCTTTTTCCGATTCGCAATTGCCGCTTCTTGTGATTGTTCAGCATTCATTTCCGTATCGCCATCATTGTCAGCCTCACGTTCGCGTGCTTCGTGTTCCCGTGCCTCTTCCTCACGGTCCGCGGCATTCAATTCGTAGTTGCGCGCCTCGTCCACCTCGTAGACATCCCTCGGCTTCATCCGCAGCCACTTCATGCGCGGGCCGACCCGTGAGACCTCGGATACCTTAAATCCGTAGATCTTGGGGTCGTAGATCTTGCCGCGTCCGAGGCCGGGGCAGAAGTTAGACGTGTGCATGCCGTTAATTTCGACGGGTTGTTCTTCGGGAGTGGGTGGTTCGTTCGGAATCTGAGGAGGAGGGGATCGGGTGGCTAGCGTAGACTGAGCTCGAGCTGCCGCAGACAGGGGAACGTCCAGGCGTGATCCGACGCTAAGATCTGGGAAGGTCATGAAGAAAAGGCATCCGAAAGTCGTGCCAAAGAAAGCACCATCCACCGAGTGAAAGCGACTGTTAGGCGGGGTGTAAATATCCATGCAACCGGGGCAGAAGAGCTTGACCGTTTCCTGGCCCGGGGTATCAGATCGACCGACAGGAAGGACCTTGCAACCTCCACAGTTGACGCGAGGGCAGACACCAAAATGTTGCATTTCATATTTCTCAAGCATTTGTTGAATACCGGGGCGCGAGGTAATGTACCGCTGGTGAATCAGTCCGTAAAGTAGCTCTGCAGAGCTCTCGATAACGCTCAAGTCACTCGCGACGCGAGCATGCCGGCGGTCGCCCGCTCTCCGATAGCCGAGGGGTCGCTCATCGCCCAGGACCTCGTCCTCATCTTCCTCCTCCTCCTCTTCTTCCTCTTCCTCCTCGTCATCTTCTGGCTCCACGTCCAGGATCATCTCCAGGGCCTCCTTGTACATTGGCACCTGGGACTGCAACCCGGTGAGATTGAAGTCGTCCTCGATGAAGTCCTCCGACACCTCGGCAAAGAACTCATGGCCCATCAACGAGCAGAAAGAGGAGATCCATGACTCCGGCGCACCCTCTGATGACGACATATCGAACGAGGCGGAGACGGAAGAGGAAAGGGTTGATTCAGACAGTTGACTCAGATCCAGCCTATCCAGGCCGTCGGCCAACGCCGAACCAGTCTCTCTCGACACGTTGCCGAGATTATGGATTGACAAGCGGGTGGAATTTGGCGCCGACGAAGCAACCCCGTCACGCGAAAATGTGAGAGGTTGGGGACGGCGACGGTGAAAGGATCAACGCTGCTTACGTGGGGACGGCGGGGAGGAGCTCCAGTGGATGGTGTCGAAGCAATGGACGGTTCGAATTGACTCAATCGTCACCCGGGATTGAAGATCGTACCTTCGGCCGATGAGAGAGGGGGTGAAGCCGATGTTTAGGTGGGGAAAGCTAGACGGTCATGGCAATTTGCGGGAGGGGTGAGTGTTGTGCGATCAATGTCGAGAACACCCGTATCTCAGCCTAGCCCCACAAGCCGCTTATCAGTTTCCCATCACTTCGGATTAAGTTTGGTCGAGGTTGGAAGAGAACTCACGCAGGGTGAAGTCAACGTGAAGCTGAGACTGGGCTCAGAGGTGGGGTGAGCCACGTCTTGGTGATGCTTGTCGATCTGCTGGAGAAGAACTCTGTTTAGGCTCAGTTTGGTCCGTGGGGGGAGTGAAACGAACCACAAAAGAGCTGGACCGTTTTGCGACGCAATTTGAAGTCGGGCTTGTAGCTGTCGGTGAGGTGATATTTCCGTGAGGTGGTGACAATGCGGCGGGGAGAAAACCAGAAGCGATGAGACTGGCGCGCTGTAGTCACGTGAATGTCATTTTCGTCTATACAGTGAGCAGTGCAGCCCACGATTTTTCGTCTCGTCTTCGCAAATATGGAATTTCTATACAAACAATCATAAAGGCGCTTTCAAATTGATCAGGTTTAAGCAGAATGGGTAGAATAATTGAAAAATCTACATATGCGAAGACTAAGTTACAACGAGGGCAGCTCTAACTGCTCCAACACTGAGATCATCCGAAATCGGTATCGACCATAATAAGTACTTTCTTGCTAGGACAGAGGATAAGTGAAGGAGCTATAACGGTAGATCATACCACGGTAGCCCAACCTCAACCATAGTATCCGGCTACAGGGAGTCGGTCGTGCATAAGTCCTACTTCATTTCCTCTATGAGAGGGAGAGACGCCCTACACTTTATAGACAGCTGCAGACTCGGACAAGATAGAGCATGCTACATTAATTAAGAGAAGATTGATCTTACAGCTAGTCTGACTAGAGCCATTGTGTCTCCTCATTTCCAACGCAAGCTATACGGCATAGGTGCGAACTGTTCCCCTCTCGTGACTACAGTTCAACCTTTGAATCTGGGTAATATCGAATTCTCAATTTCCCCATTTTTTAAATCAATCTCGAAATCTTTTTCTGTATACTGGAGGGCAACATTGCTCTAGGCTACGAAGACCTACTCAGCCGGTCTGTATAAACTCTTGGCCTTTTTGTGGCTTCCTATTGCATCCGTTTCATATGGCTCGTACGTATGATTCTCATTCCTCCAAGTCGATGCCGCCAGTCTAGCCCGCACTTAATATTCTAAGGAGTCAGTCTTCAGTTGGTGTTACTTCCACATAATCCTTAGAAACATCGACCAAGTTTGGCTAGGAAGGTACTTCCACAAGATTGTCGGTTTATAGATTCAACGGCGAGGAGAGTTCCGGAACCAATACCACAGAATCTCGATTATGAGACTATCTCGCAAATGTGAACATAACAGTTCCGTCCTACCTGCCGTCACGTCGGCAATGTATGACCTCTCGTATCTCCGCTCGAACGAATCGTTCACCCGTGATCCAGTCACTCGTTGCCGTTGCCTCCTCTCTTTCAGAGCGAGAAAGTCACGAGAAGACCGTGCGTTGGTTATAATCAATATTCCAGAATCGTCTGACCAGTCTGGAAATATTTCTAAAGAGCGTGCAGATAGTCGTGATTAAGATCCTGTTGTCTCGTTGGCGTTCTTCGTCCGTCTCGAATCGAGCGCGCGCTCCCTTGTTATATCGTTCCAGCTACACGGGTCAGTCAATGACTTGAACACAAGATTTTCGGTTGGGAGTTGACACTATCTGTGCAAATTCTTCCAATCGCCTAGGTGTGTTGATGTAGAGGTAGACGAAAACGTGCATCTCTCGATAATCTCTCGATGATGGCCTGCCAGCGGCGAGTCAAGGTCGCATTTGTGGCTAGAGAAATGCCGGGATGACTTCTTTGGTGCTCATGAGGAATTATGTAGTCCGGCACTCTGAAGATTAAAACTGGTGGCAGTGACTCCATATGGTATTGGCAAGAAAAAGTCACGAAGGGGTCGATACTGATGCCACTCAATCTTCGTGGAGTCCCCCGGCTGTACGGCAGTCTAATACACAGTGGGCCAAAATCGATTCACTACAATTGTTTGCGGAAGTGACGCATTCACCGTAAAATCAACGATCAATTTGTACTCGGATTCATTAATATGTTTCCTTATCAGAACAGATCACGAATTACTCGAGAAAACTCTTCCTCGCCTCCCAAAATCCCCGACAGCCCTTCTCCAGTATTCTGAATTTCCCCATCTGGGCCAACAAACCCGTTCATGCTATCAGCGCCGAAGTTTCCAAAGGCTCCAACAGCTTCAAACAAATTCGTCAGTTCGTGGCTCATCTGGAGACCATTCAAAGGACTGTTCCCCAACTCAGTGGCCCCATTCATTTGACCGTACATGGACAATTCTTCGATGGAATGTCCAGCGAGGCCAGCCATGGCCACTGCTGCAGTGGAGTGGGCATCGTTGCCATCAGGGCCAAAGGGACGAGCCAGGACGCCTAGTTTCTCGCCAATCTTTCGAAGACCCTTGATGGTCTTCCAAAGTCTCTTGGACACGTAAGACTTGGCACTGAACCCGTTGATCAAGTCCAATGCCATATAGAACTCGTCCCGCACTTGCCGGTTGAAGTCGTTGGGTGCATGGCACACGGCGAGGAATAACACTGCTAATGCTGCCACCAGGAAATAGTTAAAGGTAATCTGCTGCGTGCGGTAGATGTCAGACATCTGGTTGAGCCGGGTCAGGACTCGGACGGTGTCCTTGGCGACATCCACCACCGTCTGTGCATGGCCACGATCCTCCATAATGCTTGTTGCGGAATGAAGCACCGGGCGATAAATCAAAATCCGCAGCTGATTCATGCGCAGATATAACAGGACTCGAAGACGTCTCATGCCGCGGTTTGCAGTCTCGCCAGTCTTTGGAGATTCCACGGGATAGAACTTGAGCTCATCTGGCACTTGCTTATACCACTGTAGGACCTGGTAGTCCAGGTATCCAATCTCATCGCGCCGAACGTCCGTCGCGCCTTCGGAACCACGACCCGAGTACCAGATCTTCGAGCTGATGCGGTTGTATGATATCATGCACCGTAGATATGGTAGCGATGAGTCCTAGAGCAGAATCAGGTCAGATAACAAGTCAAATTGTTTGTGGCTCTTGGGACATACGGGCTCCGGTAGGTTTGGGTCAATATCTTCATCTTGAATGACAAATGGCAACCCCGTGCCTAAACTCCATCGTCGGTCCAAGCTATAGACAGTCCAAAAGAGTCGCGTGATTTGATTCCACGAGTCCTCATTGGGGAACGACTTCATCAGAGCGTCCCGTCGATGAAGACCCATTTCCAAGCACATTCTGGCAGCGAGACCGATCAATCGGTAGGCCATAGCATCGTCATCGGTATGGAAGTGGTAAGTTGCCTGTCGCAGCAAATATTAGCTTTCACCTCAAAAAATGGTATCTTTGTCGAACTGCATTTCTTACCACAATGGCAAACAATTGAATGTTCTTGATGTCATGAGGTTCCCACAACTTTGAGTCAATGACTGGCTTGACAGACAGATAAAGACGTTGACCAAGGTCACTCTGGCCCCCAGCCTCCACAACCAGCGTGGTTGCAAGAATTAGCTTCAAAATGATCGTGCTATCATCATGGAGACTGTCGGCACCGGGGAGACCTCGTTGTGCAAATCCTGTCCGCGTAGCCGCTTCCATGAACGTGTATAGTAGATCAGCCTGTGCAGTGACCGTAGTAATATCCACTAGCGGGTACATAATCCCTATCTCTTCCTCGTAGACTTTGCATAGCCTGAGGGCCTCATCGCGGCGAATGCTCCAGATAGGATCCTTAGTAGGGTGTATCGACTGGACCAAGGGACCGACGTGAGGAGGCGGGGAGCCGGAAGGTGTGACATGTGCTGTCGTCATGTCATCAGCGATGCCGTCCTCGGCCGGGTTGATGCCCATGCTCTGGAGACTCGTCTTGGCGACATCGAAATTGAAAGCCGAGCTAGTAGGTCCATGGAACCGTGGATGCCGAGATCGTGTCTTTGGCATGCTACCAGGCATAGGGGTGAAGACGGACTGGGAGCCATCGCGTGAGAGGTGGTCAAATGGCGGGGATTCAAAGGCCGGCTTCTGCGTCCTAAGCTCATTGAGATTTGAGAAAAGGCTATTGACTTGTTCTTGCAGTGTGGTCAACTGCGCGGTCATCGACCGGAACTCGCTATGATGGAGCGTTAGACTCGAAATTGTAAATAGGCAGTTGAATTGGTTTTCTGGGACTCACTCGGATTCTTTGAAGTTGTTGTTGCAGCAATTTGGCGCATATCGGCCTGGAGTAATCGTTAGTGGGGCTATTCCGAGCTGGCCATTTCCAAATGGCTATAAAGCAGCCATTAGGATTGCGATGGCGAGTGAGGGCTCATACATTCCAAATTGAGATGGCCACATCGCTGACATGGGACTTGGCCATTGCACTTGATCTTGCGGCGTTTGCACTCATTACTAAAACATAAACCCGGCGGTTAGCTCCGTTAGGCACGTGTGTTTGCGAGTTCCGAGAAGAGCGTGAAAGCGGGGAGCCACCAAGGGTGGCCTCATCCTGCAGCGCAGCTAAGAGGTAGACTGCTGCTAGCAAGAGCTATTCCTCAAGAACGAAGAGGGGCTGGGCCTTCGGGAATACATTGGACGAGATCAGGCCATCGGATCATACCATGCAATCGAGATGTAGCGATTCCGCTTTGCGCGCGTATGCGTTCCGTTGCTTTGTTCCGCCTTCCTCTTGGCTGTGTCGGGGGCCGAAGAGGCCTCCTGGTCGCCAGGCACGGACTGCGGTGGGGTCGTTTGGACCTGAGGTGATTCCGAAGTCATGACAGCCTAAATTTAGTGTCACCTGGGTTGAGGGCTGGGGTGAGCTGGGAGGAAATTGTGACGACCTCGTGCGGAGAGATTCCTCGCGGGGTTCGCCGTTTTCCCCGGATTTATGGCTGACTCACCCTGGTCCTCGGTAACTTGATTGGCTGTCAAGATGGAATGACGGGTGCCTTTCTTAACTGCGGAAGTGAAGGCATGATGATATACGATAGTACAGTCCCAAGAATTATACTTGTGGGAGTATCAAGGTCGGACAAAATAAGAGGGAGAAAGAAAATCGTAATTGAACGGTAAGGAAGAGGGCATGTAAATTCGACATAGTTGATCTACCCTGCATTACGTGTATGCAGCCTATCCTGTCAGCCACTTACGCTAACTTCTACGGCTGGTGAGGCAAAGTTATTTTCCGGATTTGATAGATTTGGCTACATAGAGCCCAAAGCTGATATGTTTCCGACCATGTCCAGAGAATAAATTATTTCACAGAAAGCGCCCAGCGTAGTAGATCTCACTTAATACAAACCGCGCGACTTGGAAAGAAGCCAGTCCTTCCCTGCCAACAAGGCTAGCAGCAACTTACCGCGCCGGTCGGGGTTCTTCTGTAGCCACGCCAATCCTGCCATCACACTGAAGATGAATGAGATGCGTAAAGTCTTGCGGACTCCCCGTAGAATCGCACCCTTTCGAGTCCATTTTGCTGTCCAATCGCTCCAGATAGGGAACGTGCATCGGTACCAGTAGTGAATTTGGGAGTATCTACATAAAATTCACGTTAGTATAAATACACACGGTAGTGCGCGCAAAGCCACTTACGGGTAGGTTGAAGAGTTCCATCCATCGGCGGTGATATACCAACTGGAGCAATCGCCTCGACGGAAGACCGTCTTCTGCAGTTGTTCCTGCACGTTCTTGGTCCACGCCAGCTCGGCCTCTTCCTTGACTTCGTATGAGCGGACCTGGCCGTTCAAAATTGGCTTGATGAATTTCAGGGAGTAGTTGACCGCGTTCTCAGTTGCAAAGATAACGCTTGTATGACCGGTGGCCGTGTTTGGACCGAACAGCATGAAGAAGTTCGGGAAGTGGTCCATTGCGATGCCCTGATAAGCCTGGGCACCTCCTCGCGCCGCCCAAAGATCCTCCATGTTCTTCTTGCCCCTGCCGATGACCTTCAAGGGGTGCAACCACTGATTGGTCTCGAAGCCGTTGCCAAGCAGAATCACATCGGCCGGAATCTCTCGAGCTTCGTCATCGGAGTCATTGCCTGGAGGATAATAATGGCCCGGTCCGATTGTCACGCTTCTCGCATGAACACGAGTCAGTGGTTGTGTCGTCAGCGTGACCTTTGGTGAGTGCAGGCTGCGGTACCATGTACCATCAATAATACGACGCTTGCATCCGAGGCTGTAGTTTGGAGTCAGCATTTCATGATATTCCTTCGGTGCCACTTCGCGCATGTGATCCAGGAATGCCTTTTCCAGCTTTGGCCGCATCATGCGTCCGTAGGCCGTGTCAGTGAACATGGCGAAGAAATTATGTTCTAACATCCAGAAGAGGTTATTGCGGAGGAAACGTGCCAGTCCCGGCACGTATGTCGTCAACACGGGCATCCATTTATCCCAGTGAACAAGGAGATGGGGCGGCAAGAGATCTGGCTGCACCCAGGGAGGCGTACGCATTAGCTGGGTGATGGAGCGCACGTTGGCCTCTGGCTTGATCAGCTCGGGGACGACTTGGGCGGCACTGCAGCCGGAGCCGAACATGATCACATTCTTGTCTTGCAGGTCAATATCACTGTCCCATCGAGCCGTATGCATGATCTCCCCTTCAAAATCTTCGATGCCGGGGATAGCCTTGGGCCATGTCTTTGGCTCGACTAGTCCACCCACACCACTCACGACGACCTTGGCTCGGACAATCTCATTTTTGACATAGACGCTATGCATGCCCTTGTCGTTCGCAAGCTGCTCTCGCTCATATGAGGAGAGATCGCCCGTTCCTGGGACCAGATGGGAAAGGGAAACCTCCCATTCCTCATCCTCTTCTATCCAGCGAAGCTCGCTGACATCAGTGTGGAACTGAATTTTGTCGACAATCTGATACTTCTCGCAGACATCGGCGAGATATTGTGCAATCTCAGGTCCCGAGGGATGCAGAGTCGACCAGTCTTTCTTGGGTGCAAATGAAAAGGAATAGAATAAAGCGGGGCTGGGTTCGTCTCTCTGTTAGATCGGAGTTAATATCCGCCTGGTCTGCGAATACGTACATATCACAGGCCGCGCCAGGGTACCGGTTAATCCACCATGTTCCACCGATCCCAGACTGTCGCTCAAAGATTCGAAATTGGTCCGTTCCTAGGACTTCCTTGAGACGGCAGCCCATCGCAACGCCGGACTCGCCGGCGCCGATGATGAGCACGGGGTAGTAGGTATGAGCATCTTTGCCGTAGACATGGCGTTTGTGGATACTAGAGACCGAAGGCATCTTGGGCGATGATGCAACGAGTTTGGTAAAAGAAGAACTGATGTCCCAAGAGGACACCAATATCAGATGGCTGGGGATAGTAGTTGTGGTACACAAGATGGTAGCGCCGAGATGAAATGAAAGCCGGCCTGTGAAGAAAACCGGGCTAGATTGCGCTCAGACGAGAGAGGAAATGATCTCTCTCACTCCAACGAACGATGGTTCATGGACAGGCTCACAAAGAGCAAGTTCCACGGGGAGACCGGTGGTTTTAGCTCCGGTCTTTCAAATGAGGGGAAGCTGGGCAACCTCGGTTCCCAGCGTGTATTGTTATCGTGACACGGTCGACATGGAGAACAAGGTTGATTGTGCATTACATTGCAGACAATAATCATTCATATTAACCATGGCTGATCTTGAACCCTTTGGGTTGCTATCCTGGTTCTGTAAAGCGCTTCGAACTCGTTTCGAAGGTCACTGGAGCCACTTGACTACGGTGACCCGATGATCGTGGCAGACTAAATCCGGGAGATGTGGAACCTCCACCGAATCTTGGGTGCTGAAAACCTTCTTCCACCTTGCATCCTTTCTCCACAATCTTCAACTTGCCTGGATGAAGCTTCAACCATGGACACACAGCAATTGGGCCTTGAGAAGACTCTCGCGCCCGTTCCCTCCTAACCTCCTACGGCCAGCTCATGGCTCGCGCAGCTTCTCGGTCTCGTTAGTTCGTCCGTACCGCACCCTCGAAGCGCTTCAACATGTCGACGTCGACACATTCCGACAACAATATTTTGCCCCCGAGCACCCCGTTGTCCTACCACGCTCTCAATTTCGTGACCTGCCTGCGGTGAAGAATTGGTTTGAAAGCACCAATTCTCGATCGGGCGCGACCAGTGGGCCTGAAACTCGATTGAACCTGGAATACCTCGAAAAGCATGCCGCCGACGCGTTCGTCCCGCTGGAGCTTACAGAGCTGGGGGTTTCCAGCTCATGTGGCAATAGAATTGGCGATCTGTCACAGCAAGCTAGTGCGTCGGACGTTGTAAGCTTCCGACAGTTCCACGCACCGCTCACGCTGTTCCTTGAATGGATGCGCACGGCCGAGACATCTCCGCAGTCAACGCGACTCTATCTCGCACAATGCCAGCTGCTTGACCTGCCTCACGTCCTTCGCGACGATTTTCCAACACCAGATATTGTTTCAAAGGCCGGCAAGGGTGATATTTACGATACAAATGTATGGATTGGACACCCTCCTACTTACACCCCGCTCCATCGCGATCCGAACCCGAACCTCTTCGTCCAGCTGGCTGGACAGAAGGTTGTGCGATTATTAGCGCCCTTGGAGGGACAGGCGCTTTTCTCCTCTGTACGAAGACAGCTAGGCAAGGATGGAGGCAAGGGTGCGGCTGCCATACGCGGAGAAGAGATGATGCAGGGTCAAGAACGAGCTTTGCTCGATGAACGGGTATGGGGTGACTCGGCCTCCGCAGACACGGAAGGATCAGGCTATGAGGCGCATTTGGAGGCTGGCGATGGCTTATTCATTCCGAAAGGATGGTGGCATAGCATCAAAGGCGTCGGAGAGGGAGTGACTGCGTCGGTAAGTGTGCTCGTGCGCCTTGATTGAAACGTGCGGTCGCAAGTACTAACGCGCAAATAGGTCAATTGGTGGTTTCGATAGAAGCAGAGTTACTTAAAGGCCTGTCGCCAGTTTCTTCCCATGTAGAATATAATCGCACAATATACATATTCCAATCAAACCCACTACTTCTGTATTGAAATCCAGCAAAAAGTAGAGCATTTCCCATAGACTCGGAGCTTCTGCGGGGCGGCTTCCAGAACCATCTCGACTCCGCTCTCTACCGCGACCATTTTATCGCTCAACCCAACTCCCCAACTACACCTTTCCCACGGCCCAAGCATGCAGTTGTCGCGTACAGCCTACCGTGCAGCCCTCTTTCACTTCAGTGTGAATCCGATCTTTGCTCGCGCCTCCATTCCCAGTGCCTGGTCCCTCGGCGCCTCCACGCAGCTACCACAATCCTCGGTGACCTCCTCCCGCCTCTACAGCATCCTCTTCCCACAGTGCGCACCTGGCAACAGATCCTACGAATCAATCCGCTACTCGCACACGATGTCCTCCTCTACACCCCCTGCAGACGGGACCTCTTCAAAGCAAGAGACCGGCGAAGCGCAACCCCAGGAAAACACCCAAGCGGAGGCTTCCAAGGAACAGCTGTTTCTTCCACCGACCGAGTCGTCTGGCGATGGACAGCCAAAACAACTTCGCCTCGACCTCGGCGCTGATGGAGGCGTCACGCTCGACCACCTCGGGCCGATGGTTGTCAATGTTGACGGGACGCTGTCGCGGATCGGCAATTGGGAGCAGATGACGGAGATCGAGCGCAAGAATACGTTACGTATCTTGGGGAAGCGAAATAAGCAGCGCTTGGAAAAATTGAGGGCTGCTGAGGCTGCTGGGGAGTCGAAATAAGTTGCTGGGTTTTCGTGGGGAGGAATATCAGGTGGCCCTGGGGCCTATTCTACATGTGCATTTTCGGTAATGGAGTTTACAAGGCGGGGGGTTGCGATCAAACGAGTGATCCCGAGTGTATAATAGTGTCTATTTTGAACAAAGTCATGAATCGTCACAAGTATCGTAGATTCTCTTTTTCCATGACCAGGTACCGTTGACCCTGTCGGCGTCGAGAGTGGCCCTTGCAAGCTCACTCGAATAGCATACCGACATACTTATGCACGATAGTCCTAAAGAGAGTCAGCGGGTGAAGCTTGCTCGGGCTCAATAGCCACACTTACTTGGGTGGGACAGAAACAAAATCCCTCGTATACTCCTCAATCTCCGCCAATCCAGACACAAGATCCACCTCTTCCGGTTTCAAAATTTTGGTTTTATGGAATATCTTCCAGCCAAAGTAAAGAATGGGAAACACGCCAATCATGGTGTATGAGAACAGGAACGTGGGGATCGACCATTTGCCTGGCAAGAAGACGGTATATCCCCCAACAAAGGCCATGATCGTAGTAGCTGTGCAAGCGACATATGCGATATAAGGCTGGTACCAGCTGCGATATGGCAGGGTGCTGCGCGAAATACCTTGTGCATCGAGGGCCTTCTTGAATCGGATATACGTGAACGTGACGACGGAAAAGTTGATGAGTTGCGAGGCGGTAACCTAAAGTAACATTAGATGCGAAGTCCAAAGCTAGTCTTGAGTCCAGGCTTACCAGATTGACAAACCAGTTCAACACCACGGATGCGCCATTGGAGACTTGGAGGAAGCTCAACAGAGCAATCAACAAAACCACCGCCACGCAGTAAACCGGTACGCCCTTTTTCGTACACTTCGTCAAAAACACTGGCGCCTTTCCCTCGAGTGCAAGACCGTAGAGACTGCGGCTAGCACAGTATACATAACTATTGCCCGCGCTGAACGACGCCGTAAGAACGACCGCATTGACGATATGCGGTAAGATCGGAATATGCAATCTATCCATGGAGATTACATACGGCGAGGCCGCCGCACCGGGCTTGTCATTGTCAAATGCATCGGCCATAGTCTCGTCGTTATACGGGACCAGGATTCCCACGCATAGGACACCAAGGACAAAGAAGGCTGTTAGACGGTAGAACACGCCGTTATACGCCTTTGGAAGAACCACGCGCGGGTTAATCGTCTCTCCTGCAGCCATGGACACGTAGTCCGGGCCAGCGATCGTAAAGCTAGCCGCAATGAGTGCCGACAGAAAGCCAAGGAACCTGCCCGTATCCCCGGTCTTGTAGTATTCGGCAAAAGCACCGGGTTCATTCCAGTATCTGAATCCGAACCGGTCACCTAGCGGGTTACAGCCGACCATCACGATGAACGTGTAGAAGATGAGGCCGATACTGAGCAAGACTTTTCCAAGTGATAGCCAGAACTCGGCTTCGCCATACCATTTGACCGCGAAGACGTTGAGTATCCTGATTAAAAAGTTAACATAGGCGTCAATGTGTTTGCAAGCTCGGGACATACGTGTATAGTACAAGAACGATCACATTCATCGCAGCCACTGGAATCGCACTAGTCCAGTAATTGACAATCAAACTGACAGCCACGATTTCGAAAGGTACGAGAGCAGCTTCGAATATGAAGAAATTGTAGCCTGCTGCAACGCCGAGGGCTTCGTCGACATAGCGACCGGCGAATCGGATGAAAGGTGAGGAAATGGGTAGGTAGGTGACCATCTCTGCCAGACCTAGATAATAGTGTAAGTCCCATGGTTGAACCCAAAACGACGACAAAGTCGTGGGTGATGACAAAAGTCGCTGGGGGCCAGATATCGTAAAGGGGCGATTCAATGGTATTTCCTTATTCATCGCAGTGGGACGGTCACCTTGCGAGTATTTTGCTGCTCATGGCTTGAAATGGGCTAGGGAGTGGAAGGTGTTTCTTACAAACGGTTATGATCAAGATAATGCAACTCCTAGAACACCAATGAGTAAGATTCAAAACCCATCAATCAGCAAGGCGCAATAGGAGTCCGGGACTGCAGGGCTGGTCGAGCTGGGCATCTGGCTAGGTCGGCGGGGGCTTTGTATAATGCATTGGCGCAAATGGGAGGAGTGCTGTCCTTGGACTGAGATGATGTGTTTCGCCTAGTATGCTTACGTCCCTTATCGCTGGGAATTGAATAGCAGAATTGATAGTTTCTTCTTGACTTTTTTTGAGAATCTTCTGCCGTCCATCGCTATAGTCGTGTGAAACTTGGACAGGTAATTTCCAGTGCAAGCCAATGTGTTTGTCGAGCCCAGACCTTGAAATAGAACAAAAACATAGGAAAAGAGATCTCTCCCCTCAACGAGTTCCACTTACCAAATAGTAAATCCGAGGAATAAACTTGCAGGCCCGCTAGTGCGAAGATTGTTACCGATTTGCACATACAACGCCGTGCCTATAGTTCCTCCAATGCCGATCAGTTGCAGATGGCGAGGTTTGAGCTTCCGTCGGGTATGGTCATGGGTCGTTTTCATAGAGCCACCATCGATTGAGGCATCACGATTGCCAGATAGATTCTTCTCGGCGATCTCGACAGTTTTGTCAGACGTCTTGACCGGTTTCCCCTCAGGATCGGGAAGATCTTCGGGTGACTCTGCGCGCTGGATAACAGCGGCGATGGGCGAATGAGAACCGTGCTCATTCCGCTGCGAATGCGGATTTGACATTTTGGTGTCCGAATCGATCCACAGAAGGAAAATACAAGGAAGGCTCACAACATGAACAGAGGAAGAAATTATTTCCAGGCAAAGAGATGGAAAGTTAATCCACCAAGTCCTCAAGACGAGAAAATTCTTTCCCCAGCTTGGCAATTTCCCTCCATTGCTTGGCAGACCATCTCAAGAATCTCAGAGCGAATCTCATAGGAAATGTAGCCGGGAGCTCGGCATAGTCCGACAGCCAGCATGACCGGGGACAAATCAGAAACGAGGCCTGTCCCGGCCCTGCCTTGCTTGCTGCTCGCAGGCCGCCGTGTCCCCACATGGCGTTACCTTGGAGAGTCAATCGGCCATTTGGCTGGGTGAGGCTTGACTGAGTAGTCTTCGACTAAGGCAGCTAGGCGAGCTGGAGAATCGTTATTCTTGCATGATGGACGTTCAAGTCGTTCGTCGTGCTGTAAAAGTCGCGTCTCTCAACCCTTGCTCTCGTAGTTCTAGAGTTGTGCGGAAAGCCCTGGCATGGAGGACTAGTGGGGCGGAAACGTTGCCGAGGTTCACTTTGCTTGTGGGGGGTCATATGGAAGACATGGGGTTTTCTGAGTTTGTGTAACGGTCAAATATCAGAGACCTGAGTAAATGATGGAGTGCTCGCGTTCACTGGATGGACTATCCATACTGTCCATTTCAAAAGGGTCTCGAGAAATTATATATCCGGGTGATATTCTTTTGATATATCCGTCCTCCATCACGTTAACAATCCTTTTCAAACTAACTATGTCCACTAGTTACCTAATTGATATATTAAGTCTGGCTAACTAGGACATGTTTTGGACACACAGTAGTTCTGATTGCTGCATGATATAAGTCACAATACATCACCGTTAAGAAGACAAAAAATGTCAGGAACAAGGTCTGTTGCGAGAAAACAACGCTCCAATTCCATTTTCTTCTCTTTCGAACACCAGCTTAATCCTTCGGATCCTGACTAGTTGTACTATCATTCGAAGATCTGCGCTCCGACGCGTTCGTGGCTTTACCTAGCCAAGCTGGCGGGAAGAAACTATCGTTATCCTCATAGTAGAGATGGTGGATCTCGTCGGCCTTTGTTAAGTCTTGGTTGGGCTGGGTATAGCCTCGAGACACCTCATCATGCACCGCAGGCTGCGTTGAGCGAAGATGTGGATTCGAAGGAGGAGAGGACATCTTTATATCTGAAGAAGTGGGAAGGTCTGATGTGTTGTATGTTGATCGATATACAGATGAAGGATAGTGAGGTCGAAGTTCTCTTGAGGCCCAACAACTATTCTTTGCTTCGAAGAAGAGATGAAGGTAGTCGGTGGTTAAGTGTCATCGGGTGTACGCCACTTTAAGGATGACCGTTCACAAAGACGAAAGTATAGTAGACGCTCGTGACTTGACGTCATGAAGTCAGTCCCGTGGTATACAAAACAATCTTCGTTATCGGTAAATGTTATCTGCCAGTTGGGAAGCCTTTATGACATTTGCCGAGTACATCAATCTTATTTCTTTTATGATCTTTCTGATAAAAGATTCAATGTAATAGCCAGCACATCCACGATATTGATATCCCAAGAAGCTCTCCATCGCAATGGTGCAATCACAGCGACGAGTTCGTCAGCACCCGCCCTGAACTACGGAGTACACGACCTACGGGTAAGGTTATGAACCCCGCTTACCCGCCGAACCCCACGCTCTTTTAAATTCCTCGGCCATCATCGCGAGCTTCACTTCTCCCCACCCTTCCACAACTACACCACCATGTCTGAACGCTTCGCTCCCAAAGTGCCAGTCCAGCTGGACCCGCCAAAGGACGACCTGATCTCTACGGAGGAATTGGCCAAGTGCGACGGTATACACATACATCCCCGCGTCCCGCGCTCTCCCCGGTACCTTCTTTTCCGCGAATGCCGACTGACAAACATTGCTTGCTGCTCATAGGTTCTGATCCCAGCCGCCCAACCTTGGTGGCCATCAAAGGCACCGTTTTCGATGTCACTCGTAACGCTGCCTACGGTGCGTCGGGGCAATATCGTGGTGAGTTCTCGATGCGCCCGATACGTACGGGGTCCGCAATTGCGCCGACTCGTTTACATAGACTGACGTGATGCTCGCCGTGCTGGGACGTAGTTTTCGTCGGAAAGGATGCTTCGCGTGCTCTGGCCAAGTCCTCGCTGAAGCCCGAGGATTGTGTACCGGAGTGGTATGATTTGGATGAGAAGGAGAAGCAGACACTGGATGAGTGGTACACTTTCTTCAGCAAGCGGTACAACATTGTTGGAAAGGTCGAGGGTGCGAAGAACCTTTAAAAGGTGATCACTGGCAGAGAATTGAGTGGATGTCACGTATACCCGCGGATATGAAGATGAAGATAGATGAAAAATAAGGTCCATGGATTGTCAAACAAAATGCTTTTGTATTTCCCAACGCGGTGTGGTATCGCCCAAGCCAACTCAGCTCATTAGATACAAAACAAGAATCAGAATGCTGGCTAACGAGCCGTCGTTCTATACGAGACAAATATAAAGAGAGAGAAAGAAACGCCATTATGCCTTGCCCTTACGAGACTTTCGCTTCATGCGTTTCTGCGCAATGATCCGATTGCGTTTGGCAATCTTGTTCTCCTCCTCGTCATCCTGCTCTTCTTGTTCCTCTTCGTCCTTGCCCTTGCCTCCGCGCTTCCTCTTCATTCCCTTCTTGTCGGTCTCCTCCTCGGCCTCCTGGTCTTTCTCTTGGGCGCCCTTCTCCTTCTCAAGACGCTTCTTCTCTTCCAGGTCCTTACGGCGCTTGATAACCTGTACGTTATCAATGGCGAACTCAACGACCAGACGTTTCTTTCGGTCCTTATCCTCCTCCTCGTTGTTGACAGGGATTTCAATGGGGTGACCGTTCAACCAGCGCAAACCCATCAGAGCATGTCGGTGGGTGAAGTACTCGATGAAACCGTATCCACGGCTGCGACCACCGCCGCCCTTCTCAGGAACCTTGGTACCCTCGCGGGTCTCGTAGACGATCATGGCTTGACGAACGATACCCTGCTTCTTGGTTTTGCGCAGATTCTCCATCTCCTCCATCTCCTCGGAAGAGCGCGACTTCTCCTCCTTCGAGAGAGGCTCGCGAACACCATTGGCGACGTCGGTAGCAAAGCCAACAACGGCTTGACGGGCAAGTTGTTTCAAGTCTTTCGAGGTGATGTGGCGGGGAATGTTTCGGATAGAAAGACGAGTGAGACTCAGATGCAAGGCCGGGTTTTTCTTGATGAAGGTCTCACGCTGCTTGAAACTGGCCTCACGCATCTTAATTTCGGAGGGTGACAGCTTCTTGTACATGGGCGTGTTCGACGCGATGGTACCCTCGGACAGAAGGTACAGACGGCGCTTATCCTTGTCACGCACCAGACGGCGCGACACACCCTCGTCGTTCAGTCTCGTGGCTTCGCGCTTGTTGACTGCGCGAGCAACCTGTAGAACACGGCCCTCCATTGTGTACTTTCCGCTGGGGTCAGCATCCTCGCTTTGTAGTACGGAATGCTTCATCGAGGGCTTGGAGCGGTCTTTGTCACCAGTGGGCATCTCCGCTGTCTTGGGAGCACCACGGATGCAGGTGATGGCATCGTCGAGCTTCCAGAAGCACACGAATCCAGTACCGCGGGGCCGTTCGGTCTCATGGTCGATCACAATGCGGGCGTATCGGAGCGGTCCGAATTGGGTGAAATGTTCGTAGAGCGACTCGTCGGTGCAGGTAAAGGGTAGGTTGCGAAGGAAAACAGTGCACTCCGTGCGGTCGTCTTCTTTCTCTTCCTCATCCGCCTCTTCTCCCTCCAAGTCGTCATTCTCAAGATCGCCCTCCAGATCCTCCATATCATCGTCCTCATCCACGTCTGATGAAGCATCTTCGCCGGAGGCCACCTCTGAATCTTCCTTGTCCTCCATATCAACATCCTCCGACTCGTCCTTCTCATCCTCCTTCTCCTGAGTGGCTTCGTTGGCCTTTTCCCAGGCTTCCTTCTCAACGGCCCAATCGACAGCCAGTTGGCGACCGTCAATTTCTTTACCGTTGAGTGTTTGAAGCGCCTTCTCGGCATTCTTCTTACCTCTCAAGACAATAAATCCAAATCCTTGCAGCTTATCACCCTTCTTGGGCAAAACTGCATGCTTGACTTTACCGAAACTTAGGAAAAGTCGGGAGAGTTGTTCGGGGGTCTCAATGCTCCACGGCAGATTGCGCACGATCAGCCTCGGTGGCTGGTTTTGCGTTCTCTTATCTTCACGCTCCTGCTTGTTTTTGATCGCAGCGGCAGCAGGAACACTCCTGCCCAGTTTCTCATCGATGTCGCGGTGACGGGGTTGCGCATATTCGACACGAATCTTCTTGCCGTCAAAGTCGGCATTGTTCAACTCCTCAAGAGCACTTTGGGCGTCCTCGAGATCGGCGAATGTGACGAAACCGAAGCCCTTGGAAGCCTTGGTTTCTGGGTTCAAAACGACAGTGGCGTGCTTGATCACATAGGAGTCTGAGAAGAACTCTGCGAGCTTTTCTGTGGTGGCTGAGGCGGGAAGCGATCGGACGAAGAGCGTCTTGTTGGGCTGCTTCGAAGCCGAGGCCTCGCAGGCTTTGGCTGTAGTTGTCTCCATTTTGTTATCGGCGATTTCAGAAAGATCCTCTTCGGAGAGGCGTCGTTTCTTATTTGGCTCGGCCATAGAACTGCACAAGCTGGTCTTGGTTTTTTCGCAATCGAGACGGACAAAAAAATTGGCGGCAGAAAAGGCTGTTACGCCGCTGGGCGGTGAATCAGTGGTTCTGCGGGTCTGATAAGCCCCGGCCGAGCTTTATCAGTTCACAGTACAAGTTCGACATGGACGCTCAAACGCGAGGTGATTCGGCGTCGCAATCGCGAGGAGATGGTGATAGTAATGCACGGTCATCTAATTCTGTGACCCCGTCAACAAGCCAGCCAAAAGTACAGCAGCCCAAACCGCAGGCTCTCCCAAACCGATCAGGACCGTCAGCGATTCTCGTGTCGACGCGACAGAAGGGCAACCCGATCCTGAACCACATTAAGCTTCTACCATGGGAGTACGCCGATATTCCCGCAGATTATGTGATTGGAACAACAGCATGTGCTCTCTTTCTCTCACTTAAATATCACCGACTTCACCCTGAATACATCTATTCTCGAATCCGACTCCTCGCCGGGAAGTACAACCTGCGCATCGTGCTGGTAATGGTGGATATTCCCAACCACGAAGACGCCCTCAAGGAGCTATCGAAGACGTCGATCGTCAACAACCTCACTCTGATGCTATGCTGGTCCGCCCCCGAAGCCGCACACTACCTCGAACTTTTCAAGTCCTCCGAACACGCCCAACCTACTGCCATTCGCACGCAACAAGCACAGTCATACAAGGAGTCCTTGGTGGAATTTGTTACAGCGCCGCGAAGCATCAACAAGTCAGATGCAGCAAGCTTGATCTCGACATTTGGAAGCTTGCAGAATGCAGTGAACGCCCAGCCAGAGCAGATCAGCTCCGTTCCGGGCTGGGGCGAGAAAAAAGTCCAACAATGGTGTAATGCCGTCCGCGAAGACTTCAGGGTGGAAACCACCAAAAAGGCGTCTGCTCCAGCGTCCAAAGCCCGAAATACACCAACGAGACCCCCGAGTGGATTCGATCAGACAGCCATGGTTGATGATGACGACGAAGCAGTACTCCGCTCCGTGTTGACCGAGAGCCGGCTGACGGCTGCCGCATCTGCCACGACTAAGAACGCCTCGACGACGAGCCAGCCAGTCGAGGAGCTTGACGAGGGTATTGCAGCTGCACTAGCGAAGCTGCGGGAATCGGGTGGATGAAGAACATAGCCGCAACTAGGTTGGTTCGATAAAAAAAAAACAAATGACATTCTAGCCATGCGGGTTTGAATACCAACTCAGCAGAGTTCGCGGTCTACAAGCACAAAGTTCTTGCTGCAACTCTTGTGGCGACTTATATCGTTGCGCTCGAGATGGCCATGCTGGGAAACGCTCGAATATAATTGTTGGTGATAAGATTCTATTCCGAACCCCAAAAGAACCCAATCGCTCATTAGCAAGCTATCATACATGGGGATACTGTTTATTCTAGCGGGTCTCGGCCGTATAAGAGGATCCTGCCTGGTGATAAGATACGTTTGGCTTCTTTCCAAAGATACATACATTGTGAGCAATTAAATCTCTTGATCCGATGTATCTTGTATCGCACCTGGCCATGACAGACCTAGTTGCTAACCAACGGAGCTAGCCCCTCAAGATGATATCTCGACCGGCGGTGTGAAATGCTCTTTACGCACCGGAGAGATCCCGTCTTGGGTCAGACGCGGGCTCGTTCGCCAGAATCCCGACCATACTTCCGGAAGGATCCTTCCGTAAGTTCTTCCCCTTCCTTTCGTGTCCTTTTCAAGGCTGACTTGACGGTTTTTAGCTTCGTACCCCAGCCAAGCGCAAGTCCGCCGGCACTCCTTTCTCGGAGGCTTCGGAGGGTGCTTCCGTCGTCGACTTGACGAGCGAGGGAACACCTTCCCACAAGAAACGAAAGGCCCGCGAGGAGCTACCCTCTTAAGACGAGAGATGGAAGCAGTGAGAGACCCGAAAACAGGTCCACGCGAGGATATTGGAGGGCATCAATTGCGCTCGCAGTAAGGGCGCAGGAATCAGATCGAGGCTGGGAGGGACCATTATCTGTCTGGTGGCGTTTATACCTCGGTTCGCAATATCTTAAATTCATATGTCTATCTCTGGATTGAGAGAATTGAGACCTCAGAGGCGAGGTCTAAGTGAAATGAGATTCTGATAATTCCATCTCAATCCAAGACAAAAATCCATCAAATTACATCTAAATCTCAGACATTATATGAAACGATCATGCTTAAGGGACTATATGAAACTCTAATGACACCTAATTAGGAACGTACCTCACGAGTATCATCTCTATATAGTACATTTTATATCAGGATAATCCCTTTTTAGACCTGATATATTTTACAATGCAAGACAAAGAGAACTCAGTACAACCCCTATCCTGGCGGTAAGTTACCGCTCCATGTCTCGACACAAACTTAACAGCCGCCGTAGGATTACACAAGCTAGTAGCTTCAAGGATCAAGTAAACGTCCCCGGGAGCAGTAATTGCGTTCCTAAGGATTATAACCGAATCACAGCAGCTCAGGTATATCGGGGAGTATATAGCCGTGTTCCGAGGGACGGTGCCTATACTCCTAGGAACTGACCACCAGCTCCTGGGAACGAACGTACGTCCTGATCTGTCTCCTGTACTGTACAGCAGGATGTTTTCCAGTTTCCTGTGAGAACATGTGTTTTTTTGGTCGATTTATGGACTCATTCATAGACCACCCTAAATTGGCGGTTATTCAGCGTACACTTAGAAGTACGTGTACAAGGTCATTATCTGTCAGGTTACCGTTCATCGTTAACCGTTCATCGTTTACTGCTAACAGTTCGTTATGAACCGTCTCTCATCTCGATTCATCAGCTTGTTTCATGGCAGGTATGGCTAGCTCTAGGAACGTAAGGGCATGTTTAAGGTAATAACATTAATCCTGAGCTTGAGTGCAAAACTCACCTATATTACTAAAGTATCGCTTGCCTTTAAGTACCCGAGCTATTAAGCTCACGTCTGCCGTTATCCATTAAAGTAACAGACTTTCGATCATCGATTCTTGCCACCACAGCCAAAACCCCAAAATAATGAATCGACTCAGACGAGGCTATCAAGAAGGATCTTGATTACCGACAATATGCATTTGAGCACACACTTTTTGTAGTATTTCACGAGTTCTAGAACGAAGTGAGTTGGTGAGAAAGGGTGACGAAAAGTTCTGTAGAGAACCGGGCCTCAGACTAACTACTGGCCCTACGCGGTTCTCTTATGAATCAAACACGCTGGGATGTGTCTTAACGACGAGAGCTACTGCAGTGGCTAATGATCCTTTCTACTTGACTTTGTATATGTTCGTAAGCTTAGGATCGAGCCATAGCAATCCACCGAGAGCAGAAGATAATAGTCTACACCTATATGATTTTTCCCTTATAATATCGGAACCTATTAATTACTTCATCCGTTAGGTTTTGCCATTTTAGGGTTGGCACCCCAATACACCGTCACGTAACCTATTCCTCCCATCGCCCCAACATAAAGGCACCCTATGTTGCCCTTTTGACCTCTCTTATCCTTCTTCTCCTCCCGCTCAAATCCTCTATCCTGCACCCATCGTCACCACCTTTCTTTCACCCTGGACGTTACCGACAACTACGCTTTAGCTTTAAGCCCGACGCGCTGGCCCTTCCACTTTACCAAAGCTAACGCTCGATCCGACGCCTAGCTCGCCCTGGTCCTTGGAATGGAGCAGTCTCCCAGAAGCAGATTCACTTAGGATGATCCAACTCGCAGAAGTGTCGTGCTGAAATATTTATTCCTCGCTCAAGCGAGTGACTGTGCATCATACTACAAAGCTATTCAAGTTTCCACCAGTCTCACGTCCACATTCACACTCTACAAAGTGCCAGAGTCCCCTTGACGCATGCCCCGCTTCGTCTGAGGCATCTAAGGCTGCGTTACATTGCACCCCGCGTCACCAAATGACTCTCGGTTGCCTAGCCCCGAATCCCGCAGGGCCCAGTTGTCGTCTTAGTCGATCTTCCGGTTCCTCTGCACATGAATCTCCGGCATGGGTGGCGAAATGAAGATTTAGTTCAGCCGATAAGCAGGAACGCTTCTAAATTAAATGATATGGAGTGGCTTTTCATTACATTCTTGCCGAGTTGACAGATCCATAGACAATGTACCACAAAGTTCTTGTGTATATTTTCAATTTTAAGCAATCTATAGCAACGACAGAAATCATAAAAAATCTGTCGAGAAAGAGCAAAAGGACCCAAGGTAACAAGGTGATGATTTAATACAGTTTAAAGTAATCACGCTATGAATGAGAGGCATCATGAAAGCTTCAAGCTTTGGAAGGGAAAAGCTAGGATGTCGGCCGGTCAGTGGCAGGAAGGCCTTGGAGAATTTGCACAATCTCGTCGTGCCCTCCAGAACAAGCGGCCTGGAGGGCATTTCCGTAGTAGCCACCCTGAGCGTTGATATCAGCTCCACAGTCAAGCAGCAGCAGCACAATATCAGCTTGTCCTTTAGAACAAGCGGCCTGAAGGGCGTTTCCGTATTGTCCACCCTGGACGTTGACATTGGCTCCACGCTCGAGCAGTAGCTGCGCAATCCTATGGTGTCCTTCAGAACAAGCGGCCTTGAGAGCGTCTCCGTAGAAGCCACCCTGGGCGTTGATATCAGCTCCGCAATCTAACAGTAGCTGCACGACCTTTTCGTGTCCATTTAATGACGCCCATACGACGGCGTACGTTCTTGTATCATCTGGTTCATTAACGTCGCCTGTATTAACACCAATTAGAGATTGAACCTCCTGCTCATGGCCGTTAAATGCTGCTAGATGCAATGCCTTTATTGTAGGCAGTCTCTCGTAAGGCCTTGCTGCCTTCCAAAGGATAGGAAACCACAGCGAGAATAGCTTTCCATCCATGTCGTATAGTCGATGCACTCGGTTGGCCGCTTTTTGGTACGAAGCCAGATCCATTTGCCTTACGTGATAGGGCCAATGTACTGCCGAATAGTCCATGAAATCTTGGGTACTAGAACAAAGTCTGTCGTTATCACGCACCAGGTCCTCCATTAACAAGTAACGCAAACATATTCGAGCCATCTGGTCCTCAGCATCACTCAATCTCCACGGGTATGCGAGACCGACATTTGTCGAACTGCTTTTCGCGATAAGGAATTCTCTTGCAGTCTGATGGATAAGATAGATCTTAGAGTTATTGATGAAGACAAAAAGCCCACATAAACGACGGAGCTTCTTAACTATCAGTGATGAATCAAGTCTAGCTTCCGCTGCAGTTCGTGATTGTGGAAAGATGGCTATGCCTAGCGCCATAGCCATCTCCACTGTTGTCAAGGGACGGCGTGCAGCAACAATGATCTGTAAGGTCTTCCTCACAATATCCCATTGGCTAGAAGGGACTCGCCTAAGAATACTTTCGTATGCCTCATTGACTGACGGGGGTACCATTCGGATTGATTCCTCGGCAGGCCGAAGGCTATCCTCGAATGTAGATCGAATATCATCCATGGCTAGATGTAGCCACAAATACGTGCGGTGTTCCATTTGAAGAAGCTGTCGCTCGAGTCGCTGCGTCACATCGGGTGACAATGCTGTAGTCTCGGCTAACTCGTTGACTCTCAGTTTCACGACAATATCGATCTCCTTATGGATTTGGTCATTATTTTCCTCTCCCTTTAGATGAAGATGCGAGAAAGAGTTTGATATCGCTCTGAAGTGATTCTGAATATAGTCGTAGGGGCGACTGGTGACTAAGAATTTCAAATATGTATCTTGTGTTGATGAAGACAGCTGGCGTTGGAATAAATCGAGCTTCCTAATCAATCGACCCTGGTCAACGTTCCGGCATTCATCAAGCGCATCGAATATACAAATCGTCTTGCATGACGCTTCAGCTGATGCGGCTGTTACAAAGATGCGCCAAAGCTCCTCAGCCTCGTGTCGGAGCTTCTCCCCATTCTTTTCCCAGGATGGCATAGCATGACGCAATAGATCAGGTCGCTGGCTAAAGAGCTGGTGAAGAACCGAGCACATTGCTGCTGCAAGATGGTTCTGTTCTTCATTGTCCTTGAAGAAAAAGTAACATACTTTAACTGCTTGGCCAGGAGCTTTCAAGCAGTCATCGATAATCGACCTGGCTAGTACAGACTTCCCGCACCCCGGATCAGCTGACACCCAGAGGAGATCGTTACAAGTGCTCTCTGACCAGCGAATGTATTCAGGGCTCTGCAAAGCCCATAGACATGTTCCTTCAACTCTTTTCGGATTGATGTTCTTTTGCTCCGTGTAGTTGGCCACCTTGAAAGTTTGATGGCAGCTCCGTTGCTGTCCTGTTAAAACAATCTCAATCTGTTTAAGATGGTGCTGATCTTGTTGGCTTTTAATTCCATCTAAACGCTGATTGGTGCCTTTAATTTCTTCTTTCAATTCAGCTATATATTATCGCGTTAGCCAATGGCGGAAATCTTAAGTTAAAAAAAGCCGTGCTTACTACACACATCCACCACCAATGCCTCTTGTGAAATATGGCCAATGGGAACGTAACAGAGCAGTTCTTTCGTATATGATGCTGCTGTTAAGGCAGCGTATCCTTGCCAATGCTCATTCCTATGCGAATCGGCATAATCGCAGACGCCGCGGATGACAATGCACGGAAAGTCCAACATCAAACCGGCTGCTTCTATCCCAAAGCATAACGCTCCTGTCTTCGACCTTAGCTGCTCCCTTGTTTCCCCATGTTTGATAACAGAGTTTCCAGACGCGATGATACCATAGTGGGGTTGCGGATTATTATCCTCGCGTTCACTTCTTGTCTCTTCCCATCCCGCTGGACATCCATCGCAGCTACTCGCATTCGAAGGATGATCGTGATTTGCCTGAAATAGTCTATCGCACTGTGCATTAGGTTTCCCGAAGTTTTTCCGAGTTCGTGCGGTTCTTCCAATCGCGCTATGAAGATATTCCAGGTAGCGGGGTTCATCCCTCAGCGCGGCGGCTCTCATCGTGCTAACTGCGGTCAATAGTGCCCTCGGGGGACTATTCAACGAGCCGGTTCGTTCAAATTCACCTCCTGCAACAACCTTCCCCATATCATATTGAATCACCCCACCACAAGTGCCTTGGGGGTAGCTAATCACGACATCGCCTAGGCGAATATCATGAGTAGCCGACGGGATTCCGCCCCCAATACCGACTATCAATCCGATTCGAAGTGACTTTGAGAAAGTGCGAATCATATTGTTTGCGACGGTAGTAGCTGAGGTACTTCTGTATTGCCCTCCGGGGAGGCAGGCGATCACGATGTGATGTTTGCCAATCCGGCCTAAAGTATAGGTATTTGAGTCCGCTGCATCTTGCTCCTCGAGAGTTCCAAAATTCTCGTCCAGCATTTCGGCAGCAGCAGCCGTCTCGATCGGGAGAGCGCAGATCCAGCCAATTTGGAAAGTATCTCGTGGAGGACAGGACATATTGTTTAAGGCCTAGCGTAGTTTTGGGTGAAAGGTTCAGTAATAACGAACATTAAACAACACTAAAGATAGTTCAGAAGGTTGATGAGACGTTGAGTCAATCTCCAGAAGAGAGGAGCCTCTTGACATGACAGGTACTAGTAGTCCCATTGCCAGCAGCGGCAGCTCCGCGGCAGCTCGCAGATCAGCTGCGTCTCACGTGCCACTGTGGTCCGTGAGCGCCAACAGAACCAACAGAAGATTGCGCTTAAAATATATCGGAAGAACGATCCACATATTGCATTGGCAGTCTAGGAATTCGTTCACTTTGATCAATTCCCGTTACTTCTTACCTGGAGAAGGTGACCTGAGAGAGCGCAGGCGAATGGCGTGCACTATACCTGGCCACCCCAAAACACCATACTAAATACGATTTTTAAGGTCATAGTAAATCAATGACCAGACCCAAGTTTTGCTTGTTTTTCAGTAGCATATGAATTCTTAGCATTATAGATAGTATAGCGTAACTGAAATATCCAGGAAAAGATTATAAAAACCAAATTTACACTGCGATCGAGCGATGCAGATTTGTATGTCAACAATATCACTTCCTCAGATATTTCTCGACCAAATAATAATACTTAGTATGATATATTAAAGACCAAGATAATTACCCCAAGACTACATTTTTAGCGTTGCTCACGGAGCTGCTCACGTTTGCTTCATGGGTAGTTCAGGGCGGCGGGATGACCAACTCACCCCTCTGCTGCGGAGCCGATCGCTTCCCGAGGCGACAGTTTTACCGTCACCTAGATTACAGTGATAGTTCAGAAAATCGAAACAAAAGCGCGAAAGAAAAGTCTTTCGTAATATCATCTCAATGTTCTTTTTTAAAAAGCGAAGTATGAGTCGTTCGACGGGAAGCAAATTATGCCAACGAGATTTCTGTTTCGATGTCCTCAGTCGGACGGTGAATGATAAGTAATTAAGGTAGAAAAGTGACTATCGTAGGGCATCTGAAAGGCGAAAGAAAACAGATCTAGAAAGCTATTATAAAACCGAGAGACTCGGGACGCGTCTAGCGTGGCATTTTTTCGGTCTAGAATTCAGCTTTTGAGCTGTCACTGAAGATTGAGAATGTATAGGTAAGTCGAGCAATGCTTCTGTCCAAAACCAGAAGCTCTTGGTGCATGGGAGATGGTCAGAGATCATGGGGACTCTAGGAGTCCCACTATATCAAACTGTGGAGATTAGCATTCTTTGCCCTGCATATTTTCTATCGGTCTTAGACAGCCCAGCAACCCTATTGTAAGGTTAAATTCTCGGAACATTACTCGCACAAGCCACATTCTACGTGCAATTCTCTTCGTCAAAAATACCCTAATCAATCAAGCTACATCTGATTCCATTGTTCCGCCCATGCACATTCCAATTTCTGTCAGGCTGGGTATTGTGACTCCTCCTTCTAATACACCAGCGCGAGTCTAGTCCCCCCCGTACGCATGTTCAAACAAGTACCCATCCGCCACGGTGTAGCATTCTATCGAATCTTGAACGCCCCGGCGCTGAATAATGTGATCTGGTGGTGATACTGTAGTACTAATGTACCCCTTGTTTGTGAGCTCCGAGGACTTGGTGGACCCTTCATCGCGACGCCTAGCACCTTCTGCTGCTGAAATGGGTCGATGTGCGTCTGGAACCGAATGCACTCCGCCGCATGGACGTTACATCCCGTACATAGTCAAGATGCAGAGAGCCTTTTGATCCGGGGAATTTTGGTCGTGCCATAGAATTGCCCACGGCATTGGCGAATGGTGCAGAGAGACAAGTATAAAGCTTCTTGGACCCTCGAATATCAGATCAAGAGATAGATCTGCCTGCATACAGCATCGACGGCATAGTACCACCCATACGGTTCTTCACTGCAGTCACAATGATATTCTTTCAATTGCTTTGTCTCGCCGGCCTTGCTCTCTCTCACCCTACCGTCATCGAGAAAACCTTCATTGTCCCCTACGGCTCATCCGGAGGCTTTGTTCGACCCGCTGCAGCCAGCCCTTCTCCATCCGCGACACCAACACCAGCACCCACCAATGCCCGCATCGGCAGTGCCGTTATAATCAATCATTGCGCCAGCCCCGTTTATATCTGGTCTGTCGGCACAGCTACCCGTAGTCCAGCGACGGTCCTTCCCGGCAACCGCTATGGCGAAACCTTCCGCCATGACCACAAATCTGGGGGAATCGCACTTAAGATCAGTACCGAGCAGAATGGTCTTTATAACAGCGCACCATTGACAGTGTTTGCATACAACATTAACGGACAAAATGTGTGGTATGATCTGTCGGATGTCTTTGGAGATCCCTTCAAGGGTCACCCGGTCGCTCTGTCACCGGCTGAACCGGCCATTCAGTGGCCCAATGGAATCCAGCCATCTGGTAGTCAAGTTCGGGTGCGAGAGTTGTCGGAGGACCTGGTTCTCACCTTGTGCTGAGCACGGAGATTCTAATCTAAACCTTGTGCATGATTTGCAGACACGACTTGGAGCCGGACCCGATTTGCGGGGCAAATTGTATACAAACTACGACCGATGTGGGACATGGGAATGATTTTGATACTGTCTTAAATAGGGATATAAGCTCTGAACATCCGAGTCTATAAAAATGAATACTATCTATATATTACCTATCTGTTTGCAAAAGATTCTCCAAATTGGGGGTCACGTCTGGGTATTCCTCGGAGTCGATGTCATTTACTATGGATGGACCTCGGCTGAAGACGCGCGGAGTCTCCGCAAAGCACAACTTCGGTAAAGTAGTCAACCCCGGCGATTAAAACACCAAGATCTGATATAATGAATTCCAATCTGGAATAGCAATCTCAATCCACTCCACCAATTCTCCAAAATTAATTCCTGGAGCTCATTTCGCCGCCCGTTAGCCCTCCGAACCACCCAACGACTCCAACCTCGGCCAGAAGGCCGACTTGGCACATCCCACTAATCCCCGCATTTTCTCCATTTCCCCAACTCCCACATTCCACAAACCTCACCGTCCTACTGTACTCCCCCTTCATCATCCGCTTTCTCCCCTCCTACTCTCCTCTATCTCCTTTAGTAGTATAGTCGACAGCAAACATGGCCGCGCCAGCAGTTCGAGTGGCCCGCACGGCCGCCACCCGTGCCCGCAGCCTTTTGGCAACGGTACAATACACTCACCCTCCAAACTGTCCCTGTCATGGCAATCCCAATCACCACCATCACCACAAGACCCCGTCTCTGATGAACCACGTTCGGCGACACCTGGCGACACCAACGGATCCTTTGCGCGAGAAGGAGTATGCCTTTGAAATGGCAGCCTCGAGCATTCGATTTGGTCCTGGATCCACCAAAGAGGTCGGCATGGACTTTAAGAATATGGGAGCCAAGCGCGTGTGCATTGTGACCGATTCCACCGTCGCTAAGCTGGATGCCATGAAGCAGGCCGTCGAGGGATTGACTCGTGAGGGTATTGAGTTTACCATCTATGACAAGGTCCGCGTGGAGCCGAAGGATAGCTCTGTCAAGGATGCTATTGCATTTGCCAAGCCGTATAATCCTGACGCATTTCTTGCCGTTGGTATGTATTCGTTCGCTATGTTGTGAGAATTGAAACAGGCACGATTAAGCTAACACGGCTCTCTCAGGCGGTGGATCCGTTATCGACACGGCCAAATTGATGAATCTATACACTGTCTACCCGGAGGCCGATTTCCTGGACTTCGTCAACGCCCCATTGGGCAAGGGTCTCCCCATTGCAAAGCCCCTCCGTCCCCTTGTCGCCGTCCCAACGACAGCAGGTACCGGTTCAGAAACCACTGGAACCGCCATCTTCGACCTCGTCTCCAAAAAGGCCAAGACGGGCATTGCCCACCGCAATCTGAAGCCTACTCTGGGTATCTGTGATCCGCTCAACACTCGAACCATGCCGTCCGCCGTACATGCGTCTTCCGGCCTGGACGTGCTCTGCCACTCTCTCGAATCCTGGACCGCAATCCCTTACAATGAGCGCACTCCTCGCCCCACGAACCCAATCAACCGACCCGCCTACCAAGGCGCAAACCCCATCTCCGACATTTTCTCCCTGGAAGCGCTGCGTAGCACTGTCAAGTACCTCCCTCGCGCCGTGCGCGACCCAGATGACCACGAAGCCCAGTCAAACATGCTCCTCGCCGCCACCCTGGCCGGCGTCGGCTTCGGCAACGCAGGCGTCCACCTGTGCCATGGCATGAGCTACCCCATCTCCAGCCAGAACCCAGGCTACAAGCACGCCGGCTATGAGGTCGATTACCCAATTATTCCACACGGCGTGTCGGTCGCCGTCACCGCGCCCGCCGTCTTCCGATTCACCGCGGCCTCGAACCCGGACCGACATCTGGCGGCCGCGGAGGCATTCGGAGTTGATATCTCGAATGTCAAGCGCGAGAGCGCGGGAGAGGTGCTGGGCGAAGCCATTTCGGATTTCCTGGTCAAGTTGGGAGATCAGCCGCGTGGATTGAAGGATTTGGGCTTCAAGGCGGCGGATGTGGATGGGTTGGTTGAGGGGACGATTCCACAGAAGAGAGTTTTGATGCTTGCGCCGAACTTGAGTGAGGAATTGGAAGCGGAGAAGGGGGAGTTGAGGAAGTTGTTGGAAGAGTCGTTGGAGTATTAATTGTGGAACCCTGGGATTATGGTTCCTAGTCTTAGGACTTGAAGACCTGGTGTCAAACGCTTACAAAATCTTGGAATTGACATTCAAGGAAGCGAGTGGTTGGTTGGGATTTGGAACCCGAACTGGATGTATATATACATATTTGTGCAAATGATACTGAACGACGCTGAAGAAATTGGATATGTCAAAGGTGCACTATGCGTATGAGGTTATGGGGTGCCACTGTGCATCGCGGATGACAGAAGCGAATAGGAAAGTGGAACGTTGAACGTGGAAGACATTCAGATCCTAGAGACCTGCTAGGACGGGTATAAGTGTGGAGCGACAAACAGTTCGTTACGACGATTGAATCATTCATCAACTCAGGGTAGATGCTTCGGGTGACGCTTCTTCTTCAACATCGCTAACAGTCGGGGTCTCCTCGATAATCCTCGTACCCAGCATGCCCATCGATGAAGCAACGCGATCTAGCCAAATCACCGCACGTGGATCGTCCCGATCAGTCGTTTGCGACGGACCCCGTCCGAGCTCGGAGTATATGCGAAAGGGTAAGGAAAACGTCTTTGGCCGAGTGGACATCGAGGTAGGAGACTGGGAAGCCGTGCTCCCTTCACTAGGTGGCGTCTCCACGACAGAGTCGGGCGAGAGCTCTTCACTCACACGACAGCGCAGCTTGTCTTCCAGACGCTCCCGTAGCTGACCGAGTGTCCCCAGGATATTCTCCGCACCGCGGAGAAGAAGAGAGGGACCCGTTTCAGGGAAGATTTCCGGGACCGGGCCGATGAACGTGCCAGGGCGACAGACAATGCTTTGTTGACGCTGGCCGTGGGCACTGATACAGAAACGCAGTTCCGTGCTCAGTTTGTGCAGTTTGATGGTTGTTTCTTGGATTCTCCGTAGAAGAGCCTCGACACTCTCCCGTTCTGCATCTGTTTGGCTAGACAAGATTTCCCGTGTCTCGCTGATATACCTTGGACATTTTGCAATCTCCATGAAGACCTTATCCGAGATAAAGGCATACGCAGACCATTCCCCGGGTTTCTGAGCGTCTTCGGTCATAATCCGCATCGTATAACGCTGCCATTCCTCTTGATCCAGAAAGCAAGGTTTCCCTTGGTACACGGCCGTCGCGATATGGAATCCTCGAAATGCGATCCAGCAGGATCGCCCGAAGCCCGATTCGTGCAGCGCCGGACCACGACTTTCCATGAGCCGTCGTACGGCGTCAGCATGCACGACCCATGCATTATGACTCGTTCGGGCGTACATTTCGTATACGCTTAGCATCATAGCCGTGCAGACCATGTTATCTGACAAGGCATGTTCATTCTTTGATAGAGCACGAATCACCTCGCTCAGCGAGAGTCCGTACATGCGCCGGCTCGTACGAAGCAGCACCGGATCTTGGGTTAAATGCGCCAAGTACACCGAACTCAAGCAGCAAATGGCCGTATCCAGGTACGCATCTTGGCCAAAGTTCAGCACAATGAATTCTGCAAAGCCCGGCTCATTGCCAGCGCGAAACCGGTTGTGGAAGTATAATGTAGGAAATGATGCGCTAATAAAGTCCAGAAAAAGCTGCGGTTGCGCAGCTTGGAACGTCTTCCGCACAAGTGACGGCGACACGTTCTCGTCTAACGTGACCGTCGATGAGTGCCGACGCATCAAGGCAATGGCATTGGAGCGTACGACGGCCGCGGCACCACCCCCGGGCTCGGGCTGTCCGAATGGCTCGATTTGCGGCGTGGTTGTGCCCGGGGTGCTGGGGGTGCTGGGACCCGTTGAGGCCCCGCGGCCTCGCCCGCGGGTTACGGAGCGGTGACGGCGTTTTAGACTGGGACCCTCGTCTTGGAAGCGAAATGTACGTCGGTATCCCGGACAAGGACGGCCATAGCGTTGGCATTGGGTGCATTCGGGGACTGCTTCGTCGCACTTTGTGATGCATTAGCAGAAAACTTCAGTTTATCAAAGCTGAAAGGTGTCTCTATTGTCCAGCTGGTACTGGCCGAGCAGGTCGGCTTCCGACTCACTTTGATATGTCTTTCGCGACACAGTGCACAACCAGTACTGTGTGGGACCCCCACCATGATGCGCGATAGCGAGATATCAATAGTTCATGATGCTTGCGTAGGGAGGGGGTAGCAAGGCAGTCTAGGGCATCGCTAGCACGGCAGGTTTGCGTCTTTTAAGTAGAGGGTCTGCGGGGGGTTTGATGTGATTCCCGTTCGTCGGAGTCAGTCCGGGCAGACTAGACAGAATAGAAGTCTAGCCCGAATAGAATAGAACGGAATAGTTTGCAAGATCAAAAGACCGTGAGCTGAAAGATGCGTCCTCGAGAGATGCGACAAAAATAACCAGGAAACGAGCGTTGGATGAATGAGAAAGATGGGCTCAAGTAAGCCCGAGCTAAGATCGAAAGAGCTTGACCCTTCAATTCCAAGACCTCCCACGTCGACTGCGTTCAAGGTCCAGGATCCAAGAACCTTGTCCGGAGTGCCAACCGACAGGCACCCCGGTGGAGATGAGGGCGGTCCAAGTCGCGCCAAGTGACGCGGCGTAAGAAGAGTCCCACCGTAAGCCGTTAGACCGGGGGTCCTGTTCACTGAGAGAGAGTGGGTTCGTGAGTCCATGCTCGAAGTCCCCGGTAGATTAGCAACGTGTCTGTGAGAGTTTCAAGTAATCTGCACGGTGATGCAACTGGGATTGACCGTTAGGAGGGTACCGGCAAGGAAAGCCCCAACGAGCATTCGAGTCCGTCGCATCCACATTTACGACATAAGGATAACCAAGAATGCCCGATCGAGACTACAGACTCTTGAAACTCGAGATTTGGCCCCAACAGCCGCATCACTTGGCGGGTGGGCTGCCCAGGAATACGGGAGATCCGCTCGCGATCGTATCTTTCTGGGGGCTCGTTCTATTTTGGGCGTAGCAATCATCATTCCGGACACGAGGCGACGATCAGTGCCGTTTGATCGGGGAATTAATAACAAGGGGAGGAGGGGGCCAGGAGGCTAAGTGAAGACGCTAAGCAAGAAAGAGTATGGCTTGCAAGAAACTGTCGCATTACCACGAGGATAAGCGTTCGTATAAGAAAGTCTGTGACCCGCAATGGGACAATGTTAATGCTAAAATAGGCACGCAAGCCAGGAGGCTCTGCTCGATGCAGACAATTGTTCTTGGCTGAGGTTCCTCTTCCTGTCATTGATTGATTCCAGACACGTTCATTCTGAGCTGTTCATATGGTCTAGAAGGACTTTGCTGAATTTTCGCCCCCGATTTGCTATTTCTATACTCCGTCTGCAACACATTCTCTACAATGTCGCTCAAAATATCCTCTGTATTCGTAGCACGACAAACTATCCGGATTCGGAGGAAATTCCTTTTGGGTATTCAAGTCCTCTACGAAGCCTACATTTTACCAATTTCAGCCCAATACACGGTGATTTGGGTCTATGTGGCAAGATGGAATAGGTTTCATTATTTGTCTTGATAGCAATGATCCAAACGAGTGCAACCAGCTATGAAGCCTTGAATCCTATATTAGTGCTCTGTGTTGACTCTCGTGAGATCGTTTGCTTGCTAGGCTAATTGACAATCTCTATCACCATCTGATCGAGACTCGGAGTGGAGCGCACCAGTTCGCGCTGATATACCGAATTGATAAATCGTCCAGTCTTTACAGGACATTCATAAAAGTCAGAGATGAACAAAGAATTTCAATTAGATTGCAATATTTCCCCAAGTTTCGTCCATGAACTGACATTCATATACGTTTAGGCCGGAAGCAAGAGTATTTCTGGACCGATTTTGAGCTCTTTTTTCAGTCCTTTGGTTTCTCAGTCTTTCTATTGAGGGAAAGGTGTAGAACCCGTGGTGCACAGGCTTTCATATTCAGCAGCCTTCCTTCGAATTGAGGGAATATATGAGATGAACAATGCATGATACCATCATTGGCCCCGCTACAAGCCTGTGTCCTTAATGAAGATTTTCTGAGCCAAGTGTTCGGCAGTCTATCGTCCAGCCGATTGAGGTCAACCAGACATCCTATGACCGAGTCTCTTGAATCCTTCTTGGGTGACCAATCTTGTCCTGGTATTAGTTCAATTGCTGATTGGTTTCGGGTAGAGCAGAACATCTTAATTTATTTAGGGCTGTCCTTCGCAGGCACTCTCGCCAGGCTAGATTGGGGAGTGGGAGGTAGCCAGGGATGAGTAGAACACCCTCGTGCGTAGTCAAATATGGCAGCTAGCGCTGCTTCATATGTATCAAAGTTGATGAATAGAGTGACTGAGAAACTGGCCGAGGTCACGATCGAATCGAGTTGCATGGTAGAAAGTTAGCAGATTACGTCCCTCGTTATAGCAAGACATAATCCTCCAGAAGGATAGATGTACAAGAAGTATAACGATAACGGAAGTTGAGACAGGAAGTAGAAACCGTTCAAGCCATGGTCTACTTTGAGAAAGGTCCGACACCATTATAGACACTGAAAAGAATGACAGTACGTAGGAAACTGACTTGGTTGGGTATACTTGACAAAATGATCGACTAACTAGAAATAGTGGAGACGGTTTCCAATATTGCATTCACTTCAACCATGACACGCTTTGAAATTTTTGTAAAAATCCACTCTAATTATGCCCTTCAGAGGTAATACGAAATGCTTTTTCCTTGGAGCCGAAACCGCAGGTCAAGTCTCCAATCAACATCGCCACTGTACTACCCCGCGTTCCTGTGTCGCCGCAGATGACGGATCAGCTAGCTCCGGGGTAGACGTAACGCCATTGGGAACCCTGAGAAGTACCCTTGAAAGTATCCGAAGGCATGTTATTGGGTCAATGTCAATGCACTTAATTTGTGCTACCTAAACAACTGCGAGATCGCTGGGCGCGCCTGCCGCGAAGAAACAAAGCCACTGCCTGCCTGTCCGGTCCAGCTTCGGACTCTCTTCCTTTCCCATTTAAACCACTCTTTCCTTCGCCTACAATTACCCTGCCCTGCTTTTATTCGAATGTGAATCATTGAATTGGTGCCTTTGACAATTCATTTCGCAACATGCCGCTCTTCAAAGAAGCTCCTCCAAAGGTCCTCGTGCCCGAGAAGCTCTCGGCCGATGGTCTAGCTCTACTACGGGACTCCCTCGATGTCGACGAGCGGAAGGGTCTGACTCCGGAGCAGCTCCTGGAGATAATTCCGAACTACGATGCCCTCCTCATTCGTTCTGAGACCAAAGTCACTGCGACCGTGCTGCAGGCAGCTCGGCGCCTAAAGGTGGTTGCTCGTGCTGGTGTTGGGGTAGACAATGTTGGTCAGTCATGTACCAGAACAGCTTCTGCAGGAAGGAAGAGCCGTTGCTGACCTGGTGGCTATAGACGTTGAAGAGGCCACCAAGCTGGGAATCGTCGTGGTCAATTCACCTTCTGGCAACATTGGAGCTGCGGCTGAGCATACCATTGCGTTGATGATGTCGATGGCACGAAAGATTCCCGAAGGCTGCGCCAGCCTCAAAGATGGAAAATGGGAGCGAAGCAAGTTTGTCGGCGTCGAAGTCAAGGGGAAAGTTTTGGGAATCATTGGACTTGGAAAAGGTAAGCCGCCTCGGGTCTATTTGGCAACAAGCTCTCTGACAGTTCCTCCAAGTGGGCTTGACAGTAGCTCGTCTGGCCAAGGGCCTCAGTATGACCGTCCATGCGTTAGATCCTTATGCGTCGCCAGCTGTGGCAGCTTCGGTCTCTGTGACCCTGGTTACCTCGTTGCCAGAGCTGCTGAAATCGGCCGATTTCCTTACGATCCACACCCCGCTGATTGCATCAACTCGCGGAATGATCGGCGAAGCAGAATTGGCCCAGATGAAGCCAGGCTCTCGCATCTTGAATGTCGCTCGCGGTGGCACCATCGATGAGGCTGCTCTACTTGCGTCGCTAGAGTCTGGACATTTGGCCGGCGCAGCCGTTGATGTCTTTACTTCCGAGCCTCCGATTGCCGATTCCACGGCCGCAAAGCTAATTGCTCATCCCAGAGCAGTGGTCACTCCACATCTCGGTGCTTCTACCGTGGAAGCGCAAGAGAATGTTTCCGTAGACGTATGTGAGCAAGTGCTGGATATTCTGAAGGGATCGCTGCCTCGGAGTGCCGTCAATGCGCCTCTCATTCTCCCCGAAGAGTACCAAAAGCTCCAGCCATTCGTGCGCCTCGTCGAGAAAATTGGCAGTCTATACACTCAACACTACGCGGCGCTTCCTGGGGGATCTATGACTCGAAACACATTCGATTTAATCTACCAAGGCGAAGTTGCCAGCATCAATAACACAAAGCCACTTTTCGCTGCTCTCATCAAGGGTCTCCTCGCCCCCATCAGTGGCTCCGAGGGAATCAACATTAACATCGTGAATGCCGAACTCGTTGCTCGTGAGCGCGGCATTTTTGTCAACGAACAGCACTCCCGAGATCCGGCCGACACCTCGTCGTACTCGTCGCTCGTCACGCTTGTGGCACGTCCGCCATCTCGAGCTTCATCTCGTGCACCCGGCCCTATTGACTCTGCTGCTGGTCCTCAGCTAGCAGCCCAGCGCATTATCTCTGGTACTTGCTCTGGTGATCAACCGCTCATCACCCGCCTAGGCCGATTCGAAGCATCATTCGAGCCGGAGGGTACCCTTCTTATCTGCGAGAACTATGACTCGCCCGGCAAGATTGGCGTCGTGGGTAGTCTTCTCGGCCAAGAGGGAGTCAACATCAATTTCATGACCGTGTCCCCGGTCTCGCCAAAGTTGGCAACTGGTCATGACCAGACTGAGAGCATTATCTCTAGCAAAGACGGCAGCGCAGATATCGGGTCCAAGGAAGATGTCCCCGGCTCTAAAGAGGCCCTCATGATATTGGGTATTGATCGTGGCGTGTCGGCGCAGGTTACAGAGGGCTTGGTGAGGGAGGGCGGTGTTTTGAGTGCCTGTGCTGTTACACTCTAAGGTGTCCTATGAGTTATGAGTTTTTGGTGTTTTCGGGGTTTTGCTCAACGTCTCATTATGTTCGTTTCGTTATTGCTACCTTTCAACCATGGTAGTGCTTTGCTGGAGTGCTGCTATAATTACGATGATAATTGACTTTATGACCTCCTTTTTTCACGAAAGAAGACGGGATATCCTTACTCAATATGAACGATTCAACCACCAAAGACAATGCCAATCAAGTTGACTTTTTCTCTCCGATCCGTTATACAGGTTCTTTAAAAGCATGATACATCAAGGATGGCATTAACGACACGACACAACGGTTCATGGCACGACGAGCCTAGTCCTAATAAGAAAAGCCCCCCCTTCAATACAAAATGTTACATTCGAAATTCACAAGATACCTGCCGAGTCCTTCTGTATAATTCATATTAATGCTTCTCGCTGATATTGTTAGCGACTGTATACGCGACCTGTATCTATTTATCCTTATAATAGTCTAAGTCATTATTCTACTCCCTTTCCTACTATCACCCTTTTATGGTCTTTTTGTCTTTTCCAATGTCTTTTCTAAAAAAAAATGAAATAGGCTTATGCATACATAAGGACTCTGCTGGCATTTTATAAATCTCGAATGTAGCATTCTGTATTGAAGGGGGGGGCGTTCCTCATCAGGACGGAACTGCCATGAACTTTTCTGTCGTGTCGTTAATATCACCCTAGATCAACCTTCTGACTACTAGATCAACCTTCTGACTACTAGATCAACCTTCTGACTACTAGATCAACCTTCTGACTAGAGGACATCCGTCTACGAGCTTAAATCCCAGATATATCGCTAGATTGTTCTTCATAGTCATCATCCACGCAACTGAGCACCGAGCAAAACACTGCC